>CM038677.1:45980099-46727599 GCA_021605205.1 Aegilops longissima | reverse complement strand
CGGGGCGAGCGGTTTTGGCATGAACGGGGGGGGGGGAGCGGGCCCGCCTAGTCAGCGAGACGCCGCTTCGTCGCCCTCATCGCCTCGGTTCCCTCAGGAATCAATGCCAAGGCTGGCAAGGCTGCCGCGCCGGACATCCTACCATTATGCTCCATTGATGCCTCACGGGCGGCGCGGTGAAGGCGCCGCCGACGCGCGTCCGCCCGCTCCCGCCCGCGTCGCCCGGCATGCCGCCTCCCGCTGCCCTGCTTGGGCCATAAAAGGCGCCCACTCCCCGCCGGTGAACGCCACACCCTCCCCCTCTCGCAAAAGCCATCTCTCCCCTTCCCGCCGACGAGCAAAGCAAAAGGTGGCCGAGAGGTTCCCAGGCGATTGCGCAGCGGTGAACGGCTTCGGCCGCCGACGCCTCCAAGAGCCGGAGGTGCCCCCTGACATGCGCGTACCGGAGGCGTGGAGGCTGAGCGCCGGCGGCGTTCCGGTGCCGCCGATGCCAGAAGGGGCGGCACGGCGGGCGGAGATCGCCCGCATTCGCTCCTCCCCGACGGAGAAGCAGCGGAACCAGCCGAGGTACGCGCCCAACATCGAAACGCTATGGACGATGTACTTCGAGCGCCGCCGCGAGGAGCAGATCGCCTCCGTCAACGGCGTCATTCCCTGCGGCCGCCTCAACGCCGAAGGACGGCGCGAGTGGTGGGGCGTCCCCGGGCGCACCCTCGAGGCCGTCCTCGACCACATGGAGACCGGCAACGTGTCGCGCCTCGAGTACCCGACGCGGCCGTCCTTCTCTCGCCGTCGCGGCAGTTCCTGGACGGCGTGACGAATGGAGCCGACGTCCTTGTCGTCGGGCTCCGGCTCGCTCTCCTCCGGCTCGCCGGCTCTCCGCCCCGTCAAGCCAGAGCCGGAGGAGATGCCGCAGCGGCGCCGCACCCGCAGTGGCGCCCTCGTAATCAACGAGGGTGCCCGGCCCTCCCCGCGCTCCCTTCGCCTGGTCCGACCGAAGCCCGAGCTGGGCCTGCTCCCCGTGAAGCCAGAGCACGCCGACATGGTGGCTCCTGACGATGAGTCCGCCCTAAAATGGGGGAAGGAGGACTACGTCCGCGAGCAGGTGCGCCGCCAGCGCCAGGCATGCGGAACTCCAGGCCCGGCGATGCAGCCGCGAGGAGGGCGGCGTCATCGTCCTCGAAAGTGACGATGATGATGAGGCATGGCCGTCCAGCTCCCGGTCGCGCTTCGGCGACCCTGGGCAGGGTTGCAGCAGGGACGGGGGTGGCTCCGGCGGGGCCCGTGACGACGACGACGACGATGACAACGGTGTCGGCGACTACACCCGCTTCTACAGGTTTCTCGGCATGTAGATGGCGGGCAGTGGACGGGGAGTAGTGGCTAGCGGCATAGTTTGGCGTAGTTTGCATGTTCTTACTCTTTTTACAAATTTCAATAAAAGTTCGCCGAGTTTGCACAAGTTTCTACGTTATTTCCCCGAACCCAGGGCGACCTTGTGGGCGACGACTGGGGACCGAGACGCCCCCAAGCGCCAAACTTGCGCCGGTTCGCGCCGAGGCGGCCTTGCTGGAGATGCTCTTAGTTCATCAATGCCTCCTGCCATACTATCGTGCTACTCCCTCCGTCAGAAAATTCTTGTCACCAAAATGAATAAAAGGGGATGTATCTAAATGTATTTTAGTTCTACATACATTTATTTTAGTTCTACATACATTTATTTTTATTCATTTTGGTGACAAGTATTTTTGGACGGATGGAGTACTTGTTTGTAGGTAGGTCGGCAGAATTCCATTTCGAGATTTCAGTGTTGCAGTCGTTGAAAACTACAGCGAATTCGGATAACGCATATCCATCCGGTACAGGCAGGCAGCATGCATGCTCATACAGCAAGCCAAGTACGCACACGCACACGCACACATGATACATGGTCCCTTCATCACTTCCTCTGAATTATTTAGTGCCCCACGCCACGAGCACATACATGATACATACACACACGATCGCGTCTTGCCCACTAAGCCACTGACTAGCTCTTACTTAGCGTTGACGAACCTGCAGTCCTTCCTGACCTCCCCCTGCCCGCCGGTGAGCGGCCCGTTCTCCGACATCCTCACCAGAGCCGCCGCGAACGTCTCACGAAAGTACCCGTTATCAGCCGCCATCTTCTTCACGAACGGCGCGGTGCGCGGGTCGGACGCGAGCCGCTGGTCCACGAGCAGCAGCCCCCTGCCCTTGAGCAGGTTCTTGTGGTACATGTTGTCGAGCACCATGGGCGTGGCGCGGTCGTTGCGCGCGTACGCCACGTCGCGGGTGTCCTCCCTCGCGTCCGCCGTCGGGCACCGGCCCCGCAGGTACGCGCCGTAGGCCGGTTCGATGCTGCCGTCCACCGCCGGGTACAGCCTCGCCACCAGGTTGTTGCAGTGGACGCGGCCCACGGAGTGCGCGCCCAGCAGCGCCACCACGGCCTCGGCGCCCAGCCCCATGGCCGCGAACCGGGACAGCACCACCGACACCGTGTCGTTGTGGTTCGGGATGTACCGCTCCACCTCGCCGTACCGGCTCTCCGTGGCGTCCCGCCGCCCCGTCCGCATCGGGATCGCCGCCGGCCCGCCCAGCATGGCCGCGCCGTCCCTGGCGGCCAGCGCGAGCACGTCGGCGCACGACACTGTCCCCGGGCACTCGCGCTCCAGAGCCGACTTGATGGCGCCGACGTACTTGAAGTTGCGCATGCCGAAGCTCCTCGGGGAGGCCTGCTCGGAGACGAGGCCCGTGGAGGCGTCGGTCTCCAGGAGCAGCGAGGCGTCGCAGGACTTGACGGTGCAGTCGTGGAAGAGGGCCCGGAGCCACGACACGGCCGTGTTGCCGTGCTCCTCGTACAGGCTCCTCACCTGCTCCTTCACGATCTGCTCCGCTCTCGGGCAGCTCTCGGAGTAGAAGTTCAGCCTCAGACCACCATCACCACCATTAGCAGCGGCGGCAGCATTCCCTGCCATGGCAGCAGATTAAGCAGACCGTGTTGAAGTTGTACTACTCGAGTCGAGATTGATGATCGTGCATTTCAGACGGAAATTGAGGAAGGAAAAATGCTGTTAGTAACTTACAGGCAGTGAAGCAGCAGAAAAGGAGCAGTGCAGATGCCATTGGCGCTAGGCTTGAGCTCAGACCCATCTTCAGTTCACTCTGCATTACAAATATCCAAGGGGAGTGGAAGGTGCTCAACCCACTCTCATCTCATCTCGTTCTTATAGCCTGGGCGCCAAGTGCCCAAGTGGGAGAGAAGTGGGGTTGAGTGAGTGGTTAACTGAGAGTGACACCATTGGAGATCTGATGGTCCAGTGCTCTATATCCATGAAAATGCAGTTACTTCCTGACTGACCGACACAAAGGTGTAAGGTGCGGTCGTAACAGAAAGCCAAGTCATAAACTTGGTTGAATGCGATTAAAGCCACGTTGAAATCAAGTTTCTGAAAGAGGGGCCTTACTTGACAGTTGCTGAAAGAAGAAGAGCGGTCAGTTCCATACCTTCCCAGCTTCCGGAAAGTGGGGACGAGCGCGCATTACATGAATTTGACATGCACCACCACCTTACTCCATTTCTCAGTCAAAGAGATTTGCAGTGCATATGTGGTTCAATGAAAGCGCTTCAAATGAATGCATCCATCAGTTACCTGACTTGGTTTCTTAGACCTCAACTCACAGCCTGCAAGCTTCAGACGATTGCATATGGCAGCATACATAAACTTCCCAACAGAGATCCACATTAAAAACCTCTGGGAACTGGCCACCCGGAACAAGCAAAGTAGCGTGGCTATCCTAAACGTCTGAAACTCGGACAGCAATGCATTGGTCTCAATCAGGCTTAAGTTTCCAAGCACCCACGCTATTGCAATGCAATGCATGAGCCATTATTGCGAACCACCGCTAAGAACAAATTATGTGAATGCTGAAAAATATCGCAGATAATACGACAGACTCTATAAATGATGTTTCGGGATATCTATTTTTTTTTTTCAAATACTACACATATGGACCAGAAAACGGGAGTGGAATGATGGCATGTCGCGTCGACTACCCTAGATCTCAGTTATTGCAAGGGGTATTGGGACCGTTCTTATACATGTCCGTGGCCTAATAATGCGGATCATTTCTTTTTGGGGTGTTTTATTTGTGCCACCACCTCACACTATTTTGGTCAAAAGATCTGCTGGTGCATCCATCAGTTTATCAGTTACATGGCTTGGTTCTTGGGCCTCGATTTACACCGTGTCATTTTGAAATGTTCACTGTGTGTAAAAAATAATATCCAGGGAGTGTTAAAAAATAATGTCCATTTTGAAAAAATGTTGTGACATTTTAGAAAATGTTCATGATATTATTAAGAAACATTCGTGCAATGTTAAAACAAATCATACCGCACAAAAACAAATGTTCACGTGTTTCAAAAATATGTTCTTAACTTTAGAAAAGTGTTTCCTACAATTCATACAGAGGTTCAAGACAGTTAACAAAATACCACACTTTTGACATTTTTTAAATTGTAGAATTTTATGCATAATTGAAAAGGTGCAGTCAAAAAAATGTTCTAACACTTGACAAATGTTTTTGTCATTATAAAATATATAATCATGGCATTTATAAAAATGTTCAATGTGTGTTACAAAATGTTCATTGCGTATGAAAAAATATTTAATGCATATTTTAAAAAGGGAAAGGGGGAAATGGAGAAATAAATAAAAATATAAAATAATGATAAAGATAAGCACAGAAACAAAAACATAAAAAATACTACGACACCTTCCAAAAACCGGGCGAAAGGCTAATAAAATCAATTCCCACCGTAGAAACTGCCCACACCACATATGTTGTTGCGTCGGCCCATCAGAACGATCACATGAGGCGACATTGTACCATCTTCCTTACTCCCCCTACTATACCGAAAAAGGGTTTCCCCCCGCTTTATATTACAAAGCCAACATCATCACAACATCCGGACAGACCGATACAATGCACACCACCACCGCACACAACGCACACACCCAAGACATGATACAAAGGTGTCGAGCACCGTCCCCCAATGCCACCGCCAACCAAGCTAACTAAAAATGACGAAGGATAACCGCTTGAAGAGGACGGAGACCTCCACGAAGAAATGAGGAGGGGGGATACGGTCATGACAGAGCAGGGACTCCAAGTCAGTGCCTCCTAGAAGGGGACGCCCACGGATAGCCGCCGTCGTTCGATCCGTAGATCAAGTTTTCACCCTGAGTCACATGCGAGGGGTAGGAGCACCGCCACATCGCCTTCATGAAGGATACGGCGACCACGGCCGCCGCCGCAGTCGGCCAGTACAAGGACTGGGCAAGTGATGAACTCCGGCGCTCGCACCCCTCCGACATACCCTCGCACTGCCAACCAGCCGCAACCAAGCCCCCCGCGAGGCCATGGTTGCCCGCCCACACTCGAGACATAGGTTCCGTCCACGAATGCCACGCCTCCCGCCGCCAGGGCCGCCGCCCAACATCCAAACACCCCCAAGTTCATCCAAAAGGATCAACTTTGGACCAAGGGGACACACCAGACCGACGAGTCACAGAATGTATCCCGCCTTGAAGATCGTCGGCGCTACAGCCGCCCGCACGTGGCCGGGGAAAGGGGGAGAGGTGGGGGAGCGGACGCATCCAGACCGGCACACCCCTGTGCCGGTGACGGGGGCCCGAGCACGTCGGCGCCGCCCATCCCTCCAGCCAAATCCCTCCCCCTAGACACACCCCTGTGCCGCCCCGCCTTGGCGCCCAGCGCAGAGCCGTGCAAGGCCACCAACACAGCCCCAGCCACCGGCAAGGAGTGCCCACCAGGACTGCCGCCCACCCCCGAGGAAGCTCACCCGGGAGTCCAACCGCGCCGCTGTCGTCGTCCAGCCGGCGGGACGCCTGGAAACCGAGCAGCCCGCCCACCTGCCACCGCCGCTGCACCTCTGCCCCTACCAGCCATGGCCACGACAGAGGCGGACGCCCGCAGCCCACGCCGCTCCCGGCCAGCGCCGCCTAGGCCCAGATCTGGCCGCCGCGCCGGCAGGTCAACGCCGCCGAGCCACCGCGCCCACCACGCCTCGGCCCTTCACTCCGCCACCGTAGCCAGCGTCTCCGCCGCTTCTGCTGCTTCTTTGCTGCACTGCCGTGCCAGAAAGCGCTGCGCCGCCACCGATCTTGGATCCGCGACCGTCGACCGGCGGGTGAAGGAAGAACACCCTGCCCGCCGCCAGCCGGGGCGAGCTTAGCCCCCAAAGACGTCGGGCGGTGGCGAGGAGAAGCGAGGAGGAGGGCAGCGGGCGGAGATAGGCACTACAAAAAATACACTTCCGTGATGATACGTGTTTGTCACGATGAGGTCGTGTTTTTGTCATGCATGTACATCCATGACAAATTTATGACAGAATCAAGATAGTCATACTGTCTTTGTCGTAGAAGTGTTCCATGACATTACCAAAATTATCATCACGAAATGTCCACTTCCATGACGATAAATTGCGCGTCACAGAAGTGCTTTCGTCAAGGGTGACCGACACGTGGCATCCACCGTAACGGAACGTCGTTAAGCTATCGGGTCGGGTTTTGGATCCCATAACCCGTTAACAGCCCCGACCAATGGGGATTTTCCACGTGTAAAATCATCATTGGTGGAGGAACTGCGTGGCGACTCATCGTTGGACAGATGTCATCCACTCATTGGACGAAGGCGCCTATGATACGTCGACCGTGGCGCGGCCCAGCGAGGCCCATTCACGTGAAAAGGCGGCCCGTTTGACTTGGTCAAAGGTGGCGGGCGGCCCATGGAAAGCTTGTTAACGGCTTGTTCGCATATAGCCAATTTACGGCCCGCTAACCCAAGGCCCGTCGCCCTATCCGAATTAGGCCCGATGGCGTCATCTGGGCCATCAATATGATTCGACCCGTTTTCGCCGGCCCATGTATGGCCCATGACGTCTTTCGGCCCATATGAGGCCCTATGTAACTCTTGGCCTATTAACGGCCCGTGGTGAAACTGGCCCGCAATGAACAGTGTATCACTTTACACCCATTAACGGCCCATGGTGAAACTGGCCCGTAATGAACAGTATATCACTTTATGCCCATTAAGGGCCCGTTATTCAGTTGGGTCGTTTCCAGCAAATGTTATCTTTCGGCCTTCTCAAAGCCCATTTATTCTTGGGCTCATTTCCAGCATTCGTTTACTTACGGCCCGTTACTGTCATTTTCTGCTTGTGGGCTAAATTCAGCCCGTGGTTACATCGGCCCGTTTGTGGTCCGTTAATACGTTGGGCCGTTTTCATAGCATCATCAAATACGGCCTATTAACGATGGCCCGTTATGGTCATACGGCCTGTATAAGGCCCATTGATGATACGGCTCGTAGAAGGCCCATTGTTTCTACGGCCCGTAGAAGGCCCATTGTTTCTGACCCGTAGAAGGTCTCTTCGTTTCTCTGACCTGTAGAAGGCCCATTGCTTTCTGACCCGTGGGAGGCCCAAAGTGTCACTACGGTAAATATTAGCCCATGGTTATTGTGGCCTAGTTTTAAAAAGAACTGCGACTACAAGCAAACAAATAAACAAGACAACAAGGAAATAAATAAGCAAGCAACTTATGCTAGGCTATCACGGCTGTTACACATATTACATCCATTTGGGCATCAAAGTTCGCCACCATTGCAAATATAGGGAACAAAGCGACATATCATATACACTTTGGTTGTCAAAGTTGGCGACCAGCGCAAATAAACGCCGCACAAAACAAATATAGAACTGAAACCACTTGAAGATCTCAAGAAACAATATCACGGGTACCCATAATGTCGGCAAGATGCTTAGCAAGCTTATTAACTTTCTCTTGTTTGGCGCTTAAATCCTCCAACGCTTGTCATTGCACGGAAAATATGCATCTGAATTCTGCGGGGACTTACTCGGTCCTTGACTTCTGTTGCAACACATCTGATCGATGTCTTTCAACTTGAAGTTAAGACTCAAGAAGACGAACTGATTCAGCAGCGAGTTCAAGAGCTTGTGCCAGATGAGTGGCGATAACTCGAACACTACATCAAGACAGGACTTTTGGGTTCCCTCACAGTCGTCAAGATAGTTTATATCAGCTTTCTTGGAGACCAATAGGGATGTCTCATTATCTTGAACCTTATCTGCATTACTTCCTTTACCATTGGATAACGCGGTACTGTTCTCCAATATTTTGTCCGCATTCTAAAAGAGAAACAAGCAAACACATCACATGTTTACCATGTTGTATATGAAACTCATTTTGGTAAATGAGTTCAGTAGTAAAGTGGACAGGATAACAGCATGAAACAAACATATATCTAGTACCATGGTCACTTTATGGTCTATATCATTCTAGTTTTTGTTGCCAAATCAAGATAGAGACACAGTTCAAATAATATTTGTTCAAGACAAAGCAGAAGAGACGGAATATAAGTGTGGGTAACTATAGAGCAATAACAACACTTGTAATGTGCATGACATGAGAACATAACTGTTTATTCAATTGAAACTGAAATCAACATAGAGCAGGTTACAACAGCAGACCAGTTAAAGAAACGGGTTTAAAACATACCTTTTGAGCCATTGGAGTTTCAATTCCATCCTTCAAATTTGAAAATAGTTGGTATGAGTAAATCTGATAATGCAAGAGCAAAGGAGTATGAACCATAGCTACGAACCTGACACGAGAACAAATCTTCTTCTCCTTTAAGCGTTGAGTTGGGATTCGGAGTGGTGGTCCTCGTGCTTTGGGCACTGCAGTTCCCTTACTAACCGCTTCGTGTTTGGGTGCTCTATGGTGGAGACGGTGTTGTGTCAAGCTGGGCTGGGTTACTATCTGCCGGGTTGGGGTTAGAAGGGGTGTAGCTGGCTCTCTGTCCAACTGGGTAGGGGTACAATCTGTGAGAGTCTGGGTTATGTGTGGTGGATCTGGTCCTTGGGCAAGTACAACTGTGGCTCTATTTGCATCAACTGGTAGCACTATCTTTTCTGAAGACCATGTTGTTACTCCCTTAGATACTGCCATCACGCTCTCCAATTCAAATGGTTGATAAACAAGAAAAGTAACTGAAAGTATAGACATTGTATGATAGACAGGTGCAATGGATAGTGGGGAATAAAAGAGGGCATGAAATAATTCATATTTATGTTGTCTAACCAAACAGGATAGCATGACACAATTTCACATATATGATGGCTAACTAAACAGGATAGCAAGACACAATTTCACATTAGGATGGCTAACTAAAAAAGATGGAAAGACATAGTTCAAAATATGAGACTATGTAAACAGGATGACATGACATAACTATATAATGTGTTCATTAAATAGGTTGGCATGCCATAATTCACATACATTCATGGATAGAATGCCATAATTCTAAATATGATGACTGTAAACACTAAACAGGATGAGATGATATAACTATATGATGTCTTTATTAAATGGGTTGCCATGCCATAATTCAGATAGATGATGTGTATGTACTATATAAACATGATGGCATGATATAATTCAAATATATGATTTATATAGTAAGCAAGTAAGCAGATGGCAATCTATATATGATGTAAAAACTAAGCAATGCAAGACAACATGCATGACATGGGTAATATAACCCTGCCAAGTTTGAGCATAGACCTCAGGGGGGAAATAGGACTGGTCATCAGTCTCTTAATCCTCCTCTCGAGGAGCTCTCTGTAACCAACAAGATGTACGCTTCAGCGAGTAGCATTATCTGCTCTGAATACCTTGTTTTCACTCGAGATACTTCCATCACCGCTTCAAATGGCTGATGCACAGGAAGAGTAGTTGAATATACAAGCGTTGTTGACAAATGGAACACGTAATACAAAAAATGATAGCATGATATAATTCACATACATGATGATTGGCTAAACAACATGGCATTGCATAATTCACATATATAATGCCTTTGCAACAAGATAGCATTGTATAATTCACATATATAATGTCTTGCAACAAGATGGCAATGCATAATTCACATATATGGTAATTAGGCACTTTGAGCAGTGGCATTCACACAAAGCATGTCTAACTAATCAAATGGCATAGCAATGCGAGGCGCCATACGCATCGATATGAGCAACATAACCCCGCCAAGTTAGAGCATACACCTAGGGGGAATAGGACTGGTCATCTGTCTCGAATCCTCCTCGAGGAGCTATCCATAACCAGCGAGATATGCGCTTCGTCGGATAGCATAGTCTGCTCGAAGACCTTGTTTTCACTCCGAATTTGCCATCACCGTGTCAAATGGCTGATGCACACGAAGAGCAGTTGAATGTACTAACATTGTTGATAAATGTAATATGTAACGAAAAAAAGGATGGCCTGATATAATTTACATATAAGATGACTGGCTAAGCGGATGGCATTGCAAAATTCACATATATGATGCTGGCTAAACAAGGTGGCGTTGCATAATTCACATAAGCGATGAATAAACTAAGCAGATGGCATTCGCACAAAGGATGTCTAAAATAAGCGGATGGCATATTTGATGTATAAAGTAAGCAATGCAAGACACCATATGCATGATATAACCAACATCAGCATGCCAAGTTAGAGCGAAGACCTCAGGGGGTAAATAGGAGTTATCTTCTCCTTCTGAATCCCCCTCAGAACAGATATCTTCCTCTCGATTACAATCCAAAATGCGTGGAGGGGGGCTGCCTTTGCGCCTACCATGGAGCGACGTCTGCATGAAATTACATTGCCACGCAAGGCTCGTCTATTTTGCTCTACATGTTCAGTTCCATTGTTTACAATAACTGTCGTGCATAGGAATAAAACATAGTGAGATTATGTAAGGAGTGCATGCAGAAATCCAGAGTGATGGTAGCAACCTGTGGATAGACCCAAAACCAATAATAGCAGGCAGATAATGGCTTGATTAATAAATCTGAGATAATGGCTTCTTTCTGTTTGTTTCCCACCCAACATGAAACTCATAGTAGACACGGAGATTAACGGATAGTAGATAGATACTATTGATAGCAGCCCGATATGTACCCCACAACCATTTAAAAAATCAAGTTTGACCATTAGTTTGGAGCTGACTCGAGTCTAATCGGTGAACAGGACGATAAAGTAGCATGTAATATTAAGAGATGCATAACGTGGCGGAACACGAAAGAGTGTGACCTCTCTTGCGGACCCGTGTAGTCCTCGAGGTCATCTGCTCGGTTGATGATGGTAATGCAGTTTTCATGGCTGCCAACAAGGGGAAGAAGATCTGAGGCGGCAAAAGACAGTCTGGAGGCCGGATCCCTGCTGTGCTAGACCCTTCTGTCGTTGGAACAGCTGAGCTGGGGTGGACGACGGCGCAGCAGGAGCGGGACAAACCATGCAAGATTTTCTTTGACAACTATCTGTAAGAGAAGTAATTATGTAAGGGCTCATTTGAATTGGAGGATTCCAACAATGCAGGGATAGGAAATAGACAGGAATAGGATAGGATTTCTGCCAATCTGGGTGTTTGATTCACAACAATTGAAAGATCACAGGATGCAAAGAAGCATGGTGAGATTAAGTCAAACCATAAGAAAATGTACGGTTATAATGCTATTATGCTACTATCTCTTAGTCTTGTGCTTCATGAATAGGAATTTGAAAAGGAGGACAAGTGAAAATTAACATTCCTACGTTTTTTCTTTCAAGGAGACACTAAAGGAACAAATCCGTGTGCTCAGTGGGCAATATATATAACATGTAGAGTAAAAAAGAGATGCAATAAGTTACAACCTCTTTGGCGAAGCCATGTCGATCTCAGCGTGATTGGGTTGGCCGATGAGGATGCACCGGCTGACTTTGCTGTCGAAGGAGGGAAAGAAGATCTTAGGCGTCTGGAGATGGAGCCCGAGGTACTGCTCCGCTTTGATGAAGGGTTTTGTCGTTGCAGCAGCTCCGGTGAGTTGTACGACGCCGAGGCTGAAGCAGGACAAGAGAGACAACGAACAACGTTAACCTGAGTGGAATTCTAATAGCATCTCCAATACATGACGTAAAATACATAACCACAAAGTGCTAGATGTAAAATACATCAGCCGATCATCTATGAACTTAACTGTCGAAACTGAACTTAACCGTCGAACTGAACTTAAGCGTCGAAACTGAACCTAAGCGTCGAAACTGAATTTTGTTTGTCGAAACTGAATTTTGCTGTCGTCGGCTGAACGCACTAGCAAGGTGAGGCTACGTCGGTCGACTGACTTTTCATCTCTGGTCACCGATTTTGCAGCCATTGGATCTGAAATCAAGGGCCATGTTCATCTTCAACCTCCACCCCACGAGCCGCCACCACCACCGCCAAACAGTAGCCCCCGCCGCCATGGCGGCGGCCGCCGCCCGCCCGCCTTGAAAACACTCCCCACCGCCGGTCCGCCGCCCCGCCATCCCTCTAGGCCCCCACGTGCCGAGCTTTTTCTCCGACGATCCCCACGCCACCGCCCGCCAACGCCCGCCACCGCGGCCACCACCCCATCCTGAACCCTAAGATAGATAGTGGGGTACCTCTCCGGTGAACCCCCTCCCCCCGCTGCGGCTGGTTCTTCCTTCACCCAGCGAGCCCACCCTTGAAAATCGATGACCCAAAAGTCGATTCATCAATCAAGTGTAGCCAAATCGTAGCAGCATCGCAAGCAAGAGCAAGAGCGAGAGCAGCAGCGCGAGCAAGAGCAATAGCAAGAGCAGACCAGGCAGGGGACCGAGAGCAAGAGTAGATCAGCAGTGCGAGCGAGAGCAAAAGTAGCAGCAGCTCCTACTGATGTGGACGTCGCCGCCGAGGGAGCGACGCCGTGGAGGAAGTGGCCGGCGACGCCGCCGTGGATGGAGCCGCGCCGTGTCGGCTCGGGACCGAGCGCCGGCAGCACCGTGAGATCGAATCAAGAAGAAAATGCGGCGATTAGTGTACAACCTCTTTGGTGGCGCCGATTAGGCCGCAGCTTCATCCGAGGAAACGGTGATGATGATGCTCTTCCAGTGGTGCAGGTGAAGACGACAGTGTGGGAATGGAGGTGGCGCGAAAGACGAGGGGAACATCGGGGCAGCTCCTTGGAGGTGGAGAACGGGGTGGCTGAACCAGCGGGACGATGAGATCGACGACGGGTCCTCATCCGGTACGATGGATGAGGGACGTCGAGGTGTTGCTGTGGACGACGTCATCGGGGAAGAGGCTCCGGCTGGGTGGCAGACGGACCAGGGTGTGGGGTTTCGTCGCGGGTTTTCGCAGCCTCGGTGTACGAATGGGATGGCAGTGGAGAACCATGGCTTAGAGACGCGCTTGTCCGAAATGTGGGGTAAGTTACGGAAGTACCCCCCCCCCCACCGATTTGAGGCGGTTCTTTCGGTTCAGGGGTACCACGGGCATTTCACGTGTCGGGATTTCACAGGAGGTGGGAGTTTTTGCGCGCGTTGTAATTTTGGAATAGCAAGGCGCGGGTTGAGATGGAGGGAGTTGTCGGAGCACAACGAGACAAAGATATATCTTAAATATTTCGGGCTAACAAGGCGCTGGTTGAAATTTCCGGACAAGTCTAACGTGTACTGTAGCAAATCAATGCGCACTACAAATGTCATTCAAAACTTTGAATTCATGTTATGTTCAATTAAAATATTTCGCTACGTGTATAATGCATGCAACCTACTACTCAAATGAACGTTTTAGTGCATTCCAAACGTATATACTACCGCTTCAATATGAACTAAATTTGAATAAGATCTACAGTAATGATTGTTGTGAAGTCAAAGCATTTGAATTCGTTTCTCTGTTTTAATAAGATCTACAATCATCATTATTGTCAAGTTAAACCACCGTTTGTGTATTATCTTCACAGCACACCACATGATTAGTCTCGAGTTACATATGAACTATGTGTACTATATGAACTCGAACTAGATTTTTTAAATCCACTTTATTTTGATTTCAAATCACATTACATTTCTAGATCTAGCTAGATCTTTATAATCTAAACCATGTCTCATATGTATAATGTGTTTATCACATTATGTATGGTGCCCCGCCCCCTACGCCTACAAGTATTTAGATGTGAGTTGCAAACACCACACATTACCACAAATTCAAATAAAATGTGAGAATGTTTGATATATAGTATTGTTTAGATTGCTCGATATTTAGTTGTAAGCTGCAAACGCCGCACATTATCACAAATTCAAATAAAATGTGAGATTGTTTGATGTATAGTATGGTTTAGATTGTTCGGCATTTAGCTGTGAGTTGCAAACGCCATGCATTATCACATTATGGTATAACATGTGCACAATACGTGTATCACCGCTATATTCATGCATGCAATGTTTAAAACACTATGATCTCCTATTCAAATATACGAATCCACTTTCATATCAAATTATGATCTTTGTTAGTCGCTTACACCCACACAATCCTCTAGCCTTTGTAGCTACCACTAACTTTCTCTCGTGCATGCACCCGCCCTCCTCGCCCTCCCCCTCCATCGGCATTCTATCCACCGGGCACATTCATTTTTTTTTCTTTAGGTCGTTCTCCCAGAGTCTCCACAACTCCGTTCCAACACACACTGATCGATAAACCTCTCCAGCGATGCCTGCCTACAGCATACACACACAGCTTCAATCTCCTCCTTTATGTGTCATTGCCTCGTGTCTCTCATATGGTCAGACACACGTGTAAAATCTCGCCTCTTTTCATCGATCCCACAACCGCACTCCTCCCCTATCTAGCTAGTAGTTGGGCCTCTCGCACCACCTCCTAGCTCCATTCTCTCTGTCTATCCGTCTCATTGGGCCTTATTTGCCTCTAACAAATGGACATACACCGACCGATCTCTCGCTATACATATAGCCAGCTAGGTCCTTATAACTCGTTTTACCCACACATCGATCGATCTACCTCATTAGTTGTGTCTCTCCTTCCTCCGACAAACAACAATTGATCTACCGATCTAGTTAGGTTTGCTTACCAAACACATGGTTCCCCTTCATCATCCATGGATGCGTCCCAACAGATCTATCACGCACAGGCACACACAGAAACACATCCCCACTCTTATTGATAACATTGCAGTTCCACCCTCAGTTTGTCTAGTAGGCCTCTCCCAACATCTCCGAGAAGCAACTCCATCACCCATCCCAGCACTCTACCCCTCTCCCTCCCTCTCCCTCCCTCTCTCTCTCTCCTCTCTCTCTCTGTCCCATCATATTTCCCGTCCTTCAGTTATGTATGGATGCTGACTGATCTCCCTCAAGACATAGCTGGGTCTCTCCTTTTTAACACATATACGAGTCGTTCTACCTCTATAGTTAGGCCTCTGCCTACCCCTCCGCCCACCCCCTCCCCCCCCCACACACCGATACATCAAGCGCTCTAGTCATGTCTCCCTGCCACACACAAACTTGACATGTGCCCTCTAACGTTCCGGTAGGCCAGTCGCCCTATATCTTTGACTTGCACACACACACACACAATTCTGATGGCTCTCTTCATCGATCTCGCACCCACCCACTTGATCCTCTCTTCGACTCTATCGATAGCTATGACCCCTCCCTCTCTTCTTGTGGATTGCCCGACCCTCTATGTATGATATGGATAGGCCTCCATTTCACACACATTGCATGAAAAATTTTGTTTAAGATGTCATCGACACATATTCCCATAAATAATTCACGAAATCAACCCCCACCCCACCCCCACTGTTGGGGAACGTAGTAATTTCAAAAAATTTCCTACTGAACACGCAAGACCATGGTGATGGCATAGCAACGAGAGGGGAGAGTGTCCGTCCACGCACCCTCGTGAGACCGAAAGCGAAGCGTTATAACAACGCTGTTGATGTAGTCGTGCGTCTTCACGATCCGACCGATCCAAGCACCGAACGTCACGGTACCTCCGAGTTACGCACACGTTCAGCTCGATGGCGATCCCGGACTCCGATCCAGCAAAGTGTCGGGGATGAGTTCCGTCGACCGACGGCGTGGTGGCGATGTTGATGCTCCACCGGCGCGGGCTTCGCCTAAGCTCCGCTGACGATATGACTTCTCCGCGCGAGGCTTCGCCTAAGCTCTCTGACGATATGACCAAGTGGAATATGGTGGAGGGGGCACCGCACGGCTAAGGAACGATCCGTAGATCAACTTGTGTGTCATGGGGTGCCCCCTGCCCCAGATATAAAGGAGCAAAGGGGGTGCGGCCGGCCCTAGGGAGGCGCTGGAGGAGTCCTACTCCCACCGAGTAGGACTCCCCTCTCCTAGTTGGAGTAGGATTGGGGAGGGGAAGAGGGAGGCGCCGCCCCCTCTCCTTGTCCTATTCGGACTAGAGGGGAGGGGGCGCGCCTGCCCTGGCCGGCCTTCCTCTTCTCCCTTGTGGCCCATTAAGGCCCATATACCCCGGGGTTCCGTAACCCCGGTGTTCCATAACTTCCTGTTTTCATTCGAACCCTTCCAAGTCAAACATAGGCTTCCAATATATCAATCTTTATGTCTCGACCATTTCGAGACTCCTCGTCATGTTCGTGATCATATCCGGGACTCGAACAACCTTGGTGCATCAATACTTATAAACTCATAATGAACTGTCATCGAAGCGTTAAGCGTGCGGACCCTACGGGTTCGAGAACTATGTAGACATGACCTAGAACCATTCTCGGTCAATAACCAATAGCGGAACCTGGATGCCCATATTGGTTCCTACATATTCTACGAAGATCTTTATCGGTCAAACCGCATAACGACATACGTTGTTCCTTTGTCATCGGTATGTTACTTACCCGAGATTCGATCGTCGGTATCCAATACCTAGTTCAATCTTGTTACCGTAAGTCTCTTTACTCGTTCCGTAATACATCATCTCACAACTAACTCATTAGTTGTAATGCTTGCAAGGCTTAAGTGATGTGTATTACCGAGAAGGCCCAGAGATACCTCTCCGACAATCGGAGTGACAAAACCTAATCTCGAAATCGCCAACCCAACAAGTACCTTTGGAGACACATGTAGTACTCCTTTATAATCACCCGATTCGTTGTGACGTTTGGTAGTACCAAAGTGTTCCTCCGTAAACGGGAGTTGCATAATCTCATAGTTACGAGAACATGTATAGGTCATGAAGAAAGCATTAGCAATATACTAAGCGATCAAGTGCTAAGCTAACGGAATGGGTCATGTCAATCACATCATTCTCCTAATGAGGTGATCCCATTAATCAAATGACAACACATGTCTATGGTTAGGAAACACAACCATCTTTGATTAATGAGCTAGTCCAGTAGAGGCATACTAGTGACTATCTGTTTGTCTATGTATTCACACATGTATTATGTTTCCGGTTAATACAATTCTAGCATGAACAATAAACATTTATCATGGTATAAGGAAATAAATAATAACTGTATTATTGCCTCTAGGGCATATTTCCTTCACCCACCCCCACCACAAAACAAAAAACACTCACGAACGCGGTTTGTATCTCTCACACACACCCACGTAGGTGGGGGACGTGCACGAAGAGAAGAGGTGCATGCACGGCGCACGTACTCCCGTCTCTTTCCCAACCACACCCGCGCGGGTACACGGTGGAGCTCATTTCTGTACGAAAAAGGCAGCCCACGTTGTAATTTGGCACGTGTACTGGTTGTCCACTTGGTGGAGGGAGGATCGTCTACCATGGGTGAACAAACAAATTGCGACTTGACGCGTTATGTTAAATTAAAAAAAGAGGCAAACCATGTGGGGCCTACCTTAGAGGCAAGGCTCTATACACTGGAGTACTTTTGATGTGTCCCGTCAACTCATGAGCGAGAAGAAGCTTGCTTAGTACGCGTCTCCCCGCCCAGGCGCGGTGGCTCACAGGATGAGGTGAAGCTTGCTCCTCCCTCGCCCATGCGAGCGGTGGCTCGCAGGACGAGGAGAAAAATTTACTACTCCCTCCGTTTACTCCTCGTCCCTACTACCTTGGTTATAGAGATTATATCATATTATTTGGAATATATATGTCCTTTAGTAGATTTCAATATGAACTACTAGTACATACTCCAAACACTGATGTATATAGACGTATTTTAGAGTGTACATTCACTCATTTTGCTCTGTATGTAGTAGCACTCTCCCTCGCCCCTCGACCCTCGCCCACGTGGTGGACGTGCAGCAATTCATTCGGTCTCATATAGCCAGAACGATATATACTGCACTACCATTATTGCTCGACTTCCAGAAGAGGCGAAGAGCCAATCGCGGAGATGCCAAGCGCAAGGTTATAGGAGAACGAGTAGTAGGTGCCGCGTCATTTAGAAATATATTTTTTTCTTCAGTGGCACGTACGCAATATCATAGGTTCATATGGAGAGAAAAGGAAACCGCTCCACTATATACATAGTCAAGACGGGCCAGCCTACACGGTTGCACGCTGGGGTTGCTCTCTTCACACTCTCTCGCACAAAACGACTGTGGCCACATCTCTAACATCCCGGCGGATCACGTCCGCTTGGGGAAGGGGTGGATGCTTAGTGTAGATGCGGTGGCCGTCGTCGACGGCGAAAACCCACTGTAGGACCTTGAAGTATGTCTAGAGGGGGTTGATTAGACTACTTGACCAATAAAAACCTAACCTTTTCCCAATTTTAGACTTTGGCAGATTTTAGCTATCTTTGAACAAGTCGAGCAATCTTCACACAATTCAAGCAAGCATGCAAAGAGTATATTGGCAGCGGAAAATAAAGCATGCAACTTGCAATAATGTAAAGGGAAGGGTTTGGAGGATTCAAACGCAATTGGAGACACGGATGTTTTTGTCGTGGTTCCGATAGGTGGTGCTATCGTACATCCACGTTGATGGAGACTTCAACCCACGTAGGGTAACAGTTGCGCGAGTCCATGGAGGGCTCCACCCACGAAGGGTCCACGAAGAAGCAACCTTGTCTATCCCACCATGGCCGTCGCCCACGAAGGACTGGCCTCACTAGTGGTAGATCTTCACGAAGTAGGCGATCTCCTTGCCCTTACAAACTCCTTGGTTCAACTCCACAATCTTGTCAGAGGCTCCCAAGTGACACCTAGCCAATCTAGGAGACACCACTCTCCAAGAAGTAACAAATGGTGTGTTGATGATGAACTCCTTGCTCTTGTGCTTCAAATGATAGTCTCCCCAACACTCAACTCTCTCTCTCACAGGATTTGGATTTGGTGGAAAGAAGATTTGAGTGGAAAGCAACTTGGGAAAGGCCAGAGATCAAGATTCATATGGTTGGAATGGAATATCTTGGCCTCAACACATGAGTAGGTGGTTCTCTCTCGAACTCGTAAGTTGGAAGTGTAGGTTTGTTCGATGGCTCTCTCCACGAATGAAGAGGAGGTGGAGGGGTATATATAGCCTCCACACAAAATCTAACTGTTACACACAATTTACCAAACTCGGTGGGACCGAATCAACAAACTCGGTCGACCGGTTTAGTAAACCTAGTGACCGTTAGGGTTTTCGATGGGGCTGACATGCAAGTCGGTAGGACCGATATGGTTAGGTTAGGGCGAACGTAATCTCGGTGAGACCGATTACAAAAACTCAGTGAGACCGATTTTGTAATTAGCTAACCGAGAGTTGGTCGTAAACTTCGGTGGGACTGATTTGCTCTTCGGTGAGACCGAAAAGTTACAAAAGGAAACAGGAGTTTACATTGTAATCTCGGTGGGACCGATTCGCTCTTTCGGTGAGACCAAAAAGTTACAAAGGGGAAACAGAGAGATTACAATCCCATCTCGGTGAGACCGAGATCCCTATCGGTGAAACCGATTTGCCTAGGGTTTGTGGCAGTGGCTATGACATTTGAACTCGGTGGCGCAGGATAGAAAGAATCGGTAGGGCCGAGTTTGACTTTGGGTTTAGGTCATATGTGGATGTGAGAAAGTAGTGGAGGGTTTTGGAGCATATCACTAAGCACATGGAGCAAAAGGCTCATTAAGCAACACCTCATCCCTTCTTGATAGTATTGGCTTTTCCTATAGACTCAATGCGATCTTGGATCACTAAAATGTAAAATGTAGAGTCTTGAGCTTTTGAGCTTGAGCCAATCCTTTGTCCTTAATATTTTGAGGGATCCACTTTCATCATCCATGCCATGCCAATGATTGAGCTTTCCTGAAATATTCCTCTTGGAATAGCATTAGCTCAATGAGCTATATGTTGTTATGAATTTCCAAAACCACCTAGGGATAGTTGCACTTTCAATCTCCCCCTTTTTGGTAATTGATGACAACATATAGATCAAAGCTTCGACAATTGATAATAAAATTGAAACACATCGTCGCTTTGAGAAGTATGTGATAAGCAAGAGCTCCCCCTAAATTTGTGCATATCTTAAGATCTGCTTTGGACTGCAAATGCACAAGAAATTAGGCTCATGGGTTACTCTTCCATGTCACATACATCTTGGTGGAGCACTCAAAATAATAACGATTGAATACATGCACTCATCACCAAGCACAGTGAATGATCATATAAGGATAAATAAGATAATATCATAAAAAGCATAAGTGTAGCTTATGATCAAACACATGATCATCAATGTCTCACAGGTAATGCATAGTATCTCAACCAATCAAAAGAAAATAAAGTTCAACCAAAAAGACAAGAGAGAACAAAAGCAAATCTCTCTCTCTCGAAGCCTATGATCTATACATTTTTCTCCCCCTTTGGCAACAAGTTACCAAAAAGTTCCTAGAAAATGCATAGCACTATGTCGTCTCTCAGGCTTGGTCTTCTGGTGGTGGTGTAGACAGGACTCCAAGGATGAACGCATCAGTAGACGTGGTAGGAGCTGAAGAAGTTGGAGCTGGAGCTGATTGAGCTGGAGCTGGAGCTGGAGCTGAAGAAGTGGCTCTGGTGTCTGTAGTTGGCACTGCAGCTGACCTCTGAGTTCTAGGCACTCTGGCAAATGCATCAGTTGTCGTCTTGCCCTTCCTCTCCTGCATATCATCTTGTAACTGCTCCACAGTTGTCTGAATCTCAGTCACTTTGACATCAAGATCATAGAATTTTTGTTCCATGATTCTCTCCAGGCTCTCCTAGTTTTGAGTTAGGGTGGTCAATCCCTTCTCAATCCATAGACTTGATGCTATCAAGTATCCAAGCTGCTCCTGCTTGTTCTTCAGAAAGTACTCTGATGCCTCTGCTAGAGTGGGCATCTTTTGCAGCTTTCTCTTGCCTTGCCTTCTCCTTTCTCTCCTGAGCTTGCACTGATGATGGTTCATTCTCAGTCATGACAACTCGATTGTCCTCAAATTCAGGATAGAGAACCATGTGTTCCTTATCCAATAGATACATTACTGTGCCCATCTTTGAGTTTATCAACTCCTGAATCTGTGGGGCATAACCACAGCTCCTCTTCTGGTCTGCTGCTGTCCTCTTAATTGTCTCAACTATGAGGCTCATGACCTTGAATTTTTTAGGCACATCAAAAACATGTATTAAATTGATTGCATGCCCTCTAATCATGTTATGGTCACCTAATTTGGGCACTAGAGTATGCCTTAAGATCCAGTTGATCGTAGGCAGCCCTGACAGCAGAAAATGGACTGATCCAAACTTGAAGGTCTCAAGTGCATTGAGGGAGTCCCGGATTAGGGGGTGTCCAGATAGCCGGACTATGACCTTTGGCCGGACTCCTGGACTATGAAGATACAAGATTGAAGACTTCGTCCCGTGTCCGGATGGGACTTTCCTTGGCGTGGAAGGCAAGCTTGGCGATACAGATATGTAGATCTCCTACTATTGTAACCGACTCTGTGTAACCCTAACCCTATTCGGTGCCTATATAAACCGGAGGGTTTTAGTCCGCAGGACGAACAACAATCATACCATAGGCTAGCTTCTAGGGTTTAGCCTCTCTGATCTCGTGGTAGATCTACTCTTGTACTACCCATATCATCAATATTAATCAAGCAGGAGTAGGGTTTTACCTCCATCGAGAGGGCCCGAACCTGGGTAAAAACATCATGTCCCTTGTCTCCTGTTGCCATCCGCCTAGACACACAGTTCGGGACCCCCTACCCGAGATCCGCCGGTTTTGACACCGACGTTGGTGCTTTCATTGAGAGTTCCTCTGTGTCGTCGCCGTCAGGAAGGATGCCGCATCCCGTCTTTAAAGACGGTACTGTTGCTAAAGAAGCTTTGGCTGTCGGCCAAACTCTCCGGCTAGGCGGTTTCTTATGACCGCCTGTTCGGCCTCCGCGCCGATGATGACTTCTCGGGTCATCGAAAGCAATCTTCACGTTAACTCGGAGCTCGCCGAGCAGTTTGATCCGATGGAGCTCTCTTCCTTAAATGAGCTCTTGGATCGCATCGCCGCCCTGGGAGTCGCTACAGACTATGATCAGATTGTGCCTAAACCCGATCTGAGAGAGATCAACTCTCCCCAGGTTACCCACCACGTTGTTGTGGTGGAGGAACAATACGGCGACCCTTCTTCTATCTTAAGGACTAGCTACGTCTGGATTCCCAATCCCTCCATGCCGGTTTCCCGTGGAGGAGAGGACGTCACTCAAGCCCTGAACCTAAAGTCAGGCAGCGGGCTAGATTCGTTGGACAACATCCAAGAATCCAAGTTTCCAAGTTCGGAAGCTCCTTGGCCCTTAAGTCTCAGATTGGGCGCGGTTCCGAATTTTATTCCACCCGCCCACCCAAACATAAGCGACCTATCTCAAATTCGGCAAGAGCCCGCAGAAACAGTACATCATTACTGGGCCAGATTCCTCCTGGTTATGGACAGGATAAAGGACTGCCGCGAGGAGGACGCAATCTCATTATTCTGCAACAGTTGCACGGACAACGGGATCCTAAACATTATAAGTCGCCGTGGCATTACACGCTTTGCCGACTTGGCGTCCATAGTACGAAAGTACTGTGCGATGGAAAGCTCATGGAAAACCGAATCAAGATTTTGGGACATTCCGGCCTTGAATACAACCCCAGTCCGAAATAAAAGGGTGCATCATCGCCAGGCACCTGGGTTAAATACCAAAAGCAAAAACCCTCTATAGGGCATGGAACCGTCTTCGAGGGATGGCTCAATGGACCTGTAAAATTCATAATACAGAGGGCGCCACTCCAACTCATAGCCTTAGAGCATGTTGGATACTACGGCGGTGGCCAAAAGTGGCGAAGAGCTTCTAGCTCTAGAGCACCAGCCTTGGGATACCGAAGACGGTATTAATAGTCTTGAGACTTTCGCATCAAATAATATGCGGAACGAACACTCCGTAGCCTTGCGAAGTCTACCAAGTAGCAACAATAAACCCATGGAGTACACGGCTATTACATTTAATGCCGTGATTTAACCTAAATTCGAACAGCCCGAGCACCACCGCATTGGTCCTCGGTCCGATAGTGGATTTGCTTTGCCTTACCAAGTTACTCATGGACGGTGGCAGCGGATTGAACCTCATTTACGAGGAAACCCTCCAAAAATGGAAATAGACTGGAGCCGCATTGAGCGAAGCAGCACAACCTTTAGAGGAATAATCCCCAGTCGGGAAGCACGCTGTACAGGTAAAATCACACTAGATGTGGTGTTTGGCACGCCGGATAATTACAGGTCCGAGGAGGTCATGTTCCAAGTGGCCCCATTCAGCAGCGGATACCACGCTCTATTAGGGAGAGAGGCATTCACAATTTTCCAAGCTATACCCCATTATGGGTACATGAAGCTCAAAATGCCCGGGCCCAACGGAATCATCACTCTTGCCAATGACCGGACATAGCACTCCGGCCGAAAATAAGACAGCCAAGACCGCCCTTGAGGCACTATCTCGAAGCCCTAGCGGCCGAGGAACTCATCTGCGCTGCGCCCACGGTGAATAGGGACGATGTGATACTCGATAAGAGATCCAAATCCACTTCCTTCAAACCAGCTGACGAAATAGTCAAATTCCAAGTCCATCCAACGGACCCTACAAAAACGGCCTCCATCGGGCCACAATTAAATCGTGATGTAGACGCCGCACTAAGAGAATTCCTACGCGAAATTGGGACATTTTTGCATGGCACCCTTCAGACATGCCAGGAATCCCACGCCGGCTGGCCGAGCACATCCTAAACATCCTAAAAGGATTCAAGCCAGTCAAACAGGCTCTTAGGCGTTTCTCCGAACCCAAGAGACAGGCCATGGGATAGGAGCTAGCCAAACTATTGGAGGCCGGATTTATCAGAGATATAAAACATCCGGACTGGCTAGCAAACCTGGTGATGGTACCAAAGAAGGACAAATCCTGGCGCCTATGCGTCGATTTCAAGGACCTCAACAAGGCTTGCCCAAAGGATCCCTTCCCCCTCCCCCGCATTGATCAAATCATCGACGCTACCGCAGGACACGATTCATTGTGTTTCCTCGACGCATACTCCGGCTACCACCAAATTAAGATGGCAGAGCCTGACCAAGCCGCAACGGCATTCATCACTCCATACGGCCCATTCTGCTTCAACACAATGCCGTTCGGGCTAAAAAAAACGTCGGCGCAACATATCAGCGCATGATTCAGACATGTCTGGCAAACCAGATCGGCAAAATAGTGGAGGCATACATAGACGATGTGGTCGTCAAAAGCAAGCACGTCGAAACTCTAGTAGACGACTTGAGGCTCACATTCGATAATATCCGAACATATGACATTAAGCTCAACCCGAAAAAATGCGTTTTCGGCGTACCAGCCGGAAAGCTCTTGGGCTTCATTGTATCCGGTAGAGGAATTGAAGCAAATCCACCCAAGATCCGAGCTCTGTCACAATTGGATATCCCAAAAGACCTCAAACAAATACAAAAATTGACTGGATGCGTGGCGGCTCTAAGCCGCTTCATCTCCCGTTTGGGAGAAAAGGCATTGCCCCTTTATTGCCTCCTCCGACGCACCGAACACTTCGAGTGGAAGGATGCCGCCACGGCCGGATTCGAAGAAATAAAAGCCATATTGGCAACAAACCCGGTCCTGGCCGCGCCCAACATGGGCGAACCAATGCTATTATACATCACGGCAACTCATCAAGTTGTAAGCGCGGTGCTCGTTGTCGAACGAGAAACGGACGGACACAAGTTCCCCCTTCAAAAACTAGTTTACTACGTGTCCACTGTCCTAATTCCATGCAAGTCACGGTACCCGCATTATCAAAAGATAGCGTACGCGGTGTTTATGGCATCCCGGAAGCTGCGACACTACTTTCAAGAGTGTTCAATAACAGTAGCCTCCGAAGTACCCCTTAACGACATTATAAACAACCGTGACGCGACGGGCCGGATTGCCAAATGGGCCATTGAGCTCCTCCCGTTCGACATAACCTATAAGCCACGGAGAGCTATTAAGTCGCAAGTTTTGGCCGACTTCGTCGCCGAATGGACCGAAGCCGAACTCCCTAAAGAGTACGGCGCATATTCCAACTGGATAATGCACTTCGACGGCTCCAAAATGTTGGCTGGCCTGGGAGCTGGCGTCGTTCTGACGTCCCCAATCGGAGATACAGTTCAATACGTACTCCAGATAATGTATACGGACTCCAACAACGCAGCCGAATACGAGGCCCTTCTACATGGTCTCCGGATGGCAGTCTCCATGGGCATTCAACGCCTAGAGGTACGCGGGGATTCGAACCTCGCGATATCCCAAATAAATGGAGACTTTGATGCCAAGGATCCGAAAATGGCAACCTATCGCAATGTCGTACTAAATATGTCAGCTCGGTTTGAGGGGCTCGAATTTCACCATATAGCACGGGATAACAACCAGGCAGCAGACGTGTTGGCACGCATCGGCGCAAAGCGCGATGCTGTCCCCCCCAACATCTTCCTAGAGAGGTTGTTCAAGCCATCCGTATTATGGGAGGGAGAGTCCGGAAATAACAACCCGGACCCAACCACACTGCCCCACACCGAACATTCTGACACAGTTGGTGGTTCTGCCAACGAAATAACACCCTCATCCCACGTAATAATGGCAGTCATTGCCCCGTGGACCGAACCATTCCTAGCCTACCTAACCAGGCAGGAACTTCCCGAGGACCAAAACGAGGCCCGCTGCATAGTGCGGCGATCTAAAGCCTATAAAGTCCATGAGGGAGAGCTTTATAAGAAAAGCACAACCGGAGTCCTTCAAAGGTGTATCTCCGAAGAGGAAGGGCGGAATCTTCTGGCAGAAATTCATGCCGGACTCGGCGGGCACCATGCCGCAGCTCGGGCCCTTGTAGGCAAGGCCTTCCGCACAGGATTTTATTGGCCGATGGCCCGGGCGGATGCTCAGGACTTAGTCCAATGATGCGTTGGATGCCAGCTCTTTGCTAATCAAAGCCACATGCCACCCACCGCCCTCAAAACTATACCCATCACCTGGCCCTTTGCGGTCTGGGGGCTTGACATGGTCGGACCCCTTAAAGGGGGAAACCGCAAGCAAAAATACCTACTGGTCATGGTGGATAAATTCACCAAATGGATAGAGGCCAAGCCTGTCAAGACGGCCGAATCCGGACCGGTGATAGACTTCATATCAGGGGTCGTACACCATTATGGTGTCCGCCACAGCATCTTCACTGATAACGGCACGAAATTTACGGCCGACGAGGTCAAACTCTGGTGCAAAAACATGGGCATTAAGCTCGACTACGCTTCAGTCTATCACCCTCAAACTAACGATCAAGTTGAGCGAGCAAATGGTCTAATCATGAGCGGCATCAAACCCAGATTAATGCGGTCCCTCAAGGAATCTAACACGCACTGGGTAGAGGAGCTCGACTCCGTACTCTGGGGGTTGCGGACCACTCCGAATCGCACGACCGGATTCACACCATTCTTTATGGTATACGACGCAGAGGCAGTCCTGCCCTGCGACATGATTCATGACTCACCTCGCGTGCGCATGTACGAAGAAAGAGAAGCCGAGCTTGATCGGCAGGATAGTTTGGACGCCTTGGAGGAGGAGCATGACGTAGCAAAAGCCCGTTCCGCATTCTATCAACAGCAGGCTCGAAGATATCAAAGCAGAGAAGTACGGGCCAAAACTTACAATGTTGGCGAGCTAGTTCTCGCTCACGGACAAGAAAAAGGACAAACTAAAGCCCAAATGGGAAGGTCCCTTTATCATCGACCAAGTCCTGACCGATGGAGCGTACCGTCTGCGAGATGCATTGGATAACCGACTCGAGCCGAACCCATGGAACGCAGCACGTCTCCGAAGATTCTACGCCTAGCGCCGGATTCTGAGTTCGTCTCCTTCCTCTGTCCATATTTTACATTTTAGTTGTCTTCTATTTTTCTCCTTCTCCCTCCTTTTTTCTTTCAAGCCTTGGAAGGCTCGTTAGCGCATTGTTCGCACAAACTTGACGCGCTATAAGCGCTCATTGAACCTTGGGGCTTCTTTCACAGAAGCTTAATTGTAAGGGCTTCATGCCTAATACATGTGTCACACTTCTGCATGTACCTTTTATTCACCATTATATGCATCGATATGACTTAAGTTTTGGTCAAGCTGGGTTGCCTGGCTCCTGTGCTTACCCCTACGTTCCTGATTGTTCGGCTAGGTGGTAAAGGGAGCACCTCTGCGATTGTTACTGTCGGGTCAGCCGGATGTGTACCTCAGACTGGGTGAAACCGAAAGCTAGCATTCTTAAGAGAATATTCGGTCGGTGAACTAAAAGAAGATTTCTTACCTATTTATTTATCTGCCCCAGATGTTTTTCTGCTTTTTACATGAGTCCGGACATGCACTTTAGGGCATGCCTCCCGAGAAAGGAACCCCTAATGTAACTATTCTCCCGGAAGATGTTTCTTACTAACCATGTAATATAACATAACTAGTTGGGCACTTGTCCGATAAAGCACTAATGACCCCTACGCTTGGTCTCCACGCATGCCCCGTTTTTATATAACCGCGAGGGTATTCGGACACACTCCGGACTATTGGGTCCCGAGGTTGAAGCGAAAAGGTCCGCTATGACAGACGATCTACAATCCGCTAGAAGGCATTTTACATGTCACCTTAAATTACATAGTCAATTTGACTGATTGTATTCCTCTTCAATGCCATCTAACAGGTTGTCTAGTTTACAGTCCCACTGGGAATACTTTGCGCCAATTCTACCTGGCCGCACACTAAGCTCACAGGATCTCCTTCCCATCTGGCCCCACAGTCCGACCTCGCCATGTGGTTTGTGTCACCGTGGTACCGCTGCGTCTTCACCATGGCCCAGCCTCCTGGCGCCTTTGACGGCAGGCCGATATCTTCCATAATCGGAAGCGCCGCCGCGCCTCGGAGCCTCTCTCGCAAGCTCCCAAGGCCTTCGGGCAGGGAGACAGATGGCCACAAGGCCTGGGCGACGCCTTTCATCACCTGCCAAACTCGTTCGTGCAGTTGTAAGAGCTCGGGAAGAAGGTCACCCATAGAACCGGGCATTTCTCTCTGCAGGGGCGGCCTGTGAGCATACCTACAGACATAACTCGTTAGTCGACTTCCTCGCCGAACTTTTTTTTTCGAAGTTCGTTTAAGCACTTACTAAAAATGTCGCGTCGAAGCCGCCGGTTCTCCTTAACGGAGTCAGACAGCTGGGCACGAACATCTTTTAGCTCCTCACCCAGCTAGGTGTTGGCATCTTGGAGATTATTTTTCTCCTGCCTCACCCTCGTAAGCACGTTCTCGCCGGCCTTTAACCGGCGCAAGAGTTGTTGCTTGTCCGGATCTACCCCGGCGCCATCTGCAATGTTATTATCAGATCAATATACACGCCGCACTTCACAACATACTTATCTTTTAAAAGCGTATGTTACCAGAGGGGGTGTCTTTGGCTTCCCCTGTCGCGGCTTGTGCGGCCTCAAGTTGGGCCTTGCACTCTTCAAGCTCCTGGGACAGTTGGGTATTCTTTTCTGTAAGATCCTGCACAATAAATGATCCTTAAATCAGTTATTCTAACTATTTCAAGTCTCGGGGGCTACTGGTATATATAACCATCAAATTTTCTCACCCTTATGTCTTTCACATACTGCTCCGTGGCTCTGGCTAGACCATTTTGAGCAGCACGAATGTGCGCATCTCCCGAATTGAAGGTATCCAATGCCTCTTGGGAGAAACATGTGTCACGAAGAACAGTCCGGCGACGCCTGTGATTCATGGCACTCTCCACCTCGGAATTGGTGGCAGATAGCCTGTCGGCATCCTCTGCTCGGAGGAGCGTCCGACGACGCTTCGTGTTTCGCCTCGCGACCGACTGGCTTTGGAGCCCGGCTGGTGGAGGCTCGATTGGCAGCCTCTCCGGATATAGTCCGGCGAGCTCTTTTTCTGAAGAGAGCACGAAGCGTTAGTATACCTTCCGGAATAAAACACTGAATAAGGCGGCATGCCATACCATGGCGCCAGCGTCTCAATCCGGACCGCACTTCTTTTCAGCCTGTTGGGCCTTGCTGCCCCTTGTTGGCTAGCCACCGCAGGTTCGGCCTTCCGCCTCAAGGGCTCCCCCTGCAAAACACCATTGATATACGGTGGTCAAAGATAAGCACGGAGGGATCATTTCTAAAGTATTGGGACTTCGGTCTCAATTACCTGTGAGGCTGGAAATATTCCGGGGTAATCGGCCGTAATGGCAACCAAGGCATTGTCGATGCTCAATTGGTAAAATACCCCATCGATCAGCTCCATAGATATGTCTGGATCCTCTTGGGAGGCCGGATCGAGGGACCGTTCCGGATCCTCAGGTTGTGGAGGTGGGCTGTTTATATCCTTTACAGCCCGGCGCAATTCCTGCGTCAAAATCACAAGATAAGGTACTTAACTATAGGAATATGGAACGGATGGGCATAAAGAAGTGTCCGCTTACCCAGCTTGGAGGATCGTACATAGAAAATCCGCCCTGTGGATTGACGCGGAGGAAATCCTCCTCTTCTCCCTTGTATAATGCGGACAAGGCCTTCGCCGAACAAAGAACCAATCCCGCCCCTTACGGCCGCAGCGGTGGCGCCATCCTCCCCATTGAAATCCCACATGGGTGGCCTCTATATTGAAGCGGCTGCACTTCGCATGATGCATATGGCCATGACTCAATCATGGTCAGTCCGAATGAGCCAACAACCTTATTCGGCTCATCGTAAAGGACGCCCCTGTCATTCTCCTCTGGGCTCCGTGGACGCCAGCTTAGGCGCTTTCTTCAAAGGAGCATTACTGAATTTCGAGGCCGATCCAACAGGTCCGCAGGGGACGTCTTCTATATAAAACCATTCGAAGGCCAGTCTTGGACGCTTTCTTCGAGGTTCCGGATAGATATCCGTCCCGGCGATGCGCCATAGTTCGCCCGCCCACTTGATATATCGACCCCTCCCGAGAACGGGTACGAGGCGAACAGCCTCTTCCACAACGCGAAATGAGCCTCGATGCCCAAAACAGCTCGCAAAGGGCCACGAAGCCCGCAATATGCGAATGGAGGCAGCGTAAGGTTGTGCAATCGAGGCCATAGAACTCCAGGAGCCCCGGAGAAATGGATGAATTGGAAATCCGAGCCCTCTTATCAAATAAGGGACAAGGCATACCCGCTCTCCTCTAGAGGGACTGGGGACGCTCTCCGCTTGTTTTCCGCCCTTATAGGTGGCGAGTCCAGCTCGAACCGGAACCATGAAGGCTGGGGGAAGAAACACCTTGGTTTGGAGCGTCACTAACTCGCTGTGCGGGACGGGGCATCTCTCCCAATCTCCAGATTGAGGACTAGGAGGGCGAGAGGAGGAGCCGCGTCGACTGTCCATGATGGAATGGGTTTCATCGATCGCTCGATGAAAGCTCGTGAAGGGAAGGTGGTGTGATTTGGATCTAGATCCTCGTCTCTTATATAGGCAGCTCATTTGCGCAGCTAGGGGGTAAATGTAAAAATACCCTGGCTTTTCGCATTCATTCAACACGTGGAAGATGGCCATTATTGGGCGTGGAAGCCAAGGAGCGCGATATTTACAAGAAGTCGGACACTATTCAACAGGTACACAGGATTTGGAGAAGAACCCGCCTTGCAATGCCAAAGACAATCTACGCACCGGACTCGTTATCATTGAAGCCTGGTTCGGGGGCTACTGAGGGAGTCCCGGATTAGGGGGTGTCCGGATAGCCGGACTTTGACCTTTGGCCAGACTCCTGGACTATGAAGATACAAGATTGAAGACTTCGTCCCGTGTCCATATGGGACTTTCCTTGGCGTGGAAGGCAAGCTTGGCGATACGGATATGTAGATCTCCTACCATTGTAACCAACTCTGTGTAACCCTAACCCTATTCGGTGCCTATATAAACCGGAGGGTTTTAGTCCGTTGGAACGAACAACAATCATACCATAGGCTAGCTTCTAGGGTTTAGCCTCTCCGATCTCGTGGTAGATCTACTCTTGTACTACCCATATCATCAATATTAATCAAGCAGGAGTAGGGTTTTACCTCCATCGAGAGGGCCCGAACCTGGGTAAAAACATCGTGTCCCTTGTCTCCTGTTACCATCCGCCTAGATGCACAGTTCGGGACCCCCTACCCGAGATCCGCCGGTTTTGACACCGACATGCATCATCTGGGGTCTCCTTGTACATGTGCGACATAGAGTTATGATCCATTTTCTTCTTACCATAAATGTCCAGGTCATCCTCACTTTCCTTTGGGGCATTGATCAAACTTGCCCATTCCTCTATGGTAGACTGATATCTGGTTCCTTCTGACATCCACACTATCCTCCCATCTGAATAGAAATGTGCTGTGGAGTAGAATTGCATGATGAGTTCATCGTTCCATTTGGTGAGCTTCTGCCCAATAAATTCAGCAACTCCACACGCACTGAAGCTGTCATATACTCCAGGGTAGTGTTCTGCGTTCTCCTGCATGTAGGTCCAGTCGACCCATCTCATATCGCAAACTATGGGCTTCTTATCCAGCAAGATAGTCTCATAAAAGTCCTGTTGCTCCTTGGTGTGGAACCTGTAGTCCACAGCAGTCCTTCTCCTTGTGGCATATGGATCTGACTCTCTCCATAGCCTCAACCCATGATCTCTCCTGATCTTCATGTTTTCAGCCACAGGATGAGCATCATTGTGGTCTGGGATCTTGGGTTTGAGCTTCCTTAGGACCTGCCCTTCTTCATCTTCCTCAGCATCAACCTCAGGCATTGGAGCCTTGTTCTTTTCAGCTCTTTGGTATGCTCCTGGTATTCCTCTTGGGTGCATTCTTGGACTTGGGGCAGCTTTGGGCTTGGAAGTTGCAGCCCCTGATTTGATAGCATCACCCATCAGCTTTTGTGCCTTGGGTGCTGGTTCTGCAACCTCTTCTTCTTCCTCCTCTTCCATCATGGAAGGCTTCCCAATCACTCTTGCCATGTATTCTTGACCCTTTCTTTCCTTTTCTTTCCCTCTGCTGCAACAGGCTCTTTGGCTTGAGATTCCAAAGGAGCTTGAGTAGACACTCTAGCTTTGGACACTGGTTGTCTACCTGCTGGCCTTTTGATTTTCAAACCAGGCTTTACTGCAGATGAGCTGAACTCCCTCTTGAGCACTTTCTTCTTGGAGCTTGCCTCATCCTCAACTGCCACATAATCCTCATCCTCAGACTCTGAGGTCTTCTTCTTTCTTGTCCTTGTAGCAGCCTTGGGCAAATTGCTCGGAGTGCTTCTGCTCCCCTCATCTGAGCTGCTTGAGGGACTAGTGCCCTCTCTCAATTGGATCTGCTCTTCAGATTTGTTCTGGCTATCACTTTGGTCTGACATGCTGTTCAACTGACTGCTGACCCTGTGAATAGTTATAGATGAGGTAGAGTGGATGAGCATCACAAAATGCGGAGATTTTTGCAAAAGAATGATTCAAAAAACTTAGTTTTAGTTTCCCACTGAAAACATTTCAGATCTACCGATTTTCAAACTTGGTGATACCGAAGCAGTTTTGGAACCTAAACTAGTGAACTCGGTCAGACCGAGTCACAGTTCGGTGGCACCGAGACTGCTAGGGTTTCACAAAGTTCTGAAATCGGTCGCACCGATTAGCAATTCTCGGTCAGACCGAGACTTACTAGTGCAATGGCATTAGCCAAATCGGTGGGACCGAGTTTTTCAACTTGGTGAGTCCGAGATGGTTTCGGCGGAAACCTAACCCTAAATTTTCGAATCGCAATTATTCTAAGGATTGATTTGACTGGATAGGAGTGTTTCAATCGTCGCAAGATGCATAATGAACACAATGTGCTGAGAATCGGACGAGGAAAGCACTGTGATCGAGTTCATACCCTAGTTCAGCGGGAACTCGCTACGGAGGCAACGGCGGAGGAGAATTCCGTTGACGGCGGCGGAGACCAGCGACAGGAGGCAGCTGGTGACGAAGTCGACGATCCGTAGACCAAGTTGGCAGAGCGAGCTATGCGCGGGCGAGAAGATTCGAAGAAAGTTTCCAAATTTTGCCCGTGCGTATATATAGCCCGACCCTGTCGGTGTGACCGAGTGGTACAACTCGGTGGCACCGAGATGCAAAACTGTGAACAGTTATAGCAACTCGGTGTGACCGAAAAGTACAAATCAGTTGCACCGAGATGAAAACCTAGATCGACTTAGTAATCTCGGTATGACCGAAATGGAGGAATCAGTCAGACTGAAAATCACAAAGAAGTTTTGGAAGTTTAAGTCTATGACGAATCGGGGACTCCGAGTGCTCCTCACACAGAGTGGTTCGAATCTGACTTGATCAAATTTTGTGATGTAGCATGAATAGAGTTTGAGACGAGAAAAGCATAGATAGCTAGAGAAGGTTCTTAGGCATTCTTGTCCATCCACTTGGCCAAAGAAAGAAAATCCAAACAATCAAAACAATAAGTGGATGTCCTCGAATGAGTAAATATGCAACCAACATGCTCACACAAAATATGACAAATGAAATATGTGACAAAGCATGCACAACCAATTCTAGCATCTATCAAACAATTGGCGATGACTAGGTCATCTATATATGAGTATATTGACTTAGGAGTCAAATGAGAACATTTGATCATAGGTCATACTCATCGTTTAAGCTCAAGTGGGGTTACCACTTTTACATAAAGCATTTATGTGTTCATCACATTAGAGTTGCTTTGACTCAATTCTTAGAGTTAAGCTCCCCCTAGATGTGAGATCCCCCCTTAGAGGGATGAACTAACCTTGGGTTTTGTCGATGATGACTTCATGTAGGTGTTGAAGATGTGGATGCTCAATGTTGATGTAGATCGTTTGGAGCAATCCTTTGGAGTGAGTTGCACTTTCAATACCTACATGGGTTAGTCCCACAAGGAACAAACAAGAATATCCATAGACATAGAGTGATGCACACACAAAATGATGTCCATGCAAACATTAGGTTACCTTGTCCCTTGCCTTACCAACATGAGGGTTTGTGACTCCTTGAACTAGTGCAAGATATGGAAGTTGATTGCACTTGTCCTTGCCATAATGATATGAGTGAGGGAATGTTGGTGGAGTCACCCTCAAGAACTCTCTAGTTCTTCTTCTTCGGGATCCACATCATCTTGATGGGAATCCTTGGTGTAGTAGTTGTACTTGATGAAGTGGAACTTGACATAGTCTTGGGAACCCACTTGACCAAGGCCTTAGGTGCTTCTTCAAATGCATCAATCTCCTCTTGAAGCTTGTCCTTGCCTTTGTTCTTGTGGTCTTGTGGTGGAAGATCATCTTGTGCTTGTGTTCCCTTGAAGGAAGTAGGATCATACTTCTCTTGTTGAGGAACAAACTTCGTCTTAGGGTATTGATCTTCTTCCCACTCAACTCCATTGGCATTGAACTTTCGTTCAAAACCAACACCTTGATTCTTCCGGTGCCTTCCTTGCTTATGCATAATTTCCTCAAATTGCTTACTCCCGCAAGACTCTTGTATACACCTTTCTATAATTCCCTTCAATAAGATGTTTTCTTGCTCAAGTGTAACTTGGCTAAGAGGATCATTAGTGGAATCAAGAGAACTACTAGAAGCAACAATATCGGATTTAGCATTATTGTTGTTACTACTAGAGGAAGAATCTTTCTTGTTCTTGTTACTAGACTTGACTTGAGGCATGTAAGTAGATAGGAGTAAACGCTTGGCGATGTAAGAAGAACTTTTCTTACGAAGATCATCATTGATCGCTTTTAGGAACTCATGCTCTTGCTCAAGATTGAGCTTTTCAAAGCGTAACTTCTCATGAGCCCTAAAAGTTCTCGATGATCTTCAAAGATAGTTTCATGAGCTAACTTAAGAGTGTTTAGTTCTTTAGTTAGACGCACAATTTTCTCCTTATCATTGTCATTCGTTTCAACTTGATTAGCATGATTAATTGACGTTTCATCATAGTATTCATCACTAGAGTTGTCAACAAGTAAATCATCATCACCTAGCAAGTCATCTTCATCAACATCAAAATCAACATACTCAGGGTGTGTTACCTTAGGACCTTTGGCCATGAAGCATCTACCAATTCCTTCATTTGGTGATTCAAATATGTCGTAGGAGTTGGTTGACACAAGTGCTAGACCTGCAACACCTTCATCTTGAGTGTTCGGAGTCGGAGTGATAGCTTCTCTCGGAGTGATGGTAGGAGTCGGAGCCGGATACCCATTCACCAACATGAGCTTGATGTCTTCGTTTTGTGTAGCTCTTTGATGACTTGTCCTTCCTTTCCGAATCCTTGCTTCTCCGTGAGGGTCTTCGTTCATAACGATCATCTCTACTCCTTCTCTCTCTTGGTGGTGATTCTTCTCTTCTACTTCTTCTCTTGGGAGAATCTTCTCTTCTTTTTTAGGGTGTCGTACACTCATTGGCATAGTGTCCGGGTCTCCCACAATTGTAGCAATTGCGCTCTCGACTAGAAGATCTTTTGTCATTGTAGGACCTTGACTTAGAGCTTCTTTCTTTGCTTCTACTCTTGTAGAATTTGTTGAAGTTCTTCACCATTAAGCTCAATTATTCATTTAAGGTTTGTTTATCACTTGATGATGTGGGGGCTTCACATGAGGCTTTGTAAGCACCACTCGACTTGTTGTGAAGTTCCTCCTTATCCTTGAGTGACATCTCATGAGCAACTATTATTCCAATGACTTCAGTAAGCTTGAGATCTTTGTAATTGGGCATCATTTGAATCTATCGGTCATCTCTTTACTTCCTAAGCCGGCAATCTCATTTGTGATAAGAGCAAGCCTAGAGTACATTTCAGCGACACCTTCACCATCCTTCATTTTGAACTTGTCAAGCTGACTTTGGAGCACATCCAACTTGGATTTCTTGACGGAGTCGGTACCTTCGTGCATATCAATCAAAGTATCCCAAATTTCCTTTGCATTCTCAAGACGGCTGATTTTATTGAATTCTTCGGGGCACAATCCATTGAAGAGGATATCACAAGCTTGAGCGTTGTATTGCAATATCTTCAACTCTTCCGCACTAGCTTCACGGTTCGGTTCTCTCCCATCAAAGAATTCACCTTGCAAACCAATACACACAATAGCACAAACGGCGGGGTTATGTCCGAGAATATGCATTTTCATCTTATGCTTCCAACTAGCAAAATTAGTGTCATCAAAGTAAGGACCTCTACGATGATAATTTCCCTCGCTAGACGCCATACTCTCCTAGGTTGTGAAACCAAGGCTATGACCACCAAAAGCTATGGAAATCAAAGCAAATGGAGACCAAAGCTCTGATACCACTTGTAGGACCTTGAAGCATGTCTAGAGGGGGGGTGATTAGACTACTTGACCAATAAAAACCTAACCTTTTCCCAATTTTAGACTTTGGCAGATTTTAGCTATCTTTGAACAAGTCAAGCAATCTTCACACAATTCAAGCAAGCATGCAAAGAGTATATTGGCAGCGGAAAATAAAGCATGCAACTTGCAAGAATGTAAAGGGAAGGGTTTGGAGGATTCAAACGCAATTGGAGACACGGATGTTTTTGTCGTGGTTCCGATAGGTGGTGCTATCGTACATCCACGTTGATGGAGACTTCAACCCACGTAGGGTAACGGTTGCGCGAGTCCACGGAGGGCTCCACCCACGAAGGGTCCACGAAGAAGCAACCTTGTCTATCCCACCATGGCCGTCGCCCACGAAGGACTTGCCTCACTAGCGGTAGATCTTCATGAAGTAGGCGATCTCCTTGCCCTTACAAACTCCTTGGTTCAACTCCACAATCTTGTCAGAGGCTCCCAAGTGACACCTAGCCAATCTAGGAGACACCACTCTCCAAGAAGTAACAAATGGTGTGTTGATGATGAACTCCTCGCTCTTGTGCTTCAAATGATAGTCTCCCCAACACTCACTCTCTCTCACAGGATTTGGATTTGGTGGAAAGAAGATTTGAGTGGAAAGCAACTTGGGAAAGGCTAGAGATCAAGATTCATATGGTTGGAATGGAATGTCTTGGCCTCAACACATGAGTAGGTGGTTCTCTCTCAGAACTGGTAAGTTGGAAGTGTAGGTTTGTTCTGATGGCTCTCTCCACGAATGAAGAGGAGGTGGAGGGGTATATATAGCCTCCACACAAAATCTAAACATTACACACCATTTACCAAACTCGGTGGGACCGAATCAACAAACTCGGTCAGACCGATTTAGTAAACCTAGTGACCGTTAGGGTTTTTGGTGGGACTGACATGCAACTCGGTAGGACCGATATGGTTAGGGTTAGGGCATAACGTAATCTCGGTGAGACCGACTACACAAACTCGGTGAGACCGATTCTGAAACTTCGTTAGACCGATTTTGGTAATTAGCTAACCAGAGAGTTGGTCAGGTAAACTCGGTGGGACCGATTTGCTCTTTCGGTGAGACCGAAAAGTTACAAAAGGGAAACAGAGAGTTTACATTGTAATCTCGGTGGGACCGATTCGCTCTTTCGGTGAGACCGAAAAGTTACGAAGGGGAAACAGAGAGATTACAATCCCATCTTGGTGAGACCGAGATCCCTATCGGTGAAACCGAATTGCCTAGGGTTTGTGGCAGTGGCTATGACATTTGAACTCGGTGGCGCCGGATAGAAAGAATCGGTAGGGCCGAGTTTGACTTTGGGTTTAGGTCATATGTGGATGTGAGAAAGTAGTGGAGGGTTTTGGAGCATATCACTAAGCACATGGAGCAAAAGGCTCATTAAGAAACACCACATCCCTTCTTGATAGTATTGGCTTTTCCTATAGACTCAATGTGATCTTGGATCACTAAAATGTAAAATGTAGAGTCTTGAGCTTTTGGGCTTGAGCCAATCCTTTGTCCTTAATATTTTGAGGGATTCACTTTCATCATCCATGCCATGCCAATGATTGAGCTTTCCTGAAATATTCATCTTGGAATAATATTAGCTCAATGAGCTATATGTTGTTATGAATTACCAAAACCACCTAGGGATAGTTGCACTTTCACCCACTGTCAGCACGTCCCGATTAGGGGTCCCTGCCGTTCTCTCTCACAAAGCCGGTGAGGTTGCCTTCGTCCCTTGCTCACTGCCGCGACGTGGGCAGTTGCCGCCTCCCTCTGCCCTCCTTAAGGTTGAGCTACGTCCCTCAGGTACAACTCCCTTTACAGCCGGCTTGCACCACTGCTCCAGCTGCCCACATCACTCCTTGTGGATATTTCTATACTTCTTTGCCCTTTTATACCTGATACCTCTCACTGGCTTCTACGTACTGTATTTGTGATGAGTTTATGTCTCATCAACTAGTCCTAGTAATCTTATTCTAATCACGCTTCTTCAATTTCTTTGCCACAGGGATGCTCATATCGATTTTGGTGAAACTGCACAAAATGATCCGATGGTCAAAAGGTTGCAAACTTCATTCATTAGGAAGCTCGAACGTTGCCAGCAAATTGAATCCTGGTCAGGGTTCACGGTTCAAGGGCTAGGGACTGCACGGATCGTTTTTTTCTTTAGCTGCCTCTGTTCCAAAATAAGTGTCAACTTTAGTAGTAGTACAACTTTGTACTAAAGTTTGCACAAAGTTGAGACACTTATTTTGGAACGGAGGGAGTACATATTTGCTATGATCTGTCAATCATTGAGATGCAATAGCATGCATGTTAGTCTCCTTTGTATTTGATGAAATGTTGCAACGGGCAACCTTGGACGCAAGATACATGTAACAGGAGCTGGAAGCTTCATAGCATTATAGTAATTTATCTCGCTGATAAATTACAGTACGTACTAGTACTATACTAGTACTTCCTCCGTTCCTAAATATAAGTCTTTGTAGAGATTTCACCATTAACCACATGCGGATGTATATGATGCATTTTAAGTGTAGATTCATTCATTTTGTTCCGTATGTAGTTCACCTAGTGGAATCTCTACAAAGACTTATCTACTAGTAATAGCTAGCCCCCACTACTAGGAATTCTCTATCCTCTCCTTGAGCCACATCATCAAAATTGACGTAGCCGTTAGATGAAGTAAATCAGTCATAATAGCCGTCTGATCTAGACGTTGAGAGGTTCCGACTAAGCCACATGCAAGTATGCAGAAATACCGTGGCACATGCATGTGAGTGGGTTTTAAATCACATCAACATGTCGCATGCAAGCATGCACCGTAGCATGCATGTAAGTGAGTTTTTAAGTCCCATTAACATGTCAAAAAGAAAATATAATCCCATTATGCAGAGGAGTTGGCTGATCTTTTTCCTTATGTGGGATGATCTAAATGATGATGGGAGTTTATTTAGTTTGGCTACCACATTTGTCATGCGGTTATAGATTTTTTTTAGTTCTATGAAATCGATAATTTTGCAGCAGAGATATACCGCTGTTCATGACAACGCTGGGACTCATCTAGTAATATTTAGGAACGGAGGAGTACTATGTAAAGAGTTAGGTGTCGCACGGTGATAGTGTGAGGTGGGCCATGTAATCACTTGAGCCTGCGAGTTTTCACTGCTCTTGCACTCCTCCGCTGTAAGAATGGAGAAAATTGTAATCTACTACCTCCTTTACGCCGGCGTGGGACATCCAAAGAGTCCTACCACCTCAAGAATAAAGACCAATGAGCCACAAATCACATAGACCCAGCAGAAGTTGGACGGACGAAGCAACCATCACTCTTGCGCCAGTGAGAGGTCACGTCCGCTCTGCCCGGGCATGAATGCGGCACCGATTCTTTGGAGCAGCGTTGACCTTTTCGGGCGGGAAGCGCGTGCGGGAGATGGAGGGTCTTTGTGTGGGCCAGGCTGGTCAGGAGCGGGCGTGGCAGCTGTCCGCATGTCCCTACCGGACACGCCCGGAAACGAGAGGATGCACCGACTCTCGCGGCTAAAATCATACACTACACACCATATCTCTGTAGGAGTAGGTCGATCTGTCGCACTCTCTAACACACACATGTTGTTAAACACACGCACGCACACGCACGCACCTTGGTCCCGTTGCACCTTCTAACGTGACTTATTACACCTAGACGGAGGGAGTAGTAAGTATACGAGATACGGTGGCACACTGACTTAAGTCGAATACAAGTGCCCAAAATTTGTGTGCATGTTATAATAAGGATTCACGTAAAATAGTACGTGAGCGAACAGAGGGATCAATTGGACAATGTTCCCGAGCAGTAGCGAGATGTGTGAGGTAGTAAGATACACCGCTGGCGCTTTTAATTTTTCTTATTAATTTGTTTGTTTCACCCTCTGACTGGTGGGACCCAACATACTACGTGGAGAGAGGTAAGGTGACTAAGGCTGCATTATTTCTACACCACTGTGGATAGTCTTACCACCAAAGCCACATGACACGATTATGATTGAAATCCTAATGACTCCCACACACACAAAAAAACACGGCATGCCTGTCACACGAATGCAGGAATGTATAAAAGGTTATTTTCCTCTCATTGAACATAACTGGAGGGTTGTGTAGCTGGTTAGCCTGTTCGCTCATCAAACTTGAGGTCTCGGGTTCGATAACTACACTTGAGCATAATTTTTGCCAGGAAAATTATTTGACTGGTCAAAATGTTTTCTAGGGTTTGCACGCTTCACACTCTCTCTCCAGTATATATATACACGATGGAGCCTCAGCGCTTGTAGTTGCTCTCTTCACACTCTCTCGCCCTCTCCCGCTGGAGCCTCAGCGCTTGTAGTTGCTCTCTTCACACTCTCTCGCCCTCTCCAAATCTAAACAAGGCTTCGTTGGCCTCTCTCTCCCCTCACTGCTGCTCAAAGAGCCGGCAGGATCCGTCTGCCGGGAAGGGAAGGAGGCTTAACGTTGTCGCCGTCGGCGAGGGAGGGAATCCACTACAAGCGTTGTTGTTCACTTTCCACCCAGCGGTGGCGCAGGAGGGCCTCCGACCCCTTCTTATTCGCAGCCGTCCCGTCGCCCACCGAACCACACCCCAAGAACCTTAAGGTATATTTTACTTACTCCACATGCATTGCTCTAGCTGCATGTATACCATGAATCTAGGACGTGGTTCAAAGAGGAAATGAGTGGGGGAAAGTAGTGGGAAAAGTTGTATATAGCATGAATCTAGGATGTGGTTCAAAGAGGAAATGAAGGGGGAAAGTTTTATAGCATGAATCTAGGACATGGTTCAAAGAGGAAAGGAATGGGGGAAAGTAGTGGGGAAAGTTGTATCGCATAAATCTAGGACGTGGTTCAAAGAGGAAAGGAAGGGGCGAAAGTACTAGTTCAAAAAGGAAAGGAAGGGACAAGGCTGTAGAGTTTGAGCAGGACTAGATTTGCTACGCTCACATAGGGAAAGGTGTCTAAAGATAACAAAACTGGGACCAACACAAATATGCTCCTTGGTTGTTTGTTCTTTGTTGCAACAGACTGTGCATGACCACAGTACATCGGTAGATGCACATAGTGCTGGTGCGTCTACTGTCCCGTGCAACTCATTAGCTGTTGTTAATCTAAGGCCCTGTTTGGTTAAGAACTCCCTAGTCCCTACCTGCTTGGTTCCAGGGACTAAAAATGGACTAGAGGTTATTAAATGACATGATAAAAGACCATGTTACCCCTAGTAATGAACTAATAGAAACAAGGTGCGAAGCGTGGCAGGGGCAATTGTTGGAAAAGTCCCAAAAAGACTCCTCGGGGTCTTCTTTCTTTAGTCCCAAATGCCCACTTTTAGTCCCGAAAAGTCCCTCCTGTTTGGTTTAGATGTGACTGACACGGAGTTTTTTTAGTCCCTACACCAGAATGTCCCTGTAAACAAACACCCTCTAATAATGCCGCTGGAAAATTGATGCAATGCCACAGTTAAAAGCAAATTACATGTTTAACGAATTTTATTGTTAATATAATCTCTATGTTAATATTAATCAATGCCACCATTTGAGAAATGCTACTGTCTTGCTTTCTTTCCCATTTAGATAAGGTAGATGCTTCTTTTTGTTGGCTTCTGTGTCATCCACCGTTATTGACCACTAATTGTTTCCTTTGCACCTCTGTGTAAACAGGGTTATCTACTTCACCTTGTTGCCATTGTGACCTTTTGTTGCACTGCACAAAACACTTTTTTTTAAGAGTGTTTTGTGCAGTTCAACCAAAATGTCACACCGACAACGTTGCTTGATTGCTTGATCTTAGTGGAACTGCACAAGAGGAGATCTTACTTCCTATCCGTTAATGGCGCATGTTGTTGTGCTCGTCCTTTATATTTGTATAATATATAATGAGCATAATATCATAAACATATGAAAACATGAAATATGAAAGTTAAGTTTACATATCTTTCTCATATTATGCCACTAATTAAAGAGGAGAATTTTATGCACAAAAGTAGTAGGATATATGTCAAAGACTTTGAGTACTTTCAACTACAGTGCCTCGATGTAGATGGCGCGTGGGTTACATTTGTTCAGGGCTTTAGGTATACGATCATGAAAATCAACATGCTGGAATGACCCCACTGCACAAAAAGTGATGGGGCAAAGTCGATTTTGTACTGTTGATGTAACTTTATTTTATTTATCAATTGAGATTTTTTATCCCGCTGCGCGTACAAATAGCACCAGCCAGATGGTTTAACATGAGGAATCTTTGGTACAGTATGCTGGAATGATTATGTCATTGTTAGATGACAGCTCAAAGCAAATTCTTAATCTGAAAACCACTTAAAATTACATGGTAGATCTCTCGATTCCTAGACCTAAAATATCAGATACAAAGATGTACTCCCTCTTTTCCTGAATATAAGGCTTTTTAGAGATTTCAATATAGACTACATACGGAGTAAAATTAGTGAACATACACTCTAAAATGCGTCAATATACATCCGTATGTAGCCCGTATTGAAATTTATAAAAGGTCTTATATTTAGTAATGGAGTGAGTAGCATGCATGACAAACCGAACTATTTTTTTCCGATTATATGCAGCATTCTTATTTTGTCAGATCAATTTCTTGAACATTTTCTTTAAAGCAAATAGGCATTACGCTGAACTCTTTTTTTTCAATTTCTTGGAAAAATGAGTTGAACCGTGCAAGGATAAGTGTTGATTTCACGAGGCAAATAGAAACTGCTCGGATCTACTAACCTTTATATAAGCAGCTCATCCAGACTTAAAATCCAGCCTTGGAGCAGCAGAAATCAGAGCAGAGCGCTCCACCACCCCACGTAGCAGGCAGGCAATGGAGATGGCTCAGCGAAGGAGTAGCTCATGCGATTCTACCTCGTCAGTGTCCTCAATGGTTGACTTTGACTTAGATTACAATCAGTTTGCTGTGTCCCCCATCTCCTCACGGTCGAGGCCCAGGCGCCCAGCTTCATGTGCGGAACATCGGAGGCCATACTACGCTAACCTAGCATCCAAGGGACATCCAGGGAAGGACGCCGGCGGCGCGTGCGTTGGTCCTCTGCATGGAAGAACGCAACATACCATAGGAGATTGAAAAGATGGGACGCAGTGACGCACCTGTAGTCCTCTGCACGGAGGGTAGAGGACACGTACGTCGATGCACATCTGTAGTAGTAGCTCGCAACTGGGAGGCAGGACGACAGCAGCGGGCGCCGCCGCGACTGGGCTCGCCGATTAGGGATGGAATTTTTCAGGGAAGACGGAAGAGGCGTTTTTAGGAATGGATAGGCAGGGTACATGCGGGCGGACGACACCGACGGGGAGTCAGACGCGCAACAGGAACTTGTCGACGGCGCAGCGCATCACGGACGAGGCAGCGAATCGCCGAGGACGAAACGGCGGCGCATCGCATAGCAAGGAGCAGAGGAGCTGTTCGGTTCGGGGGATAGCGCTGGAAGCCTGGAACTGACGACCTGGCCTATTCGCGTGTGAATGGATGACCTGGGCCTTGAACGGCCCATTAAGGAGCGACACTCAAGCTCGTTCTGCGGAGCAGCAGCCCGCGAGACGGTGCCTCGAGCGTGCGGACAACCTGGGACGCAGCTAGATGATCTGGATCGTAGGTTTGAGGATCCGACGGCTGCGACAATCAAATCGCTGTGGAGGCTTCTAGCTAGCCTCGTTATACTATTTCTCAATTTGGTTCAGATCTTCTTCTTGTGATTTGTTTGAATTCCGCATCATGAGAGGTCAGTACTAGCCTTCTTTCACATGATTCTGCAGTGTGCTTTCATATGTTGTGCTACTTGTACGATAATGTTGCTTGATTTTAGTGAACTGCACAAATGGAGACAAGACTTCCAATCTGTATGTGCACCGTAATATCCCATTGAGGTAAGATAAGGATATTTCACAACTAATGACCTGTATTTTGCCACTTTCATCAGAAAATTAAGTTTAGTACTATACTTTTGCTCCCTAATTGACATGCCAAATCTTACATTGAAGGCGAAGCTTGTCTGTTATTGAACCAAGTGATGAAGGGGAAGAACAAGCGGAAGAAAAACAAAAATCAACTCCCGGTGCTGTAATGAAGCACTGGAACTGTGATGACACAAGTAATGATATAGTTTTGCATCTTAATTTATTGCTATGGCTGGAACGAGCAATTGTTTTGCCACTGATTTGATGCCATACGTAATTATCTCTACTTGTGCAAACAGGGATCTTCTTTGAAGATACCATATATTTTAGTGGAACTGCACAAGAAGATGTTGGAAACATTAAACTAATCGAGGAGTATATAGTAAGCATGGCCACCCCCGTAGATAGCAACAGATGGTTCCGGAGAAGTGCTTCATCTGTATGCTCTACACAATCAGCCTCCTGACAAATGTTGGTACTCACCCACTGATTTCATCCATATGATTGAGCTTTGTCATCTCTATTGATGTTGTGCTACTATTTAGATATTGTCATGAAAAAGTGGTATTGTCCTTGAGAAGTGCTTCATCTGTGCTGTTTTAAATATTTCCTTTCCTTTTTTTCGAGCAAAGAGGGATCATCTTCCTCTGAAGAAGAATATGGAGTACGTGAAGTGACTAGTTCCGATTATGCCAGGATGAAGAAGCCCTGTCTATCTTCTCATCAGAAGGAGCAGTTGAAGGATGGTTACATTACTCTCCACAAGACCAAACTAACTTCAGCTCAGAAGGACTGACAAATCTCCATTTTTTTGCTGTGATGCGCGAGTACAATGTTGTTCTAGGATTCTTTCTGGTGAGTTCCATTTTTCTAAAAGTGTGCTCTACATGGACCATGTATGTGCCTGTTGAAACCGTCAATTCATAGTACAGTTTTCTTTATACTAATCACTTTTTTGTATTTGTGCAAACAGGGGTGCTCAGCTTGATTTCAACGGGAACTGCACAAAATGTTCATGAATACATCGAATCATTCATTTCCACCACAAGAAAGGAGGTTCCCATAAGTTCAAGGCGTTGCAACATATAAGGGCGAAATCATACAAGCTACGCGCGAATTTGGTTGATTTTGGTGGAACTGCACAAAAAGAACAGCTGGTTTATTTAGCACGAGGTGCCATGTCAATGTCCGAACTGATGGCAAACCCTGCCCATTCCACAATCGTAGGCATTTGATATTTTGGAATGGGACAACCTTGTCAAATTTTGCTCATTGATTTTGGCAAGATATGCGTTTGATATTTTTGAATGGGACGCCCTTTGCTGTCAGCAGCGGCGATCAATTTTTTTCTTTATTCTTTAGTTGTGAAGTAAATATTGCCTCTGACATATGAGTCGCTGAGATGCATAATCATCGATTGTTTTGAATGTTCTCTATGAATTGCCAGGCCTGTGTGTTTGATTGCAATGTACAGAAATGCTAAAAAGCTGCTCAAACTCTTTGTACTCCTTCTGTTCCTTTTTACTTCGCACATTGTGAAAGTGCATACTTTTTTGTATAAGATTGGTCAAAGTAGAGATACTTTGACTGCAGACAAAACTTGTATGCAGACTAGAAAGGACCGGAGGGAGTACATGTGAAACTGCTGCAAACGTGGTGATCACCCTGGGAACAATGCTAGTACGTATTGTTTTGCATGTTCATCCAATGCCAATGATACAGGAATTCGAACTAATCGAAATAAATTCATTCATACACGGTCGGATTTCATATAAACATGCCGAATTTCATTACATTTCGTACATTCTTCAACTAAAAAGGGGTGTTTGTGGCCGCATGCATCTCCCAGATGCAGAGGTCGGGGGTCATCCTCCTTTTCAAAAAAAAACTAAAAAAGGGTGCGCTGGAGGTATAATTAATTAACCGAAGCTACCCACCTGTGTCCCGCTGAGCCGAACAGAAGCTTCAATGACTTAACTGCAGGTGCGGTTGCGTAACTGACATGTGGCCTGTTGGGCCCACGTGTCAGTCAGCCAATTGTACCAGCAGTTAAGTAGAAGCAGCGTTCTTCTCCAGTGCAGCTCTCCGTCTCCGCGTCGCCGCCAAGAAGCTAACCGGCCGTCAATGGTCAACCCGCCTAGCTTGGCTTCAACCGGAGGATAGCAGCGGTGGCCTTACTTGGACCCGAGCGGCGGCGACCTACCGTGTTCTACTCTTCCTCGTTTTCTGTGTGGCGCGGCCTCGTTGGCAGCGGGGCGGGGCCTCGGAGGAGCCGGCGATGTCCTCTGTCTCGTTGCCGGCGGGCGGCGCCTCAGCGGAGCGGTGGAAATCCTCCCCCACGTTGCCGGCAGGGTGGGGCCTCGGCTGAGCTGGCGATGTCCTCTGCCTCGTTGTTGGCGGGGCGGGGCCTCGGTGAAGCCGGCGTTGTCCTCTGCCTCGTTGTTGGCGCCGCAGGGCCTCGGCGGAGCAGGGCGTCGTCGACGCCAGCGGAGCGGGGACTCGTCGGAGCCGGCGTTGTCCTCAGCCTCGTCCTCGGTCTCGCCAAACAGCGCCTCGCCCGCTTCATCGCCCTCTTTGCTAGCCTCTTTGTAGTCGGCCGCAGCCTCCGCCACCCGCATGCGGTACCGCCAGCGCTCGAGGCGGCCCTTGTGGCGGAGCGTCTGGTCGAGCAGCGCCTCGCCTCGCTGGCTCGCGGCGATCTGCTCTCTCGCTGCAGTGCTCTCGGAGGAGATGGTGGTTGTAGGCGGCGCCGCCCGCGCCTCCGGAATCTCCTCACGCATCGGCCTCACCTGTCCATATATTGGGCATGGGCCTCGCTGATGGTCATGGTGCAATGCACCGCGAGGATGGCGCGAGGAGGGGTTGGCGCCGGATCGTCGACTACCATGTTCTCCATTAGGGCGTCGTCATCCTCCGGCTGCTGCCGCTGCCACGGTCGGCAGCAATGGCTGCCATCTCCTTGTGGTCCGTCGTCCGCCTGTCTCAAGAGCGCTGGGCGCGAGGAAGCCATGGTGGGCAGTAGTGGTGTGGACGGGAGAAAGGGAACGGATGCGGATGATCGCAGCTATGGCGGGCGCAGCGCTTTATATAGCAATGGTGGGCGGGCGGAGGGACGGACGTGTGGCGCCGAGTAGCCGCCTCGGCAATCGCGTATCATTAATGTGTCGGCAGATGGACGGACGGACGGCACTTGTGTCGTTTGAAGGCGAGCAATCGCCTGCACCGGAAGCGGGCGGCCGGCGCTGATCTTATTTGGAAGGCAGCAGCAGGCGAGAGATGACTTTACTTGGATAGGATGACAATGGGGACCCACCAGGTCCATAGCCTCACGTCACGCAAGTGTCTCCTTTATATATATATATATATATATATATATATATATATATATATATATATATATATATATATATATATATATATATATATATATATATAAAACTATAATTTATTTTGCTTCCTTCTGGTTTTCGACATCACGGTCCCACACCATTGTCAACCTATGTACTCCCTCCTTTCCGGTTTATAGGGCTTATCTCAAAATTTTAGTTTTTCCATTTTATAAGGCTCAATTTGGTTGTTTTCCATCACATGTTCAGATTCCGAGGTGCATTAAATCATTGCATGCAAGTATTAAGAGAAAATTGACCAATGCATGTACTTTATGCATGCATGCATTGCAATTAATGAATTGATAAACATAATTTTTTGAGGATAACAAGAGCATTGATTAGGTGCTTTTGCAAAAGTACAAAAAGTATTCCACCACTCGCCATCTACCTTGATTAGTGAGATTTTTGAATTGAGCATTATAAACCGAAAAGGAGGGAGTAGTCAATAAACAAGAGAATTGCACAAGAAGCGGCCGACAGCTGGGACCAAGTAGCTCGAGCAGTATTTGTGTTTTTGAGGTATGAGCACTGCAGAGTTTTTCGATGTTTACCCCATATGTTAATTTTTCTCCTCTGAACAACAACGAAAACATCGCTGCAGGTATTAACTGGGCGGGCTGTGGCCCATCTAGCCCAGGCCAGATATCCAGCCCAGATATTAATTATTTTTAAGCTGAAAATGGCTAGCCCAGAATGGGCTTTAAGAAATAATAAATGGGATGTAATTATAAAAACTGGGTAGTAACTATAAAAAATGCAACAAACAGTGATTACTTTATAAAATATTATTTTTGGAATATTGAAAATTTTAATTTCATTAATTGTTGCGAGCGCAATGTTTCGTTGGATTTTTATGTAATATAAATTTATATTGAAATTGTATTTAATCTGACTAGAAATTTCGGGATAAAAATATTCGTATCCCATCAAAATGTGGGAAATTTTATTGAATTCTGTTTTGAACGGTTGGTTGAAATGGGCTGTACTTTTAACAAACTGTAAATGGGTTGTAGTAAATTTCATTAGAATTCAAAAATGGGCTACACATTCTTACAAATCTCAAATGGGCTATAAGTTCTCTGCCACACACTTCTGGCCTTACTAAGTTGACGCGTCCCTAAAAAAACAGAGTTGACGCGTATGCAAGGCTTTGTCAACTTATAGTCAACACACGGTTCTAGCAGCACTGGCCGTTGGATGTCCATCCAACGGATGCCGTGCTTCTTCTTCAATCTCGGATATTCTAGCTTCACCCGCCCAAAAATGATTCCTCCCCGACATCCGGGCGCACTGCTTCGAAGTCGACACAGGGCCTACTAAGTTGGCGTACCAAGGGCTTTGTCAACTTAGTCAATATAAACGATTCTAGCTGCAGTGACTGTGCGATGTCCATCCAACGGCCGTCGTGCTTCTTCAACCTCTGGTCTTCTTGCTCCAGCCTCCCAAAGCAGCGCCGGTCGTGCCGCTTCCCGCCTCCGTGACCGGGTGTCAGGTTGCCGCGAGGCCTCACGACCCTCTACTACTCCCACCGCTGGTCGCCATCCTTCACTCACCCACACCCCCGTTATTCTGCGACGACGGCAAAGACAAAGTTGCATCAGTGAACCTCGTACTCTCTCCGTGTGCATCCACTGCCGCGTCTTCCCCGGCTCCGCGTCGTCACCTTTCTAGGCCTCGCCGTCGTCCACCGCCGTGGTGCTCTCGGTGCGGCGTGAACGTGGTCAAGGAACGACTTCCATCGGACGTGGACTGTACGTGGAGAGGCTGACAGCTGGGTCCACGGCAGCCGCAAGGAAGTGCCTCCTTATTACGCATAAAATAATTATTCCTCCACCTGACAGAGGGGACCCACCGGACGGGCCACCGTGTTCGCGAAAAAATGATTCGCCCACACCTGGGACCCACGAGCTACATCTTCGCGACGCAAGGAAGTGCGTCCGGAAAAACGATTCGCCCGATTGCTGGGACCCACCACTACATCTTCGCAAGCAAGGAAGTGCGTCCGAAAAAAATGATTCGCCCCTCATTGCTGGGACCCACCAGCTACACCTTCGCACGCAAGGAAGTTCGTTCGCAAAAAACCGATTCGCCCCGATTGCTGGGACCCAAAGAGCTACACCTTCGCAGTAAGGAAGTGCGTCCGGCAAAAAACGATTCACCCCGGACTGCTGGGACCCAGCAGCTACACCTTTGCACGCAAGGAAGTGCGTCCGGGCAAAACACAAACGCCGCCCCGACTGCTGGGACCCACCACTACATCTTCACAGCAAGGAAGTGCTCGATACCGGGACCCACCTGGTCGAGCGTCGTAGCATTGTCATCCTGGTCGCGAACGTATGCATATACCGATCGATGTAGAGGCGCGCACGTGTCATAGTAGAGGCGCGCACGTAGCATGTACACGTACGTACGGCGGCCAGGGTGCAAGAAAGAAAATACGGTCACGTATGTGTACATACAGGCGGGGTCTCGAACGCCTAGTCGCGCATACGTACGGCGAGGGCTCGTGTTCATGGGGAGGCAATGGAATGCGTCGTGTTCATGGGGAGGCAACGGAATGTGTCGTGTTCAAGGGGAGTTAACGGAATGCGTCGTGTTCATCGGGAGGCAACAGAACGAGTGGGAGCCAACCGGCTTGGATGAAACAGGCGATGGAAACGAGGCCTGGCGTACCGCAGAACGGAGGAAACGGCCTTGTGTTCGACCGGCCATGTTCGGAACGGGGTCCTGTTGACCGGGAGGGGTGTGGCGTACCGCAAAACGGAGGAAATGGACCTTCTACGGTCGAAACGGGGGTCCTGTTGATCGGGAGGGGTGTGGCGTCATCAAAAACGGAGGAAACGGACCTCCTACGGTCAAACGGGGTCCTGTTGATCGGGAGGGTGTGGCGTCCGCCAAAACGGAAAACGGACCTCCTACGGTCGAAACGGGGGTCCTGTTCATCAGGAGGGGTGTGGCGTACCGCAAAACGGGACTCCACGTGATACTGTTCATCTCCACCCTCGACCTCCTCCAGCCTCCACGGGCTACCCTCGACCTCCTCCACCTCCACGGGCTCCTGTTCATCTAGCCTCCACCGCGCTACTCCACCGCTCTCGTTCAACCACCCTCCACCGTCTCATCGCTCATCCAGCCCTCCACACCACGGGTCCTGTTCAACCACCCTCCACGGACACCCTCCACCGCTCTCTGCTCATCCAGCCCTCCACACCACGGGTCCTGTTCATCCAGAGGCAACGCCACCGCCACTTTTCATCCAACCCCTCCCCCATAACGCTCATTGTTCATCCAATCGATCGGCTTGATTAGTAGCGATGCGGCGAATCACTCCATCGGGTTCGATTAACACCCATCATCGATCGCTCGGGTTCAATAACGTGTAGTCTGCAGTGCAATCGCCGGGTTCGCGAGCCCAAAGCCTCGCCGGGTTCGCTAGAGCTAACGCCTCACACACGCTGCGTGTGCGTGTCACGAGAAACGCGATCGCTCGATCGGCCCCGACCTCCCACCGTAACCGCAACTCCCGAAATTTTCCTACCCCTCGCTTCTACCACGGTTTTTTCCGTCATAGACGGTCCAAAGAATGTCATGCAGCTGCGTCTCCGGCCCGCCCAGGCCGAAAAACCCATTTTCTGTCATGATTTTTTGTCATAGAAGTAGGAGCCCACCACATCTATGATGATACCGGGTTCTGTCATAATTATCGTCATAGAAGTGTCATATGTATGACAGAAAAAAAGTTCGTTTGGCCCAAAATGTCACGGATGTGTCTTTTTTTGTAGTGAGGGTTCACCCCTCAAGCCATGAGGAGCGTCGCCGGAGGGGAGGAAGGGAAAGGCGGCACCGGCTTTGAATTACTCCCCCCACTTTCAAGCACGAAGATTATATCTCGCTCACAGCAAGTATAGTATCAGGGTCGCCTGAAACATTCCCCCCATGTGTAGCTACTAGTTCGGCCCGTTTTTCATGTTTTATTGTTCACTGGGTTTCGGCAGAGACGCTTGTGGTTTTAGTCGGTCATTCTACTGGTTTTAGCTCGGATTTTTGTAGGCCTTCCTTATTTTGATTTTATGATTTCACTTTTGTTTTCTTTGTTTCTTCACTTGTTTTTTTTTTGTTTTCTATGTTTTCTTCACTTGATTTTTCGAATATATGATTAACATTTTTTTCATATACATGTTTTGAATTCTACTTTTTTGCATACACATTGTACAATTTTCATATACATTAAAAATATTTTTCTATAGACGTTTAACATTTTTTTAAATGCATGATTAACATTTTTAAGTGTGTATGTAAAGTGAGTTTAATAATAGATATATTTAAAATATTTCGAAATATAAGCAAAAGTAAAAAAAAATGAAAGGAAAAGTTTGAAAAAAGAGAGGGGGAAAATAGCACTGAAGGCCTGTGGAGGCTGGATTAACGAGCTGCTCGGCTCGTTCAGCTCGTTATCATTAAGATCATTATCGTTAAGCTCGTTATCATTAAGCTCATTAATATTAACGAGCTAAAACCTCTGTTCAACTCGGTTCGTTATGGGCTCGTTATGCTCGCGAGTGTTCACGAGTGCTCATTAAGCTAATAAACAACATAGAAAAATCCCATAATCCCATAAAAAAATTCACAATAGAATAAATTAAACAAGGACATTTAGGTAATAAATAACATAGAAGAATCCCATAATCCCATAAAAAATTCACAATAGAATAAATTAAACAAGGACATTTAGGTAATAAATAACATAGAAGAATCTCATGATCCTATCAAAAATTCACAATGGCATAAATTAAAGAAGGAAGTTTGGTTCCTGCCGGCTGGCTCCTCGTTGACTCTAGGTTCTCCTGGCGGCTAGCTCCTAGGTCTAGAAGGAGTGCGGAAGTGGGCTGGGGTTCTAGGCCCCTAGGCTGGGCTAACTAGCAACTCTTTTGTTAATGGGCTGATTTGAACTAGGGGTCTCATGTCAAACTTTTGAAAATTAGCAAGCTAAACGAGTTAGCTTGTGAAACTCATTTGCTCGCTGTTAAGCTCATTAATCTTAACGAGCAAAAAACACTGCTCAGCTTGTTTCATTAACTAACGAGCTGAAACGAGCTGAACTATCGAGCGCTCATTATGCTCGCGAGCTTCGAGCTTTTCGTCCAGCCCTACCTGTGGTCCGCGCTGGTCCAACCATTCTGACGGTTGCTTTAGGCGAGACGTGCTAGTGTCTTGTATCAAGCGAGACATAGTCACGCCCACTTTTAGTCTTGGATTCCCTTAGGGGTTGTTTGGATACCGCTCATACCTACCCTGCCAAATCGGGGCCTGCCGATTTTTTGGTGCACAATTTCGTCGTCGTGGACTCGCCCACGAGTTGGCTAAGGGGCTGTTTGGATTGAGCCCCGGCTGGCCCTACCAATCCGTTGGCATGCCAAAATATTGGCGCACCATCCGGCCGCCCTGAGCTCGCCCGTGAATTGGCAAGAAAATAAACTGCAGAAGCCCATACAATGTGGGCGTGCCAAATAGTTGGCCATCAACCAAATAGATGCCCAGCCTTCAGTCAACGCCAATATTTTGGCTAGGCGTCTGCAGGCTTCAATCCAAACAGCCCCTAAAAAAACTGAGCGCCCAGCCAGGCATTTGGCGTAAATCCAAAATATTAGCTTCTAACCAAATTTGAGCCAATCAATCAGTCAACGTCCAAAAAATTGTTAGGTTGCTCCCAATCATGATCCAGGCAGACTCTTAACATCTGTCCGATCTAGTAGTGAATCAGAGGCCAGCCCAATAGCTTATACCGTCTTAAAGCAAGCAGGTGCTCGTGAGCGGCAGTCATAGAAGACACCATTAAGATGTGGTTCTCCAAATATGTAATTTCGGTTTGTAGGCTTAGTGCCAATTGTGCCGCTCACGAGCTAGCCAATTTGGGTAGGTCTTGTGAACCAAATTAGATGAGTGGGAGTCTGATGTACCAGCCCCCGTGGCTGCTGCTGCTTGTGTTCTGGGTGACGTGCCCGAACACCGTTAAGTTATAAAGCATTTGCTTTGCCCTAAAAAAAAAAGTCTTGAACAAGAAAAGTCTTCACAGCTTGGAAATGGCAGGCCCGTGGCAGCTGGCACAAGCGCGTGACAAGAAGAAGAAGGATATGCCAATTCTTTTCGTATCCCGCTCACTCGCTAAAAATAGTACGCAACGCACGTACCGGCATATTTTCCACTTGAATCAAAGAAAAAAGCAAAGGTAAGGTGCGGACAGACACAATGGGCCCGCCCGAGGCCTCCACATAAATTCCGATCCAGAAAAACCGCAAAGGAAAGCACTGGATGCCTTGCTCTTGCTTGCCAACCCTATGTCCGTGTCCGGCTTCATTTCCTTTTTCTTTTTCTTTGCCTAAAAAAAATCGTCGTTTCCTGCTGCACTTAGCATTGTTGACCGTTACGTGTGTTCCCTTCTTGCAAGTTGCAGAAATGCGGTGGCAGAAGTATCCCTCTATCCCAGCACCTCCAGTGCGACCGTGAGCTCATGCCAGGCCAGGACACGTGTACCGTGGCTGAGCCACACACGGGGTATTTATATGCCGACGATGATTTCAGTCCAGCGAGCGTTATCCATGGAAGATTGTCCATGGTGCATGTCGCGGGGAGGGGTGGGCCCCACACGCATTGCACACGTACGCCAGACGCCGGCGTTTCTGGTAAAATACGCCACACGTGGACGGACGGTAGTACAATATAAGGGTTGACTCGGCAACACTCCACTCGATCACAGCCACCTAGCATTAGCATAGCATGTCATTGTCATGTTCATGCGCGCGTCGACCTTGTCTCCCAACCGAATCCCGGATTCAAACAAACGCCCGGTACAAACTAGTAATTCCAAATTATTAGTGCCGTTTTTCAACCGTGTTTATCATGCATGAGGCAAGCCCTGAAAACGCCCTCCATCGGAATTTTTGTTCCACTGGATGCACGCGCGTCTTCTCTTTAACACGGTACAAATACAAATGCAAATTCAGATGATCGTATTCGCACATATCACACTCAACATTGAGGTGGGAGGAGTTCCCTCCACCTGAAATTTTAAAAAAAAAACTCTACCTATGAGTGCACGCGCGCACACCCTATTTCTGTAACCACCTACAAGATACATCCATTCCTGCGACGAATAATTTGAAACAGAGGGAGTACAAGATACCAAGCCAACACAGTATGTTGAGATCGACAAAGTCATCACAGACTATTTGTAGTCGATAGCAACTTCTGCTCACACTAAACGCACATCGCCAAAAAACCGAAATAAATAAAGAAAAATGCGACCATCAACGCTAAGTCTAGGACTTGTCCCTGATGGGTTGGTTCCATCACAAAGAACCTAACCATCCGAGCGCGCTCACTTCGCGGCAGTGGCGGAGCTAGCAATTGATATCAGGGTGGTCCGCCTTAAAAAAATTGACATATATATGATATGTAAACATTGTATTACCACATTGAAATAGATTAATATATGGTCTTACAAACACACTAAAATCCTCAATTAAGTCTCACTTTTGCATAAAAGAAACCTACATAGTACACCTTGAGAAGTTAAAGAAGACTATGTTTTTGGCCTAAGCTTTTGCATTGCCACAAAAGTACCAATTATATCATCTTCATTCACCTCAGAAAAAGCATCCCTCTCATCTTGAGTATGTTCAACCACCGCAACCGCCATATGCACAAATTCTCTGATTTGCTCTTCGGCCACATCTGACATGTCTTTTTCCCTATCTTCATAGCATATTTGTGAAAAAAATTTGCAATATCTCCGGTCCTCTTCATTCTTGAATAATTCTCCAATAAGAATTTGCTTTCTATTATCAATGACACAATTGAACAGAAATGATGTGCTAAATTAACCGATTCATGTTCCATGTTCATGTATTTTATCGGGACAGTGCACAACACAACAAATCAGGAAGCAATGAAGCTAACCCTAAATCGAAATTGGGGAATTGGAAAATGGTACCTCAAATCACTCGAGCTGAGTGCCGAGTGAAAACTGGCGGTGGCGGTGCCACGGCTTGTTTCTTGCCAGCGCCGGGTAGGGCAGCACGGTCGCGGTCGGAAGTGGCGCTTGGCGCTGGCAGCCGAGGGCCTGCCGAGAGAAGGTGCAGAGGAGCCTTGGGGAATGGGCTGCCAACACGGCAAGGGCATGACGCAAGCAGAGGCGGGGACGGGGCGGCCGGCGGCGGGTGTCAGGCAAGTTTTTGCCTCGCGTGCATGATCCTGTGCTCGGCTGAGAGCGAGAGAGCCTCACGGGCGTGGGTTTTTTTGGGTCAAATGTTACTGGGCCAAAATTTTCTTTCTCTGGCCCATCCCTATATGTATATAGGCTGGAACTAAATCTCAGGGTGGGCCGCGGCCCACCCTGGCCACCCTGTAGCTCCGCCCCTGCTTCGCGGATGTACGCCTGTGTTTTTTAGTGCGTGTATTTATACTGTTAGTATATGTTTTTCAAAAAAAAATAGACAAAAAGATACTCGGCAGTTAATATGAATCTAAGGGAGTATATGGTTAACATTTTATTTAAAAAATTGTAGGTTTTCTTTAGACAAAATTGGAAAATTGATCTACTACGTAATACTAGATTATTACATTTTTTTGAGCAAAATTGATCTAGTAGATGGAGTGCGGTTGAGTTTAATTGACGGGCCATATCTTAATGAGGGCCATTTGTGTGCCGACAGTTATGATTAGAAGCACCCCATGCGTCTCCCTCCCTCCGTCCCTTTCGCCTTCCCCTCTCCCTCCCTCCCCTGTCTCTCTCCCTACCAGTCTCCGCTACGGATACCATCGCCGACGACCCAAGCAAGCAAACCAAACCAACCCAACCCAATCCCCCGCCGGCCAAACTCCAAACTTCCGAAGCCATGGGCACCTACAAGTGCTGCCTCATCTTCAAGCGCCGGTTCCGCTGGACGGACGCGCCGCCGCCGGACGACGTGCGGGCGCTCTTCGCCGAGCACTCGGGCGGGGCCGCCACCATGGGCGCCGACGGCCTGCGCCGCTACCTCGAGTCCTCCGCGGGCGGCGACCCCGACGCCGCCGCCGACGACGCCGAGGGCGAGGCGGACCGCCTGCTCGACCAGATCCGCCTGCAGGGCCAGCACCAGCGCGCCGGCCCGCGCCTCCCGCGCCTCGGCCGCGGCCAGCTGCTCGGCCTCGACGACTTCCACCGCTTCCTCTTCTCCGCCGACCTCAACCCGCCCCTCCGCCGCCCGCAGGTCCACCACGACATGTCCCAGCCCCTCTCCCACTACTACGTCTACACGGGACACAACTCCTACCTCACCGGCAACCAGCTCAGCAGCGACTGCAGCGACATCCCCATCATCAAGGCCCTGCAGCGCGGCGTCCGGGTCATCGAGCTCGACATGTGGCCCAACTCCGCCAAGGACGACATCAGCATCCTCCATGGCAGGTTCGCTACCAATACTTTGCTGCTACCTAGTACATAACGTAAGACATGCTATTAGGATGCTGTATTCCCCACGTCGATCCAGCCTCCACTAGCTTGGAGTCTTCCCTCTTCGATGCAACCGATGAGGACAGTTCCAAGCAAGTATCCACCTTGCCTATGCACCTCGATTTCGTAGGTGTATATTTTTAGACAAACAGAAAGCTCCCCTGCTCCATTGCTCGAATGGAACAAGGATGCAGAGTGCAGCGCTCAGTTTTCACAGGGAATTAAAAGTTCAGGTTGCAGAAAACGAACATTTCATAGGTGTATATTCTTAGGTGACTCGCTCACGCTGCCGATAAAATCAGGGGGCTGAATCTTACACCGTGTGCTGCTTGCTGTCTTGCCAATTCTGAACAGGACTCTGACCACGCCGGTTTCGCTGCTGAAATGCTTGAAATCCATCAAAGAGTATGCTTTCGTCGCGTCTCCCTACCCGGTTATCATCACACTGGAAGACCACCTTACACCCGAGCTGCAGGACAAAGTTGCCAAGGTAGCTGCGTTTGCTTCTTCTGAAATTGTTGCTATCTTTATCCAGGAGATTTGCACTTATCTAACTGGCGCTTTGAAAAACTTCATAGATGGTCCTTGAAGTGTTTGGCACCATACTGTACTACCCTCAAGAAGAACATCCCAAAGAACTCCCTTCACCTGAGTTCCTCAAGGGTCGTGTGCTACTATCAACAAAGCCCCCAAAGGAGTACCTTGAAGCCAAGGATGGTGGTGCCGTGAAAGACGGTGATGCGGAGCAGAATCCTGGCAAAGGAACTGACGATGATGCGGCTTGGGGAACAGAAGTCCCAGATTTCAAGACTGAAATCCAATCTGCTAAAGTACGTGTTTGGAGTTCTCAATTTTCCGCTCTCTTTTGCCCTGGCATTCCGCAAGATTTTACCTACACGATTGTCTTTGCTCTGTCAGCAGGAAGATGATGCCTCAGAGAACCGTAGAGATGACGATGACGACGACGACGATGAGGACGAACAGAAAATGCAACAGCATCTAGCACCACAGTATAAACACCTTATTACTATAAGAGCAGGAAAGCCAAAGGGGGGTACTACGTCTGATGCCTTGAAGTGTGACCCGAACAAAGTTAGGCGGCTCAGTTTGAGCGAGCAACAGCTTGCCAAAGCTGTAGTTAATCATGGCACCGAAATAGTGAGGTATATATCTGAATGAAGTAGCTCTTATTATTAACAGTCATTATTTCCATCTTTAATAGGCAGAGATCCTCTTTTGTTTAATATTACTGAAGTGTTCAATAATATTGCTGACAAGGTTTACACAGAGGAATCTACTGAGGATATACCCAAAGGGCACTCGGGTTACTTCATCCAACTACAATCCATTTATTGGTTGGGTGCATGGTGCTCAGATGGTAGCCTTCAATATGCAGGTGCATTTCTGTTTCCGAGTAATCTATCCCAGGGCAATGATTTTGCTTTACGCTCTGAATATCCAATTATGCTCTGAATATCAAATGCAGAAATATATAGATGATTATAGTTATACGAGGTCAATGCGGAATAAACCTTAGCTTCTTATATGAACTCAAGTGGGATGCAATCTGTGCCATATGTTTAAATCGAGATAACCCGCCTAGCAGGGGCTGATGATCCTGCAGCAGTTCCTGGTCTCCTGGACAAGCCCAAGTCCTAACTAAAGAAATCAAGGAGTTGATAACATGCATTACTGACTTGCTGTGACTAGGTACTAGATAGGTTCTGATGCTCTGTGTGTGTGCAATAATTAACACGAGAATGCTTTAGGTTTGGCAGATCACAATCTGTCATCAATTCGGGCATACACTTTGCCTAAATTCGGGCAAGAAGTTAATGTTTATTGGTCATATGCTGTCCCTTTCGTACTGGCATGTTATAACTGCATGATATCCCTTTCAGGGATATGGAAGAGCCCTTTGGTTAATGCATGGATTTTATAAAGCCAATGGTGGCTGTGGCTACGTGAAGAAACCGGATTTCTTGATGCAGTCTGAGCCGGAAGTTTTTGATCCAAAAAAGCCTCAACCTGTTAAGAAGACCTTGAAGGTATGGCTTTCTTTAGACATGTCTTCAGTTTTATTTGTGCGACTCAAAATTAGAGTCAAATGAAATGCTGCTTTTCATTCAGGTAAAGGTGTACATGGGCGATGGTTGGCGGATGGACTTCAAGCAGACACACTTTGACCAGTATTCTCCTCCTGATTTTTATGCACGGGTATGAATGAAAACTAATTTGGCACATCAATAGCTTGCACTATTAACCGCAAAGCAAAAGCTCGATGAAATCAGTAACAAGAACCCAAAGGCAGTAACCATATCTCTGAAACATCAAACTAAAATACTGAATGCTGACAGATAGCTTACAACTATGAACTGCAATTCAAAGCCAAATGAGTTCAGTAACAAGAACCTAAACCAGTATCCATTTCTCTGAAGCATCATCCAAACTGAACCCTGTATGTATGTATCCATTGGGTGAAATAGGTCGGGATTGCCGGCGTTCCAGCGGACTCGGTGATGAAGAAGACCAAGGCGGTGGAGGACAACTGGGTGCCGGTGTGGGGGGAGGAGTTCTCCTTCGACCTGACGGTGCCGGAGCTGGCGCTGCTGCGGGTGGAGGCGCACGAGTACGACATGTCGGAGAAGGACGACTTTGCGGGGCAGACGGTGCTGCCGGTGTCGGAGCTTCAGCCCGGGATCCGCACGGTGGCGCTCTTCGACCGCAAGGGGAACAAGTTCCCCAACGTCAAGCTCCTCATGCGCTTTGAGTTTGTCTGATTTGATTTGAGAGATGATGGTGTGTCGGCGGCATGGTTGGTACTCTGCATTCTTTGTTCATCCTGTACATACGTGATGCCGTCTGTGTGAATATGGAGTGTACCGTTGTATGTCAGCCAGTTGTGTAGACACAACCTTGTATTTGTTGTGAGAGTGGTAATAAGGTACTCCCTCCGTTCCGTTATATAAGGTGTATTATTTTCGGCACGTTGACCAAGGCACAGAATTATAGACATGTTAGGACTAAATTATCCTCGGTAAATTTGTTGATTAGTGAAAAGTAAATTAATTAGTCCAGGAAAGTAAGAGATGCATGCAATCAACAGAGAGATACTTTAAGGAGAGATACTTTCCATTTTCTAGAGGGCTAACAAGGGAATTATGAGGAAGTAGAAAAAATGCACCTTACATTCTGAAATTTTATCAAAAAACAAATACACCTTATATAAAGGAACGGAGGGAGTATCTGCCATCAAAATTTCTGCAAAGTATGAATAGTTTTGTGCTACTCTTTTTTGAAAAACAGCAGACGAACACCCGGAGTTCAAAATTTTCGCAGCCACAAATATTTGAATTTGGGAATTGTAGGGCTTTACCCTCGCCCAAAGGAGAAGGAGCCCTTTCAGAAATTCTCAGTGGCTCTCCGGGGAAAGCCAAAGAGGGGGTTTGGAAATAGTTTTCAACCAGCAATTGACGCGCCTCGGTATTACCTCACTAGCTGCGTCATTGCCCCAAGCGCAAAGATGCCTTCCAACGTGGGCGCGCCTCTCCGCCTTATAGCCGAGCTCTGCGCCCAGCCCCTCGTAGCTTAGCCGAGGTGGGACTAATAACGTTCTCAGTCGCCCGGTTTCTCTCACGTCGGTTGAGCATCTAGCAGGCTCTTCTTTCCCACGCTGCCGGCCGGTGCAGGCCCATTCATCTGGCCCAGCGTATAAAACACATTCTCTATATCTGAGCCCAAGACTCGCACGATTCTCTATCTATCTTTTCTATTAAAAAAAAGATTCTCTATCTATGTGAAGAAGGCGCGATTCAAAATTTGGAACCTTTTCCTTTTCCTGTGCGATGCAAATTTTGAAAGGTTTGAAGGTACAAGATGCTTTGGGTGGTTGTTTTTTCACTTTTTGAAAATTTTATTTGAATCTCCACTTGCATCATGGCAAAACGAACAGAGCATTTCTGCGACCGGGTGGTACGTACTACTACTAAAGTTCTTCAGGCATTTGCATTTACATTTACCAGGGCTGAAGGGGAGGAAATGCCAACTGGCAACAGAGGATTCCTGGGTCACTTCCGTCGTGGTTCTGGCTGCTCTGCGCCTCAGGTGCTGGGCTGCGATATCAGTTACTACTAGCTCTGAAGGCCCAGCATACGGCTGCAGTTCAGTTTACTGAACCTCTATCTCTTTCTTGAAAAATAAATGATAATTTATACCGTACTGCAGTGTTTAGTGCGTACATTGGCTGATCATCTGCTCATGTGAGCCCTAGCTTAACCTAGCAGGCTAATCTATCAACATTAACAAACTAATTGAAGAGAGCAACCATGTCTTGTCAAGGAGGGAGGAAGCTGTTGGTTTGTGCTAAAACTGAGGCGGATTTGCCATGCTCGCCAACTGAACTTGCCATCCTCGAAAAACATAACATAATTTATCATGAAAAACGTCCGATTTACCATGGTTTCAAATCTGGCGTCGGATTTCTGGTGGAGTCCAAGGTTTTTTTTTATTTTTATTTTTGCAGAGCCCGCATCATGTCAAACCTAGCCTATGTCTGCAGCAATTTGACACGTACCTCGTTGGCAACACTAGATGGATACCTGCAGAAAAAAAAAGACACGTACGTCGTTGGCAACACTAGATGGATACCCGCAAAAAAAAGGTAACACTGGATTGAGAGGCAAGCAAACAAACAGGCCACTTCTGTAACTGGGTAGCGAGCTCTTCACACAAACAAAAAAACTAGTAACTGCGTAGTTCGAGAGCTGCTACTACATTCCATTTAGCAAGAAAGATAATTGTCACTGGAAAGTGTCCTTCAAATCCCTAGCTCAAATGCACCGTTATGAACAGTTAAATAGAATAAGATAGTACACAAATTAACAAATTCAGAACCTTTTTCACCATAAACCTTGTTGAATGTTCTACATGCCACTTTAGTGGACCGGAATACAGGCGACCCAAACAGATAGACAACAAGGCTAACAGACGTTAGTTTGGCCACTTTCTTTGCCGTTCGTTAGCGGACGACAAAAAAAGTGTTAGTTAGGTGGTTCTCAGTAGTGGGCCATCCTTACTCTTTGCCGTCTGCTAGCGGACGGCAAAGATTCTACGCCGTCCGCTGGCGGACAACAAAGAGCTGGCTGACGACAAACATGATCTTTGCCGTCAGCTCTTTCTTTGTCGTCACCTTCTTTTAAGCTGAGGGCAAAGACCTTCTTTGCCGTCCGCTAGCCGACGACAAAGATCCTAATTCCAGTAGTGTTATTAGCAGACAGACGAAGAGAACCAACGACAAATGGACTCATATGGGGCGTGTTTGGTAGCCTTGTGAATCGGGCCTTACTTGCTCAAGCCTGACTCAACGGAACTAGTGCTCCTTGCATGTGGATAACCGTTGTGACAATGGGTATTGATTCATTTGATATATGTTTGGGTATTCAACTTGTGGATTATCATGACATTGGGGTAATCTATGCGTAGGGGTTGATGCGCGTTTTGCTCGTTGTTTGCCACTTGCTACCTCGTTGTTTTTATTATTTTAGATTATAAAAACATATATCTACTATTCATACTACACTTGTATCACCATCTCTTCACCGAACTAGTGCACCTATATAATTTACCATTGTATTGGTTGTGTTGGGGACACAAGAGATTCTTTGTATTTGATTGCAGTGTTGTTTGAGAGAGACCATCTTCATCATACACCTCCCACGGATTGATAACCTTAGGTCATCTACTTGAGGAGAATTTGTTGTTTGTCCTACAAAACTCTGCGCTAGGCCCAACACAAGTCTACAAAAATAAGTTGTGTAGTAGACATCAATGTAGAGGAGGAGACCGCGTGTGGGGGAGAGGTGGAGACGAAGACAATTCCTTTTTTCTCTAGCTATTTCCTTTTTAAGTTCTCTGGCTATTTCCTTTTGACCGGGGTAGGCGGTACCTGCAAAATTATGCCCTATATCGTAACAATAAAAATGGCATGCGTGGCATAGCCCAGCAAGCGCCATTTACCTGATCCTTATCGCGTTTGATTGCTGATTTCTATAAGTGGTAGTTGAATAAAATTTACAAAGCAAGCATTAAATTATTATAGAACCCACGGTTACTTGAAGACATGTTTGACCAAAAACAGTGAAAAAACAATACAGACGGCTCAACTTATACACTAGAAGTTTATGGAAACATGCCTACTACTCTTACACTAGAAACTCACTATTAAGATATTTGCTTAATCATATACTTTGCAGCTACAATAATGTTTAAAAATATTAAAATATAGATAAACATTCATGCTATATACTTTATGCGATTGTTGAAAGTAATTCAAGCCGATTTTATTTCAAAATACAATTTAAATCTAGCACAATTCAAGTGTACTTTTTTGCAATGATACACACTACAATTGTTTAACAACAAACACAATACTTGGTCTATTATGCTAACTAATAAAATAATAATCATTAATTATGTAAAAAAATGAACATAACAAAATGTTTTATACGAAAGGATAAGAGTTTGATATAAATTATATTAGAGATATCTTTACTACTAATAAACCGTCTATTGCTTCTGGTCGTACGTCGTCGTGCTTTTTGCAGAAAGGTCTCTTTAGTTTTTGGTAATTGAACCTGCAGTCCTTGTTTAAATGAATATGAGAAAATGCTTCATTTTTGCAGAAAACCCCCTACATTTATTAGTTTTCAACCCGCGTTCTTTCCCCAGTTTCCCCTCAGCCCTGAATAAAAAAAAACCCTGCAGAAAGTTGCACTTTCAGATATTGAGTGTTTTCATTTGAGAGTGAATTATGATTAGTTTGGACAGTGGGTCTATTTCATAAGGAATTGCAGTGTGCAGCAGAGCTACTAGCTATGGTAGTGTACTTTATACTAGCTCGCAAATGTGTGCTGTTGGTGCTTGGGGTGACTAGAGAGTTTGTGCATATAGACTGAATATATTTCACCAAAGACCTGCTTACTGAATATATTTGAAGACAGTGTGGGTTGAGAGGTAAGGAAGCAACTTAGATCAACTCCACCGTAGATCTCTAAATGTGCATCACTAAATGTCCGTCGACACGCCCGGACGTTCATTAACACCAAACAGGGAGCCGGCCATCCAACCAACCCCACCGAAAGATGCTATTTTTGCATTGTTTTTTTGAAAAAGAAAACATAGCAAAAGGCTCTAAAAACAAGTAATAAAACATCTATAAAACTAAATCTACTCCTTTCTGCCGTCGGCCTGGCCGTCAGAGATCTTCAATTTTGTTTGTGTCACTCAAAATTCAGGAGAGAAATGAAGTGCTGCTTTTTCAGGTAAAAGTGTACATGGGAGACGGTTGGCGGATGGACTTCAATCAGACACACTTTGACCAACATTCTCCTCCAGATTTGAATGAAAGTTAATTTGGCTGAATGAAATCAGGAACAAGAACCCAAAGAGCATTTCTCTGAAACATCAAACTAAATGCTGACAGACAGCTTACAACTATGAACTGCAATTGTAAAGTTGTATGAGTTGAAATCAGGAACAAGAACCCAAAGAGCATTTCTCCTAAATGCTGACAGACAGCTTACAACTATGAACTGCAATTGTAAATAACAAGAAACTAAAGTATTGCCGGCAGACTCCCTGATGAGTAAACAACATATAAACGACCAGAGTTAAAATATATAAAAAAAAATCATAGCCAAAAAAATTTGAATTCAAGTATTGTAGTGCAAAGTTTAAATATAAAAAGTTTCATAGCCAAAAAAATTTGAATTCAAGTATTGTAGAGCCAAAGAGGGGATTTGGAAATACTTTTCAACCAGCAATTGACACGCCTCGGTATTACCTCACTAGCTGCGTCATTGCCCCAAGCGCAAAAATGCCTCTCAACGTGCACGCCCCCCTGCCTCTTATAGCCGCGTGCTGCACCCAGCCCCTCGTAGCTCGCCGAGGTGGGACTAATAACGTTCTCAGTCGTTTGAGACAAGAGACTCAGTCCATCCTCTCCTTTATAACCCAGGCAGGCCTTCATTCTCACGCTGCCCGGCTCCTTTCCGATGGCCCACTCGGCCCAGCATATGGCAGGTATTTTTATTTGTTTATTCATAGCCCAAAACTCAACACGATTCTCTCTCTGTCCGCAGGCCGTGATACGAAACGTTTTTTCTTTCCTTCTTGCAATGCAAAATCTGGAGCGTCTCAAGGTGCAGGATGGTTTGGATGGTGGTTTGAGTTTTCGAAATTTTATCCAATCTCGGCACACGTATTTCGTTTCCATCGCTATGAAAAAGGGAGAAAGAAGACTAAATTTCATTTTTATAGTGCCTTGCTTTGTGACCCTACTGCAACGCAAAATTGATCTTAAGTCATGTCCACGTAACATAAGCTTTCTCCTTCTATCATTTTAACTTTGAATGTACTGATTAAACCCATTAGCGGCGAGGAAAAGGGGCGGCCTCTCAGGCTGTCCACGTCGAACTGAACAACCCGCAGGGGTTGGATAGGGGAGTTTCCTCCTAGTCGTTCCCATTGGACCACATGTCGCATGATTAGCAAAACAATTTGTATTTGTGCCGTCATCACATAACTTACCCTCCTCCTTGAACTTCATTTGCTTTCCCACGAAGGTAATCCATCTCTTCTTCTTCCATCCCTCTCATAAGCAATTTTCTCTTCCTCACAAAATGTGACTTCGCCGCCTCCACACACACCCTCCCTTGGAGCAGGCGACTGGCGGTGCTGATTTGCTTCGTTAAGCTGAGCTTGAAGACGAGTGTCGCTAGATTGGCGATGTGGCACTGAGGTTGAAGACGAGAGTTTTATCCTTTCGGTCTTTTTTCTTTCTTCACGGAAGCCAAATGGTGGTGAGATAATGCCTCATGGATTTCAATGTGTAGAGAAAATCACACCCGTGCTTATTCAATCCTGGAATTTCTCTCTCCAACAACCAAACATTAGCCGAAAGTGGGGAGCGAGGGAGGAGATGTTTTCACTACTGGGTCATACTAAGGTTAAGACTTGGGTTGGCAAGGGAGAGCGAATCCACGAAATAATTTGCAGCGATCATTTCCACTTCTCATGTTGCGACCTGGGAGTTTTCACTTTTTTGTAGATTTTTTATTATAAATGATTTATCTCTTAAACCACGCATTCAAATTTTGAACCGTTTTTAAAGAAAATATGCCCTAGAGGCAATAATAAAGTTATTATTTATTTCCTCATATCATGATAAATGTTTATTATTCATGCTAGAATTGTATTAACCGGAAACATGATACATGTGTGAATACATAGACAAACTTAATGTCACTAGTATGCCTCTACTTGACTAGCTCATTAATCAAAGATGGTTATGTTTCCTAACTATAGACATGTGTTGTCATTTGATTAACGGGGTCACATCATTGGGAGAATGATGTGGTTGAATTGACCCATTCCGTTAGCTTAGCACTTGATCGTTTAGTATGTTGCTATTGCTTTCTTCATGACTTATACAAGTTCCTATAACTATGAGATTATGTAACTCCCGTTTACCGGAGGAACACTTTGTGTGCTACCAAATGTCACAACATAACTGGGTGATTATAAAGGAGCTCTACAGGTGTCTCCAAAGGTACATGTTGAGTTGGCATATTTCGAGATTAGGTTTTGTCACTCCGATTGTCGGAGAGGTATCTCTGGGCCCTCTCGGTAATGCACATCAATATAAGCCTTGCAAGCAATGTAGCTAATGAGTTAGTTACGGAATGATGCATTACGTAACGAGTAAAGAGACTTGCCGGTAACGAGATTGAACTAGGTATTAGGATACCGACGATCGAATCTCGGGCAAGTAACATACCGATGACAAAAGGAACAACGTATGTTGTTATGCGGTTTGACCGATAAAGATCTTCTTAGAATATGTAAGAGCCAATATGAGCATCCAGGTTCCGCTATTGGTTATTGACCGGAAACGAGTCTCGATCATGTCTACATAGTTCTCGAACCCGTAGGTTCCGCACGCTTAAGGTTTCGATGACAGTTATATTATGAGTTTATGAGTTTTGATGTACCGAAGTTTGTTCGGAGTCCCGGATGAGATTACGGACATGACGAGGAGTCTTGAAATGGTCGAGACATGAAGATTGATATATTGGAAGCCTATATTTGGATGTCGGAAGTGTTCCGGGTGAAATCGATTTTCTTAGAGTGCAAGGAGGTTACGGAACCCCGGGGCTTAATGGGCCTACATGGGCCTTAGTGGAAATAGCGGGCAGCAAGGGGAGTGTGGGGCGCGCCCCCCAAGACCCAAACCGAATTGTTTTAGGGCAAGGGGGCGGCCCCCCTCTTTCCTTCTCCTCCTCTCCCTTTCCTTCCCTCTCCTAGTCCAACAAGGAGGAGGAGTCCTACTCCCGTGGGAGTAGGACTCCCCATGGCGCCCTCCTAGGCCGGCCGCCCTTCCCCATGCTCCTTTATATACGGGGGTAGGGGGGCACCTCTATGAGACAACAATTGATCTCTTGATCTCTTAGCCGTGTGCGGTGCCCCCCTCCACCATAGTCCTCGATAATACTGTAGCGGTGCTTAGGCGAAGCCCTGCGACGGTAGAACATCAAGATCTTCACCACGCCGTCATACTGACGGAACTCTTCCCCGACATTCTGCTGGATCGGAGTACGGGGATCGTCATCGAGCTGAACGTGTGCTAGAACTCGGAGGTGCCGTAGTTTCGGTCCTTGATCGGTCGGGCCGTGAAGACGTACGACTACATCAACCGCGTTGTTCTAACGCTTCCGCTTTCGGTCTACGAGGGTGTAACGCCCTCGATGCAGCTATATCTCCCACGTGTCGAAGCACGACTTAGAGGCATAACCGCATTGAAAGCAATGTCGCAAGTGAGGTAATCTTCACACAACCCATGTAATACATAAGGAAAGAGATACATAGTTGGCTTACAATGCCACTTCACACAATACATAAATAAACATCCATCATTCAGATTACACTCAAGGTCCGACTACGAAACCAAAATAAAAGAAGATACCCCAAATGCTAAACAGATCCCGATCGTCCCAACTGGCTCCACTATCGATCATCGGGAAAAGACACATAGTAACGACCACGTTCCTCGTCGAACTCCGCTTGAGCTCGGTTCGTCCACCTGCACCGCATCGTCGGCACTGCAACTGTTTTGGTAGAATCTGTGAGTCACGGGACTCAACAATCTCACCCATGAGATCAAGACTATTTAAGCTTATAGGAAGGACAGAGTTGTGAGGTGGAGCTGCAGCAGCGACTAGCATATATGGTGGCTACATTCGCAAAAGAGAGCGAGAAGAGAAGCAAGGCGCGGTCGTGAAGCTAGTAGCGATCAAGAAGTGATCCCGAACTACTTACGTCAAACATAACTCCAACATCGTGTTCGCTTCCGGACTCCGCGAGAAGAGACCATCACGGTTACACACGCGTTGATGTGTATTTTAATTAAGGTCATCTTCGGTTTTCTACAACCGACATTAACAAATTCCCATCGCCTCATAACCGCAGCACGGCTTTGAAAGATAATACCTGCAGGGTGTCCCAACTTAGCCCATTATAAGCTCTCACGGTCAACGAAGGATATTCCTTCTACCGGGAAGACCCGATCGATCTCGGAATCCCGGACTACAAGACATTTCGACAACAATAAAACAAGACCAAAGAAGCCGCCCGATTGTGCCGACAAATCCCGATAGGAGCTGCATATATCTCGTTCTCGGGGCACATCCGGATAAGTCAAGCTACGAGTAAAACCAAGCCTCGAGTCTCCCGTGGTGGCCCCATGATCTTGCTCGGTTCGGGCCAGCACTCGAAGGAGCACCGTCCGGGGGTTAAAATAAAGATGACCCTCGGGCTCGCGAAAACCCGGGAAAAAAGGCTTAGGTGGCAAATGGTAAAACCAATGTTGGGCCTTCTTTGGAGGAGTCTTATTCAAAGCGAACTGTCAAGGGGTCCCATAAATCACCCAACCGTAAGGAACGCGAAATCAAGGAACATAACACCGTATGACGGAAACTAGGGCGGCAAGAGTGGAACAAAACACCAGGCATAAGGCCGAGTCTTCCACCCTTTACCAAGTATATAGATGCATTAATTAAGCAATAGATATTGTGATATCCCAACAAGTAAACATGTTCCAACAAGGAACAACATCTCCATGTTCCAACAAGGAACAAACTTCATCTTCACCTTCAACTAGCAACGCTATAAGAGGGGCTGAGCAAAGCGGTAACATAGCCAATCAACGGTTTGCTAGGAAAGGATGGTTAGGGGCTTGACATGGCAATGTGGGAGGCATGATAAGCAAGTGATAGGCATCGTAGCATAGACATAGCAAAAGAGCGAGCATCTAGCAAGCAAAGATAGAAGTGATTTCGAGGGTATGGTCATCTTGCCTGCAAGGTTCTCAGAGTTGTCGAAAGCTTGATCCTCGTAAGCGTTCTAAACAGGTTCCTCGTTCACGTACTCGTCTCACGGCTCTACCCAAAGCAAGAACACAAACAAAGGAACCACAATAAATCACGGTGCAATGCACAAGCAACATGATGCAATACATGGCATGATATGCGAGATGTGATATGCAATGCGTATGCGTGCTCCGGAAGGAAAATGATGAACCAGGCATCAACTTGGCAAACCAAGTATGCCGCTGGAAAGGTGAGATGATTTCGTTGAAATCGATATAAAGATCACGGTCGGATGCACGGTTTGCAAATGACAAGCAAAACAAGAATGGCACAAATCTGCCATTAACAGCATGATGCCACATAGCAAGCAGCAAGAAATTAAGCTACTGCACCCAAACGTACCAACAAATCATAAGGCAGTGATCTACTCGAGATGCTTGACAAAAGATGAACACTGTGCTACGGCTAATTCACACCATAACAGGTCCAAACAAGCATGGCAAAAGTGCAAAATATATCAGCTTCACAGACTTAGGAAAATACTGAACATGGCAGAATCAGCATCAGGAAGCAATGTACAGAGCAAGCAAACAACATGCTACAGGGACCTATAATAGCAAAAAAAGGCATGGCATGAATCTACTAAAAGCATAGAACAAAAGTCCCGTACTGACCATGAGCCAAAAAGGATCAGAAGATGCAATAGCACCCATGTCAATATAGCAAGTTTCGTTAACAGATTCAGCAACAGGGCATGACAAAAACAGATAACAAGTAGGCATGTTCGCGAGCTCGATGCACTCACTACAGAGCATTTCATGATAAACTAAGCATACATCCATCAAGAAGACATGGCATAGAAGCTATACATGGCAAGAACAACATCATAGCATACACGGATCAACTACAACAACCTTGGCAAAATTGAATAACATGTAAACAATCTGCCAGGAAACATTTTATAGCAAAAGTAGAGCTCGATTGACTCAAGCTATGGCACTCCATAATTGCAAACAAGGGCATGGATGGAGCGAGCATAACCATGTTTTCAAAACATCCTTACTGAAGTATCTCAAAATATGCATGGATCTCTCGGTAGCATCAAGTTTACATGGCATAAAAATATCAGCAAAACAGGGGCTGAAATCAGCAACATCATGAAGCCTAGTTTGCATGCTTGTGCTAGTCACCACAGAGACCACAAAAATACATGGCATACACCCCTGTAAAGATGGCATGGCATATTACAAAACACATGTAGGACTCAAGATCATAGGGTGCACACATCAATCATGGCAAAATGACAAAAGTGCATGTTCATTAAGAATCAAAACTAACATCACATAGCCCTCTTCCAACAGCATTTCGGGCATCAAGATGAGCTCAAATGAAAATGATGCAATGAGGTGAAATGATCTACTCTTCGAGTCGAACAATTTATCATATTACACACACGAAACTAAGCTACGGGTGCAAAGTTATGGCATGATGAAAATATGACAAAATAATCACAGGTAAAAGACTTAGACGAAAATCGGGGGGAGGAGAAGTCAACCCTCTCGTGGATCTGAGATCCGGATCGCGCGCGAACCGAGGCAGGGCCGGCGGCGGCTTGCCGGAACGGCGCGGAGGAGGAGGAGAGGCCGGGCCGGAGGAGGAGGGCCGCCGGAGGTGGAGGGGCCGGCAGGAGGCGGGCCGGGCGGCGCGGGCGGCGGCTCGCTGGCCGCGGCGGCGCCGGCGCTAAGGGCGGCGGGTCGGGTCGAGCGCGACGGCGCGGCTGTTGGGGAACGTAGTAATTTCAAAATTTTCCTACGATCACGCAAGACCATGGTGATGGCATAGCAACGAGAGGAAGAGTGTCCGTCCACGCACCCTCGTAGACCAAAAGCGAGCGTTATAACAACGCGGTTGATGTAGTCGTGCGTCTCCACGATCCGACCGATCCAAGCACCGAGCGTCGGCACCTCCGAGTTACGCACACGTTCAGCTCGATGGCGATCCCGGACTCGATCCAGCAAAGTGTCGAGGATGAGTTCCGTCGAGACGACGGCGTGGTGGCGATGTTGATGCTCCACCGACACGGGCTTCGCCTAAGCTCATGACGATATGACTTCTCCGGCGCAGGCTTCTCCTAAGCTCATGACGATATGACGAAGTGGAATATGGTGGAAGGGGCACCGCTGCACGGCTAAGGCAAGATCCGTAGATCAACTTGTGTTTCTGGGGTGCCCCCTGCCCCGTATATAAAGGAGGGAGGGAGGAGGAGGCCGGCCCTAGTAGGGCGCCGCCATGGGAGTCCTACTCCCACCGGAGTAGGATTCCCCTTCCTAGTCCAACTAGGAGTCCTTCCATGTATTGGGAGTAGGAGACAAGTAAGGGAAGGGAAAAGGAGAAGGAAGGAAGGCGCCCCCTCCCTAGTCCAATTCGGACTAGTCCAAGGGAGGCGGCGCCACCCTTTGGCCCTTTTTCTCCTTTCCCGTATGGCCCATTAAGGCCCAATACGAATTCCCGTAACTCTCCCAGTACTCTGAAAAATACCGAATCACTCGGAACCTTTCCGAACTCGAATATAGTCATCCAATATATCGATCTTTACGTCTCGACCATTTCGAGACTCCTCGTCATGTCCCGATCTCATCCGGGACTCGAACTCCTTCGGTACATCAAAACTCATAAACTCATAATATAACATCCATCGAAACCTTAAGCGTGCGGACCCTACGGGTTCGAGAACTATGTAGACATGACCTAGAACCATTCTCGGTCAATAACCAATAGCGGAACCTGGATGCCCATATTGGTTCCTACATATTCTACGAAGATCTTTATCGGTCAAACCGCATAACGACATACCTTGTTCCCTTTGTCATCGGTATGTTACTTACCCGAGATTCGATCGTCGGTATCAATACCTAGTTCAATCTCGTTGCGGTAAGTCTCTTTACTCGTTCCGTAATACATCATCTCACAACTAACTCATTAGTTGTAATGCTTGCAAGGCTTAAGTGATGTGTATCACCGAGAAGGCCTAGAGATACCTCTCCAGACAATCGGAGTGACAAAACCTAATCTCGAAATCGCCAACCCAACAAGTACCTTTGGAGACACCTATAGTACTCCTTTATAATCACCCGTTCGTTGTGACGTTTGGTAGTACCAAAGTGTTCCTCCGTAAACAGGAGTTGCATAATCTCATAGTTATAGGAACATGTATGGGTCATGAAGAAAGCATTAACATACTAAGCGATCAAGTGTTAAGCTAACGAAATGGGTCATGTCAATCAGATCATTCAACTAATGATGTGACCTTGTTAATCAAATAACAACTCCTTGTTCATGGTTAGGAAACATAACCATCTTTGATTAACAAGCTAGTCAAGTAGAGGCATACTAGTGACATCTTGTTTGTCTATATATTCACACATGTATTATGTTTCCGGTTAATACAATTCTAGCATGAATAATAAACATTTATCATGAAATAAGGAAATAAATAATAACTTTATTATTGCCTCTAGGGCATATTTCTTTCAGTCTCCCACTTGCACTAGAGTCAATAATCTAGTTCACATCGCCATGTGATTTAACATCAATAGTTCACATCTATATGTGGTTAACACCCATAGTTCACATCAACATGTGACCAACACCCAAAGGGTTAACTAGAGTCAGTAATCTAGTTCACATCGCTATGTGATTAACACCCAAAGAGTACTAAGGTGTGATCATGTTTTGCTTGTGAGATAATTTTAGTCAGCGGTCTGTGACATTCAGAGCCGTAAGTATTTTGCAAATTTCTATGTCTACAATGCTCTGCACGGAGCTACTCTAGCTAATTGCTCCCACTTTCAATATGTATCCAGATTGAGACTCAGAGTCATCTAGACTAGTGTTAAAACTTGCATCGGCGTAACCTTTTACTGACGAACCTTTTTCACTTCCATAATCGAGAAACATATCCTTATTCTACTAAGGATAATTTTGACCGCTGTCCATTGATCTACTCCTAGATCTCTATTGCACTCCTTGCCAATCTTAGTGGTAGGGTATGTAATAGATCCGTACACAAAGATGACATACTTTATAGAACCTATGGCTGATGCATAGGGAATGACTTTCATTCTCTTTCTATCTTCTGCCGTGGTCGGGTTTTGAGTCTTACTCAATCTCACACCTTGTAACACAGGCAAGAACTCTTCCTTTGACTGTTCCATTTTGAACTACTTCAAAATCTTGTCAAGGTATGTATTCATTGAAAAAACTTATCAAGCGTCTTGATCTATCTCTATAGATCTTGATGCTCAATATGTAAGCAGCTTCACCGAGGTCTTTCTTTGAAAAACTCCTTTCAAATACTCCTTTATGCCTTGCAGAATAATTCTACATTATTTCCGATCAACAATATGTCATTCACATATACTTATCGAAATGTTGTAGTGCTCCCACTCACTTTCTTGTAAATACGAGCTTCTCCAAAAGTCTGTATAAAACCATATGCTTTGATCACACTATCAAAGCGTTTATTCTAACTCGAGATGCTTGCACCAGTCCATAGATGGATCGCTGGAGCTTGCACATTTTGTTAGCATCTTTAGGATTGACAAAACCTTCTGGTTGCATCATATGCAACTCTTCTTTAATAAATCCATTAAGAAATGCAGTTTTGACATCCATTTGCCGATTTCATAAAATGTGGCAATTGCTAACATGATTCGGATAGACTTAAGCATCGCTACAGTTGAGAAAATCTCATTGTAGTCAACACCTTGAACTTGTCGAAAAACCTTTTGCGACAAGTCGAGCTTTGTAGATAGTAATACTACTATCAAGATCTGTCTTCCTCTTGAAGATCCATTTATATAATATGGCTTGCCGATCATCGGGCAACTCCATCAAAGTCCACACTTTGTTCTCATATATGGATCCCATCTCAGATTTCATGGTCTCAAACCATTTCGTGGAATCTGGGCTCATCATCGCTTCCTCATAGTTCGTAGGTTCATCATGGTCCAGTAACATGACTTCCAGAACATGATTACCGTACCACTCTTGTGCGGATCTTACTCTGGAAAACCTACGAGGTTTGGTAGCAACTTGATCTGAAGTTTCATGATCATCATCATTAACTTCCTCACTAATTGGTGTAAGAATCACTGGAACTGATTTCTGTGATGAACTACTTTCCAATAAGGGAGAAGGTACAATTACCTCATCAAGTTCTACTTTCCTCCCACTCACTTCTTTCGAGAGAAACTCCTTCTCTAGAAAGGATCCATTTTAGCAACGAATGTTTTGCCTTTAGATCTGTGATAGAAGGTGTACCCAACAGTTTCTTTTGGGTATTCTATGAAGACGCACTTCTCCGATTTGGGTTCGAGCTTATCGGTGAAAACTTTTCACATAAGCATCACAACTCAAACTTTTAAGAAACGACAACTTAGGTTTATTGCTAAACCATAGTTCATACGGTGTCATCTCAGCAGTTTAGATGGTGCCCTATTAAATGTGAATGCAGCTGTCTCTAATGCATAACCCCAAAACGCATAGTGGTAAATCGGTAAGATACATCATGGATCGTACTATATCAAAATAAAGTACGGTGCAGATTCTGACGTTCGGACACACCATAACGTTGTGGTGTTCCATATGGCGTGAGTTGCGAAACTATTTCACATTGTTTCAAATGAAGACCAAACTCGTAACTCAAATATTTATCTCCACGATCAGATCGCAGAAACTTTATTTTCTTGTTGCGATGATTTTCCACTTCACTCTGAAATTCTTTGAACCTTTCAACTATTTCAGACATTATGTTTCATCAAGTAGATATACTCATATCTGCTCAAATCATCTTGTGAAGGTCAGAAAATAACGATACTTGCCGTGAGCTTTAACACTCATCGGACCGCATACATCAGTATGTATTATTTCCAATAAGTCATTTGCTCGCTCCATTGTTCCGGAGAACAGAGTCTTTAGTCATCTTGCCCATAAGGCATGGTTCGCAAGCATCAAGTGATTCATAATCAAGTGATTCCAAAGTCCATCGGCATGGAGTTTCTTCATGCGTTTACACCAATATGACCTAAGCGGCGATTGCCACAAATAAGTTGCACTATCATTATTAACTTTGCATCTTTTGGCATCAATATTATGAATATGTGTATCACTACGATCGAGATCCAACAAACTATTTTCATTGGGTGCATAACCATCGAAGGTTTTATTCATTTAAACAGAACAACAATTATTCTTTGACTTTAAATGAATAACCGTTTTGCAATAAATATGATCAAATCATATTCATGCTCAACGCAAACACCAAATAACATTTATTTAGGTTTAACACTAATCCCGAAAGTATAGGGAGTGTGCGATGATGATCATATCAATCTTGGAACTACTTCCAACACTCATCGTCACTTCCCTTCAACTAGTTTCTGCTTCATTACGCAACTCCTGTTTGAGTTACTAATCTTAGCAACGAACAGTATCAAATACTCGGGGCTACTATAAACACTAGTAAAGCACACATCAATAACCTGTATATCAAATATACTTTTGTTCACTTTGCCATCCTTATTATCCACCAAATATTCAGGGCATTTCCGCTTCCAAAGACCATTTCCTTTGCGGTGTAAGCACTTAGTTTCAGGCTTTGGTCCAGCTTTGGGCTTCTTTGCGGGAGTGACAACTTACTTGTCTTTCTACTTGAAGTTCCCTTTCTTTCCCTTTGACCTTCTCTTGAAACTAGTGGTCTTGTCAATCATCAACACTTGATGCTCTTTCTTGATTTCTACCTTCGCCGATTTTAGCATCGCGAAGAGCTCGAGAATCTTTTTCGTCATCCCTTGCATACTATAGTTCATCACGAAGTTCTACTAACTTAGTGATGGTGACTTAGAGAATTCTGTCAATCACTATCTTATCTGGAAGATTAACTCCCACTTGATTCAAGTGATTGAAGTACTCAGACAATCTGAGCACATGCTCACTAGTTGAGCGATTCTCCTCCATCTTTTAGCTATAGAACTTGTTGTAGACTTCATATCTCTCAACTCGGGTATTTGCTTGAAATATTAACTTCAATTCCTGGAACATCTCATATGGTCCATGACGTTCAAAACGTCTTTGAAGTCCCGATTCTAAGCCGTTAAGCATGGTGCACTAAACTATCAAGTAGTCATCATATTGAGCTAGCCAAACGTTCATAACGTCATATCGCTCATATTGAGCTAGCCAAACGTTCATAACGTGCGCATCTGCTCCTGCAATAGGTCTGTCACCTAGCGGTGCATTAAGGACATAATTCTTCTGCAGCAATGAGGATAAACCTCAGATCACGGATCCAATCCGCATCATTGCTACTAACATCTTTCAATACAATTTTCTCTAGGAACACATATAAAAACATAGGGAAGCAACAACGCGAGCTATTGATCTACAACATAATTTGCAAAATACTACCAGGACTAAGTTCATGATAAATTAAAGTTTAATTAATCATATTAAAAACTCCCACTTAGACAGACATCTCTCTAGTCATCTAAGTGATCACGTGATCCAAATCAACTAAACCATGTCCGATCATCACGTGAGATGGAGTAGTTTTCAATGGTGAACATCACTATGTTGATCATATCTACTATATGATTCACGCTCGACCTTTCGGTCTCCGTGTTCCGAGGCCATATCTGTTATATGCTAGGCTCGTCAAGTTTAACTTGAGTATTCAGCGTGCGCAACTGTTTTGCACCCGTTGTATTTGAGCGTAGAGCCTATCACACCCGATCATCACGTGGTGTCTCAAACGAAGAACTTTCGCATAGCGGTGCATACTCGGGAGAACACTTCTTGATAATTTTGGTGAGAGATCATCTTATAATGCTACCGTCAAACAAAGCAAGATAAGATGCATAAAGGATAAACATCACATGCAATCAATATAAGTGATATGATATGGTCATCATCATCTTGTGCTTGTGATCTCCATCGCCAAGCACCGTCATGATCACCATCGTCACCGGTAGCGACACCTTGATCTCCATCGTAGCATCGTTGTCGTCTCGCCAACTATTGCTTCTCGACTATCGCTACTCCTTAGTGATAAAGTAAAGCAATTACATGGCGTTGCATTTCATACAATAAGCGACAACCATATGGCTCCTGCCGATTGCCGATAACTTCGGTTACAAAACATGATCATCTCATACAATAAAATATAGCATCACGTCTTGACCATATCACATCACAACATGCCCTGCAAAAACAAGTTAGGCGTCCTCTACTTTGTTGTTGCAAGTTTTACGTGGCTGCTACGGGCTGAGCAAGAACCGTTCTTACCTCGCATCAAAACCACAGCGATAGTTTGTCAAATAGACTCGTTTAACCTTCTCAAGGACGGGCGTAGTCATACTCGGTTCAACTAAAGTAAGAGAGACAGACACCCGCGGTCACCTTTAAGCAACGAGTGCTCGGGCGGTGAAACCAGTCTCGCGTAAGCGTCTGCGTAATGTCGGTCCGGGCCGCTTCATCTCACAATACCGCTGAACCAAAGTATGACATGCTGGTAGGCAGTATGACTTGTATCGCCCACAACTCACTTGTGTTCTACTCGTGCACATGACATCAACGCATAAAACCAGGCTCGGATGCCATTTGTTGGGGAACGTAGTAATTTCAAAAATTTCCTACGATCACGCAAGACCATGGTGATGGCATAGCAACGAGAGGAAGAGGTCCGTCCACGTACCCTCGTGAGACCGAAAGCGGAAGCGTTATAACAACGCGGTTGATGTAGTCGTGCGTCTCCACGATCCGACCGATCCAAGCACCAAGCGTCGGCACCTCCGAGTTCTGCACACGTTCAGCTCGATGGCGATCCCGGACTCGATCCAGCAAAGTGTCGGGATGAGTTCCGTCGACCGACGGCGTGGTGGCGATGTTGATGCTCCACCGACGAGGGCTTCGCCTAAGCTCATGACGATATGACTTCTCCGCGCAGGCTTCTCCTAAGCTCATGACGATATGACCGAAGTGGAATATGGTGGAAGGGGCACCGCACACGGCTAAGGCAAGATCCGTAGATCAACTTGTGTTTCTGGGGTGCCCCCTGCCCCGTATATAAAGGAGGGAGGGAGGAGGAGGCCGGCCCTAGTAGGGCGCCATGGGGAGTCCTACTCCCACCGGAGTAGGATTCCCCTTCCTAGTCAACTAGGAGTCCTTCCATGTATTGGGAGTAGGAGACAAGTAAGGGAAGGGAAAAGGAGAAGGAAGGAAGGGCGCCTCCCTAGTCCAATTCGGACTAGTCCAAGGAGGCGGCGGCCACCCTTTGGCCCTTTTCTCCTTTCCCGTATGGCCCATTAAGGCCCAATACGAATTCCCGTAACTCTCCGGTACTCGAAAAATACCGAATCACTCGGAACCTTTCCGAACTCGAATATAGTCGTCCAATATATCGATCTTTACGTCTCGACCATTTGAGACTCCTCGTCATGTCCCCGATCTCATCCGGGACTCGAACTCCTTCGGTACATCAAAACTCATAAACTCATAATATAACATCATCGAAACCTTAAGCGTGCGGACCCTACGGGTTCGAGAACTATGTAGACATGACCTAGAACCATTCTCGGTCAATAACCAATAGCGGAACCTGGATGCCCATATTGGTTCCTACATATTCTACTGAAGATCTTTATCGGTCAAACCGCATAACGACATACCTTGTTCCCTTTGTCATCGGTATGTTACTTACCCGAGATTCGATCGTCGGTATCAATACCTAGTTCAATCTCGTTACGGTAAAGTCTCTTTACTCGTTCCGTAATACATCATCTCACAACTAACTCATTAGTTGTAATGCTTGCAAGGCTTAAGTGATGTGTATCACCGAGAAGGCCTAGAGATACCTCTCCGACAATCGGAGTGACAAAACCTAATCTCGAAATCGCCAACCCAACAAGTACCTTTGGAGACACCTGTAGTACTCCTTTATAATCACCCGATTCGTTGTGGCGTTTGGTAGTACCAAAGTGTTCCTCCGTAAACAGGAGTTGCATAATCTCATAGTTATAGGAACATGTATGGGTCATGAAGAAAGCATTAACATACTAAGCGATCAAGTGTTAAGCTAACGAAATGGGTCATGTCAATCAGATCATTCAACTAATGATGTGACCTTGTTAATCAAATAACAACTCCTTGTTCATGGTTAGGAAACATAACCATCTTTGATTAACAAGCTAGTCAAGTAGAGGCATACTAGTGACATCTTGTTTGTCTATATATTCACACATGTATTATGTTTCCGTTAATACAATTCTAGCATGAATAATAAACATTTATCATGAAATAAGGAAATAAATAATAACTTTATTATTGCCTCTAGGGCATATTTCCTTCAGCGGACGGGCCAGGCGGAGGCGGCGACGGCGGCGGAGAGCGGGCGGCGGCCAGCGGCCGCTGGCGGCGGGGCGGCAGGCCGGGAGGGCTCACGACGGGCCAGCGGGCCCGCCGGTCGGTGGCGAAGTGGGCGCGGCTTTGCCCACGTGGCAGCCAGCGATTCGCCCGGTGGCGCTGGCGGGCGTGTCCGGCCGTCCGGATTCGTCCGTGGCCTTGAAGGGCCGGGAGACTAGGGTTTCATCCGGATTTCGGGGAAGGGACCTATATTTATAGGTAGAAGGAGCTAGGAAGCTCCAAATGGAGTGTAGTTTTTGCCCACACGATCGTGATCCGACGACGAAGAGCATGGAAGTGACTTAGATGGGTTATTGGGCTGTTTTGTAGGGGTGTTGGGCTGCAACTTAAAAGAGGCCTTTGCGGGAGTTCGGTTAACCGTTGGAGTACCAAACGAGCTCCAAATGACCCGAAACTTGACAGGTGGTCTACCGGTGGTGTACCAAGGCCACTTGACAAACCTCGGTCCATTCCGAGAAAGTTTAGTACCCGCTCACGGAAAAATGTAAAAGGGGCGCCGGGGACATAGGAGTGCGGATTGCAAAAGCGGACAACGGGGAAAATGCTCGGAATCATGAGACGAACACGTATGCGAATGAGATGCACATGATGACATGATATGAAATGCATGACATGGACAAAATGAAAAAATGAAGAAAAACCCAACCACGGAGGGAATATCATATCACAATGCCGAAAATGGCAAGAGTTACATCCGGGGTGTTACAACACTCCACCACTACAAGAGGATCTCGTCCCGAGATCTAGGACTGAAAGAACTCCGGATATTCGGAACGGAGGTGATCCTCGCGCTTCCAGGTGGCTTCTCGGTCGGAATGGTGTGACCACTTCACTTTCAGGAATTTGATTGACTTGTTGCGAGTCTTGCGCTCGGTTTCTTCAAGAATAACAGCGGGTGCTCATGATAAGAGATATTCTTGGAGGTCAATTTCTTCGAAGTTGATAGTGCGCTCAGGAGTCTTGAAGCACTTGCGAAGCTGTGACATATGAAACACATCGTGCACGTTCGCGAAGTTGGACGGAAGCTCAAGTTGATAGGCGAGATCGCCTCTTTTTCCAATGATCTTGAAAGGGCCCACGTATCTAGGGGCAAGCTTCCCTTTGATACCGAAGCAACGAGTGCCTTTCATTGGAGAGACGCAGAGGTAGACATGGTCTCCGATTTCAAAAGCCACATCACGGTGCTTGTCATCATAATTGCTCTTCTGGCGCGATTGCGCGGCTTTGAGATTCTCACGAATGACTTTGCACATTTCTTCGGCTTCTGTGATCAAGTCATTGCCAAGAAGTTGGCGTTCACCTGTCTCGAACCAATTGAGAGGAGTATGACACTTTCTGCCATAGAGAATTTCGAATGGGGCCTTGCCCGAACTCGCTTGGAAGCTGTTGTTGTAGGAGAACTCGGCATATGGAAGACAATCTTCCCATTTCATACCGAAGGAAATGACACAAGCCCTGAGCATGTCTTCGAGGATTTGATTGACTCGCTCGACTTGGCCACTTGTTTGAGGGTGGAAAGCTGTGCTGAAACGAATGTTGGTGCCCATGGCCTTCTGAAAAGAATCCCAAAACTTGGAGGTGAAGATGCTGCCACGGTCTGAAGAGATCAATTGTGGAATGCCGTGCAAGGAGACAATTCTGGAGGTGTATAGCTCTGCCAGTTGAGCTGCTGTGATAGACTCTTTGATAGGAAGGAAATGAGCCACTTTAGTAAGCTTGTCAATGACAACGAAGATAGCATCATTTCCACGCTTGGACTTTGGAAATCCAGTCACGAAGTCCATCTCGATATGATCAAACTTCCATTCTGGAATAGCAAGAGGTTGGAGGAGACCAGCTGGTCATTGGTGTTCTGCTTTCACTCTTCTGCAGACATCACACTCATTCACGAATTGAGCAATTTCTCGCTTCATTCGAGTCCACCAATATGACTGCTTGAGGTCATGGTACATCTTCGTACTTCCAGGATGAATGGATAGAAGGGAATTGTGTGCCTCGTTCATAATGATTTTACGTAGATCACCCTTAGGAACCACAATCCGGTCCTCGAAGAAAAGAGTATCTTTGTCATCAATGTGGAAGCACTTGTACTTGGAAATGCCCTTGTCGATACCACGTTTCACCTTTTTCACCATGGTATCCAGGATTGAGCCTCACGAATCTGATCTTCCAAAGTAGGAGAGACTATGAGGTTGGCAAGAAAGCCTTGAGGAACAACTTGAAGATTCAGCTTGCGGAAAGCTTCACAGAGATCCGGTTGGAAGGGCTTGAGGATTAAACTGTTGTAGTAAGCCTTCCTGCTCAAAGCATCTGCAATCACATTGGCCTTGCCTGGAGTATATTCAATACTTGGGTTGTACTCTTGAATCATTTCGACCCATCGAGTTTGCCTGAGGTTGAGGTTGGGTTGAGTGAAGATATACTTGAGACTCTTGTGATCGGTGAAAATGTCCACTTTCCTTCCCAACAAGAGATGTCTCCAAGTTATCAATGCATGGACAACTGCCGCCAGCTCAAGATCGTGAGTGGGGTAGTTCTTTTCGTTGGGCTTCAGCTGACGAGAGGAATAGGCCACAACTCTCTTCTCTTGCATTAACAAAGCACCGAGACCTTGAAGAGAAGCATCACAGAAAACATCAAATGGTTTGGATTCATCAGGAGGAGTCAAGACAGGAGCTGTGACGAGTTTCTCTTTGAGGGTGTTGAAAGCAACGTCACACTCAGGAGACCAGACATACTTCACATGCTTCTGGAGGAGGTTGGAAAGAGGCTTTGCAATCTTGGAGAAATTCTCAACGAATCTTCGGCAATAGCTTGCAAGACCAAGAAAACTGCGAAGCTGCTTGACATTCTGAGGAGGTTCCCAATTCACAACTGTAGACACCTTCTCTGGGTTGACAGCGATGCCCTTGGCGGAGATGATATGACCAAGGTAAACAACTTCATCAAGCCAAAATTCACATTTGGAAAACTTCGCATAGAATTGATGCTCTCTGAGCTTGTCGAGCACCAATCGCAAATGTTTGGCATGATCCTTCTTATTCTTGGAAGACCAAAATATCACGAGATAGACCAAGGCGAATTCATTGGTGTAGGGGTTGAAGATGAAGTTCATCATCCGAGAGAATGTTGGAGGAGCATACAAGGCGAAATACATGACAAGATATTCATAAGAACCAAAGCTTGTTCTCAATGCTGTCTTGGGAATATCTTGTTCACGAATCTGAATCTGATGATAACCCATACGAAGGTCAAGCTTGGAGAACACTTTAGCACCTTTGAGTTGCTCGAAAAGCTCATTGATGTTGGGAAGTGGATACTTGTTCTTGATAGTCTTCTTATTCAATGGACGGTGTCGACACAAAGTCGGTCCGTGCCATCCTTCTTCTGGACAAAAGAACACCACAACCCCAAGGATATGAACTTCGGTCCGATCAAACCCAGACGCTCTTGTTCATCGAGCTGCTTCTTCAATTCCTTCAGCTCATTAGGTCCAAGCTTGTATGGGCGCTTGCAAGCGGGTTCGTGCGGGGCTCAAGATCGATAACTTGAATTCAAGCGGCGGTGAGGAGTGAAGGAAATATGCCCTAGAGGCAATAATAAAGTTATTATTTATTTCCTTATATCATGATAAATGTTTATTATTCATGCTAGAATTGTATTAACCGGAAACATAATACATGTGTGAATACATAGACAAACAGTGTTACTAGTATGCCTCTACTTGACTAGCTCGTTAATCGAAGATGGTTATGTTTCTAACCATAGACATGAGTTGTCATTTGATTAACGGGATCACATCATTAGGAGAATGATGTGATTGACTTGACCCATTCCGTTAGCTTAGCACTTGATCGTTTAAGTATGTTGCTATTGCTTTCTTCATGACTTATACAAAGTTCCTACAACTATGAGATTATGCAACTCCATTTACGGAGAAACACTTTGTGTGCTGCCAAATGTCTAGCGTAATGGGTGATTATAAAGGTGCTCTCTGGTGTCTCCGAAGGTACATGTTGGGTTGGCGTATTTGAGATTAGGTTTTGTCACTCCGATTGTCGGAGAGGTATCTCTGGCCCTCTCGGTAATACACATCACTTAAGCCTTGCAAGCATTGTAACTAATGAGTTAGTTATGAAATGATGTATTACGAGCAGTAAAGAGACTTGCGTAACGAGATTGAACTAGGTATTGGATACCGACGATCGAATCTCGGGCAAGTAACATACCGATGACAAAGGAACAACGTATGTTGTTATGCGGTTTGACCGATAAAGATCTTCGTGAAAATGTAGGAACCAATATGAACATCCAGGTTCCACTATTGGTTATTGACCGAGAATAGTTCTAGGTCATGTCTACATAGTTCTCGAACCCGTAGGGTCCGCACGCTTAACGTTACGATGACAATCTTATGAGTATTGATGTACGAAGTTTGTTCGAGTCCGGATGTGATCACGGACATGACGAGGAGTCTCGAAATGGTCGAGACATAAAGATTGATATATTGGAAGCCTATGTTTGGACTTGAATAGTTCCGGTGAAATCGGATTTTACCGAATACCGGGTTATCGGAACCCTCCGGGGTTAATGGGCCTTAGTGGGCCATGAGGGAGAAGAGGAGGGCCGGCCAGGGCAGGCCGCGCCCCCCCCCTAGTCCGAATAGGACAAGGAGGGGGCGCGGCCCCCCTCTTTCCCTCCCCCCAAGTCCTAATCCAACTAGGAAAAGGGGGGAGTCCTACTCCCGGTGGGAGTAGGACTCCTCCGGCGCGCCTCCTCCTAGGGCCGGCCGCACCCCCTTGCTCCTTTATATCTGAGGGGCAGGGGCACCCCATGACACACAAGTTGATCTCGTGATCGTTCCTTAGCCGTGTCGGTGCCCCCTCCACCATATTCCACCTCGGTCATATCGTCATGGAGCTTAGGCGAAGCCTGCGCCGGTGGAGCATCATCATCGTCCTGCACGCTGTCGTCTTGTGAAACTCATCCCGACACTTTGCTGGATCGGAGTCCGGGGATCGTCATCGAGCTGAACGTGTGCTGAACTCGGAGGTGCCGTACGTTCGGTACTTGGATCGGTCGGATCGTGAAGACGTACGACTACATCAACCGCGTTGTTATAACGCTTCCGCTTACGGTCTACGAGGGTACGTGGACATGCACTCTCCCCTCTCGTTGCTATGCCATCACCATGATCTTGCGTGTGCGTAGGAAATTTTTTGAAATTACTACGTTCCCCAACAGTGGCATCCGAGCCTGGTTTTATGCGTTGATGTCATATGCACGAGTAGAACACAAGTGAGTTGTGGGCGATATAAGTCATACTACTTACCAGCATGTCATACTTTGGTTCGGCGGTATTGTGAGATGAAGCGGCCCGGACCGACATTACGCAGACGCTTATGCGAGACTGGTTTCACCGCTTGAGCACTTGTTGCTAAAGGTGACGGCGAGTGTCTGCTTTCTCTCACTTTAGTTGAACCGAGTGTGGCTACGCCCGGTCCTTGCGAAGGTTAAAACAGCACCAACTTGACAAACTGTCGTTGTGGTTTTGATGCGTAGGTAAGAACGGTTCTTGCTCAGCCCGTAGCAGCCACGTAAAACTTGCAACAACAAAGTAGAGGGCGTCTAACTTGTTTTTGCAGGGCATGTTGTGATGTGATATGGTCAAGGCGTGATGCTATATTTTATTGTATGAGATGATCATGTTTTGTAACCAAGTTATCGGCAATCTGGCGAGAGCCATATGGTTGTCGCTTTATTGTATGAAATGCAAGCGACATGTAATTGCTTTACTTTATCACTAAGCGGTAGCGATAGTCGTAGAAGCAATAGTTGGCGAGGCGACAACGATGCTACGATGGAGATCAAGGTGTCGCGCCCGGTGACGATGGTGATCATGGCGGTGCTTGAGATGGAGATCACAAGCACAAGATGATGATGGCCATATCATATCACTTATATTGATTGCATGTGATGTTTATCCTTTATGCATCTTATTTTGCTTTGATTGACGGTAGCATTATAAGATGATCTCTCACTAAAGTTATCAAGAAGTGTTCTCCCTGAGTATGCACCGTTGCTAAAAGTTCGTAGTGCCCAGACACCACGTGATGATCGGGTGTGATAAGCTCTACGTCCATCTACAACGGGTACAAGCCAGTTTTGCACACGCGGAATACTCAGGTTAAACTTGACGAGCCTAGCATATAACAGATATGGCCTCGGAACACGGAGACCGAAAGGTCGAGCGTGAATCATATAGTAGATATGATCAACATAGTGATGTTCACCATTGAAAACTACTCCATCTCACGTGATGATCGGTTATGGTTTAGTTGATTTGGATCACGTGATCACTTAGATGACTAGAGAGATGTCTGTCTAAGTGGGAGTTCTTAAGTAATATGATTAATTGAACTCAAATTTATCATGAACTTAGTCCTGGTAGTATTTTGCAAATTATGTTGTAGATCAATAGCTCGCGTTGTTGCTTCATATGTTTGTTTTGATATGTTCCTAGAGAAACTGTGTTGAAAGATGTTAGTAGCAATGATGTGGATTGGATCCGTGATCCGAGGTTTATCCTCATTGCTGCACAAAAGAATTATGTCCTTGATGCACCGCTAGGTATGCAGACCTATTGTAGGAGCGGTATCGGGCGTTATGAGCGTTTGGCTAGCTCAATATGATGACTACTTGATAGTTTAGTGCATCATGCTTAACGGCTTAGAATCGGGACTTCAAAGATGTTTTGAGCGTCATGGACCATATGAGATGTTCCAGAACTGAAGTTAATATTTCAAGCAAATACCGAGTTGAGAGATATGAAGTCTCCAACAAGTTCTATAGCTAAAGGATGGAGGAGAATCGCTCAACTAGTGAGCAAGTGCTCAGATTTTCGGGTACTACAATCGCTTGAATCAAGTGGGAGTTAATCTTCCGGATAAGATAGTGATTGATAGAATTCTCTAGTCACCATCACCAAGTTAGTAGAACTTCGTGATGAACTATAGTATGCAAAGGATGACGAAAACAATTCCCAAGCTCTTACATTGATGTTGAAATCGACGAAGGTAGAAATCAAGAAAGAGCATCAAGTGTTGATGATTGACAAGACCACTAGTTTCAAGAGAATGGCAAAGGAAAGAAAGGAACTTCAAGTAGAATGACAAGCAAGTTGTCACTCCCGAAAGAAGCCCAAAGCTGAACCTAAAGCCTGAAACTGAGTGCTTCTACTGCAAAGGAAATGGTCACTGGAAGTGGAACTACTCCAAATATTTGGTGGATAAGAAGGATGGCAAAGTGAACAAGGGTATATTTGATATACAGGTTATTGATGTGTGCTTTACTAGTGTTTATAGTAGCCCCTGAGTATTTGATACTTGTTCGGTTGCTAAGATTAGTAACTCGAAACAGGAGTTACAGAATAAACAAAGACTAGTTGAAGGGGAAGTAACGATGAGTGTTGGAAGTAGTTCCAAGATTAATATGATCATCATCGCACACTCCCTATACTTTCGGGATTAGTGTTAAACCTAAATAAATGTTATTTGGCGTTTGCGTTGAGCATGAATATGATTTGATCATGTTCATTGCAATCTGATTATTCATTTAAAATCGAGAATAATTGTTGCTCTGTTTAAATGAATAAAACCTTCAATGGTCATACACCCAATGAAAATAGTTTGTTGGATCTCGATCGTAGTGATACACATATTCATAATATTGATGCCAAAAGATGCAAAGTTAATAATGATAGTGCAACTTATTTGTGGCACTTGCCGTTTGGGTCATATCGGTTGTAAAGCGCATGAAGAAACTCCATCTTGATGGGTTTTGGAATCACTTGATTAAGAATCGTTTGATGCTTGCGAACCGTGCCTTTTGGGCAAGATGACTGAAACTCCGTTGTTGGAACAATGGAGCGAGATCTTGACTTGTTGGAAATAATACATACCGATGTATGCGGTACAATGAGTGTTGATGCTCGTGGTAGGTATCGTTATTTTCTGACCTTCACGGATGATTTGAGCAGATATGGGTATATCTACTTGATGAAACACAAGTCTGAAACATTTGAAAAGTTCAAAGAATTTCAGAGTAAAGTGAAGAATCATCGTAACAAGAAAATAAAAGTTTCTACGATATGATCGCAGAGGTAAAATATTTGAGTTACGAGTTTGGCCTTCAGTTAAAACAATGTGAAATAGTTTCACTACTCACGCCACCTGGAACACCACAGTGTAATGGTGTGTCCAAACGTCATAACCGTACTTTATTAGATATGGCGCGATCAATGATGTCTCTTACCGATTTACCACTATCATTTTGGGGTTATACATTAGAGACAGCTGCATTCACGTTAAAAAGGGCACCATATAAATCCGTTGAGATGACACCGTATGAACTATGGTTTAGTAAGAAACCAAAGTTGTCGTTTCTTAAAGTTTGGGTTGCGATGCTTGTGTGAAAAAGTTTCAACATGATAAGCTTGAACCCAAATCGAAATAGTGCGTCTTCATAGGATACCCAAAATGTTGGGTACACCTTCTATCACAGATCCGAAAGGCAAGACATTCGTTGCCAAGAATGGATCCTTTCTAGAGAAGGAGTTTCTCTCGAAAGAAGTGAGTGGGAGGAAAGTAGAACTTGATGAGGTAATTATACCTTCTCCCTTATTGGAAAGTAGTTTATCACAGAAATCAGTTCGATGATTCCTACACCAATTAGTGAGGAAGTTAATGATGATGATCATAATACTTGAGATCAAGTTGCTACCAAACCTCGTGGGTCTTCGAGTAAGATCCGCACAGTGGTACCATAATCATGTTCGGAAGTCATGTTACTAGACCATGATGAACCTACGAACTATGAGGAAGCGATGATGAGCCCAGATTCATGAAATGGCTTGAGGCCATGAAATCTGAGATAGGATCCATGTATGAGAACAAAGTATGGACTTTGATTGACTTGCTCGATGATCAGCAAGCCATGTTAAATAAATGGATCTTCAAGAGGAAGACGGACACTGATAGTAGTGTTACTATCTACAAAGCTCGACTTGTCACAAAAAGGTTTTCGACAAGTTCAAGGTGTTGACTACAATGAGATTTTCTCAACTGTAGCGATGCTTAAGTCTGTCCGAATCATGTTAGCAATTGCCACATTTTATGAAAACTGGCAAATGGATGTCAAAACTACATTCTTTAATGGATTTGTTAAAGAAGAGTTGTATATGATGCAACCAGAAGGTTTTGTCAATCCTAAAGGAGCTAACAAAATGTGCAAGCTCCAGCGATCCATCAATGGACTGGAGCAAGCATCTCGGAGTTGGAATATACGCTTTGATGAGTTGATCAAAGCATATGGTTTTATCTGAGACTTTTGGAGAAGCTTTGTATTTACAAGAAAGTGAGTGGGAGCACTACAGCATTTCGATAAGTATATGTGAATGACATATTCTTGATCGGAAATAATGTGAATTATTCTGCAAAGCATAAAGGAGTATTTGAAAGGAGTCTTTCAAAAGAAGGACCTCGGTGAAGCTGCTTACATATTGAGCATCAAGATCTATTGAGATAGATCAAGACGCTTGATAAGTTTTTCAATAAGTATATACCTTGTCAAGATTTTGAAAAGGTTCAAAATGGAACAGTCAAAGAAAGAGTTCTTGCCTGTGTTACAAGGTGTGAAATTGAATAAGACTCAAAACCCGATCACGGCAGAAGATAGAAAGAGAATGAAAGTCATTCCCTATGCCTCAGCCATAGGTTCTATAAAGTATGCCATGCTGTGTACCAGATCTATTGTATAACCTACACTAATTTTAGCAAGGGAATACAATAGTGATCTAGGAGTAGATCACTGGACAGCGGTCAAAATTATCCTTAGGGGAATAAGGATATGTTTCTCTATTATGGAGGTGACAAAAAGGTTCGTCGTAAAGGGTTACGTCGGTGCAAGTTTTTGACACTAATCTAGATGACTCTAAGTCTCGGTCTAGATACATATTGAAAGTGGGAGCAATTAGCTAGAGTAGCTCCGTGCAGAGCATTGTAGACATAGAAATTTGCAAGATACTTACGGATCTGAATGTGACAGACCCGTTGACTAAAATTATCTCACAAGCAAAACATGATCACACCTTAGTACTCTTTGGGTGTTAATCACATAGCGATGTGAACTAGATTATTGACTCTAGTAAACCCTTTGGGTGTTGATCACATGACAATGTGAACTATGGGTGTTAATCACATGGTGATGTGAACTATTGGTGTTAAATCACATGGTGATGTGAACTAGATTATTGACTCTAGTGCAAGTGGGAGATCAAGGAAATATGCCTAGAGGCAATAATAAAGTTATTATTTATTTCCTTATATCATGATAAATGTTTATTATTCATGCTAGAATTGTATTAACCGGAAACATAATACATGTGTGAATACATAGACAAACAGAGTGTTACTAGTATGCCTCTACTTGACTAGCTCGTTAATCGAAGATGGTTATGTTTCCTAACCATAGACATGAGTTGTCATTTGATTAACGGGATCACATCATTAGGAGAATGATGTGATTGACTTGACCCATTCCGTTAGCTTAGCACTTGATCGTTTAAGTATGTTGCTATTGCTTTCTTCATGACTTATACAAAGTTCCTACAACTATGAGATTACGCAACTCCCATTTACGGAGGAACACTTTGTGTGCTACCAAACGTCACAACGAATTTGGGTGATTATAAAGGTGCTCTACTGGTGTCTCCGAAGGTACATGTTGGGTTGGCGTATTTCGAGATTAGGTTTTGTCACTCCGATTGTCGGAGAGGTATCTCTGGGCCCTCTCGGTAATACACATCACTTAAGCCTTGCAAGCATTGTAACTAATGAGTTAGTTATGAAATGATGTATTACGAGCGAGTAAAGAGACTTGCGATAACGAGATTGAACTAGGTATTGGATACCGACGATCGAATCTCGGGCAAGTAACATACCGATGACAAAGGAACAACGATGTTGTTATGCGGTTTGACCGATAAAGATCTTCGTAGAAAATGTAGGAACCAATATGAACATCCAGGTTCCACTATTGGTTATTGACCGAGAATAGTTCTAGTTCATGTCTACATAGTTCTCGAACCCGTAGGGTCCGCACGCTTAACGTTACGATGACAATTTTATGAGTATTGATGTACCGAAGTTTGTTCGGAGTCCCGGATGTGATCACGGACATGACGAGGAGTCTCGAAATGGTCGAGACATAAAGATTGATATATTGGAAGCCTATGTTTGGACTTGAATAGTTTGGTGAAATCGGATTTTACCGAACACCGGGGTTACGGAACCCTCCGGGGTTAATGGGCCTTAGTGGGCCATGAGGGAGAAGAGGAGGGCGGCCAGGGGGCAGGCGCGCCCCCCCCTAGTCCGAATAGGACAAGGAGAGGCGGCGCCCCCCTCTTCCCTCCCCCAAGTCCTAATCCAACTAGGAAAGGGGGGAGTCCTACTCCCTGGGAGTAGGACTCCTCGGCCCTCCTCCTAGGGCCGGCCGCCGCCCCCTTGCTCCTTTATATCTGAGGGCAGGGGGCACCCCATGACACACAAGTTGATCTACGTGATCGTTCCTTAGCCGTGTCGGTGCCCCTCCACCATATTCCACCTCGGTCATATCGTCATGCGGAGCTTAGGCGAAGCCCTGCGCCGGTGGAGCATCATCATCGTCCACGCTGTCGTCTTGTGAAACTCATCCCGTCACTTTGCTGCATCGGAGTCCGGGATCGTCATCGAGCTGAGCGTGTGCTGAACTTCGGAGGTGCCGTGACGTTCGGTACTTGGATCGGTCGGATCGTGAAGACGTCGACTACATCAACCGCGTTGTTATAACGCTTCGCTTCGGTCTCACGAGTGCGTGGACATGCACTCTCCCCACTCGTTGCTATGCCATCACCATGATCTTGCGTGTGCGTAGGAATTTTTTTGAAATTACTACGTTCCCCAACAAGGAGGCATACCCGGAAGCTCTTCTGGAAAGACATCTTGGTACTCACAAACGACTGGAATCTGAGAGATAGCATCCAATTCACCCTTCTCATTGAGAGAAAACAACCGAATGGTTTCATCACGAAGCGGCATAGATGATCACATCATTAGAAGAGTGAGTCAATTGAATTTCCACAGCAGCACAATCAAGCCGAGCTTTGTGCTGAGAAAGCCAGTCCATCCCGAGAATAAGATCAATATCCGAGTCACCAAGGACAATTGGTTTAGCCAGAAATCTATAATCGCCCATCTTGATTGTGGTATCCGGAACCACTAAACTGGAGCTCAACCGTTTACCCGGAGAAATGACATCCATGGGTTTACCCAAATGTGAAGAAGTGAATTCATGCTTGGCAAAAAACGGTCTTGACATGAAACAATGCGATGCACCAGTATCAAATAAAACTTTTGCAGGAATATCATTAACTGAGAGATTACCCATTATCACATCAGTAGATTCCTCCGCTTGAGCTGCATTCATCATGTTCACCTTGGCATGCTTTGGATTATGCTTGACCACTGCATTGCTTGAAGAACTCACAGGAGGAGGAGGCGGAAGGCGCCTTTGGTTGAAGCATTTGTTCGCATAGTGACCTTTCTGCTGACATTTGTTGCAAGTCACCTCCGAGAGCGGACGGTGATAAGGAGCATTTGACCTTGGAGCTTGAGAATTTGACTTGTTCTGATAGCCAGGGGTTGGGCGGGTGGGAAGATCCACGACCACCTGAGTTCTTCTGCTGATAAGGCTGACGGAACGGAGGAGGAGGAAGGTAGAACTTCTGCTGCTTAGCTGCCACTTGAGAGGAAGAAGAAGACTGAACTGCATCCCTGATTCTCTTCTTAGAAGCCTCACATTTGAGCTGGGCAGCTTCTTGCTTGATGCCATGTTGTAGAATTCATCATACTTTTCGGCTCAAAAGCACGAGAGCTAATTGCAGATCTTCTCGAGACCACCTCTGAATTGATAGATCATACTCTTTTCATCGTGGACGTCTTGCTTAGCGAAGCGAGTTTCTGGAACTGGATATTGTATTGATACACAGACATGTTGCCTTGCTTGAGATTGCGGAACTCCTCACGCTTGCTCTCAACAACACTTTTCGGAATGTGGTGAGCTTTGAAGTCTTGGCGGAACTCATCCCAGGTAATGACACGACCTCCTCTGGAATCTTTGTATTGCTGGTACCACTCGACAGCTTGGTCCTTGAGTTGAAACGAAGCAAACTTGACAAAGTCCTCAGGTCTGACATTGCTACATTCAAAATGTTTGCAGATGTCCACAAGCCAATCGTCGACGTCTGTGGCCTCGACATAGAAGCTGAAAGACTTCGGCTGATTAGCGAGGAACTGATTGAGGGTAGCAAAGTGCGGCTGGTTGTTGCCTTGACCTTGATTTCCTTGATTGCCTTGCCCTTGGGTACGCTCTTGCAAGAGTTGCAAAATCATCTGAGCATTGGCATTAGTGGCTGCCATGATAGCTTGCCATGCCTCCGGAGGCGGAGGTGGAGGTGGAGGGTTCGACTGACTCCCATCATTGCGTTCCGGATTCAGACGCGTTGGCGGAGCCATCCTGAAGAGGGTGACATCCGTTAGCACTTGATAGACAGATAGACAAGTTGAATCAACGGATAGAAATTGCAACATATAGTCTTCACAATAAACATTCGAACAAGGATGAACGAATGAATTCCAAAGTTAACATCACACGTCCATTAAGGTGAGAAGCCACTTGATTAAGGGTTGATGAAAAAAAAAACAAGGTACGACTGGAACAAATAAGTGGTAAGGATTACCCAATCACAAACCAAATATCTGCGGGAAGAAATGCTAAGAGCTACTTGAATCCCACCTATAAACTCCCGAAACTTTCTGGTTATGCAATCTGGTGTTGGGGATACATGGGACACAAAATATATCACCCAAACTAACAATACCAAGATCCAGTTGTATCCATCCGTCAACACATAACCAAGAAACCTTCGGAAATCGTGTACCTCGACCTTCGAAAAGCACCCGTTATACGAGTCATGGCAATACTCGAGCTCGCCCGATCTTCGGGTTATCGGGTTATCTCACCAACAACTGTACAAAAGAGATTTTGATGTCGGCAAAGCTCGGTATTCCGAATCTGCAACGATAAAATTGTGACGACAACACCTCGAGCTCAACTCCCGGGACACTGCCACAACCCCTAAATGTCAGGAGGCACCAAGAACAATGTTCTCGTCACAAAACCATGGGAACAATTCCAAGATACCCGCGTGATCCTAAAAAATTTTTAGTGACTATTGAGGAGAGGAGAGTCAAAACTTCTACGTCAGGAGACCTCACCAGAGTGACGAAGGGACTGGGGAGTAAAAAGAATCCCACTCTCCGATATATATAATCCTAAGACTCAAAACATTTTTGTTCTAGACTCAACAACGCCAAACAAACAATCAGCGGGGGCTCCTAAGTCGGGGATGGCTCGATTACCAACTTAGAACGCCCTCGATGCGGCTATATCTCCCACGTGTCGAAGCACGACTTAGAGGCATAACCGCATTGAAAGCAATGTCGCAAGTGAGGTAATCTTCACACAACCCATGTAATACATAAGGAAAGAGATACATAGTTGGCTTACGATCGCCACTTCACACAATACATAAATAAACATCCATCATTCAGATTACACTCAAGGTCCGACAACGGAACCAAAATAAAAGAAGATATCCCAAATGCTAAACAGATCCCGATCGTCCCAACTGGCTCCACTACTGATCATCGGGAAAAGACACATAGTAACGACCACGTTCCTCGTCGAACTCCCACTTGAGCTCGGTTCGTCACCTGCCGCATCGCCGGCACTGCAACTGTTTTGGTAGAATCTGTGAGTCACGGGGACTCAGCAATCTCACACCAGCGAGATCAAGACTATTTAAGCTTATAGGAAGGACAGAGTTGTGAGGTGGAGCTGCAGCAGCGACTAGCATATATGGTGGCTACATTCGCAAAAGAGAGCGAGAAGAGAAGCAAGGCACGGTCGTGAAGCTAGTAGCGATCAAGAAGTGATCTGAACTACTTACGTCAAACATAACTCCAACACGTGTTCACTTCCGGACTCCGCCGAGAAGAGACCATCACGGTTACACACGCGATTGATGTGTATTTTAATTAAGGTCATCTTGGGTTTTCTACAACGGACATTAACAAATTCCCATCTGCCTCATAACATCAGGGCACGGCTTTGAAAGATAATACCTGCGGGGTGTCCCAACAGCCCATTATAAGCTCTCACGGTCAACGAAGGATATTCCTTCTACCGGAAGACCCGATCGATCTCGAATCCCGGACTACAAGACATTTCGACAGCAATAAAACAAGACCAGCAAAGCCGCCCGATTGTGCCGACAAATCCCGATAGGAGCTGCACATATTTCGTTCTCAGGGCACATCCGGATAAGTCAAGCTACGAGTAAAACCAAGCCTCGAGTCTCCCCGTGGTGGCCCCGCAGTTGCTCGGTTCGGACCAAGACTCGAAGGAGCACTTGGTGCGGGGGTTAAAATAAAGATGACCCTCGGGTTCGCGAAAACCGGGGAAAAAACTTAGGTGGCAAATGGTAAAACCAATGTTGGGCCTTCTTTGGAGTCTTATTCAAAGCGAACTGTCAAGGGGTCCCATAAATCACCCAACCGTGTAGGAACGCGAAATCAAGGAACATAACACCGGTATGGCGGAAACTAGGTGGCAAGAGTGGAACAAAACACCAGGCATAAGGCCGAGTCTTCCACCCTTTACCAAGTATATAGATGCATTAATTAAGCAATAGATATTGTGATATCCCAACAAGTAAACATGTTCCAACAAGGAACAACATCTCCATGTTCCAACAAGGAACAAACTTCATCTTGACCTGCAACTAGCAACGCTATAAGAGGGGCTGAGCAAAGCGGTAACATAGCCAATCAACGGTTTGCTAGGAAAGGATGGTTAGGGGCTTGGCATGGCAATGTGGGAGGTATGATAAGCAAGTGATAGGCATCATAGCATAGGCATAGCAAAAGAGCGATCATCTAGCAAGCAAAGATAAGAGTGATTTCGAGGGTATGGTCATCTTGCCTGCAAGGTTCTCAGAGTTGTCGAAAGCTTGATCCTCGTAAGCGTTCTCAACAGGTTCCTCGTTCATGTACTCGTCTCCCGGCTCTACCCAAAGAAAGAACACAAACAAAGGAACCACAATAAATCACGATGCACAAGCAACATGATGCAATACATGGCATGATATGCGAGATGTGATATGCAATGCGTATGCGTGCTCCGGAAGGAAAATGATTTACCAGGCATCAAATTGGCAAACCAAGTATGCCGCTGGAAAGCTGAGATGTTTTCGGTTGAAATCGATATAAAGATCACCGGAATCGGATGCACGGTTTGCAAATGACAAGCAAAACAAGAATGGCACAAATCTGCCATTAACAGCATGATGCCACATAGCAAGCAACAAGAAATTAAGCTACCGCACCCAAACATACCAACAAATCATAAGGCAGTGATCTACTCAAGATGCTTGACAAAAGATGAACACTGAGCTACGGCTAATTCACACCATAACAGGTCCAAACAAGCATGGCAAAAGTGCAAAATATATCAGCTTCACAGACTTTGGAAAATACTGAACATGGCAGAATCAGCATCAGGAAGCAATGTTCAGAGCAAGCAAACAACATGCTACAGGAACTTATAATATCAAAACAAGGCATGGCATGAATCTACTCAAAGCATAGAACAAAAGTCCTTTACTGACCATGAGCCAAAAAGGATCAGAAGATGCAATAGCACCCATGTCAATATAGCAAGTTTCGTTAACAGATTCAGCAAGAGGGCATGACAAAAACAGATAACAAGTAGGCATGTTCGCGAGCTCGATGCACTCACTACAGAGCATCTCATGATAAACTAAGCATACATCCATCAAGAAGACATGGCATAGAAGCTATACATGGCAAGAACAACATCATAGCATACACGGATCAACAACAACAACCTTGGCAAAATTGAATAACATGTAAACAATCTCCCAGGAAACATTTTATAGCAAAAGTAGAGCTCGATTGACTCAAGCTATGGCACTCCATAATTGCAGACAAGGGCATGGATGGATAGAGCATAACCATATATTCAAAACATCCTTACTTAAGTATCTCAAAATATGCATGGATCTCTCGGTAGCATCAAGTTTACATGGCATAAAAATATCAGCAAAACAGGGGCTGAAATCAGCAACATCATGAAGCCTAGTTTGCATGCTTGTGCTAGTCACCACAGAGACCAAAAAAAATACATGACATACACCCCTGTAAAGATGGCATGGCATATTACAAAACACATGTAGGACTCAAGATCATAGGGTGCACACATCAATCATGGCAAAAATGACAAAAGTGCATGTTCTGTTAAGAATCTGAAACTAACATCACATAGCCCTCTTCCAACAGCATTTCGGGCAACAAGATGAGCTCAAATGAAAATGATGCAATAAGATGAAATGATCTACTATTCGAGTCGAACAATTTGACATATTACACGCACGCAACGGAGCTACGGGTGCAAAGTTATGGCATGATGAAAATACGACAAAATAATCACAGGTAAAAGACTTAGACGAAAATCGGGGGGAGGAGAAGTCAACCCTCTCTTGGATCTGAGATCCGGATCGCGCGCGAACCGAGTCGGGGCCGGCGGCGGCTTGCCGGAACGGCGCCGGAGGAGGGAGGAGAGGCCGGGGCCGGAGGAGGAGGGGCCGGCCGGAGGTGGGCGGGTGGCGGGCGGCGCCGGCGCTAGGTGGCGGTGGCGGGGGTCGCCGGCCGGGGCGGCGACGGGTGGCGGAGAGCGGGCGGCGGCCGGGCGGCCGGGCCGGGAGGGCCCGCCGCAGACCTCATGGACCAGCGGGTCGGCGGCAAAGTGGGCGCGGCTTTGCCCACGTGGCAGCCCGCAATTCGCCCGGTGGCGCAGGCGGACGTGTCCGGCCGTCCGGATTTCGTCCGGCGGCGCGAAGGGAGCTGGGAGACTAGGGTTTCATCCGGATTTCGGGGAAGGGACCTATATTTATAGGTAGAAGGAGCTAGGAAGCTCCAAATGGAGTGTAGTTTTCGCCCACACGATCGTGATCCGACGACGGAGAGCATGGAAGTGACTTAGATGGGTTATTGGGCTGTTTTGGAGGGGTGTTGGGCTGCAACTTAAAAGAGGCCTTTATGGAGTCGGTTAACCGTTGGAGTACCAAACGAGCTCCAAATGACCAAACTTGACAGGTGGTCTACGGTGGTGTACCAAGGCCACTTGACAAACCTCGGTCCATTCCGAGAAAGTTTAGTACCCGCTCACGGAAAAATGTAAAAGGGGACGCCGGGGGACATAGAAGTGCCGGATTGCAAAACGGACAACGGGGAAAATGCTCGGAATCATGAGACGAACACGTATGCGAATGAGATGCACATGATGACATGATATGAAATGCATGACATGGACAAAATGCAAAAATGAAGAAAAACACAACCACGGAGGGAATATCATATCACAATGCCGAAAATGGCAAGAGTTGGAGTTACAAATATGGAAAGTTACATCCGGGTTGTTACAGAGGGTACGTGGACAACACTCTCCCCTCTTGTTGCTATGCGTCACCATGATCTTGCGTGTGCGTAGGAATTTTTTTGAAATTACTACGTTCCCCAACAGTGGCATCCGAGCCAGGTTTTATGCGTAGATGTTATATGCACGAGTAGAACACAAGTGAGTTGTGGGCGATACAAGTCATACTGCTTACCAGCATGTCATAATTTGGTTCGGCGGTATTGTTGGATGAAGCGGCCCGGACCAACATTACGCGTACGCTTACGCGAGACTGGTTCTACCGACGTGCTTTGCACACAGGTGGCTGGCGGGGTGTCTGTTTCTCCAACCTTAGTTGAACTGAGTGTGGCTACGCCCGGTCCTTGCGAAGGTTAAAACAACACTAACTTGACGAACTATCATTGTGGTTTTGATGCGTAGGTAAGAACGGTTCTTGCTCAGTCCGTAGCAGCCACGTAAAATTTGCAACAACAAAGTAGAGGACGTCTAACTTGTTTTTGTAGGGCATGTTGTGATGTGATATGGTCAAGATGTGATGCTATATTTTATTGTATGAGATGATCTTGTTTTGTAACCGAAGTTATCGGCAACTGGCAGGAGCCATATGGTTGTCGCTTTATTGTATGAAATGCAAATGCCCTGTAATTGCTTTAATTTATCACTAAGCGATAGCGATAGTCGTAGAAGCAATAGATGGCGTAACGACAACGATGCTACTCAAGGTGTCGCGCTGGTGACGATGGTGATCACGACGGTGCTTCGGAGATGGAGATCACAAGCACAAGATGATGATGGCCATATCATATCAGTTATATTGATTGCATGTGATGTTTATCCTTTATGCATCTTATCTTGCTTTGTTTGACGGTAGCATTTTAAGATGATCTCTCACTAATTATCAAGAAGTGTTCTCCTTGAGTATGCACCGTTGCAAAAGTTCTCCGTGCTGAGACACCACGTGATGATCGGGTGTGATAGGCTCTACGTTCAAATACAACGGGTGCAAAACAGTTGCACATGTGGAATACTCAGGTTAAACTTGATGAGCCTAGCATATACAGATATGGCCTCGGAACACGGAGACCGAAAGGTCGAACGTGAATCATATAGTAGATATGATCAACATAGTGATGTTCACCATTGAAACTACTCCATCTCACGTGATGATCGGACATGGTTTAGTTGATTTGGATCACGTGATCACTTAGATGACTAGAGAGATGTCTGTCTAAGTGGGAGTTCTTAAGTAATATGATTAATTGAACTTAAATTTATCATGAACTTAGTTCCTGATAGTATTTTGCTTGTCTATGTTTGTTGTAGATAGATGGCTCGTCTTTGTTGTTCCGTTGAATTTAATGCGTTCCTTGAGAAGCTAAGTTGAAAGATGATGGTAGCAATTACACGGACTGGGTCCGTAACTTGAGGATTATCCTCATTGCTGCATGAAGAATTACGTCCCGGAAGCACCGCTGGGTGCCAGACCTCTCGCAGATGCAACCGACGACGTTAAGAACGTCTGGCGAGCAAAGCTGATGACTACTCGATAATTCAGTGTGCCATGCTTTACGGCTTAGAACCGGGGCTTCAACGGCGTTTTGAGCGTCATGGAGCATATGAGATGTTCCAGAGTTGAAGTTAATATTTCAAGCAAATGCCGGATTGAGAGATATGAAGTCTCCAATAAGTTCTATAGCTGTAAGATGGAGGAGAATAGTTACATCGGTGAACATATACTCAAAATGTCCGGGTATAATAATCACCGATTCAACCGGGAGTTAATCTTCACGATGATAGTGTCATTGACAAATTCTTCAATCATCGCCACCAAGCTACAAGAGCTTCATGATGAACTATAATATGCAAGGGACGAACAAGACTATTCCCGAGCTCTTACGCAATTCTAAACGCTGCGGAGGTAGAAATCAAGAAGGAGCATCAAGTGTTGATGGTCAATAAGACCATCGATTTCAAGAAAAAGGGCAAAGGGAAGAAGAAGGAACTTCAAGAAGAACAGCAAACAAGTTGCTGCTCAAGAGAAGAAACCCAAGTCTGGACCTAAGCCTGAGATCGAGTGCTTCTCTGCAAGCGATCGGACATTTGAAGCGGAACTGCCCCAAGTATTTGGCGGATAAGATGGATGACAAAGTGAACAAAGGTATATGTGATATACATGTTATTGATGTGTACCTTACTAATGCTCGCAGTAGCACCTGGGTATTTGATACTGGTTCTGTTGCTAATATTTGCAACTCGAAACAGGAACTACGGATTAAGCGAAGATTGGCTAAGGACGAGGTGACGATGCGCGTGGGAAATGGTTCCAAAGTCGATGTGATCGCGGTCGGCACTCTACCTCTACATCTACCATCAGGATTAGTTTTAGACCTGAATAATTGTTATTTGGTGCCAGCATTAAGCATGAACATTATATCTGGATCTTGTTTGATGCGAGACGGTTATTCATTTAAATTAGAGAATAACGGTTGTTCTATTTATATGAGTAATATCCTTTATGGTCATGCACCCTTGAAGAGTGGTCTATTTTTATTAAATCTCGATAGTAGTAATACACATATTCATAATGTTGAAACCAAAAGATGCAGAATCGATAATGATAGTGCAACTTATTTGTGGCACTGCCGTTTGGGTCATATTGGTGTAAAGCACATGAAGAAACTCCATACTGATGGTCTTCTAGAATCACTTGATTATGAATCACTTGGTACTTGCGAACCGTGCTGTAACGCCCTCGATGCGGCTATATCTCCTACGTGTCGAAGCACGACTTAGAGGCATAACCGCATTGAAAGCAATGTCGCAAGTGAGGTAATCTTCACACAACCCATGTAATACATAAGGAAAGAGATATATAGTTGGCTTACGATGCCACTTCACACAATACATAAATAAACATCCATCATCCAGATTACACTCAAGGTCCGACTACGGAACCAAAATAAAAGAAGACTACCCCAAATGCTACACAGATCCCGATCGTCCCAACTGGCTCCACTACGATCATCGGGAAAAGACACATAGTAACGACCACGTTCCTCGTCGAACTCCCACTTGAGCTCGGTTGCGTCACCTGCACCGCATCGTCGGCACCTGCAACTGTTTTGGTAGAATCTGTGAGTCACGGGACTCAGCAATCTCACACCCACGAGATCAAGACTATTTAAGCTTAAAGGAGGACAGAGTTGTGAGGTGGAGCTGCAGCAAGCGACTAGCATATATGGTGGCTACATTCGCAAAAGAGAGCGAGAAGAGAAGCAAGGCACGGTCGTGAAGCTAGTAGCGATCAAGAAGTGATCCCGAACTACTTACGTCAAACATAACTCCAACACCGTGTTCACTTCCGGACTCCACCGAGAAGAGACCATCACGGTTACACACGCGTTGATGTGTTATAATTAAGGTCAACTTCGGTTTTCTACAACCGGACTTTAACAAATTCCCATCTGCCTCATAACATGCGAGCACGGCTTTGAAAGATAATACCTGCAGGGTGTCCCAACTTAGCCCATTATAAGCTCTCACGGTCAACGAAGGATATTCCTTCTACCGGGAAGACCCGATCGATCTCGGAATCCCGGACTACAAGACATTTCGACAACAATAAAACAAGACCAGCAAAGCCGCTGATTGTGCCGACAAATCCCGATAGGAGCTGCATATATCTCGTTCTCGTGGCACATCCGGATAAGTCAAGCTACGAGTAAAACCAAGCCTCGAGTCTCCCGTGGTGGCCCATGATCTCTCGGTTGGGCCAGCACTCGAAGGAGCACTTTGGTCGGGGGTTAAAATAAAGATGACCCTCGGGCTCGCGAAAACCGGGGAAAAAGGCTTAGGTGGCAAATGGTAAAACCAAAGTTGGGCCTTCTTTGGAGGAGTCTTATTCAAAGCGAACTGTCAAGGGGTCCCATAAATCACCCAACCGTAAGGAACGCGAAATCAAGGAACATAACACCGTATGACGGAAACTAGGGTGGCAAGAGTGGAACAAAACACTAGGCATAAGGCCGAGTCTTCCACCCTTTACCAAGTATATATATGCATTAATTAAGCAATAGATATTGTGATATCCCAACAAGTAAACATGTTCCAACAAGGAACAACATCTCCATGTTCCAACAAGGAACAAACTTCATCTTCACCTGCAACTAGCAACGCTATAAGAGGGGCTGAGCAAAGCGGTAACATAGCCAATCAATAGTTTGCTAGGAAAGGATGGTTAGGGGCTTCACATGGCAATGTGGGAGGCATGATAAGCAAGTGATAGGCATCGTAGCATAGGCATAGCAAAAGAGCGAGCATCTAGCAAGCAAAGATAGAAGTGATTTTGAGGGTATGGTCATCTTGCCTGCAAGGTTCTCAGAGTTGTCGAAAGCTTGATCCTCGTAAGCGTTCTCAACAGGTTCCTCGTTCACGTACTCGTCTCCCGGCTCTACCCAAAGCAAGAACACAAACAAAGGAACCACAATAAATCACTGTGCAATGCACAAGCAACATGATGCAATACATGGCATGATATGCGAGATGTGATATGCAATGCGTATGCGTGCTCCGGAAGGAAAATAATGAACCAGGCATCAACTTGACAAACCAAGTATGCCGCTGGAAAGGTGAGATGTTTTCGGTTGAAATCGATATAAAGATCACCGGAATCGGATGCACGGTTTGCAAATGACAAGCAAAACAAGAATGGCACAAATCTGCCATTAACAGCATGATGCCACATAGCAAGCAACAAGAAATTAAGCTACTGCACCCAAACGCACAAGCAAAGCACATGGCAGTGATCTACTCAAGATGCTTGACAAAAGATGAACACTGAGCTACGGCTAAATCACACCATAACAGGTCCAAACAAGCATGGGAGAAGTGCAAAATATATCAGCTTCACAAACTTAGTGAAAATACTGAACATGGCAGAATCAGCATCAGGAAGCAATGTTCAGAGCAAGCAAACAACATGCTACAGGAACTTATAATAGAAAAACAATGCATGGCATGAATCTAATCAAAGCATAGAACAAAAGTCCCTTACTGACCATAAGACAAAAAGGATCAGGAGATATGATGGCACCCACGTAAACATAGCAAGTTTCGTTAACAGATTCACCAAACAGGGCATGACATTGACAGAATTATGTAGGCATCTTCGCGAGCTCGATGCACTCACTACAGAGCACTGAAATATAATCTAAGCATACATCCATCAAGAAGACATGGCATAGAAGCTATACATGGCAAGAACAACATCATAGCATACACGGATCAACTACAACAACCTTGGCAAAATTGAATAACATGTAAACAATCTGCCAGGAAACATTTTATAGCAAAAGTAGAGCTCGATTGACTCAAGCTATGGCACTCGATAATTGCAAACAAGGGCATGGATGGATAGAGCATAACCATATGTTCAAAACATCCTTACTGAAGTATCTCAAAATAAGCATGGATCTCTCTCAGAGCATCAAGTTTACATGGCATAAAAATATCAAGAAAGCAGGGCTGAAATCAGCAACATCATGAAGCCTAGTTTGCATGCTTGTGCTAGTCACCACAGAGATCACAAAAATACATGGCATACACCCCTGTAAATATGGCACGGCATATTACAAAACACATGTAGGACTGAAGTTCATAGGATGCACACATCAATCATGGCAAAAATGACAAAAGTGCATGTTCTGATAAGTATCTGAAACTAACATCACATAGCCATCTTCTAACAGCATTTAGGGCATCAAGATGAGCTCAAATGAAAATGATGCAATGAGATGAAATGATCTACTCATCGAGGCGAACGTTTCGGTATGCTACACGCCCCAAACGAAGCCACGGGTACAGAGTGATGGCATGATGAAAATGCAACAAAATACTGACAGAAAAAGTCAACCCTCTCGTTTGGATCTAGATCCGGGCGCGGACTCCGAGGTTCGCCGGCCGGAACGGCTCGCCGGAGAGGAGGAAGGAGAGGCCGGAGGGGACGAGGCCGAACGGCCGGGCGAGGCGGCGGCGGCGCCGGCGCTTGCCGCAGGCAGCGGCGGGTGGGCGGCGGAGGCGGCCGACGGCAAGGCGCGGCCGGGCGGCCATGGCGGCCCGAGGCGGCGCTGGCCGGAGGGCCCTGCAGGCCCAGCGGGCCTCATGAGGAGGAGGCGGCGATGGTAGCGGGCGCCACGTGGTGGCTCCAGTTGGCCGGGCGGCGGCGACAGACGTGTCCGCCCGGTCGAAGCGTCCGTGGCGCGAGAGGAGCGGGCTAGGGTTAGGGGTGGAATTGATCCGGATTTCGGGAGGGGTGTTTTTATAGGTAGAAGGAGCTAGGAAGCTCCAAATGAGGTGTACTTTTCGCCCACGATCGTGATCCGACGACGGAGAGCATGGAAGTGACTTAGATGGGTTATTGGGCTGTTTTGGAGGGGTGTTGGGCTGCAACTTAAAAGAGGCCAGAGTGCGGTTAACCGTTGGAGTACCAAACGAGCTCCAAATGGCACGAAACTTGACAGGTGGTCTAGCGGTGGTATACCAGGGCAACTTGGCAAGGCTCGGTCCGTTCCGAGAAAGTTTAGTACCCGCTCACGGAATAAATGTAAAAGGGGACGCCGGGGAACATAGGAGTGCCGGATTGCAAAACGGACAACGGGGAAAATGCTCGGAATCATGAGACGAACACGTATGCAAATGAGATGCACATGATGACATGATATGAGATGCATGACATGGAGAAAATGCAAAATGAAGAAAAACCCAACCACGGAGGGAATATCATATCACAAAGCCGAAAATGGCAAGAGTTGGAGTTACAAATATGGAAAGTTACATCCGGGGTGTTACAACACTCCACCGCTACAAGAGGATCTCGTCCCGAGATCTAGGACTGAAAGAACTCCGGATATTCGGAACGGAGGTGATCCTCGCGCTCCCAGGTGGCTTCTCGGCCGGAATGGTGTGACCACTTCACTTTCAGGAATTTGATTGACTTGTTGCGAGTCTTGCGCTCGGTTTCTTCAAGAATAGCAACTGGGTGCTCATGATAAGAGAGATCTTCGTGAAGGTCAATTTCTTCGAAGTTGATAGTGCGCTCAGGAGTCTTGAAGCACTTGCGAAGCTGTGACACATGAAACACATCGTGCACGTTCACGAAGTTGGAAGGAAGCTCAAGTTGATAGGCGAGATCGCCTCTTTTGCCAATGATCTTAAAAGGACCCACGTATCTAGGGGCAAGCTTCCCTTTGATACCGAAGCGACGAGTGCCTTTCATTGGAGAGACGCGGAGGTAGACATGGTCTCCGATTTCAAAAGCCACATCACGGTGCTTGTCATCATAATAGCTCTTCTGGCGCGATTATGGCGGCTTTGAGATTCTCACGAATGACTTTGCACATTTCTTGGGCTTCTGTGATCAAGTCGTTGCCAAGAAGTTGGCGTTCACCTGTCTCGGACCAATTGAGAGGAGTACGGCACTTTCTGCCATAGAGAATTTCGAATGGGGCCTTGCCCGAACTCGCTTGGAAGTTGTTGTTGTAGGAGAACTCGGCATATGGAAGACAATCTTCCCATTTCATACCGAAGGAAATGACACAAGCCCTGAGCATATCTTCAAGGATTTGATTGACTCGCTCGACTTGGCCACTTGTTTGAGGATGGAAAGCTGTCTTTGAACGAATGTTGGTGCCCATGGCCTTCTGGAAAGAATCCCAAAACTTGGAGGTGAAGATGCTTCCACGGTCTGAAGAGATCAATTGTGGAATGTCGTGCAAGGAGACAATCCTGGAGGTGTATAGCTCTGCCAACTGAGCTGCTGTGATAGATTCTTTGATAGGAAGAAAATGAGCCACTTTAGTAAGCTTGTCAATGACAATGAAGATAGCATCATTTCCACGCTTGGACTTAGGAAATCCAGTCACGAAGTCCATTTCGATATGATCAAACTTCCATTCCAGAATAGCAAGAGGTTGGAGGAGACCAGCTGGTCGTTGGTGTTCTGCTTTCACTCTTCTGCAGACATCACACTCATTCACGAATTGAGCAATTTCTCGCTTCATTCGAGTCCACCAATATGACTGCTTGAGGTCATGGTACATCTTCGTACTTCCAGGATGAATGGATAGAAGGGAATTGTGTGCCTCGTTCATAATGACTTTACGTAAATCACCCTTAGGAACCACAATCCGGTCCTCGAAGAAAAGAGTATCTTTGTCATCAATGTGGAAGCACTTGTACTTGGAAATGCCCATGTCGATACCACGTTTCACCTTTTTCACCATGGTATCCAGGAGTTGAGCCTCACGGATTTGGTCTTCCAAAGTAGGAGAGACTATGAGGTTGGCAAGAAAGCCTTGAGGAACAACTTGAAGATTCAGCTTACGGAAAGCTTCACAAAGGTCCGGCTGGAAGGGCTTGAGGATTAAACTGTTGCAGTAAGCCTTCCTGCTCAAAGCATCTGCAATCACATTGGCCTTGCCCGGAGTATATTCAATACTTGGGTTGTACTCTTGAATCATTTCTACCCATCGAGTTTGCCTGAGGTTGAGGTTGGGTTGAGTGAAGATATACTTGAGACTCTTGTGATCGGTGAAAATGTCCACTTTCCTTCCCAACAAGAGATGTCTCCATGTTATCAATGCATGGACAACTGCCGCCAACTCGAGATCGTGAGTGGAGTAGTTCTTTTCGTTGGGCTTCAGTTGACGAGAGGTATAGGCCACAACTCTCTTCTCTTGCATTAACATAGCACCGAGACCTTGAAGAGAAGCATCACAGAAAACTTCGAATGGCTTGGATTCATCAGGAGGAGTTAAGACAGGAGCTGTGACGAGTTTCTCTTTGAGAGTATTGAAAGCAACGTCACACTCAGGAGACCAGACATACTTCACATGCTTCTGGAGGAGGTTGGAAAGAGGCTTTGCAATCTTAGAAAAATTCTCTATGAATCTTCGGCAATAGCTTGCAAGACCAAGAAAACTGCGAAGTTGCTTGACATTCGAGGAGGTTCCCAATTCACAATTGCGACACCTTCTCGGGATTAACAGCGATGCCCTTAAGCGGAGATGATGTGACCAAGGTAAAGAACTTCATCAAGCCAAAATTCACATTTGGAAAACTTCGCATAGAATTGATGCTCTCTGAGCTTGTCGAGCACCAATCGCAAATGTTTGGCATGATCCTTCTTATTCTTGGAGAAGACCAAAATATCATCGAGATACACCAAGACGAATTCATTGGTGTAGGGGTTGAAGATGAAGTTCATCATTTGAGAGAATGTTGGAGGAGCATTGACAAGGCCGAAAGACATGACAGTATATTCATAAGAACCAAAGCTTGTTCTGAAAGCTGTCTTGGGAATATCTTGTTCATGAATGCGAATCTGATGATAACCCATATGAAGGTCAAGCTTGGAGAACACTTTAGCACCTTTGAGTTGCTCGAAAAGCTCATTGATGTTGGGAAGTGGATACTTGTTCTTGATAGTCTTCTTGTTCAATGGACGGTAATCGACGCAAAGTCGGTCCGTGCCATCCTTCTTCGGACAAAAGAACACCACAACCCCAAGGAGATGAACTCGGTCCGATCAAACCAGACGCTCTTGTTCATCGAGCTGCTTCTTCAATTCCTTCAGCTCATTAGGTCCAAGCTTGTATGGACGCTTGCAAACGGGTTCGTGCGGGCTCAAGATCGATAACGAACTCAAGCGGCGGTGAGGAGGCATTCTGGAAGCTCTTACGGAAAGACATCTTGGTACTCACAAACGATCGGAATCGAGAGATAGCATCCAATTCGCCCTTCTCATTAAGAGAAAACAACCGAATGGTTTCATCACGAGCGGCATAGATGATCACATCATTAGAAGAGTGTGTCAATTGAATTTCCCTGGCAGCACAATCAAGCTGAGCTTTGTGCTGAGAAAGCGAGTCCATCCCGAGAATTAGATCGATATCCGAGTCACCAAGGACAATTGGTTTAGCCAGAAATCTATAGTCGCCCATCTTGATAGAGACATCGGGAGCAATCAAACTAGAAGTCATAAGCTTTTCGGGAGAAACAACTTGCATAACTTTGGACAAAATCTCTGTGTCAACATTGTGCTTCGATGCAAAAGGATATGACATGAAAGAATGCGATGCACCAAGATCAAATAAGACTTTTGCAGAATATCATTAATCGAGAGATTACCCATTATCACATCGGAAAAATCCTCCGCTTGTGCTGCATTCATCATGTTCACCTTTGCGACTTGGGATTATGCTTGACCACCGCATTGCTGGAAGATCTCACAGGGAGGAGGAGGCGGAAGGCGCCTTTGGTTGAAGCACTTGTTCGCATAGTGACCTTTCTCTGACATTTGTTGCAAGTCACCTCGAGAGCCGACGGTGATAAGGAGCATTTGACCTTGGAGCTTGAGAATTTGACTTGTTCGATAGCTTGGGTTGGGTGGGTGGGAAGATCCACGACCACCTGAGTTCTTCTGCCGATAAGGCCGGCGAAACGGAGGAGGAGGAAGGTAGAACTTCTGCTGTTTAGCTGCCACTTGAGAGGAAGAAGAAGACTGAACTGCATCCCCGATTCTCTTCTTAGAAGCCTCACATTTGAGCTGGGCAGCTTCTTGCTTCATGCCATGTTGTAGAATTCATCATACTTTTACGCTCAAAAAGCACGAGAGCTAATTGCAGATCTTCTCCGAGACTACCTCTGAATTGATAGATCATACTCTTTTCATCGTGGACGTCTTGCTTAGCAAAGCGAAGCGAGTTTCGAACTGGATATTGTATTGATACACGACATGTTGCCTTGCTTGAGATTGCGGAACTCCTCACGCTTGCTCTCAACAACACTTTTGAATGTGGTGAGCTTTGAAGTCTCGGCGAACTCATCCTGTAATTACACGACCTCCTCTGGAATCTTTGTATTGTTGATACCACTCAGCAGCTTGGTCCTTGAGTTGAAACGAAGCAAACTTGACAAAGTCCTCGTGTCGACATTGCTACATTCAAAATGTTTGCAGATGTCCACAAGCCAATCGTCGGCGTCTGTGGCCTCGACACAGAAGCTGAAAGACTTCAGCTGATTAGCGAGGAACTGATTGAGGGTAGCAAAGTGCGGCTGGTTGTTGCCTTGACCTTGATTTCCTTGATTGCCTTGCCCTTGGGTGCGCTCTTGCAAGAGTTGCAAAATCATCGAGCATTGGCATTGGTGGCTGCCATGATAGCTTGCCATGCCTCCGGAGGCGGAGGTGGAGGTGGAGGTTCGATGACTCCCATCATTGCGTTCCGGATTCGGCGCTTGGCGGAGCCATCTGAAGAGGGTGACATCCGTTAGCACTTGATAGAGCAGATAGTCAAGTTGAATCAACGGATAGAAATTGCAACATATAGTCTTCACAATAAACATTCAACAAGGATGAGCGAATGAATTCCAAAAGCTAACATCACACGTCCATTAAGGTGAGAAGCCACTTGATTAAGGGTTGATGAAAAAATAACAAGGTACGATCGGAACAAATAAGTGGTAAGGATTACCCTATCACAAACCAAATATCTGCGGGAAGAAATTCTAAGAGCTACTTGAATCCCACCTATAAACTCCCAAACTTTCGGTTATGCAATCTGGTGTTGGGGATACAGGGACACAAAATATATCACCCAAACTAACAATACCTAGATCCAATTGTATCCATCCGTCAACACATAACCAAGAAACCTTCGAAATCGTGTACCTCGACCTTGAAAAGCATCCGTTATATGAGTCATGGCAATACTCGAGCTCACCCAAGATCTTTGGGTTATCGGGGTTATCTCACCAACAACTGTACAAAAGAGATTTTCGATGGCGGCAAAGCTCAGGTATTCCAAACTGCAACGATAAAATTGTGACGACAACACCTCGGAGCTCAACTCCCGGGACACCGCCACAACCCCTAAATGTCGAGGCACCAAGAACAATGTTCTCGTCACAAAACCATCGAACGATTCCAAGATACCCGCGTGATCCTAAAAAAATTTAGTGAAATTTGAGGAGAGGAGAGTCAAAACTTCTCGTCAGAGACCTCACCAGAGCGATTTAAGGACTGGGAGTAAAAGAATCCTACTCTCGATATATATAATCCTAAGACTCAAAAATTTTTGTTCTAGACTCAACAACGCCACAAACAATCAAGCGGGGGCTCCTAAGTCGGGATGGCTCTGATTACCAACTTGGAACGCCCTCGATGCGGCTATATCTCCCACATGTCAAAGCAGGACTTAGAGGCATAACCGCATTGAAAGCAATGTCGCAAGTGAGGTAATCTTCACACAACCCATGTAATACATAAGGGAAAGAGATACATAGTTGGCTTACAGACGCCACTTCACACAATACATAAATAAACATCCATCATCCAGATTACACTCAAGGTCCGACTACGGAACCAAAATAAAAGAAGACTACCCCAAATGCTACACGATCCCGATCGTCCCAACTGGCTCCACTATCGATCATCAGAAAAGACACATAGTAACGACCACGTTCCTCGTCGAACTCCCACTTGAGCTCGGTTCGTCACCTGCACCGCATCGTCGGCACTGCAACTGTTTTGGTAGAATCTGTGAGTCACGGGACTCAGCAATCTCACACCCGAGATCAAGACTATTTAAGCTTAAAGGAAGGACAGAGTTGTGAGGTGGAGCTGCAGCAAGCGACTAGCATATATGGTGGCTACATTCGCAAAAGAGAGCGAGAAGAGAAGCAAGGCACGGTCGTGAAGCTAGTAGCGATCAAGAAGTGATCTGAACTACTTACGTCAAACATAACTCCAACACCGTGTTCACTTCCGGACTCCGCGAGAAGAGACCATCACGTTACACACGCCGTTGATGTGTTATAATTAAGGTCAACTTCGGGTTTTCTACAAACGGACATTAACAAATTCCCATCTGCCTCATAACCGCGGGCACGGCTTTCGAAAGATAATACCCTATAGGGGTGTCCCAACTTAGCCCATTATAAGCTCTCACGGTCAACGAAGGATATTCCTTCTACCGGGAAGACCCGATCAGTCTCGGAATCCCGGACTACAAGACATTTTGACTGCAATAAAACAATACCAGCAAAGCCGCCATTGCCGACAAATCCCGATAGGAGCTGCACATATCTCGTTCTCGTGGCACATCCGGATGAGACATCCTCGAGTAAAACCAAGCCTCAAGCTTCCCCAAGGTGGCCCCATCTGCTTTCGTTTGGGCCAGCACTCGAGGGAGCACCGTCCGGGGGTTAAATAAAGATGACCCTCGGGCTCGCCAAAACCCGGGGAAAAAGGCTTAGGTGGCAAATGGTAAAACCAAAGTTGGGCCTTCTTGGAGGAGTCTTATTCAAAGCGAACTGTCAAGGGGTCCCATAAATCACCCAACCGTAAGGAACATGAAATCAAGGAACATAACACCGTATGACGGAAACTAGGGCGGCAAGAGTGGAACAAAACACCAGGCATAAGGCCGAGTCTTCCACCCTTTACCAAGTATATAGATGCATTAATTAACCAATAGATATTGTGATATCCCAACAAGTAAACATGTTCCAACAAGGAACAACATCTCCATGTTCCAACAAGGAACAAATTTCATCTTCACCTGCAACTAGCAACGCTATAAGAGGGGCTGAGCAAAGCGGTAACATAGCCAAACAACGGTTTGCTAGGAAAGGATGGTTAGGGGTTTGACATGGAAATATGGGAGGCATGATAAGCAAGTGATAGGCATCATAGCATAGGCATAGCAAAAGAGCGAGCATCTAGCAAGCAAAGATAGAATTGATTTCGAGGGTATGGTCATCTTGCCTGCAAAGTTCTCAGAGTTGTCGAAAGCTTGATCCTCGTAAGCGTTCTCAACAGGTTCCTCGTTCACGTACTCGTCTCCCGGCTCTACCCAAGGCAAGAACACAAAAAAAGGAACCACAATAAATCACGGTGCAATGCACAAGCAACATGATGCAAAACATGGCATGATATGCGAGATGTGATATGCAATGCGTATGCGTGCTCCGGAAGGAAAATGATGAACCAGGCATCAACTTGGCAAACCAAGTATGCCGCTGGAAAGGTGAGATGATTTCGGTTGAAATCGATACAAAGATCACCGGAATCGGATGCACGGTTTGCAAATGACAAGTAAAACAAGAATGGCACAAATCTGCCCTTAACAGCACGATGTCACATAGCAAGCAACAAGAAATTAAGCTACTGCACCCAAACGCACCAGCGAAGCACATGGCAGTGATCTACTCAAGATTCTTGACAAAAGATGAACACTGAGCTACGGCTAAATCACACCATAACAGGTCCAAACAAGCATGACAAAAGTGCAAAATATATCAGCTTCACAGACTTGGTTAAAATACTGAACATGGCAGAATCAGCATCAGGAAGCAATGTTCAGAGCAAACAAACAACATGCTACGGGAACTTATAATAGCAAAACAAGGCATGGCATGAATCTAATCAAAGCATAGAACAAAAGTCCCTTAGTGACCATAAGCCAAAAAGGACCAGAAGATATGATGGCACCCACGTAAACATAGCAAGTTTCGTTAACAGATTCAGCAAACAGGGCATTACATTGACAGAATTATGTAGGCATCTTCGCGAGCTCGATGCACTCACTACAGAGCATTAAAATATAATGTAAGCATACATGCATCAAGAAGACATGGCATAGAAGCTATACATGGCAAGAACAACATCATAGCATACACGGATCAACTACAACAACCTTGGAAAAATTGAATAACATGTAAACAATCTGCCAGGAAACATTTTATAGCAAAAGTAGAGCTCGATTGACTCAAGCTATGGCACTCGATAATTGCAAACAAGGGCATGGATGGATAGAGCATAACCATATGTTCAAAACATCCTTAAAGAAGTATCTCAAGATAAGCATGGATCTCTCTGTAGCATCAAGTTTACATGGCATAAAAATATCAGAAAAACAGGGGCTGAAATCAGCAACATCATGAAGCCTAGTTTGCATGCTTGTGCAAGTCACCACAGAGATCACAAAAATACATGGAATACACCCCTGTAAAGATGGCATGGCATACTACAAAACACATGTAGGACTCAAGTTCATAGGATGCACACATCAATCATGGCAAAAATGACAAAAGTGCATGTTCTGATAAGAATCAAACTAACATCACATAGCCCTCTTCTAACAGCATTTGGGCATCAAGATGAGCTCAAATGAAAATGATGCAATGAGATGAAATGATTTACTCATCGAGGCGAACATTTCGGTATGCTACACGCCCCAAACGGAGCCACGGGTAAAAGACTTAGACGAAAATCGGGGGGAGAAGAAGTCAACCCTCTCGTTTGGATCTAGATCCGGGCGCGGACTCCGAGGTTCGCCGGCCGGAGCGGCTCGCCGGAGAGGAGGAAGGAGAGGCCGGAGGGGACGAGGCCGGGCCAGCCGGAGCGGGCGGCGGCCGGGACGGCAAGGCGGCCGGAGGCGGCGAGGCGCGCGGCGCCGGCGCCGGCAAGGCGCAAGCGGGTGAGGCGGCGGCGGCGGGCGGCGGGCGCGGCCGAGGCGGCGCGGCGGCCGGGCGCCAGCCTGGTTGGAGGGTTTGCACGGCCCGGCGGGCCTGCTTGTGAGGAGGCGGCGGCGATGGGCGCGGGCGCCACGTGGCGACTCCTGGTTGGCCGGGCGGCGGCGGGGACGTGTCCGCCCGTCCGGAAGCGTCCGGCGGCGCGGAGAGGAGCGGGGCTAGGGTTAGGGGTGGAATTGATCCGGGATTTCGAGGGAGGGGGTGTTTTTATAGGTAGAAGGAGCTAGGAAGCTCCAAATGAGGTGTAGTTTTCGCCCACACGATCGTGATCCGACGACGGAGAGCATGGAAGTGAATTAGATGGGTTATTGGGCTGTTTTGGAGGGGTGTTGGGCTGCAATTTAAAAGAGGCCTTTGCGAGAGTGCGGTTAACCGTTGGAGTACCAAACGAGCTCCAAATGGCACGAAACTTGACAGGTGGTCTACCGGTGGTATACCAGGGCCACTTGGCAAGGCTCGGTCCGTTCCGAGAAAGTTTAGTACCCGCTCACGGAAAAAATGTAAAAGGGGACGCCGGGGAACATAGGAGTGCCGGATTGCAAAACGGACAATGGGAAAAATGCTCGGAATCATGAGACGAACACGTATGCAAATGAGATGCACATGATGACATGATATGAGATGCATGACATGGACAGAATGCAAAATGAAGAAAAACCCAACCACGGAGGGAATATCATATCACAAAGCCGAAAATGGCAAGAGTTGGAGTTACAAATATGGAAAGTTACATCCGGGGTGTTACACGTGCCTCATGGGCAAGATGACTAAAACGCCGTTCTCCGGAACTATGGAGCGAGCAACTGATTTGTTGGAAATCATACATACTGATGTATGTGGTCCAATAAATATTGAGGCTCGCGGCGGGTATCGTTATTTTCTCACCTTCACAGATGACTTGAGCAGATATGGGTATATCTACTTGATGAAACAAAAGTCTGAAACATTTGAAAACTTCAAAGAATTTCAGAGTGAAGTGGAAAATCATCGTAACAAGAAAATAAATTTTCTACGATCTGATCATGGAGGAGAATATTTGAGTTACGAGTTTGGTTTACATTTGAAGCAATGCGGAATAGTTTCGCAACTCACGCCACCCGGAACACCACAACGAAATGGTGTGTCCGAACGTCGTGATCGTACTTTACTAGATATGGTGCGATCTATGATGTCTCTTACTGATTTACCGCTATCGTTTTGGGGTTATGCTTTAGAGACGGCAGCATTCACGTTAAATAGGGCACCATCAAAATCCGTTGAGACGACGCCTTATGAACTGTGGTTTGGTAAGAAACCAAAGTTGTCGTTTCTTAAAGTTTGGGGCTGCGATGCTTATGTGAAGAAACTTCGACCAGATAAGCTCGAACCCAAATCGGAGAAATGTGTCTTCATAGGATACCCAAAAGAGACTATTGGGTACACCTTCTATCACAGATCTGAGGGCAAGATTTTTGTTGCTAAATTCGGATCCTTTCTAGAGAAGGAGTTTCTCTCGAAAGAAGTGAGTGGGAGGAAAGTAGAACTTGATAAGGTAACTATACCAGCTCCCTTATTGAAAAGTAGTTCATCACAAGAACCGGTTCCTGTGACAACTACACCAATCAGTGAGGAAGCTAATGATAATGATCATGAAACTTCAGATCAAGTTACTACAGAACCTCATAGGTCTACCAGAGTAAGATCCGCACCAGAGTGGTACGGTAATCCTATTTTGGAAGTCATGTTACTTGACCATGGCGAACCTACGAACTATGAGGAAGCGATGATGAGCCCAGATTCCGCAAAATGGCTTGAGGCCATGAAATCGAGATGGGATCCATGTATCGTAACAAAGTATGGACTTTGGTTGACTTGCCCGATGATCGGCAAGCCATCGAGAATAAATGGATCTTCAAGAAGAAGACCGACGCCGATGGTAATGTAACGTTACAAAGCTCGACTTGTTGCGAAAGGTTTTCGACAAGTTCAAGGGGTTGACTACGATCAGACTTTCTCACCCATAGTGATGCTTAAGTCTGTCCAAATCATGTTAGCAATTGCCGCATTTTATGATTATGAAATTTGGCAAATGAATGTCAAAACTGCATTCCTGAATGGATTTCTAAAAGAAGAGTTGTATATGATGCAACCGGAAGGTTTTGTCGATCCAAAAGGTGCTAACAAAGTGTGCAAGCTCCAGTGATCCATTTATGGACTGGTGGAAGCATCTCGGAGTTGGAATAAACGCTTTGATAGTGTGATAAAAGCATATGGTTTTATCTGGACTTTTGGAGAAGCCTCAGATTTACAAGAAAGTGAGTGGGAGCTCAGTAGCATTTCGATATTATATGTAGATGACATATTGTTAATTGGAAATGATATAGAATTTCTGGATAGCATAAAGGGATACTTGAATAAAAGTTTTTCGATGAAAGACCTTGGTGAAGCTGTTTACATATTGGGCATCAAGATCTATAGAGATAGATCAATACGCTTAATTGGACTTTCACAAAGCACATACCTTGATATAGTTTTGAAAAGTTCAAAATGGATCGTGCAAAGAAAGGGTTCTTGCTCATTACAAGGTGTAAAGTTGAGTCGGGCTCAATGTCCGACCACAACGCAGAAGATAGAGAGAAATGAAAGATGTTCCTATGCTTCAGCCATAGGCTCTATCATGTATGCAATGCTGTGTACCGACCTGATGTATGATTAGCAATAAGTTTGGCGGAGGTACCAAAGTAATTCAGGAGTGGATCATCGACAGCGGTCAAGAATATCCCAAATACCGAAAAGGACTAAGGATATGTTTCTCATTTATGGAGGTGACAAAGAGCTAGTCGTAAATGGTTACGTCGATGCAAGCTTTCACACTGATCCGGATGATTCTAAATCGCAAACCGGATACGTGTTTATATTGAACGGTGGAGCTGTTAGTTGGTGCAGTTTTAAACAAAGCGTCGTGGCGGGATCTACATGCGAAGCGGAGTACATAGCTGCTTCGGAAGCAGCAAATGAAGGAGTCTGGATGAAAGAGTTCATTTCCGATCTAGGTGTCATACCTTGTGCATCGGGACCAATGAAGATCTTCTGTGACAATAATATCCAGATTTCACAAGAGGACCAAGCACATCAAGAGACGCTTCAATTCCATCCGGGACCAAGTCCAGGTGGGAGACATAGAGATTTGCAAGATACATACGGATCTGAATGTTGCAGACCTATCGACTAAGCCTCTTCCACGAGCAAAACATGATCAGCACCAAGACTCCATGGGTGTTAGAATCATTACTGTGTAATCTAGATTATTGACTCTAGTGCAAGTGGGAGACTGAAGGAAATATGCCCTAAAGGCAATAATAAAATTATTATTTATTTCCTCATATCATGATAAATGTTTATTATTCATGCTAGAATTGTATTAACCGGAAACATGATACATGTGTGAATACATAGACAAACTTAATGTCACTAGTATGCCTCTACTTGACTAGCTCATTAATCAAAGATGGTTATGTTTCCTAACCATAGACATGTGTTGTCATTTGATTAACGGGATCACATCATTAGGAGAATGATGTGATTGACTTGACCCATTCCGTTAGCTTAGCACTTGATCGCTTAGTATGTTGCTATTGCTTTCTTCATGACTTATACAAGTTCCTATAACTATGAGATTATGCAACTCCTGCTTACTCGGAGGAACACTTTGTGTGCTACCAAACATCACAACGAATCGGGTGATTATAAAGGAGCTATCTGTGTGTTTCCAAAGGTACATGTTGAGTTGGCATATTTTGAGATTAGGTTTTGTCACTCCGATTGTCGGAGAGGTATCTCTGGCCCTCTCGGTAATGCACATCAATATAAGCCTTGCAAGCAATGTAGCTAATGAGTTAGTTATGGAATGATGCATTACGTAACGAGTAAAGAGACTTGCGTAACGAGATTGAACTAGGTATTAGGATACCGACGATCGAATCTCTGCAAGTAACATACCGATGACAAAAGGAACAATGTATGTTGTTATGCGGTTCGACCGATAAAGATCTTCGTAGAATATGTAGGAGCCAATATGAGCATCCGTGTTCCGCTATTGGTTATTGATCGAAACGAGTCTCGATCATGTCTACATAGTTCTCGAACCCGCAGGTCCGCACGCTAAGGTTTCGATGACGCTTATATTATGAGTTTATGAGTTTTGATGTACGAAGTTTGTTGAGTCCGGATGAGATTACGGACATGACGAGGAGTCTCGAAATGGTCGAGACATGAAGATTGATATATTGGAAGCCTATATTTGAATGTCGGAAGTGTTCCGGGTGAAATCAGGATTTTACCGTAGTACCGGGAACTTACCGGAACCCCCCGGGGGCTTAATGGGCCTACATGGGCCTTAGTGGAAATAGAGGGCAGCAAGGGGAGTGTGGGGCGCGCCCCCCAAGGCCCAAACCGAATTGTTTTAGGGCAAGGGGGGCCGGCCCCCCTCTTTCCTTCTCCTCCTCTCCCTTTCCTTCCCCTCTCCTAGTCCAACAATGTTAAAGATGTTTGCAATTGTTATATAATGTTTATTGCCATAGAACTGTTTAAAAATATTCTTGTGTTTCAAAAAAAATCTATGAAATTTCTAAAAATGATTATACAATGTTAAAAAACCTTCAAGTAGTTAAAAAATGTTTATTGCTGTAAAATGTTCAATGTGTATTTTATATTCTACAAAACCTTAAAAACATATATTAAAATAATAATATGCATCATGTATTTGAAAAATGTTCAACGTGCATCAACAAAATAATTAACGGGTACGCTAAAAATATATATTGTGTGCTGAAAAAAACCCAGTGAAATTCGATAAAAACAAGAAAAACTTATTTATTTATTTTTTGAAGTGTTAGAATATTTTAGATGTCATGAACATTTGTTTATTGTACTTTCTTTTTCAAATTACATAAAAGAATGTACATTTTCAAAAATGACACAGACATATTTCGAAATGCGTGAAATTTTGTTAAATATCATGAACATCTTTATGAATTGTACGAAACATTTTTGAAAGTTACACAAACATTTTTGATATTGTATCACAATTTTTGAATGTCACAATCATATTTTTGAAACACATGAACATTTGTTTTTGTATGTTATGAACATGTTTTTAAACATTGGACGAACATTTCTAAAAAATATCATGAACATTTTTTAAAATGTCACAACGTTCTTTTAAATGTACAACATTTATATTAAACCGTAAGAACAAAGTTTTAACACTGCCTGGTTATCTATTTATACAGAGTGAAAATTTCAATACGCTGTAAATCGAGGCCCAAGAACCAAGCCATGTAACTGATGGATGCACCTGCAGATATTTGGACTGAAATAGTGTAAGGTGGTGGTGCAAATAAAACACTACAAAAAGAAATGATCCGCATTATTAGGCCACGGCCATGCATAATACTCCCTCCGTTCCTAAATATTTGTCTTTCTAGCCATCTCAAATGAACTACAACATACGGATGTATGTAGACATATTTTAAAGTGTAGATTCACTCATTTTCATTCAGTATGTAATACTTATCAAATCTCTGAAAACAATTATTTGTGAATCGGAGAAGAAGAAGTAATGCGAGGGGTATTGGGACCGTTCTTAATACCCTCGCATTAACTGAGATGTAGGGCCGTCGATGCGACATGCCATCATTCCATTTTGTTTTCTAGTCCATTTATATATTTGAAAAGTAAATATCCCAGAACATCGTTTAGTGCCATATTCGGTCGAAGTTGCGGGGTGTAAGTTGAGGTGGAGGAAACCAAGTCAGGTAACCGATGCATGCATTCATTTCAGCGGTTTCATTCAACAACATATGCACTGCAGATCTTTTGACTTGCAGCCTGACTGGTGCATGTCAGATTCAGAAAATGCATGCCCGCCTTTCCGGCCGGTGGTAGGGACGGTATGGAACTGGCCGCTGTGTCTTGTTTCAGCGCCTGACAAGTAAGGCCCCTCTTGCAGAAACTTGATTCAACCAAGTTTATGACTTGTGTTTCTGTTACGACTGCACTTGCACGCACCTTTGCATGTGTCGGTCAGCCAGGAAGTACTTGAGGCCATCTCCAATGGTGTCGCTTTCAGTCAACCACTCACTCACCCCCACTTCTCTTCCACTTGGGCACTTGGCGCCTAGGCTATAAGAACGAGATGAGATGAGAGTGGGTTGGGCACCTTGGATATTTGTAAGGCAGAGTGAACTGAAGATGGGTCTCAGCTCAAGCCTAGTGCCGGTGGCATCTGCACTGCTCCTCTTGTGCTGCTTCACTGCTCGTAAGTTACTAACTGCAAATTTCCTTCCTCAGTTTCCGATCATGGATATCTAGAGGTACTACTCGAGCAGTAGAACTTGGAGACGGTTTGGCTAATCTGCTGCAATGGCAGGGAATGCTGCCGCCGCTGGTGCGAGTGGTGGTGGTGGTCTGAGGCTGAACTACTACTCGGAGAGCTGCCCGAGAGCGGAGCAAATCGTGAAGGAGCAGGTGAGGAGGCTGTACGAGGAGCACGGCAACACGGCCGTGTCGTGGCTCAGGGCCCTCTTCCACGACTGCACCGTCAAGTCCTGCGACGCGTCGCTGCTCCTGGAGACCGACGCCTCCACGGGCCTCGTCTCCGAGCAGGCCTCCCCGAGGAGCTTCGGCATGCGCAACTTCAAGTACGTCGGCGCCATCAAGTCGGCTCTGGAGCGCGAGTGCCCGGGGACAGTGTCGTGCGCCGACGTGCTCGCGCTGGCCGCCAGGGACGGCGCGGCCATGCTGGGCGGGCCGGCGGCGATCCTGATGCGGACGGGGCGGCGGGACGCCACGGAGAGCCGGTACGGCGAGGTGGAGCGGTACATCCCGAACCACAACGACACGGTGTCGGCGGTGCTGTCCCGGTTCGCGTCCATGGGGCTGGACGCCGAGGCCGTGGTGGCGCTGCTGGGCGCGCACTCGGTGGGCCGCGTCCACTGCAACAACCTGGTGGCGAGGCTGTACCCGGCGGTGGACGGCGGCATGGAGCCGGCCTACGGCGCGTACCTCCGGGGCCGGTGCCCGACGGCGGACGCGAGGGAGGACACCCGCGACGTGGCGTACGCGCGCAACGACCGCGCCACGCCCATGGTGCTCGACAACATGTACCACAAGAACCTGCTGAAAGGCCGGGGCCTGCTGCTCGTGGACCAGCGGCTCGCCTCCGACCCCCGCACCGCGCCGTTCGTGAGGAAGATGGCGGCTGACAACGGGTACTTCCGCGAGACGTTCGCGGCGGCGCTGGTGAGGATGTCGGAGAACGGGCCGCTCACCGGCGGGCAGGGGGAGGTCAGGAAGGACTGCAGGTTCGTCAACGCCAAGTAAAAAAACACCAAGTAAGTGCTGAGCTTAGTGAGCTAGTCAGTGAGGCGTGTGTGTGTATGTATCATGTATGTGCTCGTGGCATGGGGCACTATAATTCAGAAGAAGTGATGCTTGGCTTGCTGTATGATGCATGCCTTCCTGTACCTGATGGATATGCGTTATCCGAATTCGCTGTAATACTAGTTTTCAACGTCTGCAACACTGAAAATCTCGAAATGGAATTCTGCCGACCTACATAGAACAAGTAGCACGATCGTATGGCAGGAGGCATTGATTAACTAAACTCATACTCCCTCCGTCCGGAAATACTTGTCATCAAAATGAATAAAAAGAGATGTATCTAGATGTATTTTAGTTTTAGATACATTCTTTTTTGTCCATTTTGATGACAAGTATTTTCGGACGGAGAGAGTATATTCCAGCGTTGCGTGCTACATACTGTACTACTTGTCCCGTCCCCAGCAGTTTAAAAGGGGTGTATTGTACTACATCAGCGATACTACATCTGTATCAAGACAAATCTAAGACAAGAATCTTGATATGGAGGAAGTAGAATACTCCCTTCGTTTCAATTTACAAGTCCTACGCGTATATTTAGGTTGTCAATTTTATCACCGTAATATAAACTATATAACACAAAAACTATACCATTTGAAAGCAGAACATCTAAAGTTTATAATGGTATGTTTTTTGTAATATATAACTTTTATTAGGTTGGTCAAATTGACGATCTAAAGGTACGAGCATGACTTGTAAACTAAGAGAGAGGAAGTATATTGCATGCTAGAACAATTTAATACTCAAACTGCAAACCCACATCCATATGGGTACGTATCATGTCATCTGCAAGATTCTCGGGGCATTATTAGCACACCCACGACCAAAACCAACGTGAACGACAAATGGATTCATATGGCCAAGATCGATCAGAAGCAAGTGGACGGATACCCAAGTTTCAGAAAATCTTTAGTTTGGTTTCGTCAGAGTGAACCTGCCGATGCCATGAAAAACATCACTTTGTGCCTGATCTGGTCCGTGTCCCAAACTTAGTTGAATGTGACCACTTTACAGTTACTAAAAGAGTGGAGGGGGCAACTAGGTCACTGAAGGCCTATTGGGATTTCCTCCCCTCCACAACTCCGCTCCCGCAGCTGGATGAGCGGCAGTTCAAAATCGCGGAGTGGGGAAGGAGGATTACCCACATATTTTCAGACTTCACGAAGCGGGAGGATTACCAAACCGCCCCTGAGTATTGGAAAAGTTCAGAAGCTTGATACCAAGGGCATGTGACCATGGAGACAGTAGCAGTATGTGTTGAAATGGAGCCTGTGCGTTGAAATGGCAAGAGTTGCACAACAGGCATTCAAAGAAGAAGTTGCAGGTCTGACTCTCAGAACACTATGGGCAACTGGTCAACGTATCCACCGGCGGCGCTCCATGCTTCGTGGCGAAAAATCTGAGACGCCGGGAATGGATTAGAGTTCAAGCACCACATGCTTCATGTGAATGATGTGCTACCTTCGTTTCGAATTATAAGATGCCTCCAGCCTTTTTCTAAATTAAATGTATATAGCTCAACCGGACCAAGTTGTACTATTTTTATGTCAAAAGAAAGTAGTAGCCCATATTTTTAAAGCAGTAATGCTACAACTACAGGGAGTTTACATGACATTTACGGGCTAAGCTAAGATGGGATGTTGTGATAGGATGAAGCGGGGCCCACCCTAAAAAAATCAGGACCGGCGACTATTTATCGCCTTAAGCCATCGAACTGGCTGCGCTCGCTGAAGCTTTGCGCGCTGAGCAAGCCACCCCACCCAACTTCATCTCATAGAAATAACTAGGGACGTGCCATACTTAAAATTACACAAGTGGTTTTATTCGGGAACTTTTTTTTTCCATTTTTTTGTTTTATTTGGTTTCTTTTCTTCTCCGGTTTTTTCATTTGTTTCTTCAGTTTTTTATTTTCTTTTTTCCTTTGGATTATTATTATTATTTTCTTTTTTTCATTCTACATTCTTATATACATGATCAACATTTTTTCCAACACTTGTTCAACATTTTCTTTCCTTTTTATTCTCCAATTTTCATTTTTTCTTTTTATTTCTATTTTGTTTTTTCTTTGTTTCTTTTCGTTTGTCATTCTACATTTCTATATACATATTCAACGTTTCTTAAAACACTTGTTTAACATTTTTAAATACTTGCTCAACATTTTTATATACATGATCAACATTTTCTTTAAATACTTGCTCAACATTTTCCATTCCTTTTGTTTTCCATTCTACATTTTCATATACCTGATCAACATTTTCCAGTCACAAGATGGGATTCGAACAGGGACACCATTGCGGCGGCGGTTGCTCCAACTTGAAACAAACTCGATTAATATTTCTTTTAGGGGAACTTGATTGATCTTTGAGGGGATCACAAACTCGATTGATCTCTCTCTCTCACGAGAGAATTCCCAAGGTGGGCTGTCAATTCTTCTAGAGCCCAGCAAGCGCTCGTTACACCAACTTGCCGGGCCCAACAGCACGTCGCTCCTTTTTCCCTTCCTTGTGCAGGAAAAGAAGCAGCGGTTCCAGAAAAAAAGCACTCCACTCCCCAAATCCATCCCCACGAGCGACAGCGGGAGCCAGGCGCCAACCGCCAATGACCCGCCGCCGACGCCGACACCGACGCCGCGGCTCGCCGCCGGCGCCTCCACCTCCGCTCGAGGACGACGATCTCCTCCGCGAGATCCTGCTCCGCATCCCGCCGCAGCCGTCCTCCCTTCCCCGCGCCTCCGCCGTCTGCAAGCGGTGGCGATGCGCCGCCGTCGACCCCAAGTTCATCGCCCGCTTCCGCGCCCACCACGGGAAGCCACCCCTCCTAGGCTTCTTCCAGCGCCGCGACGACGGCATCGTGTTCGCCCCCGTCCTGGCCGCTCCCGACCGCGTGCCTCCCGAGCGCCTCGACCTGCGAATCCGCGTCGCCGACTCTGAGGCCCACCTCCTCGGGTGCCGCCACGGCCGCGTCCTCGTCTTCGACGTGGCGCGGGCGGAGGTCGTCGTGTGCGATCCCATCACAGGCGAGCAGCGCCGCGTGGCCGTCCCGCCGGAGTTCAAGACGGGCCACGTCAACGGCTCGGTGCTCTGCGCCCACCGCGGCGAGGGACACGTGCACGGCGGCTGCCGCTCCAGCCCGTTCAAGGTGGTCTTGGTGTTCATGCGCAGCCAGGATCATCGGCCCCTCGCCTGCGTCTACTCCTCCGAGACTGACACATGGGGCCGTCTCATCCCGACAGAGGCTCCATACCCATGTTCGGATTGTTGCGGCGGTGCTCAGAGCATCCTTATTGGCAATGTCCTTTACTGGCCATTAAGGCATGCAAAAGACGGCATACTTCAGTTTGATATGGACAGACAGAGTGTAGATGTGATCGAGACGCCTCTGGGTGCGAATGTTCCCCGCAACCATGAGATCGTCCAGGCAGAGGATGGCACTCTTGGTCTCGCCATATTGTCTCACCATTACCATAACATTCAAATGTGGCAGCGAAAGGTCGATTGTCAGGGTGTTGCCACATGGGTGCTGTGGAAGACCACCGAAATGCATGACATTCTTGGGCTCTCTCCTCCGACTGAGGTAGTGAAAAGGGGGGTGGAACTGATACTTGGATACGACCAGGATGCTAATGAAATGTTATTATATCTGGACGGCACTGTCTATATTGTTCAATTAAAGTCGATGCAATCTAGAAAACTTTGGGAAAGCCATCATGTTACCGCTTATCATTCCTTCAACAGTTTCTACACGCCAGGTGATTGTTCATCCTTAGTCCTCATATTGTTTTTGGAGTAACCTAATCTGGTTATGTCTTGTACATGGTTGCTGCTAGAATATCTTTGTTTCAGTTTGTAAATGTTCAGTTGTTCACTAACAACTTAAACTTAGCTACAGATTGTCCCTTTCCTAGATAGATGAACTTATAGCTGTACTGTTTCGTGTATGTTATCGGTCAATATAGACAAGCTTATGGCCTTTTTTGTGTCATTATATGATGTAGTTGTCTTCAACCTTGGGAGATAGCAAATCAAATATCAAGTGAGTAATAATGTAAAAGCAAATGTCAAATGATCAACACCTTCTTTCCCCGAAGTTGTTTTCTCTAACCAGGCTTCATTTATTTAAATCTGAATATTCAAGATCACTTCTGGTGGTAGCTAGTGTTGCATTTTTGCATGTATTTATTTAAATCTTACAGCATTCTAATCCCCCACCCCAATAAACTAGAGTGTCAGAACGCACCAAAGATTTATTTTGTGTTGCAGGTATTTCTATGAGATATAACCAGGAATAGGATATTTGATATCTATTACATAGCTCTTCCTTGTGTTGCCGAGCTGTTCCTGAATTTGTACACTCATTATACACTATGTTACAGTAGGTTCTACTATTAGGTTCTGCCTATTGTATCTGGTTACTAACAGACTGGCAATTTGGTTTCTATAGGTGAATGAAGGGCTGCTCATATCAATGTGGTCGATGGTGTTTACATGTTACCTGAAAAAAAAGCCTTATTCAGTATGTGCCTTTGTATAGCCTTAAGCCAGATGTATGTATATATTTATGTTTTGCTGGTTGCTTGCTTGTTCAAGTATTTGTGTATCAATGAGCTATGTAAGATGCCCAACTATTTGTGTATTGACTATAGTTTAAAAAGTTCTCCTGTCAAGTGTCATTTTACGTTGTTTGTGAAGTATGTCAATTTGAATTTGTAACATGTAACTTCTGCCAACACACTCATGCTTCCGTCATGTCCCCCTTTTCCTGTGCTTTCATGTAACGGCTTTGTAAAGTCTGGGGGTAAAAGAAAAGATGAACATGTACTCGCTTCTGATCCTTGAGCTGGACAATGCCATTTGGAGAAGAAGCTGGACGTTGGGTACAAATTCCTACAGTTCCATGACTGGTGAACATAGCAAACTGATAAAGTCTGTGGCTCCAAAGCTGCGCAAGCTTCCTTTCCTTTCCATTTTTATTCACTGCACATTTCCATGTCACGTAGAATAAACGCAAGAAACATCTGAATTTGTACAGTGAATTTAATCTAAACAAACACTTGAGCAGCTAGCCAACCTAGTGGTGAAATTGAAACACAAGAAACAACAGCAGCAGCAAAACCACAAGATTATAGACGTGATTCGGCCGCCATTTCTTCACCCTCTGCTACATCGGCTAACCGATGGATGTCCTGTTCACATGGTCTGGCCATGGAAAGTGCTAGGATGGCTAGAAAATTAAAAAGGGAAAACCTTTAATCTCAGCCGCAGAAATAAGAAATCTGACCTTAACTGCTCAACTAGTTTGAACAGTGAACAAGGAAGCAAATGTTTTCAGGTTGTAGAAGTAAGGAAATATTAGCTAGTTTTCTGAAGCAGTTTGCACGCCAATGATGGATTATTCCGAAGTACCACAAAGTTAAACTAAATGCCATTCAGGTGTTGTGTGTACATTCATTTTGAGAGTAAATTAGGACTAGTTTGATGGCTGGCAGAAAGTTGCACTTTCAGATATTGAATGTTTTCATTTGAGAGTAAATTAGGATTAGTTTGGACAGTGAGTCTATTTCATAAGAATTCCAGTGTGCAGCAGAGCTACTAGCTATGGTAATGTACTTTAGCTCGCAAATGTGTGCTGCTGGTGCTTGCGGTGACTAGAGATTTTGAGCGTGTAGACTGGATATATTTCACCAAAGACCTGCTTACTGAATATATTTGAAGACAGTGTGGGTTGAGAGGTAAGGAAAATTTAGATCAACTCCAACGCGGATCTCCAAATGTGCACCACCAAATGTCCGTGGACACGTCCGGACGTTCACGAACACCAAGCAGGGAGCCGGCCATCCAACCGAAATCACCAAAAGACACTGTTTTTTCATTAAATTTTCATTTCAAGAAAAAACATAGCAAAAGGCCCTATAAACAAGTAATAAAACATCTAAAATCGCTAAATCTACTCCTTGTCGCTGTCGGCCTGGCTGTCACGATCAAAGGTCTTCAGTTTTGTTTGTGCCACTCAAAATTCAGGAGAGAAATGAAGTGCTGATTTTCAGGTAAAAGTGTACATGGGAGACGGTTGACGGATGGACTTCCAGCAGACACACATTGACCAAAATTCTCCTCCAGATTTTTACGCACGGGTATGAATGAAAACTAATTTGGCACATTATCAAAAGCTTACACTATTAACCCGCAAGGCCTAAGCTTGATTTACGGGTATGAATGAAAACTAATTTGGCACATTATCAAAAGCTTACACTATTAACCCGCAAGGCCTAAGCTTGATGAAATCAGGAACAAGAACCCAAAGGTAGTAGCAAGTAAGCATATAACATCAAACTGAATGCTGACAGACAGCTTACAACTATGAACTGCAATTATAAAGTTGGATGAGTTCAGTAACAATAACCTAAAGCAGCATAACAGCATAACAATAACCTAAAGCAGCATAACAGCAGATGAACACCCAGAGTTGAAAAAATTCTCGCAGCCAAAAAGATTTGAATTTAAGGTATTGTAGGGCTTTACCCAGTCCCGAAGGAGAGGGAGCCCTTTCAGAAATTCTCGGTGGCTCCGAAGAGCCAAAGAGGGGGTTTGGAAATAGTTTTCAACCAGCAATTGACGCGCCTCGGTATTACCTCACTAGCTGCGTCATTGCCCCAAGCGCAAAGATGCCTTTCAACGCACGCGCACCCCTCCCTCTTATAGCCGAGCTCTGCACCCAGCCCCTCCTGCCTCGCCGAGGTGGGACTAAAAACGTTCTCAGTCGTTCTCAGTCTCCCGGTTTCTCTCACGTCGGTTCAGCATCGAGCAGGCTTTTTCTTTCTCACGCTGCCGGCCGCTGAAGGCCCATCTATCTGGCCCAGGGTATACAACAGATTCTCTATCTGGCCCAGGGTATACAACAGATCTATCTGAGCCGTTCACACACACACACACACACAAAAAAGGTTCTCTATCTGAGCCCAAAACTGACACGATTCTCTATCTATATCTGAAGAATTGTCTCACAAAAAAAAATCTATCTGAAGAAGGCGCGATTCAAAATTTGAAACATTTTTCTTTTCTTCTGCGATGCAAAGTCTGATAGGTTTGAAGGTACACGATGCTTTGGGTTGTGGCTTCAGTTTTCGAAAATTTTATTTCAATCCCCACTTACATCAGGGCAAAACGAACAGAGCATTTATGTGACCGGGTAGTACTAAAGTTCTTCACGCAAACACATCACTGAAGCTGTCGAAAATCTGTGAAGCTGTGGAAGGCATTTACATTGACCGGGGCTACAGTTACTAGCTCTGAAGGCCCAGCATACAGTTGCAATTCAGTTTACTGAACCACCATCTTTTTCTTGAAAAACAAATGATAAATTATACCGTTCTGCAGTGCTTAGTGCGTACATTGGCTAATCATTCGCCCATGTGAGCCCTAGCTTAACCTAACAGGCTAATCTATTAACATATAGCAGGTGTAGTACCTTTTTTATTCCTAGTTCAAAACAAACACAATTCTCTCTGTCCGCAGGCCGCGATTCAAAATTTGAAACGTTTATTTCGTTCTTTTTTTTTGCGATGCAGAATCCGTAGCGTCTCAAGGTGCAGGGATGGTTTGGATGGTGATTTGAGTTTTCAAAATTTATCCAATCCCTGCACATGCATTTCGTTTCCATCACCATGAAAAAGGGAGAGAAAAAAAAAACTAAATTTCATTTTATAGTACCCTGCTGACCAACAACAACAATTTTGTTTCTGAATCGTGTGACGCCACTGCAATGCAAAATTGATCGTAAGTCGTGTCCACTGAACATAAGCTTTCTCCTATCACTATTTAACTTTGAATGTAGTGATTAAAGACATTAACGACGAGAAAAGGGGCGGCCTCTCAGGTTGTCCATGTCGGATAGAGCGACTCACAGGGGTTGAATGGGGGAGTTTCCTCTTGTCGTCCCCATTGGACCACCTGTCGGATGATTAGGAAAAACAGTTTGTGATTTGTGTCGTCACCACATAACGCATCCCCCTAACTTACTTTGCTTTCCCACGAAGGCAACCCACCTCTTCTTCTTCCACCCTTCTCAAACGCAATTTTCTCTTCCTTGCAAGATGTGACTTCGTTGCCTCCATCCCTCCACAACCCTCCAATTCTCTGCTGCCTTCGCCCCTGTCTTCCCCAAGGTGAAGAATCCCTCCCCTGTGACGGAATGATAAGTTCACCCGTGAGTAGTAAACTCAAGTAAAATATGCTTTCCAATACTTGTGCACAAAGGAATTTCTTACCATTCTATTAAATTCAAATATGCTAGAAAGTATCCAAGTTGCTAAAAAATGTCCACAATCAAGCTAATTTGCTATTTGATCAGATAGGAGACTAAATAAGAGTGTGTGGAAATGAAATTACATCACCATGTGTTGCCTTCTATCTGACTTCACACCTGAAGGCCACTTATCTGTGCGTAACCCGTTCTATTAAAGGGTGAATTTGATTAGTAAAATTGGATTCCAAAAAAAAGTTTAGTAATTCGAACAGGCTAAGCAAATCAATACATATGAAGAGCAAAAACATTTTCAGAAGGTGTAAACATTTTTAAAAAACATGAACATTTTTTGAAAACATATATACCTTTTTCCAAATTTTAAACATTTTTTGAAAAAAGAGCTTTTAATAAATTTGCGAACCTTTTCTTGGAGAACACAAACATTTCTTGACTTTTTTTTCAAAAAAAATCGGAATCACAATTTTCTTTAATTTTAAACTAATATTTGAAATTCCTGAACATTTCTTGAAAAAGCAAAAGAAAAAGGAAAATAAAAAATAATACAAAAAAACAACTAGTTACAAGTCGGACACGATCTAGTACATAACCCACACGTATACATCTAGAAAACTGATACATCTATTACACGGAAACTGAACCGACTCAATAAACTTTCCTACTTCAGCATCAACACATGTAGGTATGTTTGGATTATTCCAATATACGCGCCAGAAGAAGCGGTTCCAGGAAAAAACACTCCAGTGACGTCCTCAAATTGTTAGACTACGGTTGACCATCACCAGGCAAAGTTTCTACTCCTTTGCTGCTCCAAAACATCTAATTTTCCTTTCCTTTTGTTGGACCAATTAAGTTCGGAATCAATGAGTCCCGAACGTTCCATGTTTTGCCATCTTGCCCCGAACATGCTAGTTGTCATTGGATCGAAACGCACGCATCTTACAGTCCTGTCTGGCCACGTCATCCCAGTGCTCGTTCTAGTCTGCCACACCCATTCCCCATCTCACCAGCAAGCACAAGAAGGAGCCTGGGCAGGGGGCTCGATCCAATGCGACCCCACCACATCTCCCGCGCCTACGGCGACCGCCGAGCGCCGCCAGGTTCATTCACAGCTGCTCCGTGCCGCTCCTCTTTGTATCGTTTTGCTCACCGCCCCCTCTCATCCCTCTTCTCCCTTGCTGTGCAGAATGACGTCGTAGCCGCCTTCCATCGCCGGGAACGCCAGCCTTCGGCAATCCATCCTCCGAATCCATTCATCCCCGCCCTGATCTACAGGCCCCACCGCAGGCGGGGGCAGTGTGTCGATGCAGCCTCCACTCGGGCGCTCCTCGTCGCCGACGAGCACCAGGATGCTGCTCTCCGAGGTCCGTAACAACCGTCAAGTGTGGTCGTGGGCGGAGTCGAGCGTGCCTGCTAGCCCGTGTTACCACGGCAGTCATCAAGGCCTCCTCCCCACTACTGGGTAAGGGCTTATAGGTGAACTCTAATAAGTGGCATGTTCCACTTGTTACCCGCCACAACTGTTTTTGAAAAGAAGTAGTGGCGGGTACCAAAAGCCAGCCGCCACAGTTACAGAAGTAGTTGTGGCGGGCCGAGTTAAGTGCTCACCACAGGAAAATCCTCAGGGGGACTTCCTTGCTTAATTCAGCAGTGACGGGGCGTCTCTAGTGCTCGCCACAAGTGTACGACATTGCAGTGGCGTGCGGTGCCTGGAAACCTCCACTAGTTATCATGGTCGGGTGCTCAGTTTGATTCACAATGTTAGAAATCTCAGCATGCTTGGTTATGCACAAAAAATTTGAAAGAATACAAAACATCCCACCATGACTTTTTTGATGACATTGGTTTTAGTTAAACGGTGCAGAAAGGGCTTCCAAACGAAGGCCACACTCGATGGTAACATCACCGTAACATTCAGGGTCTCATTCAGAGTAAGCTTCCTCATTCTCGTCATTCTGTCTATCATCATCATTCGATTTGTCCTCATCTTCATGGTTGCCCTCGTCATTTTGGTTGTCATCGTCATTCGTTTTGTCCTCATCTTCACGGCTGCCCTCGTCATCTTGGTTGTCTTCATCATCCTGGTGGTCATGGCTATCATCACGATCCCAGTCATCGTCATCGTTGCAAAAATACATTGTCCTAAACCTGTTCACCTCTCCATTCAGGGAAAAGGATATCTACTCTCCTTTGATGAAATTATTCTGTGCAATGTACTGCTTCCATCCATCAGAATATATGATGGTTCTGTCCTTCCATTTACGCACATCTAGTTTGAATGTGCGCCCCATATCATCGTCAAAGTACATAACGCTACCGCATAAATTGTTGAAGTCAACCCTTATGTTGCATGGGATACACTATGCAGCACGTCATCATTAACAATAAAGTCAGTACAATAATTATACAAATGGTTTGAATATAATACTAGTTGAGGTTAAAGAATGTTACCACTTTTTTGAAATCCCTTCGTCAAGAAGAGTCTGAAATCTACTGCAGTATCCACACTGTCCATACATGGACATTTGCAGATATAGTAGATGGGATGCCTAATGATTCCTAATAATAATTATGAAGCACTTATTAATTGTAATTCTAAGAGGAGGCAGTGACTAAGAAGGGTTTGATAAAATTTGGCATGACCTTTGTTGAATATTGAACATATTTTGAGTACCACAAATTTGATGGAACGGAAGTTAATCAGCGCTTCATCAAGACGTTGGCACTCATTTTCATAACCCATGCACTTGTCATATGTAAATTCGGCATGAACTTTGCTAACTATTGAACATATATTTTGAGTACTAGAAGTTTGATGAAACAGAAGTTAATCAAGGTTTCATCAAAACATTGGCACTCATTTTCAAAACCCATGCACTTGTCATATGTAAATTCGGCATGAAGTTTGTTGACTATTGAACATATTTTGAGTACCAGAAATTTGATGAAACAGAAGTTAATCAACGTTTCATCAAAACGTTGGCACTCAATTTGAAAACACATGCACTTGTCATATGTAAATTCGGAATTAAATTTGCTTACAAAGCTAAACAATATTGTCATAGCAATTGAAATTCGACATTATTTTTTCTTACAAAGTTGACGTATGGAGCAATAGAAATTTGACAAAACGGAAATGAATCAACGTTTCGCAAACTCTTTTTCACTCCTTTTCAAATCCTTGTCAACAAAATGAAGCCCATGCACTTCTCATATGTAAGAAAATTGAAACAGCATTGCCACTTGTCATATTTAGCAATTATTTGGTACTGAAAATTCTTATATGTTATACAACTAGTTATCTACAAATTCATAAGATGCAAATTCTATACCCTAGAGCGCAATTTAGTCACGGAGATTGATTATACCGTTGGCCGCTTTTCCATCCGCTGACATGATGGCGGTCGAGGGCGGCGGTCGAATGTGGCGGTCGAGGTGGAGGATGGCGGCAGCGGTCGAGGCGGAGGATGGGGGCTACGCGCAATCGAGGTGGAGAACGATGCTCACAGCGTCAGACGCGTGGAAGGCGTCGCCAGCTAGTTGGAGGGACTGCTGTAGCGGTCCAGTCGCAGGACGGCGAGGAAGAGAAGAGGGAGAGGAAATGGCAGAGAGAAAGACGAAGCGGTGGAAATGAAAGTTGCTATCAACGGTTGTTGGGCGGGCACACAAGGGGAACTGTCCATCGAGAGCAGTGAAGGGAGAGCACGTGCACCCGCCATAACAAACTTTTCCAAAATTTGAATTAGTTGGCGTGCTTGCCAAAATATAGTTGTGGCGGGTGCCTAGCAATGTCCGCCAATGCTTCCTTACCAACCAGTGGCCGGTACTTGGTCGGCGTTCGCCACTACATTTTCCATCCGGGGAGGGGGGGGGGGGGCATATTTGGTAGGGCCTAGCTGTGGCGGTTGTGGCCTGAGACCGCCATAGACATGCTCGTAACTGTGACGGGCATGTCCTGTTACCCGCCACTACTCTTTTGGAAAAGTAGCAGTGGCGGGTGACATGCCCTGTCCGCCACTATTTACAGTTGACCTATATTGATTTTGACAGTAGTTACGTGATCCTACGTCGACACCGTTGGTGGCTTAGACGGCCCGACCCTGTGTTTCCCTGGGTAGGGGATACCGATATGGAGATGGCCGAGGCTGGCGCTGGCGCCAGAGCTGCGAAATGGACGATAGTCGACGGCAGAGCCATGGGCAAGGCAGATACGAGAAGTAAGAAAACCTAAGGCCAAACTGCTTCAAATGAAGAAGATTATGTGTACCACTTTATGGAAAGGCAATGCGATCAACGAAATCTATTTATTAAGGAGAGTTCTAACCATAATTTGTAACATAAAGTGGATCATGTGCACAGGCATGAAAAGAAAGTCCATCAATGAAACATACCTATCAAGGTGAGGAATGTTCTGATACGTTCAGATTTTTGCAAGTTAATTTGTTAAGAGAGGAGATTATGTGTAGTTTTGCATGAAAGGTTCCCATTCATGGAGGGGTGGTGGTGGGAGTTGAAGGCAAAAGTAAACAATGCATGTCGGCCTACCAACTCCTTATAATAGTAGAGATATAGGTGATTTGGTAAGATAAGAAAATATATGTGATTTCATAAGATACGAAAAAGATATGTTGTTTTTGTTATATTAGTAAAGTTTTTGATTGTCATTTAATAGTAGAGATAATGATAATAATAAATGGGATAATGCACTCGATTAGCGATTCGTTATTGAGAATTGTTTGATTTTGTTTTGGAAGAATATTGGGAAAAAACTTATGTATGTCTTTTAGAAATATTATCTCACATATATGGTGGGATTTCTGAATTCTTAATTTCCTATTATTTACTATTATTTTTGTAAATGAATTGAACCAGCAACTACCAGAGCAAGCATCAAACAAGACTCCCCCTTTAATTGGATTTGGTTTTTTAATGTGCGGGAGAAAAATCCAATGGGATTGGTTGTTGAGAGATGAGGCGAAAATAAACCAATGCAAGGGAGATGATGGGAGGTTAGACAAAAATAAACAGGTGAGGCAAAAATAAACCAGGATATCGAGCTACCAACTTCCCTTTTAGAGTAGAGATTGATTAATGATAACTGATTTGCACCTATATCTATATCAATATAAAAAGACCCAAGGAACACATGCAATTAATCTCGGTCATCAAATTAGGTCAATCAAATGACCTAGATAACAAATAATTAATGTTTGTGCTTATCTCACAATTAATGTTTAATTTAAATTCTACCTAATATCAACATGCAATTAATTTTCTACATAATATCAACGTCCATTACCCATATACGTATTTACTACTTTTTTTTGAAGTTCAAACCTTTACTTATTCAAATCTCCCTAGAGGGGATCTCGTCTGAAATTACATGCAAAATAAGGTCTGGTGGCATAAGTGGCCACTCCATGCACAGGTTATTCGAAACAGCTTCCCTAGCTAAATTGTGAGCAGCCCGATTAGCTTCTGTTCGCACCCATGCAATCTTCCACTCCTCTCTTGCCTCCATTATCCTCTTGATCTCCTCCACGATAGGCCCTAGGGGGGACAGATCCTTCGCTTTGCTTGCAAGCTTGCATACAACCTCTTTGCAGTCGGACTCAATATACAGTCGTGGAATGTTGTGAGCTTCCGCTAAGATAGCAGCTCGACGGCACGCTTGGAGTTCAACTTGCAGAGGATCATTGCACCTCGGTAGAAAGTGGCTAGCACTTGTAATATACGCCCCGTCATGGTTCCTGAGAACTACACCAGTTCCTCCTTCTCCCGTTTTCGCGGTCGCACCGTCAACATTGGCCTTGATCCATCCCTCCTCCGGCGGTTTCCACTTTTCCGTCGTCCTTATTGGTTCAGGTTTGCTCCTGCGTCCATGGATGGACTGCCATTCCACCATCAGATTAAAAACACGCCTCGCTATCGCATCCGCATCCTCCAGCCGCTGCCCATCACAAGTATTATTCCTTGCTAGCCAGAGAGCATAAACTCCCTGAACCATGACAGCTCGTTCATCATCCGTAGCTTCAGCGAACCATGTCATGAGCCATCGCGACAACGCACCCTGAGGGCTACACGTCTCCGGCGGGATCGCCACCGACACCCCCAATTCCGAATGCATTATCTTCCAGAACTTTACCGAGTGGTAGCAACCCCAAAATCTGTGGTATATAGTCTCCTCTCGTCCACAGGCAACGCAAAAGACACCCGGTTTGATTTTCCTCCTGTGCAGCTCTGCTCCAACCGCAATACCATTCCTTATGACACGCCACATATGAGTTTTGGCTTTCCCGGGCGCCACTGAATCCCACAAGCACAACCACGATTTGTGGTCTGCAACCGATGAGGAGGATTCTGGTCTGCCCGATCGCGCTCTTTTCTGACTCATACGTAGGTGATAGGCTGAGCGAACCGAGAACTCCCCGTTCTTAGTAAAATTCCACGCCTGGTAGTCTTCCATCTCGGCACCGCCCACCGGAATCTGCAAGATTTCTTGAGCTTCATCCGCAGCAAACATGGTCTGTACCATGTTTACGTTCCAAGCTGCACTGTCCGCCTCCAACAAGTCGCTGACTCGTACTATTCCTGGAATATAGCTTTGGCCCAGTGGCTTTAGGCTACCCGTTCTAGGAATCCAATTGTCGTGGTGAATTTTAATGTTTGAACCGTCTCCAATTCTCCAAATGAGTCCATCTAGCAACAAGTTCCTCCCATGTAGGATACTCCTAAAAGTGTAAGAACCCCCACTCGGACAGATGGCATTTAGAATCGAACCATCTGGATAGTATCTTGCCTTCAACACCCTAGCACACAAGGAGGTCGGCACCTAGAGGAGGCGCCAAGCTTGCTTTGCAAGTAAGGCTTGATTAAAAGCCTCCGGATCGCGAAACCCTAACCCTCCTTCGTGCTTTCTCGTGCACATTTTATCCCAAGCAATCCAATGAACCTTCTTTTGCCCATTTGCTTCACCCCACCAGAAGTTTGACGCAATAGATGACAGATTCCCGCACATTTTCTTTGTGAGTTGGAAGCAGCTCATGGTAAAAGTAGGTGTCGATTGGAGGCCAGATTTCACAAGCACCTCTCTAGCCATCTTTGAGAGTCCCTGGCCTTTCCATCCCGAGACTTTCCCTCTTGCTCTCTCCTTTACATATTTGAAAGTTCCATCTTTAGAACTCCCTACCACCGTAGGTAGTCCCAGGTACCTCTCACTCAAAGCCTCCTCCTTGATGCCCAAACTTTGTTTTAGTTCTTCTTTTGTAGTATCATCCGTTCCTTTCCCAAAAAAAACTGCAGACTTGTGGAAATTTACTTTCTGGCCTGATGCACCTTCGTACTGCTGCAATATGGTCCTGAGTGCCTCAAAATTTTCCTTAGAACCTTCCACAAAAACCACACTGTCGTCGGCAAACAATAAGTGGGTCACACTTGGCCCGTTTGAACCGAACGACACCCCCTTGATAATAGCCTCCTCTTGTGCCTTCTTTAGAAGAGCCGAAAACCCCTCCACACAGAAGAGAAAAAGGTACGGGGAGAGGGGATCTCCCTGTCTCAATCCTCTGGATGGGTTGAAGCTATGAGATAAACCTCCATTGAGCTTCACAGAAAACAAAGGAGTTTTAACACAGCGCATAATCATCTCCGTCCAGTGACAGGAGAAACCCATCTTCAGAAGCATTTGCTCTAAAAAATCCCATTCAACTCTGTCATAGGCATTCATCATATCTAACTTGACCGCACACACAGGCTTCTTTCGCTTCCTTTTCCTGATCGCATGCACACATTCATACGCTACCAGTACGTTATCTGTTATGAGTCTGCCAGGCACAAATGCACTCTGCTCCTCTGAGATCATGACTGGTAGTACCACTTTCAGGCGGTTGGCCAGTGCCTTCGCCGCTATCTTGTACAACACATTACACAAGCTAATGGGTCTAAACTGGGAAAGTAACTCCGGTGAGTTTACCTTCGGAATCATAACAATGATCGTGTTGTTAAAACTGTTTGGCGCCGCTTTCCCATCCAAAAACTCTCTGACCGCAGCGCACACGTCCTCCTTTACCAACTCCCAGTGGCGTTGATAAAACATGGCCGGGAGGCCATCCGGACCCGGTGCCTTGGTTGGCCCCATCTGAAAGAGCGCCGTACGTATCTCCTCGTCCGAGAAAGGAGTTGTTAGTTTTGCGTTCATCTCATTCGAAACAAGTCTCTGTATGTGCTGCAACACATTTTCTTTGTCATGAGATCCTTCTGAGGTGAAGAGATGCTCGTAAAACTGTGCCGCCATCGCTCGCATCCCGTCGTCATCCGTGCACTTTGTCCCATTGTCCCTTCTCAACGCCTTAACTGTGTTCTTCCGTTTGCGATGCGACGCGCGATTTTGGAAATATTTCGTATTTTGATCTCCTTCCATCAGCCAGTCCACCCTTGAGCGCTGCTTGTGGTACACCTCTTCTCTCTCGTATAGCTCATGAAGCTGATCTTCAATATCCTTGACTTCCTGTCGATAGCCCGTCCGTGCAGCTCGTTCCTTCGCATCCACTAGCTGCCCCTTAAGGTGGGAAATCTGCTTTTTGATAGACCCAAAAACCCTTCGACTCCACTGCTGCATGGCCCTTGTCGTTTCCTGCAGTCTTGTGCATGTCTCCCTCAACGCCCCGCCTTGCTGATTGGCTTCGCAGGCTGCAGCCCATGCAGCGGCCACCATCCCTTCGTATCCATCATGACGCGCCCATGCAGCCTCATAAATAAACGGCCGCGATCCCGTAGCTCGCGAGTCGGCCAGTGCCGTCGCAGCCTTAATAATTAGCGCTTGGTGGTCAGATTCTTCTGTCATCACATGTTGCACCTCTAGTGAACGGAACATCTGGGCAAGATCAGCATTACACGTGGCCCGGTCCAAACGGACTTGGATATTCTCCTCCATCTGTCTCTTGTTATCCCATGTGAATGGATAGCCCGAAAAGCCAAGGTCAGCCAAGCCGCAGTCGGCCAGGCATTCCTCGAACATTGCCATCTAATTCATACTTCTCGGATTACCCCCTTGTTGCTCACTTTGTCTCAAAGCTTCATTAAAATCTCCCGCGCATAACCAAGGAAGATCATCCTGTGTCTTTAGGTATCGAAGCACCTCCCAAGTTTTCGTTCTCTTCTCAACACAGGGTTCCCCATAGATTCCAATGAATCGAAAGGAACTCCCATTGACCACTATCTTTGTATCAATGTAATATTGGCACCAAGGACGCACCGTAACATCAACATGGTCTCTCCACCACAATGCCAATCCACCGCTCTTGCCCTTGCAGTCCACCGCCACGCCTTGGTTGAAACCCAACCTCCATTTTAACCTCTCCATCGCCCCCGCTCGTTTCTTCGTTTCCGAGAGAAACACCACCTCTGGGTTGTATGACCTTACTAGGCCCCGAAGCTCGCCCACTGCCAAGTCCAACCCCAATCCTCGGCAGTTCCAGGCTAAGATAATCATTGTTCTCGGCGGCCCCGCGCCCTGGCAGGGTCCGCCGATATATCCTCCGTCGACATACGATAAAAAACAGAAGCCGTCTTCTGTCGAGTATCTCTCACAAAAACTCCCGTTTCCTCATATCTGCCTCCGCCCTCCTTTGCTACCCACACCTGTCGTGGCCCCCTTTTCCTCGTGTTGGGCGTAGCATTGGGGCTGTTTCCTCTTCTTCCATGCTCTACCTGATCAGTACGAGGTTTCCTGACATAATACCCTCTTCTCCTTTGGGCGGGGTAGTGGGGTTTATAAGCATAATCTCATGAGCATTTCTGTTTGCCTCATTCCCCTCCCTATACCTTCTCCTTTCCTGCTGCTCTCGCTCCATGTCCCTCCTCCTTTGCTGCTCCTTGAGTTGTTCTCTTAAATCTCTCTCTTTCTTGCGTTCGATCTCATGTCTGAGATCCCTCTCCTCCTGCCAAGCACCTCTAAACCGGTCTTTTTTTGGGCTGTTGACTTCTCCCTTGTCCATCTTGTGCTGCCCGCCAGTGCGGGAGCTTTCTGGGTTGTCAAAAATAGCATTTAAATTGCGCTTGGTCGGAACATCTTTCACCCTAGCCGAGCTACCTAGATCCTTAGAATTTCCCTCCGACTGTGAGCTGGCAAAGCTGTTGCTAGTATTGAGTTTTCCTCCTTTTGCCTCGGTTTTGGAGCCAGTGCTCCTCCCCTGCGATGCTCTGAGCCATCCTCCCCATTGTGCCGATTTGTCAACAAGGGGATTGCACCTTCCATCCTCATGGACTAGCCTCCCACACTCAAAACAGAAGTGTGGAATTTTCTCATAGTGGAAGTCGAACCATGTCCTGTTATTTTCTTCCTGAGTGGCCTTGAGGAAAAAACCCCGTACCAATGGTTCAAAGATGGAGATTCTTGCCCTAACCCGCAGCTGGTTACCTCTTGTCATACCATCCTTATCAACATCCACCTTGATTACCTCTCCTAGCCAGTTGCCGAGGGCCCTGCCAAAGCTCTCCATCCTCTTCCCCGGTGGCAGATCTGTAACTCTAACCCAAACATCGACCTTGTCAAATATCATCTCCGAGGGTCTAACGTTGCTCTCATACTCCTTTAAAACGAGGACATTAAAATCAAACTGCCAAGGCCCGTTCGACATCGCATGCCTCCAATCACCTTCGCTACCAAAGTGGACTGCGAATATGTTGTCGCCCATGTCATGGAATCTTGCTTCGTGGTGAAGTCCCCATGCCCTCTGCATAGTTTTTTCAAGCACAGTCTTGTTGAACGGACGTGGTGAGAACGCCCTCCCCACCGCCGACCACTTCATGTTCTTGGGCAAGATCTGATATGATTCCTTGAAGACGAAACCTTCCGCTTCTTTGTCCAACAGCACCATCCCTCCCAGTCTCGCTAAAAGGCTCGCAGTTGGATCCGGCGTCTTGCACTCACTAGGAGATTTGGAAGATCCCCTACTCACCGTCTTTCCCGGAGTCGCAGCCGCCGCCGGGGTTGCCTTTGCCGCCGGAGTCCCTGCAGATGTTTCCTTCGTCTTCTCCGCCATAGTTCCGCACCGTGGCGAGAAGGACGACACCGGTCTGTGCCGAGAGGAGCGCCGTCGCCACCACCGTCACCACCGTAGACACACCACCCCCGCCGCCGAAACCCTAGACCTAGCGTTGGGAGGAAATCGCCTGCCGATCGCCTCGCAATCGCCTCTATTCGGGTTATTCACGAACGCACACTAGCGACCTTTGTAATAAGCCACAAGCTAGCTGGGGTTAGAGATTAGGCAAGTATTAATCAACATCAATGAACACAATTAATTCTGACCAATATGCAACATATCCTTCTGAGACATTAATGCAGGGCCAAGAGGCTAAGACTTCCATCACTTGTATAAATGGCACTCCATCATCACGTTCTTCTCCTCACACTCCCATCGCATCCAACAATTTCATTCGATCGAGCAATTGGTCATGGCGTTCAACAGCGCTCAACTGCTTGCTGCCTTCTCCTTGGCCCTGCTCCTCATTTCCTCCGGTAAGTTAAGCTGGCTCGGATCGTAGTACTGAAATTCCGTATTGTAAACTAGGATCATGGAAACACTTACTTACATGATTTTTCGGGTGCATCTGTAAATTGTGTGGTTCAGGCGCTAAGCTGAAAGATTGCGCCCGTATTGATATTGGTGAATGCAACCAACATAAATGCATTACGGCCTGCATCAAATTAAACTACAATACGGCTATCTGCGATAATAAAGCAGCCAGCGAAGACAGCGGAGGAGACGTTTCCTTGAACGAGATGGGGTTATACGGGTCGTGCGTGTGTTGTTAGATTTTATTTTATGGGCTTCCTCTTCTTAAAATTGTATAAACCTTGCCCTGTCAGATAATAAAAATCCAAGGACTCTTCTGGCTCGAATTTGATTTCCTTGTCGTGCGCGTGTGTGTACAAGTACAACCGCGGATCGTGATGTCTTCCCCTTCCTCTGTTCTCGTCCGTGTGTGTGTTCTTCTCCTTTCTCTAATCCATTCCTGCCGCTCTTATCCATTCCCCAGTCCCTTAGACAGAGAGAGCGAGCGAGACGGAGCTAGCCAGACAGAGTGGTGGTACCCTCCTCCACGGCGAAGAGCTCTAGGAGTGTAGCAAGCGGCTGGGACGGTGATGCGCACCAATGGGACGCCGACGGCTTGCGCGTTGGCAACGCCGAGAGAGCAGGAGCGGCCGCGGTGTACTCTAACCGCTGGCTATGATGGCGCAGGCGTCAATCTAAATTCTAAAGCATCTCGCCGGCGGCCCGGCGCGGCAACGGCAAGATGTAGTGAGCGGGAGTGGACGGTGGTGCTCGACCGACGCGGCGAGCTGGAGCCGAAATCTCGCGGGAGTGAGGGTGCCGAGGTACTGCTCAATGCATGAATTCATTTTGGAGGAAGCATAGTAAGATCTTCTGTAATTTAGCTCGGGCCTGATCTGATTCCGTCTGCTGTTGCTAGCAGACATGGAAGACTTGCCACATTTTTTCAAGTCAAATTTTGCTTAGATCTCCCGTGTTTCTTGCTATTGTCAACAGGCTCCCCAAGAACGTTGAAAATTCGTAGCTAGCACCATAGGCACTGGTTCTTCTTCAACATTAACTTGCCTCAGATTTTGTTAAGAAATGACCGTCTATGTTAATCAGAACAGTTTGTCTAAGTCACATCTAGATGTTTTTTAAGGATGTCACATCTAAGCTCCCACAAATATATAATGCAACAACAAGAAACAAAAAAAATTTAGAAAGAAAAAATAGACCACAAACATAGTGGACATCAGCTTAGATGTGACATAACCATGTCACATCTAGATGTGTCTTAGACAGACCCTAATCAGAATTGCCTACATCAAGCAGCATCCTTTCTGAATTCTGCGACATCAAGCAGCTGGGTCTCGTACAGCTGAAATTGCTTCAGACAACATTATTCATCATACGGGGACAGAAAATGTTATTGATTTTGAATGACATTTTCACAAGCACCGGTAGGCAATTATACCCTCCCCCAAGTTTTGTAGAGCACGGGAGGCTAAATAATGTCTCATTTTGTTGCTTCTAACGACAAATATTGCCTACAACAACATATCGTGCCAAAACTCTGGGAAACTAATGCTGCATTAGGCAATTTAATAGCTAAATGCTACATAATGTGGCTGCTTCCATTTTCTGTCAGAGTTATATATGAAAAGCACAATTCATTTTTATTTTTTTACATTGCAGTGTACTTAGCAAGGGAGGTGGTTCTTGGGTGTTTTTATTTGCACTTTTTGCAGCCAATTCCCTCCTGTCGATGTTGATAGAAGCATGTCGTGCTGAGTAGTGGTTGCGTGATACCGAGGAAGATTCTGAGGTAATATGTAGCGATAATCGGTCAGCAAGCAATACACGTTTCTGAAAGTTCTTCTTGCATACTATATACCATGCTGAAGTAGACAATGTTCTTGGTTCTGAAGTCCGATCGCTTGTTTTGTAATAGTGTGGCTGACCTTTAGGGTTGTGGTTGTCAGAGCTCGTGGCGTAAACCCCATATACTAAGTTAGCTCATCCATCCTTCGAGTCACCTAATCTCTTACACTAAAGTTGCCTAAGTTAGCATCTGTTTTTCTTTAGTAGGGAACACAATTAAGGGTAGGGGGGCGGGGGCGGGTAAGAGCATCTCTAGCGGACCCTTAAAACGCGCGAACCCATAGAATAACCACCCATTTAATGTTTCGGGCAAAAAAGTGTCCCGGTCAGACACCGTATCAGCCTGCGACCTGTAAAAAAAATTTGTGAGGCGCGGAAAATCTTCGCCCTCAACCTTTACATACACGGGGTGGGAAGCCGACCCGAGCTTGACCCCTATCGGGACGCAGAAAATACACGAACCAAGTCGCCAAAACCAACAAAGCACCCAACCCGAATCGCCTAACATGGGAGACAAATTGGCCTACCCCCTCTCCCCTCGTGACCTAGGTTGCCAATCCCGACGAACCAAGTTGCCCAAAACCACTGACGCACCCAACCCGAATGGCCTAACACGAGGGACAAACTCGCCTACCCCCTCTCCCCTGGTGACCAAGGTTGCCGACCCTGACGATCCAAATCGCCCGAAACCAACGAAGCATCCAACCCGAATGGCCTAACACGAGGGACAAACTCGCCTACCCCCTCTCCCCTCGTGACCTAGGTCACCGACCCCGAGGAACCAAGTCTCCCAAAACCACCGAAGCACCCAACCCAAATCATCTAACACGATGGACAAACTCGCCTACCCCTTCTCCCCTGGTGACCTAGGTTGCCGACCCCGATGAACCAAGTCGTGCAAAACCAACAAAGCACCCAAACCGAATCGCCTAACACGGGGGACAAACTCACCTACCCCACTCTCCTCTCGTGACCAAGGTCGCCGACCCAGACGAAACAAGTCACCGAAAATCACCGAAGCACCCATCCCGAATCGCCTAACTCGAGGAACAAACTCGCCTACCCCCTCTTCCCTCGTGACCTAAGTCGCTGACACCGACGAACCATGTAGCCCAAAACCACCGAAGCACCCAAACTGAATCGCCTAACACAAGGCACAAATTCAGCTACCCCCCTTTCACCTCATGACCTAGGTTGCCGGCCCCGATGAACCAAGTCGCCCAAAAACCACCGAAGCACCCAACCTGAATCGCCTAACACGAGGCACAAACTCGCCTACCCTCCTCCCATCGTGACCTAGGTCTCCGACACCGACGAACCAAGTCGCCCAAAAACCATGAATGGTGCCGCAAAACGTTTTTTCATGGAAAACAGGGGCGTAGACTTCTTCATTTACTTTACGCTTCCATGACTTGTTACAGCAAAAGGTCTATTTCTCAAGCACATTAATTAGTGTACGCAGACCTCCTGGACGTGTTGGGGTAGCGCAAACTTGAGCAACGCACAGGGGCGTTCTTTTGGCCAAACGATGGCTCGAAGTGGCGCCAATGAATTGTCGGTGAGCCCGTTCCCACGCAATCGTGCTGGTTTCCGCGCATAGCCATGCAAGCTTCCCGCCTGTCTCGGCAAAATCCCCCAAAATCCAAATGCTTACCGATCTGCTATATAAACCTTCACGGACGGCGAGTCCAGCGTTGCATTTTACCCTCCCTCCTTGTAGCTTATCTCGTCTGCTTCTCCCACAATCGCCAATTGCACCAGTCCATCGTCGTCGGTCATCCACTCCGCCATCATCAGAGGACAACTCCAGCTGGGAGGCTACACCGCGGCGGCGGCGGCGTAGTCCCTGACGTAGTGTAGTGCGCGTGTCATCCTTGTTGGGTGTGCGCGCAACACCCACCACACGCTCCGCCGCCACTGCCCGAAGACAGCTGTTGCCGGCCTCTATTGCCGCCACCCCACCATTTGTCGCCGTGGCCGCCACACCACCATCGAAAGCCAGGGCCATCGCCCACTCCGCCACCGCGGCCCGAAGGAGAACATCGAGCAGACACATGGTATTGAGAATCAAAGAGAGAGAAGAAGCTATCTAGCTACTAGCTATTGACCCGTATGTCTATGGTAAACTACTCATGCTTCATCGGAAGGGCAATGGTGTTGATGTAGAAGCCCTCCGTGATCGAATCCCCCTCCGGCAGAGTACCGGAAAAGGCCTCCAGATGGGATCTCACGGGTACAGAAGGCTACGGCTGCGGAACAATGGTTTCATGGCTTCCTCTAATGTTTCTAGAATGTATGTGAATATAAAGGCCCAAGAATTAGGTCAGGGAAGCTGCGAGGGGCCCACAAGGTAGGGGGCGCGCCCTACCCCCTGGGCGCGCCCTCCACCCTAGTGTCCACCTCGAGGCTCCTCTGACTTGGACTCCAAGTCCCCTGGGTGTCTTCTGGTCCAAGAAAAATCATCGTAAAGTTTCATTCCGTTTGGACTCTGTTTGGTATTCCCTTTCTGCAAAACTCAAAAACAAGGAAAAAACAGAATTTGGCACTAGGCTCTAGATTAATAAATTAGTCCAAAATTTTTATAAAATAACATATTAATGCATATAAAACATCCAAAACAGATAATATAATAGCATGGAACAATAAACAATTATGTCCACGAGTCTAAGTCGTGGACGCCCTTTGATTAAGCTGCTGCAATGGTCGTCGTCCTGAAGTCTCGTCTTCTCCATGTGCTTGGCGTAGATGATGGTGATGATGTTGTGGAGTAGAGGTGTGGACCGGTACGCCCGTCGGTTTGGCGATGCTTGGCCATGTCCCTCCGGCCTGTCGATGTCCGATGATGAAGATGTCTGGCCTTGTCAGCTCAAACAGATGGGTGGCCTTCGCCTCGTCGATGCCCAGTCTGGTGGTATCCGCCTCGTCGGTGTGTTGGACAGTGTGTCTTGCCTTTTCCTCGTCGGTGCCCGGCAAAATATGGGTAGCTTCATCGGAAGAAAACACAGCTGGAGAGCTCTCTTGCGGGCGTTATTTTGTTTGACATGAGAAATAATAAAAATAACGATGAGTTATCGTGTTATTATCTCTCTACGCATCAGGGGAAATAAACATGTGGGTGTGCTTGTGTACTAAGTACACAAATAAGATATAGGGAAACTTGTACTTTATTAATCTCTCAATGGAGAAACAAATTACATGATCCCTTTACATAAGCGCTCTATGGCCTGCTAGCTCGACCGATATGACTTGGGCGATTGTGCAGTTCTGGTTCACGGGGCCTCGGAAGGCTCTCGATCAATTACGTCCCTGAGTCTAAGACGCGGACCACCTCCGATTAAGCTACTGAATTGGTTGTCGTCTTGAAGTCTCGTCTTCTCCAAGTGCTTGGCGTAGACGATGGTGATGATATTGTGGGACAGAGGGGTAGAGTGGTACGCCCGTCGCTCCGATGATGCTTGGCCATGTCCCTCCGGCCTGTCGATGTCCGGTGATGAAGATGTCTGGCCTCGTCAGCTCAAACAGATGGGTGGCCTTCGCCTCGTTGGTGCCGGCATGGTGGTGTCCGCCTAATCGGCGCCAGACTGTGCATGTCTTGACTTCGCCTTGCCGGTGCCCGGCAAGATATGGGTAGCTTCATCAGAAGAAAGACATGATGGTGAAGTGGTTTCATCTCGTCGGAGCTTGGAAAATGTTGGGGAAAGGTGTTGATGTAGAAGTCGGAGTAGACTTAAGTGTCACCGCGTGGTGGCGTTGCTTGAAGATGACGCTAATATGAGCTCGTCGATGTAGATCTCGAGCCATCGCAAGTACGAGGACGGCCTCCGCTCGGTGTAGACGGTTGGTGTAATGGGATGACGGCGTGCCGGTGCAGTCGGCATCCTCGCCAGGCCATAAGTCAAAGAAGATGGCAATATCATCATGTTGAAGTCCGGTGGCATCAAGGTAGAGGACATCCTCGCCGAATGAAGAGTTGATGAAGATTGTGACGCCGTGCCGTGGTAACAGGCATCCACGCCGAGTGTGAAGTCGGTGTAGGCATACCACGGCGTGTTGATGCAAATGTCGTCCTACAGACGAATGGTTGATGTAGTTGAATGACCGTCGAGCCTGATGTTGGTGATGACAAGACTGGCGAGGTTGATGTGTGAGCATGATGGGCAACTCCTCCTCCATCTTCTTCAGTGGCACCGGGCGAGCTCTAATCATCCGGCCCGGAAATAAAAAGGATAAAAAAAAAAGATAAAGAGAAGATGGTAGGTGTAGGCATGCCATTGAAGAAGATGCATGCCGTCATTTTGATCTTCCCTTGTTGAGGTAGACGATGGCGCGGCCTTTGATTCCCCCTCCTCCTCCATGCTTGTACGTGGCCACACTTGTTCTCCTGGAAGATGCATGTGTTGCTCCGGGTTTAGTACGCATGCACGCACAAGTCTGTCTCTGACACCGGTATGCTTAGTCTCGACGGATCATCTACGGTCTTCACGGGCGCGCGCCTGGTCGCTGCCATCCTGGGCCTTGTTGTAGCGCGTACTACGTTGCTGCCGCCGAGTGTCTCATAGACTCCATAGAGATGGCATCGAAGATTCTTCTTCACGTGTATGTGAATATCATCTACCCAGCTCTTGGGCATGAAGTGTCACCGCTCTCAACTATGGTGCAGGTTGATGTTGGCAAAATGGAGATGGCTCCAAGCCGGCAGCTTCGTTGTTGTCGTGGCGGTGTAGACGGGCGTAGGGCCGTACGCCGGAACGGTGGAGATGGCGCCGGCCGGCTGCAGGTCGGCAGCTCCGTCGTTGTGCGGTGCCGTAGATGGCGCCGGGCCGGATGCCAGCACGGTGGAGATGACTCCGCGCTGCAGGTCGGCAGCGCCGTCGTTGTCGCAGTGTCGTAGATAGCGCCGGGCCGGAAGCCGGCACGGTGGAGATGACTCCGGGCCGCAGGTCGGCCGCGCCGTCATTGTTGCGGTGTCGTAGTTAGCGCCGGGCTATAGGTCAGCGGCCTCTCCGCCCCCAAGGTGGAGTTGGCGCCGTGCTACTCACCGCCAGCAAGCAGCCTCGCTGCCATTGTGCTGGCGGCCTCTCCAAGCTCACCGCCGAGGTAGTTGGCGCCGGCAGCAGCCTCGCTGCCATTGTGGTTGTGTAGATGGCGTCGGGCCACATGCTGGCGGCCTCTCCGAGCTCACCGCCGAGGATAGTCGGCGCCGTGCTACTCGCCGGTAGCCTCGCCGCCGTCATCGTGAAAGCATGCCTGGAAGAAGACACAGCTGGCGAGCCCTCCATTGGACGTCCGTCTTCGTCGTGGCACGTCCATGGAACTGCAAGGTCGGCGCGTCGTCCACGGCTGCCTTGGGGTGCAACTGCACCGAGTGCCAGGGCCTCTTGTGCGGCTTGGCGCGGTGAAGAATAAAAGGAACGGGCGGTACGTGACACGTTGCCGGTGCACTCGGCTAGCACGAGCGAGTCGTATATAGCCTGCTCTAGTCTCTCTGCCGGGGCGCACTCTATGCGTCGACGCTCCCCCTGGAATGAGAGATAAAAGAAAAGACAAGAGACAGTGAGACTGATTTTGCGGAAGATGGATGATTGTGTTGATGTAACGTGTGTAAGCTAAGCTTTTATGGAAGAAGGCTTTGTCGGGCTCGCCGACGGACGTTCGTCGTGGTCTGGACGCCGGCGCATCATCTGCGGCATGCATAGGAGTGCACCGAGACCGAGCGCATGGTCTGCTGGCGCGGTGCTCGCGGCCTCCGTCCGCCGGTGTAGTCGCTGCCTCTCTGTGTGCTGTTCCTCCCTTGGTCCTCTCCTCCAGGTCCTCCTCCTCCTCCTCCTCCTCCTCAGTGTGTGCGCGTCTTCAGCTTTTATAGACCACCGTGCGAGCGCCCCCGGCCCCCCAAGGTTGTTAGGCCGTTGCCTCTCTTACGGCTTGGTTTGGGGCGTATTCCATCATCAATCACGGACACTGTGATGCTAAAGGCACAAATTAATGTAATTGTCCAACATAAACCACGGACAGATGGAGCAAGTAAAAAAAATGAGAAAAGTGACTAACCTAACGATTTCTCTTGCCTCGTCGCCCCTGACGTTGGCCTCCCTCACTGCAATTCTTAGATTGGAAACTGCACATCGACGGATCAGGCGGCAGGCGACCAGGCGTAACCGCGTGAGGCATTGGCCCTGTTTGGATACTCTAACACAGTTAAAGTTAGAGTTATTTTCTAACCCACTCTAACCCAAATAAGCACCTCTTCACCGGGATAGTTGGGTTAGATGGAACTAACCCACTCTAACCCTTCCTGTTTGGATACTTTTGGGTTATTTGAGCCCCCAACTAATCCAAACTAGCTCTAGCCCCATGATCCAAACATGATCGATCTACTGGCCAAAAAACCGATGTGCGTGCGTGGGTGAGTCCCTGACCTAGGCTCCTTTGTATTCCACGTTGGGCTTTTCTTATTATTTTGGGCTGGGCCTAGAAAATCTACTGCACTAGAAAATCAGCATATGGGCTGGGCTGGCCACATGAATGAGCTGCTTCACGCTACGTAAAATCCGTCATGCATGCATATATAACTTGTGTGCACGTATGACGTATCAATGCCAACAAAATTGCTTCGAACAAATGCTCCCTCGCCGAGTCGAGTTCGAGCGCGAAGCGAACCGGACTCGGATCGGTGAAAGCTCCTGGTTCGGCAAAGGGCGCACAAGAGGATAACCGTGCAGCCGTACAAAGATGAATTCCAGTACCGTACGTCACTTCAACGTGAATATATACTCTCCTTTTTTTTTGCAATATCCGCTGAGGGGTTGTTTTGAATGCATCTTCAAGTCACGGCTGCTCTTGATCTGGCAACCGGTTTAGATCTTCCAAGGGCCTATATAACCCACAGCCCCGCGGGACATTTCCACATCGCCGCTCATATTCGAGAGCAGCCGCCTCTCCAACTCAAGCGGTCCGTCTTTGAGGAATTTCTTCCAGGTCGACGCTCGATGAGCAGCCGCTTCTTCAACTCGTAGAGAAGGTACGACTCCTTCTCCTGTAACCCAGTTAACTTCTTTGCTCGAATTAGATGCAATCAACCTACGATGTATGCACGCGCAGACATATAAGTTATAGATCGGTTTAGTAGCACGGTTAGACACATGCGTACTTCTATGATTTTTTTTCCACATGCCTTCAGTTGTAGCAGGATCACGAGCATGCATACTGCTTTTCTCTAAGCGTAGATTGGATTCGTAGCAGGCCTCATGTGTGTGCATACTGATGTACATATATTTTTCAGCATAAATCACAGATCAGTTTCAGTAGCATCGCTCGTCCGCCTGCATACCGACCTCCTTTTTTTTAGGCATAGACCATAGATTTCTTCCAGTAGCGCGCTTGCCCAGCATGCACACTCATATCTATTTTTCTTAGCATATATCATATCAGTTGCCGTAGCAGGCTTCAAGTGCTTGCGTACTGATGCACTTTTTTTTTAAACTCAGGTCAAAGCTTGACATGCGGCGCAGCAACCCTACGGCTCCCAAGAAGCTAGGCGCTCAGGAAAAGACCAGCTCCAACCCGAAGCTGGAGATCCAAATCCCAGCAGTGTTGGGGTCCTCTCAGGTGTCCGGGGAAGCGTGAGTAGCCGTCAGGCTGGTCGCAACAGCGGGCGCGGCGACGGGTCATCCAGGGACTCATCACCCCTGTCATGGCCTGCGCCCGGTGCTGACAAGTTCAACAAGGTGGTGTACCACCGGTCACCATCACCACCACCGCGTAGTCGGATTAAAGTTGGCCGGCGCCCGTAGGTTGCCGAAGTCCCTCCATTGCAGGCAATAGGGCCGAACGGCAAGATGAGGCATGTGTCACAAAGTTGGCGCCGCTCGGGAGCCAGGGCATCTCGCGAAGGTGAAATAATCGAAGTGCTCAGCGATGCACCCTTTGAAACCCCAAAGGTATGTTTTGACACTCGCATTAGTTTTTTTTATGCAATCGTGAAGCCCCTCCAACGTCTTTTCCTATATTCATTTTCTGGGACAATCTGGACGAGGTGATAGACCTGATGGATAAGGAACGGGGACCGCAGGTCGTGGATCAAGCAATAAGCTTAATCTACTCTGAAGACCTTGATAAAGCCAAGAGTTCATCATCCGCACCGACGAGCTCGCGTATTGGGGTCGTCTCAGCCATCTCTAGGCATGAGAAGAAACGTCCAGCTGACAAGGATGCAAACCCAGAAGGAGCTCTTAAGAGGTCATGCTCACCACTTGGAGGTACACTTCGAGCACATTTTTTTACACATTTTTTTACACACGTGTTTTTTATATAGATGGAGCATTTGGATAACGCTTCCGTATTTTCTTTTTTGTGGATAATGCACCTGGAAGGGATGATATTTCAGCGAACCTCGTCAAGCAGGCCAAAGAACTTCATATTATGGCTGAAAAGCATTTTGAGGCATTGGCTCCCGCTTGATATGATCCCGCCGGTGACCGAGGGCAAACCGGGGGAGAAGTACCGCTTCCACCTGCCGACCTCGGACCCCGTGTCTGAGAGGCACGCCAGGATCGTTCGGATGGACTTAGAAGCCATCCAACTTCACCTCACCCAATAGCCTCTCTCCAAGGGCAATCTCCTCAAAGAGATAGAGAGATGGCTACAACAGCGCTGGCGAAAATGTACGACATCGTGTTCCCCGATGATCTGCTGCAGTTAGATGCACTTCTGAAGTCTTTAGCTCATCGCCTGGCGGGAACCAAAAATCCAGATGGCTATGAAGAGAAGGACGTGACTTTCGCGGATAAGGAGGGGCGCCCATTCCTCAAAAAGCTGGTGGCTGCCCACGCCAGAGCCGGCATGCTGAAATGATGGCTTCAATGGAGTGGCTTTAAAGGGAGGCCGAGGAGCATGAGAAGCTAGTGGCTCCCGCGAGGAAACGCGAGGCTGCTGCTTGCCGCAGCAGGGAAGCCCTCGTCCACACAATTGAAGCTTACAACCATGCAGTGGCCTGTTGGGCGGAAAGGGTCAATGCAATGGCACGGCGGCGTGAGGAGGTGGAGGCCTTATTGCGTCACCTCGACAGGCAACGGATGAACGGGCCATTGCATTGACCCTTTCCGTCGAGCGGGCCACTGCATGTATATAATCTTCAAGTGTGTGGACGATGGCTTCCCCGCTGCGGCGAGTAGCATCCTCGCGAGAGCCGCCAGCTTCTCATGCTCCTTGGCCTCCCTCTAAAGCCGCTCCCCTGAAGCCTCCAGTTCAACACGCCGGCTCTCCAGCTTACGGCGGTCGCCTTTGACAAGCGCTGCTCGTACGCGTCGGCGTGGGCAGCCACTAGCTTTTTGAGGAACGGACGGACCTCCTTATCCGCGAAAGTCACGTCCTTCTCTTCATAGTCGTCTGGATTTTCGGTCCCCGCCAGGCGATGAGCCAAAGACTTCAGAAGTGCATCTAACTGCAGCAGATCATCAAGGAACATGCCGTCCTACATTTTCGCCAACGCTGTCGTGGTCATCTCTATCTCTTTGAGGAGATTGCCCCTGGAAAGAGTCTTCTGTGCGGGGTGACGTTGGATGGCTTCTAAGTCCATGCGGACGATCCTGGCGTGCCTCTCAGACATGGGGTCCGAGGTTAGCAAGTGGAAGCGGTGCTTCTCGCCCAGTTTGCCATCGGTCACCAACTGGATCATATCAAGCGGGAGCGTTGGTCCATGGGATACCAATGCCTCAAAATGCTTTTCAGCCATAATATGAAGTTCTTTGGCCTGCTTGACGAGGTTCGCTGAAATATCATCCCTTCCAGGTGCATTATCCACAAACAAGAAAATATGGAAGCGTTATCCAAACGCCCATCTATAAAAGAACACGTATGAAAAAAAAGTGCTTAAAGGGTACCTCCAAGTGGTGAGCGTGGCCTTTTAAGACCTCCTTCTTGGTTTGCATCCTTGTCAGCTCGACGTTTCTTCCATGCCCAGAGGTGGCTGAGACGATCCCTGTCCCATGGCTGTGCGTGCCCTAAGGAGAAGGAATCCAGAGGAGGCCGCGGACGAACATGTCTGTGGTGTCACGGTGGCACCGGCGCCCTCACACGCTTGTATCGGGCTCTGTGGACACGCGGGCGGCCCGACGAGGAGTATGCCATGCATCTGCACCCTCTCACTATCTACATTGTGTTACTATCTTCTTGCTTGCAGATGGCCGATGGATGAAGACTAGTGAAGCTAGCACGTATACATGCGATGCGTGGCCGTGCATGTGTAGACAAGCTACCCGAAGGGGGTGACCGCGCCTCACACACCGGGAGGTGATCTAGAAGGAATGTAGAAGAGGCTGACTGTCTTAATCGATGAGGCCGCGTAAGCAGGTGCGGCCCATATAGCCAATTTGTGAGGTACCAATGCTAGCAGGCTAGGTTTATCCATACCACAGACCATAATTTTTTTTTATGTTGTTGCTTTGCCAGTCGTTGTCAAGCATATGTTTATTGGGATTGATCAGATCTCTTGATGTCTTGTTTAGTATAGGCAGGTCAACCAAGTAATTATTGAGTCGAGGAGCACAATACATATTTTTTAGAAATATTGCGTGGGCACATCCTACAATTGCCCAAGAAATTTCGATTGAAACTCAAATTGTGGTATGTAACTCATTTATCATAAATTTATATGCATCTTGGTTTTCGGGTCCTCCTCTACATTTTTTTAGACTAAATCATGATATATTCACTTGGAAGTTAAAATGGGAGTTACATCAATTTTGTTTTATTACTAAATGTATAGATGATATTTGTGGCAACACAATCATATTCTGCACATGATATACGTGTTGTGAATTACAATTATGTTTTTATTAGAGTCTCTATGTAAAAATTTGTTGCCCCGTGGCAACCTATCTGAGTCTAACTTCCTTAATTTATCAAAAGATAGTGGTAATCATATTAGCTTTCCGTGTGATGTGGTACATTTTGAACATGACCTTTGTGACCTATGCGATGACTTTGTAATTCTTGTGTTTTACTAGATCTTTCTAAGTTTCCAGTTCATTATTGAACACAAACTATAGCTGACATAATGTCTAATTTGTGGTACTATCGGCAATATTATATAACTAACTAACGCATGTGAATTTCTTAGACGGTAGTGTAGATTTCAGTTAGATATTGCAAAGTTCTGAAATATTCAGAACAAAATTGTTTCTTTAGAATCTGATTGACACCAAGGTTCTCAAGAAAAAGGTCTATGTGTGTTAAGCTCTGTTGTTTAAATTTTTTGTACTCCTGTGCAATATTACAATAAATGGAAGATAATGTGTATTACTTATGACACTCGGATTAAATCCACAGTTTAGTTGCTTCTTCCTGGCGAGAATCCTCAAAGGATATGAAATTGTGGATCATGCAAGGACATTTATTTTGTGAATTTTAACAGGATTCATTTAAGCTCAGCAAAGAGGTCCGAGTCCAAAGAAATGTTGGTATTGAGCTAGCTTTGCAAGGCATGTAACGAGCTCTGCACAACCTTGTTTCAATGGCTTCTTTGAACATGTTTACGTGTCCTATGACATGATTTTCTTCATGTGAGTTGACCTCTGTGTTATTACAACATTCAGACTAGAAAGACCGAGAAGCTGCTTGATGTGGTGACAAAGCTACTAAAGAATCTGCAGGTTAGCAACTTCTGTATGAAGTTTGGATGACCAAACATTAACAGTACTTCAGAATTTGTGGCTCTCTGTACTTCGTCACACACCGTCATGTGCCTATATGATGATCTATCAATCCAGTGCTGTTATTTTTCATTCATTGAGTACTTGGCTTCCATGTTTGGTTGAAGAACCGTGTTAGATCATAACCAAGGATGTAAGATATGTGTTAGCTGAGACGTGTATTTTTCTCAGTTATTTTAGCTTTGTGAGTAGCGTCGTAATTTTTAAAGCCCGTGGCAACGCATGGTCGTTCTACTAGTTATGTATAAAAAGGCATAGGGTTTCGAACCCAGGACCCTCTGCTTTCGCTCTCACCTATGGAACCACAACACTGACTCAAATCGGATGCTTAATTTGGATCTTCATATTTCTTTTTTGAGGGAATGGATCTTTATATATTATATCATTTTCTTAAGACACATGGGCCCATCAGCTGAGATGGCCTATGGTCAGTGCAGCCTATTTTGCACCATTGTTTAAAAAAATGTAGATAGTACGTCAATTATGATCTCGGTGATAAAAATAATAATTTAAATATTCATGTGTTATAATTATAGTAACTAACGATACTTTTAATCAGTTCAGGTCATAATTTTAAAACATTTATGACTAAAAATATTTGTATAAATTAAAAATTCCAATATTCATTAAATTATAATTAAATATATTATTTGAATTATACAAACATTTCAACAATTATGCACACATTTTAATAGTTCAACGTTTCTATAATTAACAGTATTCTTTTTTTGTATGGTAATATGTGTCTCATCCATATCATAAAGATTAAAGTACGTACAAGTCACATAAAGACCGACATGAGGAAACTGAAAAGACAGCAGAACGTCTCTGAGCTTGACACCAACGGTTATCTCCTGCCTTCGGCACCACCATAGCAGCCACCGAAAGAAAAGATGACGGATCACCATAACAGTATTCATAATTTATATTTTAAACTTTTGATAGGGATATTCTATCATGTCTAATATTTTATTATATAATATATTTTTAATATAAGTCATGAGTAAAAAAATATATTCGTATTAACTAAACATTTTTTTGATACATTAAAGATACCTTTTTCATAAACATTTCAAACGTCGGTATTAACTATCATTTTTTATATAAAACATAGGTTCATATTTAAATGTTTTATGTACTAATCAACATTTGTATGTATATTTTTAACTCAAAAATATTTGAGCATAATGTTACTCCCCAAGGAAACAGCGCGTGCAAAATGGGCCGTGGTATCTGCAGCCCTTTTAAGCTTCGCACGCGGCTTGGTTCAATAGATATTTTTAGGGAGCCACTAGGCATCATACATGTGATTTTTGCTATATGTCAGACCAGTCCGGGGCCATCTAGTTGGAAGCATGCACATCGTCCGAGTCAGTTTGCATGCATGACTTTGCTTTAATTGCGATTATTTTCTTTCCAAACCAATTATTCCTCAAATCTTGGAATGGATATTAATTAAAGTTATTTTATTTGTTTCCAATAGCAAGGACCATTGCTTCCTAAACAAGGTTGTTGCTTCCAAAAAAAAAATTCCAATTGAATCGACGGCTGTCCACTGGTCTGACACTCGTTTTCTATCAGAAGAAGACTACAGATAAGAGCATCTCTAATAAATGATGTATATTTTGGTGCTCTAAACCAGTAATGCAAAAATTTGGAGCATAAAAAAAATGCTTTTTACATCTCTGAAAAAGGCCCAACACCAACAAATGGTCCAAAACGAGGATGGAAAAGAGCAACTTCAACAGATGTAAGATGGAAAAGAGCAACTCCAACAGATGTTCCAAAACAAAGATGTAAAACCGGCAAGCGCCCGCGCGACTGTTGTTCAGCTACTGTACAACCGCACATATTGAAAAAACATATAAAAACAACATAAAAAAATTATACATGTCCATAATATCAAATTATTACATAGTTCTTCAAATCCACGAGACCAAGAGGGTGTTTGTTTCCAGGGACTTATTGGCTTAGGGACTTAAAAAAGTCCCTATAAGTCTCATCTAAACCAAACAGGAGGGACTTATAGGGACTTAAAGTGGGCATTTGGGACTTATGAAATAAGACTCTCAAGTAGGGACTTATAGGGACTTATAGTTGTAATATGGTCTTATAGGGACTTATAAGTTCCAGGAACCAAACAAGTAGGGACTTTTTAGGAACTTGGGACTAAAAAAAGTCCTAAGACTTATGAACCAAGCAGGGCCCAAATGCAAATAGTTTTGCACAATACAACATAGTTTTCACAAACAAATAATGAATCTATGCTGCCCTTTCTCCATGCCATGTCCAATGCTGTTCCATCAAATCTTTCCGAAGTTGATCATGCACATCGGTGTCTCTAATCTCGCTGTACACCTTCATGAAACCTCTGATCCGCTGTTCTTTTCGCATGGGGTTAATAAGAATGCCCATCAAGTGACAGAAGTTCTAATCGTGCTTCGGCTTCTTCCCCTTGTGCATGGCCACTAGCATAGCAATGTCTCTTCTTCATGCAAATCAAATTCATCGCCCGACGATGAATCGTCCACGAATGGGGAGTCAACCGAGCTCATCTACAATGCAGACAACCACCGTCAAACATACTATCCAATCTTAATTTAAATCATCAAGTTTCGTCGTTTTTTACCTTGGGGAATTCCGTCGAACACCTTGTGCGCGGGATGGAGGAAGATGGCCGGCGGTTGGATTGGTAGTCGGTTGCTGTTGCGGACAGCGGCGCAGAGGAGAAGGGAGCTCGGCGGCCGGCAATATTTAACTTTTCGTGATACTCTGTCTCACAAAGGATCCGCGGAGAGGGTTGGCGGTTCTATGGAGACAGAGTATCTTCCTCCTCCATGTCGGTATGATTTTCTGTTGTTGTTCTTCCCCTTTCATGGCAGTTGGCCCGGCTGCAGCGCCAGAACCGGATCTTAGTTCCCTTCCATTTGAAAGGGACACACATTGTGGTACTTAAACCATGGATGACGAAGGTTGGTGCAGGTCTCTTGGATACATATGTGTGTTCATGTCTTTTCGGCACCAGAGCAAATAAATAGGGCTGCAGTGCGGTGGTGATTATGTCGTGGCGGAAGATATTGGCCTGCTTTGATCTGGTTGCCCACTCTTGTGTTGCAGATGTCTTCTAGAAGGTTTGAGGATGATGGCACAGAGCTCTAGAGGTCTTCGTGTTTTACTGGTTGTGTTAGGGTGCTTTGTAATTTTCTTCTGGTTTATTATGTGTGTGTTAGAGTATGCTTGTACGGGTTAAAGACTTTGTATTTGTTGATGATTTGAATACAAGCATACTTTAAAAAAAATGTCAGAAAACACGCATTCACCGGTTGGATTGGTTGTGACTTTGTATTTACTGGTTCTGCGCGTCCTTCGTCCGCTCTCGTCGCTCTCTCTCCCGCACCAAAAAAAAAAAAAAACCCTGTCGTTCGACCTCCCCACGAGCGAGAGAGGAAGCCGGCCAGGTAGTACCGGAATGACCCAACGTCGCCGCGGCAGCTCGCCAGCACCGGCGCCTCCGCCCCCGCCTCATCCACAGGATACGATCGACACCTAGCTCTGGCTAGTAGGAATCAAACGTACGGCTAGGCACCCAGATCGTGGAGATTAGCGGCCGGCGTCACGGAGGGCGTGACTAGGTTAAGCTTTAATTATCTCTCTGAGCCCATGCGTATTTGTGAAAGGAGCCTGTGGAAGAGGCGGTAGTGCGAGAAAGTATATATCCCATGTCGTCAGAATCGCATTCCCCTCCCACTCAGCCTCTCTTTATATGGCGTCTCTCTCTCTCACACACGGTCGCACCTTCGTCTTCCCCTCACCAACACACACACACACACACAAAGTGTATACACACAAGTCCAACCAGCAGCAGTCGAGCCAACAAGCAGCCAAGTCCCAGTTGTGTCTGTCCGGATCTTGACACTGGCCCGTACGTAGGTCGATCGTGGGCGAGGATGCACGTGTGGAAGTCTCCCATCTTCAGATAATTAGGCAAGCGGCAGTTTTGCAATGACAATCTGCAAAGTGGAAAATATTCAAATTTCTCGTTTTTTAGGGGATATTTCAGATTTCTCGTTTTTTTCCTCAGGGGTTTCAGATTTCTCGTAATCGTTGGAGGGGTGTGTGTGTGTGTGTGTGTGTGTGTGTGTGTGTGTGTGTGTGTGTGCGGCGAGGAGCTCCTTCGGCAAGGCCATGAACGAGAGGTCGTTGCTGCGTTGTCTTGTTTGGCCGCCGCCGTCGAGTCCTTCGGTGTCGCCGCCATTGACGCAAGCGGGAATAAGAGAACCCTAAATCAGATGTGCCAGTTTAGAGCATGATGAAATACGTGTGTTTTGGAATCAGGAATGAGCTACTGGAATTGAGAATTGACGGCGAGTGGGAATGGGCCGCTTTGAGATTGTCGCCGCCGCCACGTGTCGGGTATCCAATTGGGTCTCATGTCCTCTGCTGTGAGACCTGGTCTCATAGGAAATTTTTATCCGGGTGGGCGGATAACGACCGTCAAAAGTGCAGGCTGGAGGTCGTGAGGTGAGGAAAGTGAAATAAGGACGGCCAAACGAAAAACTAACCAGTTGGGGTCCTTTTTGTCAACTTCTCGCACAGGTCACACGTCATTCCTCCGCGTGGCAATCCAAGTCGACGTGGCCATGGTCAATTTGCCACGTGGCTTCGTCAGCACCATTTAGGACCCGCAGTGGACAACTTAACTAGGTTTAGGACTTAGCTTTGCATTTTAAAACTTTTAGGACCTAAGTGACACACCTCGAATACTTTTAGGATCAATAGTGCATTTTACTCTTTCAAGGCGGATGCACGTGTTTGTATTATAACATATTTAAATTGATTAATAACATAAAAGAGAGGTCAATCCTAAATAGAAGTTTAGCATCTTCTAACTTTTAGTTTAACACTTGCTTAACACTGTAACATTGCCCAACAATGTACAAATCTACAACAAATATGTGAGGAGAGAAGCAAGTGCAAAAATAAGTACATCCTCCATTTGGTCCCCAAATCCTGTTACCCAAATAAATGGATTTCTTGAAATTCCTCAAGATATCTCAAGCAGTAGGTTTTGTCCCAGCCTTGTGAGAATACCTGAAACAGTGACGCAGTAGTAAATACCGAAGCGAATATTTCTAGCAGATACTTATGAGTTTAAGACACTTACATCAAAATTAATCTACCCTCAAATAGAAAATGTGAGGTTCAAGTGGCCAGACTTCACAAAGCACTGTCACCATTTTAGGTTGAACATTATGTACCTAAAAAAATGAGCCGGATCAGTTCCATGCTTTTTCAATGTTCTGATTCAAAACAAAAGAAACAAGTTACTTGGTTTCAAAAAAGAACTATGATTTGTACCTTATCATACTTCTAAAAATCATCATGGTCTTCCTGACTACAGTTCCTCCCAATTGATCATTCCACTCCTAAACTCTATGAACGTACCCCTAAGCAAATGTTTACTTGGTCAATAAAGAGCTAGTACCGGTATGGTGAGAACTCTCGGACATGATTCTGCGCTGACATTTTAACCGAGATATCCAAGTCCATGATGTAATGGGGAGTGAAGTTAATAAATTCCAGCAAAAGAGCACATATTATGAACATTTATTGTATATATACTTTTTTTTACCAGCCAACTGTGGAGTAAAACACCCACCTGAAAGTTAAAACGGCTGGCGACGACATGGAGTAAACCATCAGCCTAATGAAGCCGGCGGTAGGACTATAAAGACTTAGGCAAAGAGAAGCAAAGTCCCCCGATCACCTCGAGCATCGTCTTCTACCTCTGCTATTGCTGGCTCTCCTCATGGCACCGACTGCCAGTGAGCGGGGCCGGCCCTAGTATTACGGAGGCCCTAGTACGATTGTGGCAGAATGAACATTAACACAGTAATTTATATACTTTCAACAATATATATCATATAGTATCAAGAAAATAAAAAAAAGGCATTAACATAAAAACATAATTTTAGTTGGCAAATAGAGTCTCAATACACCGGAAATGCCAAACGGTGGACGGGTGCATCGGCTCCCTGTATAAAAAAACAATTTTCCACCATGCAAAAAAATTTGAAAGAATTTATACACACACAAATACACGAATAACACATACAAGAAAAAAATTCATGACAATATACTTTCATACGTGGCGTAGACAAAAAAAAAACAAATTTTCATAACAATATACCCTTATTATGGGGCCAGGATTTTGTTTTTTTTGTGCTGCTTGCAAATCAAAATATATTTGAATGAAAATTCACAGATCCATCATGCATATGTTTAAGTTTCCACAGTATTTTTTTTTGGATTTTTTTGAAACTTGGAAATATGATTTTTGAATCATTTCAAAAAAAGGGAGCCAATGCCCCCGTCCACCATTAAGTCGCTTCCCTCAATACACCACCTATATGTGATAATATGATGCAAATAATGATTATAATATACTCAACTATAAATAACTATTAAATAAACACAACATGGTGAAGTGTGTCGATGAGGGGGGGCATATGCCCCCTGTCCATATTAAAGTTTCGTTCTGCATTTTTTTTGTAATTTATTTAAGTATGTAGATATATTAGGCCCTTATTTAAGTACTAGCTCAGCCACTGCCGACAATGGTGGCGACGACGATGATGTTGGCGGTGCCGGTGATGGCAAGATGCCCCTGGAGCCAATGGAGCTTCTCAAGCCAGCAGTGTTGCTGATGGTGCGGGCGGCGCTGTTGCAGCCGATAGGTCTGAATCTGCCCGTCGGGTTGGCATATCTACTATATCACTAAGCTCCCTAGTTATAAAGGCCTCTCAGCCAATTGAGTTTGTCAATTCTGGATCCAGCCTCCCAATTTTGACTCGGTCGTGCGTCTAGTGGGTCCCTTTGGTCAGTGGAGGTGGCTGATCCCTTTCCTATCGTGGTACAACTCTCTTGATCCCTAGCATCTATACATGCTCCGAGGCGAAAAAAGGGTGAAGAGAGGAGGCGTTCTCTGTCGGCGGATCTGACATTCCCCTTCCCCTCCGGCGTGCTCGTATCAATTCCACCAAGGCAAGTATTAATCACTCGGGGTGTGCTTCATGCTTCAATGCCCGTTTAATTTGGAGCACATCTTCTTTATTGTATGATTTATGTGAAGGTACATTTTACAACACGAATCATTTATTTGTCGTCAAATTTTGAAGTGAAATTCACTTTTAACAATACTCACATCAGATTTACAAGTATAAAAGTTTGCCCGTGTGGAAGTCTCCCATCTTCAGATAATTTTTTTTAAGCATCAGCACAGACACAAGCGCTCATGTACACGTGCATACACTCACCCCTATGAACGCACACACGCACACCCTACTCCTATGAGCACCTCCGAAAGACTGAGCCGGCATGTCATCTTGAGATTTACAAAGTCACCGCAGGCGCCTCGTCGTCGACGGGAACGTCTCCTCTCACTGAAAGCGCATCGCCGAAAATCCTGAAATAAATCCAGGAATAATGCGAGCACCAGGATTTAAACCCTGGTGGGTTGGAGATACCACCGTCCACCTAACCATCTCAACCACAGGTTGATTCGCCATCTTCAGATAATTAGGCAAGTGGCAGTTTTGCAATGACACTCTGCAAAGCGGAAAATATTCAAATTTCTCGTTTTTAGGGGATATTCAGATTTCTCGTTTGTTTTTGAGGGGTTTCATATTTCTCGTAATCCGTTGGAGGGAGTTTTTTTTGTTTCTTTGAGAATTATCCGTTGGAGGGAGTGAAGCACACAGCAGCCCAGCCCAGCGAATTCCCAAAGTGGGCCGTCGTATCCAAGCAGTCCGTCCTGCACTATTCTATCTAGAGCCCAAGACACCAACTCGCTGGGCCCAACACCACGTCGCTTTTTTCCTGTGCACGCAAGGAAGAAGCGGTTCCAGAAAAAGAAAAAGAAAAAGAGAACTCCCCACGAACGAGAGAGCTGGAGCCAGCCGCCAATGACCCGACGCCGCCGGCGCCTCCGCCCCCGCTCGAAGACAACGATCTCCTCTGTGAGATCCTGCTCCGCCTCCCGCCGCCTCCCTCCTCCCTTCCCCGCGCCTCCGCCGTCTGCAAGCGGTGGCGATGCATCGCGGTCGACCCCAAATTTCTCGAATACGCACGAATGTGCGTATTATATTATAAAGAAGGAATCGGGGTAAAGAGCCCGTCCACGTTAGTGTTACAGGTTACATATTTACACTGAACACTAACTCCACCCTCCACCTTCCTCTCCTATGGCTACCTACGCTCCCCTGCCCACTCCTCCACCTCTACAAAGAAGGCGTCCGTGTCTCCTCGTAGTATGCCCGCTTGCTTCCATGTACGGCCCTCTCGGACGACTGCTTGGATGATCCTGTTCTTCGAGGGTGTAGCTCCGTCAAAGACAATCGAGTTGCGATGCTTCCATATCTGCCATAGTCCTAGAATGATGATTGCATTGGCATCCCTCTCGGCCGGCCTTCTTCCTCCCTTGTCCTGACACCACGCCCCAAGGCTTTCACTCGCAGAGGGTATCCACTCCGGCTTGCGCAAGGGATGATAGATCGCTGTCCACACTTCCCGCGCGACAACACACTCAAGTAGAACGTGATTTATGCTCTCTTCTTCTTGGCTGCACATAGGGCAGTGCTCTTGATGGTCCAGTCCACGTCTTGCTAGTCGATCGGAAGTCCAGCACCTGTTCTGGATTGCGAGCCATGTGAAGAAACGACACGGCGCCGGTGCCCTTGATTTCCAAGTGAATTCAGCCGTGGGAACGACCTGCCTGCCCCAGAACTTGGCCGCATAGGCGCTCCGCGCTGAAAAGCATCTGCTAGCCTCCCATGTCCAAGAGATGGCATCATTTTGTGTTGGGTCCAGCTCGATTCGTTGTATCATCGTCCACAACTGCAGGTATTCATGCAACGATTCAGCAGTGACCTCCGGGCTCACCTGAGTGACCCAGTTGTCGTTCAGAAGCGCCTGGGAGACGGTGCATGTTCTTCTTATTTTCCTCTTGACTCGCCCGTAGGTCGAGGGTGCGATCTCTCCGATCCTGTGGCCTTCAAGCCATCTATCTTCCCAAAAGAGTGCCGTATTTCCATCCCCTAGGGTCCAGCGAGCAGCCGCGTTGAAGATTTGTGTTGAGGCTTTTGGCACCCTGATGTCAAACTCTGCCCATGGCCTTGTTGCATCCGCTCGTTGCAACCAGGGCCATCTTGCTTGCACCGCCTTGTTCATCCATCCTAGGTTGGGGATGCCTAGTCCACCTGCCCACTTCGGGGCGCAGACCGACTCCCACGCGACCGCGCAGCTGCCACCAAACGAGTTCGCCTCCGCGCACCAAAGAAAACTGCGGCATATTCTGTTCATTGCTGAGATTGTCCTCTGCGGGAGGTCGAGTGCCATCATCGCATGTAGCGGTATCGCACACAGCACGGCTTGTACAAGGAGCATTCTTCCACTCTTTGGCATCTTCGTAGCTTTCCACTTTGGCAACGCCATGGCAAGTTGATCCACAAGGCCTGATAGCTGAACACGGGACTGTTTTCTGAGGGTGAGCGGCAATCCAAGGTACTTGCACGGGAAGGTACCTCGCGGACACCCAAGTGCCCGTTCCACTATCTCCAAGGTCTCGGCGGAGCAGCGTATAGGGTAGACCGCACTTTTGGCCAAATTGACACGGAGGCCCGATGCCTCATCAAACAGAGTAAGCAGAGATGCGCAGGTGCTTAAGTCCCGCTCATTTGTCTTAAGGAAGATCATTACGTCGTCAGCGAACATGGAGAGGCGGTGGTGCAGGCCAGTTCTCGCCAAGGGAGCCAGCAAGCCCCTAGTGGTCGCGAGCTCAAACATGCGGTGTAGGGGCTCCATGATAAGGATGAAAAGCATTGGGGATAGTGGTGCACCCTGCCGTAAGCCCATGGTGTTGTATATTGGTCTACCCGGCATACCGTTGATCATGATCCTAGTTGATGAGCTTGCCAGCAATCCACAGATCCACGTGATCCAACGCTCCCCAAAACCTGCCTTGCGCAGCACTTCCAGTAGGAAAGGCCAATGTACCGAGTCAAACGCCTTTGATATATCCAGCTTGAGCATGATGGCTGGGTCCCGCATGGCGTGAAGCCTCCTAGCTGTGCATTGGACGACCCCAAATTCACCGTCCGCTTCCGCGCCCACCACGGGGAGCCGCCCCTCCTCGGCGTCTTCCAGCACCGCGATGACGGCATCGTGTTCGCCCCCGTCCCGGCCCTTCCCGACCGCGTCCCTCCCCAGCGCTTCGACCTGCGACTCCCCGAAGACCACCCCTACCTGGGGCCACAGTTGCTCGGCTGCCGCCATGGCCGCGTCCTCGTATTCGACCGGCCGCGTGCGGAGGTCCTTGTGTGTGATCCCATCGCGGGCGAGGAGCGCCGCGTGGCTGTTCCGCCGGAGTTCACAACGGCCGACGTCAACGGGGCGGTACTCTGCGCTGACCGCGGCCAGGGACACGTGCACGGCGGCTGCCACTCCAGCCACTTCAAGGTGGTGTTGGTGTTCATGCGCATCCATGAATATCATGCCCTCGCTCTGTTGGGGAATGTAGTAATTTCAAAAAAATTCCTACGATCACGCAAGACCATGGTGATGGCATAGCAACGAGAGGGGAGAGTGTCCGTCCACGTACCCTCGTAGACCGAAAGCGGAAGCGTTATAACAACGCGGTTGATGTAGTCGTACGTCTTCACGATCCGACCGATCCAAGCACCGAACGTACGGCACCTCCGAGTTCTGCACACGTTCAGCTCGATGACGATCCCGGACTCGATCCAAAGAAAGTGTCGGGATGAGTTCCGTCGACGACGGCGTGGTGACGATGTTGATGCTCCACCGACGCAGGGCTTCGCCTAAGCTCCGCGACGATATGACTTCTCCGGCGCAGGGCTTCGCCTAAGCTCCGCGACGATATGACCGAAGTGGAATATGGTGGAAGGGGGCACCGCACACGGCTAAGGAAAGATCCGTAGATCAACTTCTGTGTCATGGGGTGCCCTTGCCCTCAGATATAAAGGAGACAAGGGGAGGTGGCGGCCCAAGGGGAGGCGCGCAAGGAGGAGTCCTACTCCCACCGAGTAGGACTCCCCCTCCTAGTTGGAGTAGGATTGGGGAGGGGGAAAGAGGGAAGGGGCGCCGCCCCCCTTCTCCTTGTCCTATTCGGACTGGAAGGGGGAGGGGGGCGCGCAGCCCACCTTGGCCGGCCCTTCTCCTTCTCCCTTGAGGCCCATGAAGGCCCATATACCCCCCGGGGGGTTCCGGTAACCCCCCGGTGTTCCGGTAACATCCTGTTTTCACTCGGAACCATTCCGAAGTCCAAACTTAGGCTTCCAATATATCAATCTTTATGTCTCGACCATTTCGAGACTCCTCGTCATGTCCGTGATCACATCCGGGACTCCGAACAAACTTCGGTGCATCAATACTTATAAACTCATAATGAACTGTCATCGAAACGTTAAGCGTGCGGACCCTACGGGTTCGAGAACTATGTAGACATGACCTAGAACCATTCTCGGTCAATAACCAATAGCGGAACCTGGATGCCCATATTGGTTCCTACATATTCTACGAAGATCTTTATCGGTCAAACCGCATAACGACATACGTTGTTCCCTTTGTCATCGGTATGTTACTTACCCGAGATTCGATCGTCGGTATCCAATACCTAGTTCAATCTCGTTACCGGTAAGTCTCTTTACTCGTTCCGTAATACATCATCTTCACAACTAACTCATTAGTTGAAATGCTTGCAAGGCTTAAGTGATGTGCATTACCGAGAAGGCTCGAGATACCTCTCCGACAATCGGAGTGACAAAACCTAATCTCGAAATCGCCAACCCAACAAGTACCTTTGGAGACACCTGTAGTACTCCTTTATAATCACCCGATTCGTTGTGGCGTTTGGTAGTACCAAAGTGTTCCTCCGTAAACGGAGTTGCATAATCTCATAGTTATAGGAACATGTATGGGTCATGAAGAAAGCATTAACATACTAAACGATCAAGTGTTAAGCTAACGGAATGGGTCATGTCAATCAGATCATTCAACTAATGATGTGACCTTGTTAATCAAATAACAACTCCTTGTTCATGGTTAGGAAACATAAGCATCTTTGATTAACAAGCTAATCAAGTAGAGGCATACTAGTGACATACTGTTTGTCTATATATTCACACATGTATTATGTTTCCGGTTAATACAATTCTAGCATGAATAATAAACATTTATCATGATATAAGGAAATAAATAATAACTTTTATTATTGCCTCTAGGGCATATTTCCTTCATCTCCCACTTGCACTAGAGTCAATAATCTAGATTACAAAGTAATGATCCTAACACCCATGGAGTCTTGGTGCTGATCATGTTTTGCACGTGGAAGAGGCTTAGTCAACGGTCTGCAACATTCAGATCCGTATGTATTTTGCAAATCTCTATGTCTCCCACTTGGACTTGGTCCCGAATGGAATTGAAGCGTCTCTTGATGTGCTTGGTCCTCTTGTGAAATCTGGATTCCTTTGCCAAGGCAATTGCACCATATTGTCACGGAAGATCTTCATCGGTCCCGATGCACTAGGTATGACACCTAGATCGGAAATGAACTCTTTCATCCAGACTCCTTCATTCGCTGCTTCGAAGCAGCTATGTACTCCGCTTCACATGTAGATCTCGCCACGACGCTTTGTTTAGAACTGCACCAACCGACAGCTCCACCATTTAATAAAACACGATCCGGTTTGCGATTTAGAATCGTCCGGATCGATGTCAAAGCTTGCATCGACGTAACCATTTACGACTAGCTCTTTGTCACCTCCATATCGAGAAACATATCCTTAGTCCTTTTCGTATTTCAGGATGTTCTTGACCGCTGTCCGATGATCCACTCTGGATTACTTTGGTACCTTCCTGCCAAGCTTACAGCTAAGCATCGTCGGTCTGGTACACAGCATTGCATACATGATAGAGCCTATGGCTGAAGCATAGGAACATCTTTCATTTTCTCTCTATCTTCTCATTGTGGTCGGGCATTGAGTCGACTCAATCTTACACCTTGCAACACAGGTAAAAACCTTTCTTTGCCTGATCCATTTTGAACTTTTCAAAACTTTATCAAGGTATGTGCTTTGTGAAAGTCCAATTAAGCGTCTTGATCTATCTCTATAGATCTTGATGCCCAATATGTAAGCAGCTTCACCGAGGTCTTTCATTGAAAAACTTTTATTCAAGTATCCTTTTATGCTATCCAGAAATTCTATATCATTTCCAATCAATAATATGTCGTCCACATATAATATCAGAAATGCTACAGAGCTCCCACTCACTTTCTTGTAAATACAGGCTTCTCCAAAAGTCAGTACAAACCCATATGCTTTGATCACACTATCAAAGCGTTTATTCCAACTCCGAGAGGCTTGCACCGACCATAAATTGATCATTGAGCTTGCACACTTTGTTAGCACCCTTTGGATCGACAAAACCTTCTGGTTGCATCATATACAACTCTTCTTCTAGAAATCCATTCAAGAATGCGGTTTTTACATCCATTTGCCAAATTTCATAATCATAAAATGCGGCAATTGCTAACATGATTCGGACAGACTTAAGCATCGCTACGGGTGAGAAAGTCTCATCGTAGTCAACCCCTTGAACTTGTCGAAAACCTTTTGCAACCAGTCGAGCTTTGTAGACGGTTACATTACCATCGGCGTCAGTCTTCTTCTTAAAAATCCATTTATTTTCAATGGCTTGCCGATCATCGGGCAAGTCAACCAAAGTCCATACTTTGTTCTCATACATGGATCCCATCTCAGATTTCATGGCTTCTAGCCATTTTATGAATCTGGGCTCACCATCGCTTCTTCATAGTTCGTAGGTTCGCCATGGTCAAGTAACATGACTTCGAAATAGGATTACCGTACCACTCTGTGCGTATCTTACTCTGGTTGACCTCACGAGGTTCAGAGTAACTTGATCTGAAGCTTCATGATCATCATCATTAGTTTCTTCACTAATTGGTGTAGTTGTCACAGGAACCATTTCTTGTGATGAACTACTTTCCAATAAGGGAGCAGATCTGATTATCTCATCAAGTTCTACTTTCCTCCCACTCACTTCTTTCGAGAGAAACTCCTTCTCTAGAAAGGATCCGAATTTAGCAACGAAAATCTTGCCTTCAGATCTGTGATAGAAGGTGTACCCAACAGTCTCCTTTGGGTATCCTATGAAGACACATTTTTCCGATTTGGGTTCGAGCTTATCTGGTTGAAGTTTCTTTACATAAGCATCGCAGCCCCAAACTTTAAGAAACGACAACTTTGGTTTCTTGCCAAACCACAGTTCATAAGGCGTCGTCTCAACGGATTTTGACGGTGTCCTATTCAACGTGAATGCGGCTGTCTCTAAAGCATAACCCCAAAACGATAGCGGTAAATCGGAAATAGACATCATAGATCGCACCATATCCAGTAAAGTACGATTACGACGTTCGGACACACCATTTCTCTGTGGTGTTCCGGGTGGCGTGAGTTGCGAAACTATTCCACATTGTTTCAAATGTAAACCAAACTCGTAACTCAAATATTCTCCTCCACGATCAGATCGTAGAAACTTTATTTTCTTGTTACGATGATTTTCCACTTCACTCTGAAATTCTTTGAACTTTTCAAATGTTTCAGATTTGTGTTTCATTAAGTAGATATACCCATATCTGCTCAAATCATCTGTGAAGGTGAGAAAATAACGATACCCGCCAAGTGCCTCAATATTCATTGGACCACAAACATCGGTATGTATGATTTCCAACAAATCAGTTGCTCGCTCCATAGTTCGGAGAACGGCGTTTTTGTCATCTTGCCCATGAGGCACGGTTCGCAAGTACCAAGTGATTCATAATCAAGTGATTCCAAAGTCCATCAAGATGGAGTTTCTTCATGCGTTTTACACCGATATGACCTAAACGGCGAGTGCCACAAATAAGTTGCACTATCATTATCAACTCTGCATCTTTTGGCTTCAACATTATGAATATGTGTATCACTACTGTCGAGATTCAACAAGAATAGACCATTCTTCAAGGGTGCATGACCATAAAAGATATTACTCATATAAATAGAACAACCATTATTCTCTGATTTAAATGAATAACCGTCTCGCAATAAACAAGATCCAGATATAATGTTCATGCTCAACGCTGGCACCAAATAACAATTATTTAGGTCTAAAACTAATCCCGAAGGTAGATGTAGAGGTAGCGTGCCGACTGCGATCACATCGACTTTGGAACCATTTCCAACGCGCATCGTCACCTCGTCCTTAGCCAATCTTCGCTTAATCCGTAGTTCCTGTTTCGAGTTGCAAATATTAGCAATGAACCAGTATCAAATACCAGGTACTACTGCGGTATTAGTAAGGTACACATCAATAACATGTATATCACATATACCTTTGATCACCTTGCCATCCTTCTTATCCGCCAAATACTTGGGGCAGTTCCGCTTCCAATGTCGATCACCGCTTGCAGTAAAACACTCAGTTTCAGGCTTAGGTCCAGATTTGGGTTTCTTCTCTTGATCAGCAACTTTCTTGCTGTTCTTTTGAAGTTTCCTTCTTCTTCCTTTGCCTTTTTCTTGAAACTAGTGGTCTTGCTGACCATCAACACTTGATGCTCTTTCTTGATTTCTACCTCCATGACTTTTAGCATTGCGAAGAGCTCGAGAATTGTCTTAGTCATCCCTTGCATATTATAGTTCATCACGAAGCTCTTGTAGCTTGGTGGCGTGATAGGAGAATTCATCAATGACACTATCATCCGGAAGATTAACTCCCAGCTGAATTAAGTGATTGTTATACCCGGACATTTTGAGTATGTGCTCACCGACGAACTATTCTCCTCCATCTTGCAGCTATAGAACTTATTGGAGACTTCATATCTCTCAATCCGGGCATTTGCTTGAAATATTAACTTCAACTCCGGAACATCTCATATGCTCCATGACGTTCAAAACGTCGTTGAAGACCCGGTTCTAAGCCGTAAAGCATGGCACACTGAACTATTGAGTAGTCATCAGCTCTGCTTTGCGAGACGTTCACAACTTCGGCTCAAGATCTCAGCGAGGCTGTCACCCAGCGGTGCTTCCAGACGTAATTTTTCGTGCAGCAATGAGGATAATCCTCAAATTACGGACCCAGTCCGTGTAATTGCTACCATCATCTTTCAACTTTGCTTTCTCAAGGAACACATTAAAATTCAACGGAACAACAGCACGAGCCATCTATCTACATCAAACATAGACAAGCAAAATACTATCGGTACTAAGTTCATGATAAATTTAAGTTTGATTAATCATATTAAAACCTCCCACTTAGACAGACATCTCTCTAGTCATCTAAGTGATCACGTGATCCAAATCAACTAAACCATGTCCGATCATCACGTGAGATGGAGTAGTTTCAATGGTGAACATCACTATGTTGATCATATCTACTATATGATTCACGCCGACCTTTCGGTCTCGTGTTCCGAGGCCATATCTGTTATATGCTAGGCTCGTCAAGTTTAACTGAGTATTCGCGTGCGCAACTGTTTTGCACCCGTTGTATTTGAGCGTAGAGCCTATCACACCCGATCATCACGTGGTGTCTTAGCACGAAGAACTTTCGCAGCGGTGCATACTCGTGGAGAACACTTCTTGATAATTTTAGTGAGAGATCATCTTATAATGCTACCGTCAATCAAAGCAAGATAAGATGCATAAAGGATAAACATCACATGCAATCAATATAAGTGATATGATATGGTCATCATCATCTTGTGCTTGTGATCTCCATCGCCAAGCACCGCCATGATCACCATCGTCACCGCGCGACACCTTGATCTCCATCGTAGCATCGTGGTCGTCTCGCCAACTATTGCTTCTACGACTATCGCTACTCCTTAGTGATAAAGTAAAGCAATTACATGGCGTTGCATTTCATACAATAAGCGACAACCATATGGCTCCTGCCAGATTGCCGATAACTCGGTTACAAAACATGATCATCTCATACAATAAAATATAGCATCACGTCTTGACCATATCACATCACAACATGCCCTGCAAAAACAAGTTAGACGTCCTCTACTTTGTTGTTGCAAGTTTTACGTGGCTGCTACGGGCTGAGAAAGAACCGTTCTTACCTACGCATCAAAACCACAACGATACTTCGTCAAATAGACTCCGTTTAACCTTCTCAAGGACCGGGCGTAGCCACACTCGATTCAACTAAAGTGAGAGAGACAGACACCGCCAGTCACCTTTAAGCAACGAGTGCTCGGGCGGTGAAACCAGTCTCGCGTAAGCGTCTGCGTAATGTCGGTCCGGCCGCTTCATCTCACAATACAGCTGAACCAAAGTATGACATGCTGGTAGGCAGTATGACTTGTATCGTCCACAACTCACTTGTGTTCTACTCGTGCACATGACATCAACGCATAAAACCAGGCTCGGATGCCATTGTTGGGGAACGTAGTAATTTCAAAAATTTCCTACGATCACGCAAGACCATGGTGATGGCATAGCAACGAGGGGAGAGTGTCCGTCCACGCACCCTCGTGAGACCGAAAGCGAAGCGTTATAACAACGCTGTTGATGTAGTCGTGCGTCTTCACGATCCGACCGATCCAAGCACCGAGCGTACGGCACCTCCGAGTTCGCACACGCGTTCAGCTCGATGGCGATCCCGGACTCGATCCAGCAAAGTGTCGGGATGAGTTCCACAAGACGACGGCGTGGTGGCGATGTTGATGCTCCACCGACGCAGGGCTTCGCCTAAGCTCATGACGATATGACTTCTCCGCGCAGGGCTTCGCTTAAGCTCCGCGACGATATGACCGAAGTGGAATATGGTGGAAGGGGCACCGCACGGCTAAGGAAAGATCCGTAGATCAACTTTTGTGTCATGGGGTGCCCTTGCCCCGTATATAAAGGAGACAAGGTGGAGGTGGCGGCCCAGGGGGAGGCGCGCTAAGGAGGAGTCCTACTCCCACCGGAGTAGGACTCCCCCTCCTAGTTGGAGTAGGATTGGGGAGGGGAAAGAGGAAGGCGCCGCCCCTTCTCCTGTCCTATTCGGACTGGAAGGGGAGGGGCGCAGCCCACCTTGGCCGGCCCTTCTCCTTCTCCCTTGAGGCCCATGAAGGCCCATATACCCCCGGGGTTCAGTAACCCCGGTGTTCGAGAACATCCTGTTTTCACTTGGAACCATTCCGAAGTCCAAACTTAGGCTTCCAATATATCAATCTTTATGTCTCGACCATTTCGAGACTCCTCGTCATGTCCATGATCACATCCGGGACTCCGAACAAACTTCGGTGCATCAATACTTATAAACTCATAATGAACTGTCATCGAAACGTTAAGCGTGCGGACCCTACGGGTTCGAGAACTATGTAGACATGACCTAGAACCATTCTCGGTCAATAACCAATAGCGGAACCTGGATGCCCATATTGGTTCCTACATATTCTCTGAAGATCTTTATCGGTCAAACCGCATAACGACATCGTTGTTCCTTTGTCATCGGTATGTTACTTACCCGAGATTCGATCGTCGGTATCCAATACCTAGTTCAATCTCGTTACGGTAAGTCTCTTTACTCGTTCCGTAATACATCATCTTCACAACTAACTCATTAGTTGAAATGCTTGCAAGGCTTAAGTGATGTGCATTACCGAGAAGGCTCGAGATACCTCTCCGACAATCGGAGTGACAAAACCTAATCTCAAATCGCCAACCCAACAAGTACCTTTGGAGACACCTGTAGTACTCCTTTATAATCACCCGATTCGTTGTGACGTTTGGTAGTACCAAAGTGTTCCTCCGGTAAACGGGAGTTGCATAATCTCATAGTTATAGGAACATGTATGGGTCATGAAGAAAGCATTAACATACTAAACGATCAAGTGTTAAGCTAACGGAATGGGTCATGTCAATCAGATCATTCAACTAATGATGTGACCTTGTTAATCAAATAACAACTCCTTGTTCATGGTTAGGAAACATAACCATCTTTGATTAACAAGCTAGTCAAGTAGAGGCATACTAGTGACATACTGTTTGTCTATATATTCACACATGTATTATGTTTCCGGTTAATACAATTCTAGCATGAATAATAAACATTTATCATGATATAAGGAAATAAATAATAACTTTTATTATTGCCTCTAGGGCATATTTCCTTCACGCTCGGGTCTACTCCTTCGAGACCAACACATGGGGCCATCCCATCACAACAGAGGCTCCATATTCAAGTTCGACTTGTTGCAGTGGTTCCCAGAGCACCCTTGTTGGTAATGTTCTTTACTGGCTGTTAAATCACACGGAAGACGGCATACTTCAGTTTGATTTGGATAGACAAAGCCTCGATGTGATTGAGGCCCCTCCCAGGATGAGTTTTCCCTGCAACTGTCAGATCATCCAGGCTGAGGATGGTACTCTTGGCCTCGCCATATTGTCTCACCGTTACCATAACATTATAATGTGGCAGAGGAAGGTTAATTGCAATGGCGTTGGCACATGGGTGCTATGGAAGATCACCGAAATGCATGACATTCTTGGGCTCCCTCCTCTGATTGAGGTAGCATTAGCAAGAAGGGGGCTGGCACTGATAAGGGGATACGCCGAGGATGCTAATGAAATATTTTTATATCTGGATGGCATTGTCTACATGGTTCAACTTAAGTCGATGCAATCGAGAAAACTCTGGGAAACCCATCACGCTACCCTATGTCATTCCTTCAACAGTTTCTACACGCCAGGTGATTGTTCATCCTTAGTCCTTACATTGTAGGAGTAACTTAATATGATTATGTCTTGTACATGGTTGCTTGAATACCTTCGTTGCAATTCGTAAGTGTTCACTGACTTAAAACTAAGTTAATGATTGTCTCTTTCCTAGCTGAACTGGTAGGTGTATCACTCTTCACTGTTCGTTAGATATACAAGCTTATAGCCTTTTTGTGTCATCATTCGATGTAGTTGTCTTCATCCTTGGGAGATAACAAATCAAATATCAAGTGGGTATTAGTGTAAAAGCAAATGTCAAATGATTAACACCTTTTCCCCTGAAATTGTTTTCTCTAACCTGCAGGCTTCATTTATTTAAATCTGAATACCTAAGATCACTTCTGTTGGTAGTGTTTATGCGTTTTGGCATGTTTTATTTTGTCTTCTTACATGATGAGGAATGAGTTTACATAATATAAATTCTAGACCATGTCGTATTTTCTTCTTTTAAATCTAACTTCTTAATTATAAGGTAGCTATGTATACTGCTTTCAAGAATGTTTCTTTCAAAACACAACATGTGTGGTTTTGTTTACTGTGGCCAGCATCAATAGTGAGCTATAAACCATAACTACAAGTGAGTTCTGTTTCTTATATTTGTCGATTCATCTATTCAACAGATTGAGTGTTGCCTTCTCATATCCATTTGTCTTTTCCTTGGAACTTTTATTAATTGCATGTTTTATGTTTCTAGGCATTGGAATTGCTGGTGCAGGATACACTGGATGACTATCTGGTTTGATGTGGTAATGTGCTTAAATGGCTCAGCAGGTTAGAACACATCTGAATATAATTTGGGAGGTTTGGACTCTATAGCTTTTTATATGGAAAATATCTAGATGCTAATGTGGATAGCATGCACCAAGCCACCAATGCACTATTGTCCATTCAGCTGTTATTATGCAGTGTTGTAAATAACACATATGCCAATTAAGATGATGGTGATGACAAGGCAACATTCCTCTCCTGTTGTGTGTTGTGCATAGATGACAACCAGATGATCCATATATTGAATATCATGGTGGTGTCGATATTACCAGTTTGTGCCTATCTAACCATGCCTAAAAGCTCTCATTTGTAAAGCTCTGTTCTGAATAGATAAGCTAGAAGGGTTGTGTTACTAGTCCATTTTGTTATTAGAGATAGTCAGTTACAACAATGACTTCCCCACCCCAACAGATTAGAGTGTCAGAACGCTCAAAAGATTTATTTTGTGTTGCTGGCAGTGGCGGACCCACCATTGGGGCGAGCTGGGGCGGCCGCCCCGGGTCGCCGGCGGCGGAGGATCGCCCCACCTACATATCTTTGGGCTCCGGCAGGCGTCGCAATTCAGAAAGCCAGCGCCGCCGCTGTTCTCTGCTGTGTGCTTGGCAGGGATCGATCGAAGGGTGCGTGCCGTGAGGAGAAAGAGTTTTGGGCGGTGGACTGGCCCACGTTTATTAGCTAGTAGTTACAGCCTACAGGCCCAAAGAGACGACATTTCTCACCTTTCCTCGTCAGTTGGTTCATAAATCCCCAAAAATCGATCTAGAGCACTACTTCGCTGCCGTTCCCCTTACGAGTTATGAGAGTCCTAACCACTGGTGTGCTGCCATTCCCCTTTGGAAATTTGGAATTATGAGATCATATTGTGGCAAGTTTACTACTACTCCGTTTCAAAATGTAAAATGTTTTCTTATACTAACGTAGTATATTATGGGATGAGACGGAGGAAGTAATTTTTACTAAGAGCCTTTTTATTCTTTTGTTGTTGAATGCTATGAGTTTTGGTTGAATATCTTTTAAGTAATAGGGCGCCCATTTAGAAGAAAAAAAATGAGTTTTCGTTGAATATCTTTTAAGTAATAGAGCGCCCATTTCAAAGAAAAAAAAAGAGTTTTGGTTGAATAGAGTTGCATATGTGCCGTAAAAATTTAGACATTAAATGTTTGCCCCAGCTAACTTAAATTCCTGGGTCCGCCACTGGTTGCTGGTATTTCTCTGAGATATTACCAGAAATATGATATCTATTACATAGCTCTTCCTTATGTTGCCGAAGTGATCATGAGTTTATACACTCACTTTGTTTGTACACTATGTTCGATTAGGTTCTGCATTTATCTGTATCATGTTACTGTATTATGTTACTAAAAAAAATTCTCTCTTAAGTGAATGAAGGGCTGCTGCAGCTCATTGAGTTTGTCACATCATATCAATGTGGTTAGCAGTGTTTACGTGTTGCCTGAAAAAAGCCTTAGTTAGTGTTTTCCTTAGTCTAACCTTAACCCAGTTGCATGTATTCATGTATTTATGTTTTGCCAGTTGTTTTGCTTGTTCACGTGTTTGCGTATCGAATCAACTACGTAAGATACCTAGCTAGTTGTGTGCTGACTATACTTTCCGAGTTCTCTTCCGTGACGTGTTTCTGTTTTCATTTCCGACCTGTAAGTTCTGTTGTGTGTGAAGTATTTCTATTTGAGTTTCTAACTTGTAAGTTTGCTGCGTGAAGCATTCTGCCAACACACTCACACTGCTGCCATGTTCTTCGTCCCAGTGTTTCCCGCCTGTAATGGCTTACTAACCATTTGCGGGTAAAAAAACATGAACATGTACTCCTTTTGATCCTTGAGCTGGAAATTGGAGAAGAAGCTGCACGTCGGGTACAAATTACTACAGTTTCAGACTGGTGAACTGCACAACCTTCCCTTCCTTTGCTTTTTTTCTTCACCACATTTCCATGTCACGTAGAACAAACGCAAGAAACGTCTGAACTTCTACAGTAAATTTTATCTGAACAAACACTTCAGTTGCTGGCCAACGTTGCGGACACAAAAGGAACAACAGCAGCAGCAAAACCACAAGACGTGATTTGCACCCCATTTCTTCATCCTCTGCTGCATCTTTTGGTGGTTGGACATCATGGATGCCTTTATTTTGGTTTCTTTTTTGGCCGCCGTTGACCTGTAAGTAGGTCCTTAATCAACGGACTTGAAGTTGCCTCAGGGAGGACTGCTCTGAGACGAGGCCTCTGGCCGCGTCTGTCTCGAGGAGCAGCGACGTGTCGGCGCAGTCATGGAAGAGAAGATGGCCCTGAGCCATGACACGGCTGTGTTGCCGTGCACCTCGTACAGGCTCCTCACCATCTCCTTGACTATCTCCTCTGCCCTAGGGTAGCTCTCAGAGTAGTAGTTCAGCCTCAGACCACCACCACCGCCACTAGTAGCGGCAGCAGCGTTCGCTGTCATGGCAGCAGATTAAGGAAGGAAATTTGCAGTTACTTACGAGCATTGAAGCAGCACAGGAGGAGCAGCCAAGACACCACTGGCACTAGGCTTGAGCTCAGACCAATCTTCAGTTCAGCAACACAGGGGTGCGATGTGGTGCGCTCAACAAGATCTCATAAGTTTCGCTTGTTGCAAATGGACGGCTACCAAAACACAGAGATATACAAATCATAAGTTCAGATATGGGGCTCAGGGCAAACACCATACCATCTTCAGTTCCGTCAGAGTAAACCTGTCGATGGCACGGCATCACCTTGTGCCTGATGATGCGTGGCACAAACTTAGTTGAATGCGATGAAAGCAGCCACCCACCTTCACCTCGGCTTAGAAAGCTTGACATCGAGAGCATGTGGCCGTGGGCAGCCCTGGTCCGTACCTTTGTGAGTTGGAATGGCAGAAACTCACAGAAGCCATTCAGAGGAAGTCTCGCAGGTTTCAGATGATCTGCGTGTACAAATAACTTCCTGCAGGTTTCAGACGATCTGCATGTACAAATAACCAACCTCTGACATTCACAGAGAAACCAGCTTACCAAGGCATCAATGCATTTATTGAACTCATCAGATTTTTTGTTTTGTTTTTTGTTTTAGACAAACTCAGAAGCTTTTTATTCAAACGTCACAAGGTTTAGAGGGATGAAATCAAGTCCATTGGGCTGATCTAACCAAACATGGCGGCCAACCCCAGGGATAAGATGCTTCGCGAGCTTGTGAGCCCTGACATTCGAGCTCCTAAGTTCATGAATAATATTACAGGTAACAAAAGTACTCTTTCTATATATAATTTCATGTATGATGGGAGCCATAGACCGCATGAATAATATCAGCTTTGCCATTGGAATGCTTGTTCAGTATCAAAGTAATACTGGAATAGATCATTGGAAGGCTCGGAAAAAGATTCTTAGATACTTGCAATGGATCAAGGATCACATGCTCACATAAAAGTGATCAGGCCATCTTGAGGTGATTGGTTACACAGATTCTGATTATTCCGGATGTGTCGACTCAAGGAAGTCTACATTCGACTATTCGTCTTTGCTGGCTAGGGGAGCAATTTCATGGGAGAGTGGAAAACAACCTCTCTTTTTTTGCAAATAAGAGTGGAAATCAACCTGTTATTGCTACATCCACGATGTAGGCTGAATTTGTGGCATCATTTGAGGCCACTGTTGAATCACTGTGGCTCTGGAATTTCATGTCATGCCTTCAAATTATTGATAATATTGAAAGGCCATTGAGGATTTATTGTGATATTCCGCTGCATTCTTCTTCTCAAAGAATGACAAGTACTCGAAAGGAGCAAAACATATGGATTTGAACATAGCGGATCTGCTAACTCAAGGACTACCACTCAATACATTTTGTGGCCGGCCACGTCGAGAGAATGGGTTCTATAGATAAATCTTTATAAGCATAGTGGGCGTATATATAGAAAAACCGAATGTTGCTCGTCTTTTATGTACTTATGAATTCAATAAATTGTTGTTTTGCTTGTTATCCACATTATCACATATACGATGGTTGCTAGACTAATGGATTAAGAATTAGTGGGTTTAAATTCCCTCTCCTCTCCCTTGCATATAGACATTTGTGTATTATAATTAAAGCAAGAGTCCCGCTCCGGTACAACCCCCCATCCAGCATTTATTAGATGTATGTATGGAGTTACCACATGAGCAACGCATGGAAAGTACTCCCTCAGTTCGGAATTACTTGTCTCGGAAATGGATGTATCTAGAACTAAAATACGTCTAAATACATCCATTTCTGCGACAAGTAATTCCGAACAGAGGGAGTAAGAGTTACTGTACCATCCAGGTGCTAGTGAATGGATCTTAATTGGCTTGAAGAAGCACATTGGACGTTTCATGCATAAATGGCACCCACTTAGTGCAGCTTAATTACCTTGAGTGAGCGCTGCCGTTTAAGAATTTGAAGTCTCGTTCGACAACGCTTAGTGCATGCTTATGCATGTATAATAAAACAGATAAAGCATGCTACACCCGATGGTATGGAAAAGTGACAGAAACAAGAACACCCATGAGAGTTTCCCGTGTTCGCTAGTCATCAAGAGATCGCTAAAGGTAAAGAAGGAAGAGAGGCTAGAAAACTCGCTATGGCGGGCATCAACATGGCTCAAGGTACGGATGTGCAATGCTGCACACGACACGGGTTTTCTCTTGGTTGAATCAATTCTGTGCTAATCGATCTTGTTGCTTCCGCGATTTTGCTAACATGCTATATCAATCACTGTACACTCCCGCAAAAAACAACACTGTACATTGCCGCAAACATGTATTTATTTTGTTAACAAGCCTTATCAATCACTGTACATTGCCGTAAATATGTTTTGATAATGGGACAAACATGTGAGATGTGTGAGTGTGATCTATATGCATCGCCGATCGAAGGATGCACTCGTACGTTTGCATATCAGTACGTGACTCAGTGTCGCAATTAATCACCTCCTGCCTCAGATTTGCACTAGGATCATCACGTCATGGCTGACCCAGCGGAGGGATGGATTTGCCGTATCCTCATGTGCTTTCGGTTGGTTGGCTGGTTGACATCTTCCTCGAAGCCATATCCTCGTGTCCAAAGAAGCGGGTAGATAGTTCGGTTGACTTGACTAGACTCGCTGCCCTCTAGCTAGTCGTCTTTCTACGGCTAATATACGTAGTTGTCACTTAACGATCCACGGAATGTGCACTCAAGGCACTTACAATCATTTGTGTAGCTGCCTTTTTTTTTTTTTTGAGAACGTGTATGCCTTTCGAAATGGTCTTATTCGTTGCTGTCAGCCAATCATATACGTCATGTGCAACTAGGGCAAATGGGCGATTAACAATCATTTGTAGCTGCACGCACTGGTTACCCACCGTACCGGATGCGCCCTCACCAGGTATCTCATTATAATCGACGACCAAGTACTCTTCTTCCTTAATTAGTTCTAGGACACCCTCACCCATATAGGTACTTAGCTAGGTGCATGCATGGTAGTTGATGATGACCAATTCATCTCAATTTTCAAAGCACACGGTTTGGTAGATAAAGACTTCCTCGGTTGAAGCTACACGGCCAAGTTAGTCTGGCCAGTCTAGTTATTTTACGTTCGAAAATAGAGGCAATATTCCACTCCAAGATTTATCAGGGAATATCATCCATAGTACATTCATGATACAAATATTAGTTCTAAGAGCAGGCGAATCCTAAAATACACCTTGGGACATGCACCCGAAGTGCAAAAAGAATTTTTAAACATTATGGGACATTGCAAAAAAAAAAACATTATGGACATTGCACTATAGTAGTTCTCTCTAAGAACTCACCAAGGGTTTAGTGGTGTCATCGAACAGTCACATTGCCGGTTTGTTGCAAGTTGCACCCATGTTCATCACAGTGAAGAAACTTTATTGCCTCCCCGCTTGTAGAGGTTAGCTTGACGCGCTACCCTAAATCGTATTCCCTCCAAGGGTGAAGTAGGAGTAGCTACTTGATTCAGTGTGTCAAACCAAGATGCCTACTGATCTTTGTTCACACATTAGCAGCCTATACGTACTATTGGTCAAGTCCGTTAAGCTGATAGAAAACAAAAACTGACTTGGACAACATTGCTCTCGTCAAGAAATACAAGTCTTTGTAGCTATTTAGCCAAAGCATCTTTCACCTCATGTGCCTACAGAAATATATTGCATGGCTAGAGGTTCACTTTGTATATTGATGTCCACCTTCCCTTAGCATTTTAGCAACATGGAACTAAATCATGCTTCAGAACTTTTGGAGTTCTTTTTGTAGGGCACATCCGCACGTCATAACAAAATTTGTTGTTAATAATTGTACATCCTTTCTATAATTGCCGACGATCGTAGAATGCCCCCCTGCAAAAAGAAAAGAATGCACACATATAAATTAACGCTGACAACTATCAATGAATAAATAGATCATTTTGTATATAAGAAGTAGATATTTATTTATTTATTGAAAAGAGGATAAAACTGCATGGATTGATGCGCCCATATCACTTCTGATCACCGTCGCACCTCTGTCTTGTTGTCTTGTTGATGGTGCCGTATGTGCTGATCGGACCTAGCAGCCACCTTACCGTGCCTCCACACACATAAGAGCATGAGGAGCGGATTTGGGGGGACGAGACTTGCCTGCTCCTCAAGCGTCGCCCATCCGATCTCCGCATACGTGGCTTAATTTGATTAGAACAAAATAAGGCCCGGCCCCACCCCTTTAAATCAGGGGGAGACGAGACTTGCCTGCTCCCCGCGCGTGCGCCCATCCGTACTCCCGCATACGTGGCTTAATTTGATTGGAACAAAATAAGGCCTGGCCTCACACCCCTTAAAATCAGGGGGGAGATAATTATATTAGAAAGGAAAAAGAAAAACAGGCAACCATAGAATGAGGTGGGAGTACGGATGGGAGCATGGAGAGGAAGCAGGCAAGCCAGATCTACGCGGGGGCGGGGGGGCGTGCCCTGCTGGCGTGCTGAAGTAAGCGCCTGCAACACCATGCCATGGGGCCAATTTGGTTTTTTCGGAGCAGGTGGTTTGCGCTGAGAGTCATCCCTCATCAAACTGCCTAATAAACACTCCCCCCCGAGCAAAGATAGACATTTAATGAAAATTATTTTGCACTTTGTGTAATCTTGAACAAAGTAGTGGTCTAAATGCTTTTATATTTCTTTACGGAGGATGAATCATATTCGTGCAAATAATAACCACAATGGCATACGCTCACATATGTCTTCATACATCTAAAATATATCTTGGTGGGGCTTTGTTGTCTAAATCACAGCCGAGTCAATAGACTGCACTAGCTAGGTCAGGACCTGCACCTGGCCCACAGGACAGGAGTGGACGCATGTGTATTTGAAAACCAAAGGCTTCAGACTTCCACCCCCGACGTTGACCGCCGCTTCCTGCGGCGACTTTGATTTCGTAGACGCCGCGTCGCAGATTGAAATGTTTATTCCTTTGTGAAATGCAATTTTTAACCCAGAGTGATATTCCAATATGGTGTTTCCCCCCCAGAAAATCTAGATATTCCAATAGTGCCTTTACTTTCAGACAAGCTAAAATAATACCACTACCCTACCCGGTCAACAAAAGAAGAAGATAATCAACACCATTTTTTAGTGCTGAAACTTCGAGACCTCCGACCTACTTGTGTGACGAAAGTGACATGGGCTAACTCTTCCTTTAAAACTATTTTTAAGAAAGAAAAACTAGAGTTACGACTGTAAATTTGAAAATTTGGATATATGACCTCTTCCTTGTTTAGCGGCAATGGGAAGTGGCTCGTTGTAGACAGCAAAGTGACCAAAAGCCACACTACAAAAACTGAATTTTGGCAACAAATTAACCAACAACAAAGACTAAATCCAATCAAAATTATCAAATTTGATTAGACAGTTGGGAGTATCGTACGAAACCGGCTGTTGGCATGTATCCCCTTTTCCGTTTTGTACTACTAAACCTCGTTGCACTTTGGCGGCCGTGTTGGATTTGTAAGGGCCTCAGTTTAAGGCCGGGCAAGCGCCTCCTTTCTAAAAAGTATCATACAAAATAACCCAGACTAACTAGTTTCTAACGAGTTTCCAGTTCGTTAATAGTAGTGTGGTAGACCGAAAATTGTAATTTGATGAAGGAAAGAAAAAGAAGAGCACTCTATATATACAATTGTAATTGGTCACATGGGACATGTCAGTGGAATAATAGCACTAGTATTCAGGAAGGTAACAGGTTGTTTCTTGTTTTCTGGTGTGCAGCTTGGAATATAATTCTTCTGATCGTGCCAAGTCAAATATGACCAAGTAAGTACATCTGTCTCCATCTATAAATTGATCAAGAATAGTCTTGCCTGCCACTCCATTCTTACGACAAGGTGTCGGTGTGACCTTCATTCTGGACAAAGTTTGGGACGCCATGGCCGGCGGAGGAGGGAAAGCCAAGCCGCTCGAGTTCACGCCGACATGGATCGTGGCGTCGGTCTGCTCCATCATAGTCATCATCTCCCTGCTCTTCGAGCGCTTGCTCCACCGCCTAGGCAAGGTACGTGGCTACGTGCTTCCGTGCGTCTACCATGAGCGAGACCAGGAAGTTGTCCAATCGACCATCAACTGAGCAGCTTCTCGGCACGCGAGTTTGCAGAGGCTGATGAGGAGCCGCAAGAAGCCGCTGTACGAGGCCCTCCTCAAGGTGAAGGAGGAGCTGATGCTGCTGGGGTTCATCTCGCTGCTGCTCACCGTGTTCCAGGGCCCCATGGGGAAGCTGTGCGTCAGCCCGGGCACCATGCACCACCTGCTGCCCTGCAAGCCGCCGCCGCACAAGACGGACCACCTCGGTGGCGCCGTGTTCACCGGCGTGATGGGTGGGGCGAGGCGCCTCCTGGCTGGGGGAGCCTCCTCCGACGAATACTGCCTCAAGAAGGTACAACTGAATTGGTGCTTGATTTTGTTACTCTACTTTCCCTTTTTCTATCGTCTTTGTCGATCGAAAACTCTGGTATACTGTTACTACTTCTAGTCTTTGACCCGTTCCACGGTATTCTGATCCAGTGATTCATTTGACTCCATTTAACATATGCAGGGCAAAGTTCCACTACTTTCATCTGAAGCTATTCATCAGTTGCACATATTTATCTTCGTGTTGGCGATCACTCATTTCGTTCTCAGTGCTATTACAGTTCTTCTAGGAATTGCACAGGTACCTACTAACTAAAACTCCAACTAGATGTTTGTTAGTAACGAGTAATTAGTCTATCATGATTTTCCTAATTACCATGTTAATTGTTCTCCAGACGAGAAATTGGCGACATTGGGAGGCCAAGATCCAAGAAAATGATGGTGGTGGTATGATGCAAACACCTTCGTAGTTTAGCTAATGATGACCTCACAAGTTTTCTTCAATATAAAGTTGTGTTATATATATATATTCTGCTTACGAATGTTGGGTCCTAACTTGCAGCACCTCAAATGATCAAGCATGTTCAAGAATTCAAATTTATTCAAGACCACTTTAAAGGTCATAGAAAACGGTCGAGGATATTTGGTTGGATGGTATGTTTTTTTTCTTATGTCTTAAGTATCGAAACAAAATGCATTTGTTATTTACTTTGGAATTGGGGTATAAGACAACTCATCATCTTTTTAGCGCTCCTTCTTCAAACAATTCTATGGATCGGTCACTGATGAGGACTACACAACAATGAGACTTGGTTTCATCATGGTAACCAACCTACATTTTCTAGTAAACACTGCTAGTGGAATCGAAGAAATTTATATATAAGTTTCATTCTTTTTCACAGAAACACTGTAAGGAGACACCAAAATTCAACTTTTATAGTTACATGATTAGAGCTTTGGAGTTTGATTTTAAGAAGGTTGTCGGTATCAGGTAAATGTTCAATGCCATTGTTACAAAATATGTGACCTACTTTTTTTCTAAATCATTTGCAATGTCTATATCAATTACCAATAGAGAAAAATATCAAATTAATCTCCATGTTATGCTTATGTAGTTGGTACCTTTGGGCCATGCTGATGATATTCCTACTATTGAATGTTCAAGGTATGTATCACTAAAGGCCATAAGTACTTACATAACTCTTATTGAGTTAAACTCTCGCAAAATATTTTTATTAAATTTTATTTGGTTACATTCACTAGACAATATTTTTATGTGAAAAATAACTCCACTCTTGTTTTTCGACATTGCAGGGTGGTATGTCTACATTTGGATAACCTTGGTTCCATTCATTGTAAGTAAACATGATTTACTATCTATAGAAAAATACATAAAAGGAACTTCCGTTGCATGTATGCTTGTTTTAAGGACTAAATAATAATTATATGCCTTCATATAACTTCCAAAACGACCTTTCAAACTACGGATGATCCAAAAAAATGGGCAGGGTCATGACATCAACTTATGTATTTGTTTCTGGCAGATGCTACTTGTGGTAGGAAGTAAGATGGAGCACATCATTACGGAATTGGCTTATGAGGTTGCACAGAAGCATACAGCTATTCGAGGAGATTTAGTAGTTGCCCCTTCAGATGACTTCTTCTGGTTCCACCGGCCTAAATTAGTCCTTCTGTTGATCCACATCGTCCTGTTTCAAAATGCATTTGAAATTGCATTTTTCTTCTGGCTCTTGGTAAGAACAATAAGTAATCTAGTTGTACTCGACCAAATTTACTTGAACTATTAGAGAGTATCATAACACTCAAACAGATTATAAGTTTAGGATTTGCTAGTTCCAAATTGGAATCTAATGAACAAAAGTAGAACTAACTCTGGCATTTATCAACCTTGCAGGTGACATACGGTTTTAAATCATGCATCATGGGGAAACCAGCATATGTTATTACTCGAATTGTCATAAGGTACATAGAAATCACAATAATAGCAATACTGTGTTGAGAAATCTTGAGAACATACTCATCACTTTTCCTTCTTTCAGCGTAATCTGCCAACTCCTTTGTGGTTACAGCACCCTACCACTATACGCTATCGTCTCTCATGTGAGTTCAATTCATAAACTTGATAAAATTGTAGTTTTGTTGGGATTTAATGCTTCTTTTGTCTTGAAATTTACCTATAAGTAGCCATTCTTGAGCAATACAAAGCTTTCTTTCACAAATAGATACCGTTGTAAAGGTTTTTATTGACATGGTAAGAAAAATATTTCTTATCGATCGTTTTATTCTGATTTTGTCTCATCGTTTTGTGTAGATGGGCACTTCTTTCAAGAACACTATATTTGATGACAATGTGACCGAAGGCCTTGTCAACTGGGCTGAAAAGGCTCGGAGGCGCACAAGAAACCCAAATAAAATTACTACAGAACTAATTGATGAGGCAAATGGTGGCGCAATTCAAATGACAAATACACAGGCCAACTCATCAGTGGAGCAAGGGACCGCTAGGCTGTTATAATTGTGTACATTGATTGCTTTACAAAGGGTCATATAGTAACAATTTCGACAATTGTAAATATATATGTTTTAGAGGCCAAAAATATCTTTTGATAATGCTAGTTATTTATGTGTTCTAGACATTATTAATTCTTCCTAACAAACTGCTCACCTTCTCTACCCCTCCCTCAGTAAACCTTCTCTACGTGACTTGTCCAAAATTTCAAATACATGCCCTATTAACTAATGTTGCATAGTAAAATGGCAGGATTTTTTCAGTTCATTGAAGGAATGATGAATGATGCACTTGAACAAACAACAGGTGTTACATAAATGATTCAATTGCGGCGAAGTAGTAGAAATAACATATAGAAGTTCCACCAAGCACAAAATCATAAATGCTAGAGTTATATCTATGATGGCTTTTGGCTTTCTGTATTTTGGCCTTTGGTCTCCCACTTGTACTTGTATATATGATGGGTTTAGCCTCCTGATAATACTAAGTCGCGTATTCATAACATGGTATCAGTGCTATGGTTTAGATCTTCCTCCGAACGACACAACTCGTCTTATGACCGGTTTTTTTGGTCTGATTCTCCTCTTTCTCCCACTGTATTCATCTTATTTCTCCAAATCCGATCGAGTCCTAAATTGGTTTTGTTGTCTAGAACGCCAAATCCCGCCGCCGCCATTTTTTTTCCTGCCGAAACCATCGGCTCGCTGTTCCTGTCCGCCTGCAGCTGCTCTGCGGTCGTTGCTCCCTCACAGTCGCCTGTCACCGCCTCCAAGCCCGGCAGGCACCGACATCTCTAGGTTTCCGCCAGCCGCCGCCATCTGCCACCTGCGACCTCCGCCGGCTCTGTTTCTTCAGCTTTTGTCATTCTCATCATCCAATTGGTCCTCCCCATTCTCAGATGCTCGAACTCTACACCCTGCCTCTTGATTAGCTTCATACTCCAAGCTAGCGACCCCATTGAATCTCCGTGTTTCTGACACGCCACACCATGCCCATCATGGTTGCTTATGCATGTAACTATATCTTCATTAGTTAGATTATAGTAATGACAAGCATATGCATGTGTGTTTGCCCAAGACAAAGTTTATGAAGTCTAAGTTTTTTTTACACTAATGAAGGTGAATCTATCAATTTGTTTTTCTGTTTTATTAGTCTCATTTTTAATGCTCCCCATCATATGTTCAGATTTCGAGGTGTAATTTTCAACTAATAATTTGTTTTTATTCTAAAAGTTCTTTCATTTTCTTTATCTTTATCTTTTTATATAAACTTTACATGCATATACTATATCTATACAAAATTAGAATGCTATCTTCTAGATTGTCTCATCCTTCCTTCTCTTTCTTCTCTCACACTCACAATTATCATTTGTTTTCACACATCCTCTTAGAGCATCTACAACCAGACGCCTCAAACGACCAGGCGAACGGCACGGTCAGTGACCGGTAAAAAAAAAGCAAACCAGACGAGACGGTATGGACCAATGGAACTTGACGAAATGATTCAAAAAGGAGCAGCCATCAAAGGGATACAAAGTGTGACTATGAATCTTCCCAGAAGACGAATCTTCTCTGCGTATAAGAAGAGAAGATTCATAGTGACAGTCCATATCCTGCACAATGATAACCGAAGCTTATCGTTTTTGGACGACCCAACAATTTAAGCTGGTCGTGTTGCTCCCGGCGCGGCGAGGTGGGACTAAACCATTGTTGTCGCTGGGTAGACAAAGGGTCATATCTTTGTCGAGTTCATTTTATCGGGGACTCGGCAAAGCCATGACCCCCTGGCATTCCGATTTATAAAAACGAAAATGATGAAATGTTTACCGAGTCTCTGTTAGCCGGGACTCGGCAACGATGTGACCCCTAGAATTCCATTTTTTAAAGAAAACGATAAAATGTTTACCGAGTCTCCTTCAACTGAAACTCGGCAAAGAAATACCGCCGTCGCGGCTCCGTCGCGTGCTCTATAGCTTGGCCCACCTCTCAGACTTTACAGAGTTTTTTCCGGTCTGGAATTCGGCAAACTTGAGATTCTACCGGGTTTATTTTCTTCGTCGAGTCGTTTTTTGTTGGAACTAGGCAAATTATAAACAGAAAAACATGTTACACCTAGTTATCTTCGCCGAGTCGTTTTCCATTGGAACTAGGCAAAGTATGTTGGAACAATGCTTAGTGCTTATGCATGTATAAATAGTAAATAGACAAAGCATACTACATCTAATGGTATGGAAAAGTGACAGAAATGAGAACACGCATGAGAGTCTCCCTTGTTCTCTAATCATCAGGCGAGCGCTAAAGGTAAAGAAGGAAGACAGGTGAGAAAAACTGGCTATGGCCGGTGTACGTCAACATGGCTCAAGGTACGGATATATGTGCAATTTTGTGCTAATCGATCTTGTTGCTTATGTGATTTTGCTAACATGCCTTATCAGTCACTGTACATGCCCCAAACGTCACGTTCGTGGGACAGGCATGTGTGATATGGTGAGTGCGTGATCTATATGCATGTCCGATCGAATGATGCACCGGTACCATCCTGCCTCAGATTTGCACTACGACCATCACGTCATAACTGACGAAGCGGAGGGACCAGTTTGCCGTGTGCCTTGGGTTGGTTGGCTGGTTGGCATGCATATGCATCTTCCACGAAGCCATAGCCTCGTGTCCAAAGAAGCGGCCGGGTAGAGAGCTCTCGGTTGACTAGACTCGCCGCCTTCCAGTCGTCTTACGACGGCTAATATATATGCACGCGCGCACTAATATAGTCGTCAGTTAGCCATCCACGAAATGTGCACTCAAGGCACTTACAATCATTTGTGTAGTCACTTGTTGAAATCTCTAGAAAGACAATTATTTAGGAACGGAGGGAGTATCAGTCAACAACCATGGACGTCGTCGTCGTGCGCAACTAACAATCACTTGTGGCTGCATGCACATGCTACCTACCGCACCAGATGCACCCTCACCGGCTATCTCATTACAGGCGAACCCGCACCAGGCACCCTCACCCATATATATCCAAATCTAGCTAGGTGCATGCATGGTATGGTAGTTGATGGTGACCAATTCATCTCAATTTTCAAAGCACACGGTTTGTAGACAAAGACTCGCCGTAGCTACACCAAAATTCAAGACCAGGTTAGTCTAGCCAGTATTGGTATTTTGCATCTGAAAATGTAGGCGATATTTAACTCATCCAAGATTATTTGATTAGGGAGTATCATCTATAGCAAAATTATTAGCTCTAAGAGCAGGCGAATCATTTTATGAAACATTACGGACACTGCACTAGTAGTTCCCTCTTAGAACTCGATCGCCAAGCCGCCAAGGGTTTATTGGTGTCTCGAAAAGTCACAGTGCCGGTTTGGTGCAAGCTCCACCCATGCTTACCGCAGTGAACAATAGTGGATGTACAAATAAACACTTCCTCTGAAGCAAATACAGATATATAACCAAAATTATTTTGAACTTGTGTAATCTTGAACAACTTACTAGCATATTCGTGTAAATAATAACCAGAAAGTTATACGCTTAGGAATGTGTTCACGTCTAGAATATATGTATTTTCAAACGCATGCTGGTCGTCACGAAGCCCACTTGGTGGAGCCGACTCACCTGCACCTGGCCTGTTGAACTGGACGCATGTGCATGCAAACCAAACGCTTTGGACTTCCACTATCCGACGTTGACGGCCGCGACTTTGATTTCGCAGACGCCGCGTCGCAGATCCAATCTGGAACCACGGTTTTCTGCTTTGTTTGGCAATGCAAATATACTACTCCATCCGTCCTACAATATAAAAGCGTTTTTGGCACTAGTATAACAAACACTCTTATATTATTAGACAAAGGGTGTATATTTTAACTAAGAATGATATTTCAATGGTGTTTATTCAGAAAACAAAAAATATATATCAGTGGTGTCTCTACTTACAAATTAAGCTAAGAATACTACTACTACTACTCCCTCCGTCCCAAAATAAGTGTCTTGAGCTTAGTACAAATTTATACTAGAACTAATTTATACTAGAGCTAGTACAAAAGTTGAGACACTTATTTTGGGATAGAGGGAGTACTTGCGTGACGAAAGCTAGAGAGCTAGCTGTGCTTTTCACCGGTACCACCTGTGCTAGGTCTAGAATTCTTTTTAACTTCTTTTTTGAAAGAAAAACCAAAACAATGACTACAAATCCGAAAATTTCAAATCCATGGCGTTGTCACTGTTAGCGGCAACGACAAATTTGAAAGAAAAGTGGACCATCGTCATTGCGAGCACCATTACATCAATCAAAGTTCCAAAAGCCACATTACATGAATGGAATTTTGGCAACAAATTTACCAAACAGCGACCAAATTTAATCAATTTTACCAAATTTCGGTCAGATACTTGGGGACATGATACTAAACAACCCAAAGTAGACTAATATCCAGGTTTCTAGTTTCCTGTTCATGAACACTAGGTACAGTGGCGGCTTCAGGAATTTGCAACCGGGTATTCATGTGTATTCATTTTGTCAAAATCATTGTTGTTTTTCGAAAATTGTCACTGTTTTGCCAAAATCAACACTGTTTTGTAAAAATCATGAATATTTACATGAAGACCCAAGAATACCCCTAGCGCCGCCCCTAACTAGGTAGTGTGGTGCAATTCCAAAAATAGTAGTGTGGTGGTTGGTGGTGGTGGACCGTAGACTGCAACACAAAAATGAAAAATTGATCACATGGGACATATGCCAGCGGAATACTAGTTGTAGTATTGTTCGAGAATGAGTACTAGTACGTACTTCCTCCGTCTGCAAATACTTGATGAAGAAATGGATAAAAATGAATGTATCTAGAACTAAAATACGTTTAGATACATCCATTTTTCCGACAAGTATTTCTGGACGGAGGGAGTAGTATTTAGGAAGGTAACACGTTGTTTCTTGTTTTCCTGTGTGTACATGTAGCTTGGAATATACTAGTAATTCTCTGATCGTGCCAAGTCAATATTGTCAAGCGTGATGACTGATGACCATGCAACTGAGTAATTTCGTCTCTATCTATAAATTGATCGAGAACAGTCTTGCTTGCCACTTCATTCTTACGACAAGGGGCGTGGGGGTGTGGTCTGGATTCTTGACGAGTACGTACGTTTGGGGCGCCATGGCCGGCGGGGGAGGGAAAGCCAAGCCGCTCGAGTTCACGCCGACATGGATCGTGGCGTTGGTCTGCTCCGTCATGATCATCATCTCCCTGCTCTTCGAGCGCTTGCTCCACCGCCTAGGCAAGGTACGTGCGTACATCCACCATGAGAGACACAGCTAGCGTAGCGAGACCAGCAAGGTGGAGTGGTGTGGTGGACCATCGACCATGAGCTGAACGTTTGGGCGCACACGTTTGCATGCAGAGGCTGATAAGGAGTCGCAAGAAGCCGCTGTACGAGGCCCTCCTCAAGGTGAAGGAGGAGCTGATGCTGCTGGGGTTCATCTCGCTGCTGCTCACCGTGTTCCAGGGCCCCATCGGGAAGCTGTGCGTCAGCCCGAGCGCCATGCTCCACCTGCAGCCCTGCAAGCCGCCGCCGCACGAGACGGACCACCTCGGCGGCGCCGTGTTCACCGGCGTGCTGGGTGGGGGGAGGCGGCTCCTGGCTGGAGGAGCCTCCTCCGACGAATACTGCCTCAAGAAGGTACAGCTCAACTGGCATTGGAAGTGCTTGATTTTGTTTGTGATATTTTTTTTGAAATGGAGGATTACCCCCGACCTCAGCATCATCTGCATCAGATGGTGCACACAACCATTTTGTCTGTGCTTGATTTTATTTGTGATACTCTACTTTTCCTTTTTCTTTTGTCTTCGTCGATCTATTGTTTTTCGTCTTTGGCCCGTTCCGCCTTATTCTTATCCAATGATTCATTTGACGCCATTTGGCATCCAGGACAAAGTTCCCTTACTTTCATCTGACGCTATTCATCAACTACACATATTTATCTTCGTGTTGGCGGTCACCCATTTTCTTCTCAGTGCTATTACAGTTCTTCTAGGAATTGCACAGGTACTAACTAAAAGTCTGATTAGATGTTTTTCTTAATTGTTTGGATTGCTTACCACACGTGTCATGATTGTTAGTAACGAGTAATTAGTCTATCATGATTTTTCTAACTACCGTGTTAATTGTTGTGTAGACTAGAAATTGGCGACATTGGGAGACCAAGATCCAAGAAAATGATGACAGTGGTATGTATGATGCAAATAAATTCATAGTTTGGCTAACGATGACTTCACAAGTTGTCTTCAATTGTGTGAAGTTGTGTTATGTTTTTTGCTTACGGATGTTGGGTCCTAATTAACTTGCAGCCCCTCAAATGATCAGGCATGTTCAAGAATTCAAATTTATTCAAGACCACTTTAAAGGTCATAGAAAACGGTCAAGGATATTTGGTTGGATGGTATACTTTCTTTTTTCTTGTGTTTTATAAGGATCAAAACATATATATTGCCTTATTTCTTTATTTTGCAATTGGGCTATAAGACAAGTCGTCGTATTTTTAGCGTTCCTTCTTCAAACAATTCTATGGATCGGTCACCGAGGAGGACTACACAACAATGAGACTTGGTTTCATCATGGTAATCAACCTACATTTTAATCGATATATAGAAGTCACGTGTATGTTTTCCGGTATACACTACTAGTGGAAGAAACTTATATATATATGTGCTTCATTCCTTTTCCCAGAAACACTGTAAGGGGACACCAAAATTCAACTTTTATAGTTACATGATCAGAGCTTTGGAGGTTGATTTTAAGAAAGTTGTTGGTATTAGGTAAGTGCTCAGTGCTACTATTACAAAGTGTGTTACCTAATCCTTGTCTAAAGCATATGCTATGTCCATATCAATTACCTAGCAAATTAATGTCCATGTTATGCTTATGTAGTTGGTACCTTTGGGCCATGCTGATGATATTCCTACTATTGAATGTTGAAGGTATGTATCACTGGAGGTCAAAAGTTTTGATCCACTTGTATAACTCTTATTTTGTTAAATTGTCACAAAAAGATATTTATTTATTTACTTATTTTATTTTGGCTAACCGTCACTACACATTTTTTTATGTGAAAAGTAACCCCACTCTTGTCCTACCGTTATTGTAGGGTGGTATGTCTACATTTGGATTACCTTGGTTCCATTCATTGTAAGTAAACATGATTTACTATCTATAAAAAATACAGAAAAGAAATTTCTACTGCATGTTATAAGGACTAAATACTAATTATATGCCTTCATATTACTTCTACAATGTTCTTTCAAACTAAGCATGATGCAAAAAAAAAGGGCAGGGTCATGACATAAACTTACTGTATTTGTGTTTGGCAGATGTTACTTATGGTAGGAAGTAAGATGGAGCACATCATAACGGAATTGGCTTATGAGGTTGCCCAAAAGCATACGGCTATTCGAGGGGATTTAGTAGTTTCTCCTTCAGATAACTTCTTTTGGTTCCACCGGCCTAAATTAGTTCTTCTGTTGATCCACATCGTCCTATTTCAAAATGCATTTGAAATTGCATTTTTCTTCTGGCTCTTGGTAAGAACAATAAGTGAGCTGGTTGTACCCAACCTAATTTAACTTGAAGTATTCGAGAGTATCATAAGAATCATGAAATTATATAGAATATAAGTAATGGATTTGCTAGTTTCAAATAGGAATCTAATGAATACAAACTCTTGCATTTATCAATGTTGCAGGTGACATATGGTTTTAAATCATGCATCATGGGGAAACCAGCATATGTTATTACTCGAGTTGTCATAAGGTACAATAGAAATCACAGCAGCAACAACATCATATTGTGACATCTTGAGAACATATTCATTTCTTTTACTTATTTCAGTGTAATCTGCCAAGTCCTTTGTGGTTACAGCACCCTACCACTATACGCCGTCGTCTCCCATGTGAGTTCAATTCCTAAAGTGGACAAAATTGTAGTTTTGTTGTGATTTAATGATTTTTTTACTTGAACTTTACCGATGAGTATCCATTCTCTATTAATACATGGCTTGTTTTCACAAATTGACACCATTTTAAAGGCTTTTATTGACATGATCAAACAAATATTTTTTATCTATCATTTTGTTCTGATTTTGTCTCGTCATATATTGGTGTAGATGGGGAATTCTTTCAAGAAGACTATATTTGATGACAATGTGACTGAAGGCCTTGTCAACTGGGCTGAAAAGGCTAGGAGAGGCACAAGAACCCCAAATAAAATTACTACAGATGCAAGTAGTTCACCAATTGATGAGGCAAATGGTGGCGCGGTTCAAATGACAAATACACGGGCAAACTCATCGGTGGAGCAAGGCACCGCTAGGTTGATATAATCATGTACATTAGTTGCTAATACAAAGGGTCCTATAGCAACAATTTCGGCAAGTGTACAGATATATTTTTAGAGGGCACACATATCTTTTGATAATGCTAGCTATTCATGTGTTCAAGATATCCCAACAAACCACTCACCTTCTCTATCCCTCCACCAACAGACTTTCACTATGTAACTTGTCCAAAATTTCAAATCCACGGCCTCTCCGCAAAACAAGCCACCACCATGGTGATTCCTATAAAAGATTGTATAGAATATCAAATACACGAGCAACCTCCATATGTGAAACATAAATTACATTAAATTTCACTGTTATAATCACATTAACCTCGCTAAAATATACATTTATTGACTTCAGCATAATGCACCAACACCAACAAACTTAATTATAATTGTTAGTAGGCCATCATGAGAACATATTCCAGCGAGATAACACAAATGAAAAAAAAAAACAGTGAAAAGTGTGTTGCCAAACCCTAAAAGCCTCCACGGCGCCGTGAAGCGCGCCCTAAGCTTCTAGTCCATATAACGTATAAATGAACAAAAGGACAATCCTTTTTTCGTGGACATATCGATTTATCTTTGTTTTGTTAAGCCAATAATTTCTGAAATGCTATGAAATGCAAATTTTTCTATAGTATATTTCCACATCAAACGATGACGTCTGACATAAGCATCAGCCCGAACGTTCAAACTGTGCGTATGCACAGCTAGCCCACCTAGCTACCTTGCTCGCATGATGGCATGGCCAAATCAAATACTACAACATTCACGTCCCTTCCTTCCTAAGAGAAAAATACTTAACCAATTCCTAATGCATGGCACGATCTGTGGTTAGCATTACATCCAGCCCCACCGTATATAATCCTGGAGTACGGGTGGTTCCAGAGACTGTACATTCGTGGCCATCATTTGATACGGCCCCATCAGATGTAGTTAACGCTTAATGATGGCAATCAAATTTGCACGTAAGCGTAGAGATGTGTGGCCACCGTTACCTAGGCAGCGAGTGGCCCGCAAAATGACCGTTACCCAGCATGATTCACGACGCCCTTCCAGTACCGAAGATAGTGACCGTGCTGGCCTTCGTGTTCTCACTGTAGACCCCACGTGGCTGCCTGGTAGCCGTACACGTGTCTGAAACTATTGTATTCGTGTGCATGAACATGGTGAAGCCACCGTACGTTCTTCTGCACTGCAGCAGTAGTCGTGCTGCCCGTTAAATACTACTCCTCCCCGCCTATTCATTCATCCTCCTCCCCTTCACCTCGTCTGCCTCTCTTGGATCACCCCACGAGAATACGAAACCAAAACCCAAAGGAATTCTGCGAGCACCAAAATTCGTAGGCCGAGTAGTAGCATCCTCGAGAGATGGGATCGGAGGCGGATGCGGCGGAGATGACCAGGCCCCTCCTTGCCGGGGCGCCATCAGCGGTGGAGGCGATGCCGCCGTGGCGGGAGCAGCTGACGGTATGGGGTGTAGTGGTGAGCGCCATCCTTGGGGTGCTCTTCTGCCTCATCACGCACAAGCTCAATCTCACGGTGGGGATCATTCCTTCGCTCAACGTCACCGCGGGCCTGCTCGCCTACTTCCTTGTGCGGACCTGGACTGCGGCGCTGAACATGTTCGGCGTCGTCTCCAAGCCCTTCACCAAGCAAGAGAACACCGTCATCCAGACGTGCGTCGTCGCGTGCTACGGCCTCGCCACCAGCGGTATGTGCCCATATGTGGGGGAATTTAGTTGAGCATTTAGCTAGCTGGCTATGGGATTGTTTGATTGGATTTGCTTTGATGCATAACTCAAAACAGTCATCATGTGTGGACTTTGCATTTAAGTGCCATGCTTCTTGGCATATTATTAAGAAAGTTATTAGCAGGTTGATTTTTACATTTAACTTTCTTACAAAATGCATATTTGATTTTGCTGTTTCTTGGGAATGAAAGAATTGGTCACAATCGACAGGCTTCCCCCTTTTCACACAGTTCACATTATAAATCAATGTTTCCGTTGATGCAGGGGGTTTCGGATCGTATATGCTTGCAATGGATCAAAAAACTTATGAGCTTATCGGGACTGATTATCCTGGTAACAGGGCAGTGGATGTCAAGAATCCCTCACTGAGTTGGATGATCGGCTTTATGTTTGTAGTTAGCTTCCTTGGTATTTTTATTCTCGTTGCCCTGCGCAAGGTAATCATCCACATCTTTGATGCGTGCATCTTTCATGTTTATCTGATTATATTTACACTTATTTTCTTTTTTCAATCAAATGTTTGCTAAGTTCAGTTTTAATGTTTGCTAGGTGATGGTGTTAAACTATAAGCTAACCTATCCTAGAGGAACCGCCACCGCTATGTGCATAAACAGCGTCCACACTGCTACCGGAGACGAGTTAGTGGAGTAAGAAACATATCAACATTGATCCTTAATTTCTTGCAAGTTAGCTATAGTTTCGAGGGACAATTATTGTTGACTCTTCGATGCTCTTGTCTGGTGATGGCATGAATATGGATTTTATATCATAGAGTGATGCACAATTGCGCAGCTAGTAGTTTGTAAATGAGTAATCAAACTAGTGGTTTTTATTGACCTATGGTAGTTTCATTGCATTCAGGTAATCCAAGTTTACTATAGGTTCATCCCCGTCAATTTGAAGTATTTAAAGTACCATCTTCAAACCGTTACTGACTCTAAAGTTATTTAAACTTTAATGATCTTCCAGTGAAGTCGCACATTAGCCTTCTAACTATTATACAAGTCCACCGACTATTTGGACAAAAAATCTCATTTATCGACCAATTTTCGTTATAAAACGTTTATCGGCTAGTTATTAGTATATATGTGGGAAAGAAAAATATTATTGGCAGTTCAACAATAATAAGGTCTTAATGATCTAATCAGCTTGCAGCTAGTTTGTAATTAGTTGATGCTAGGAATTCTGTAATCTTATCCCTCTACAAAATTGCTTATACTTTAGCGGGAGGGAGGGTAAACATCTACATTATGCACAGATGGTGGATCTTCTAATAGGTACAAAATAACAAGTTTATATGTTTAATCTAAAATGATGGTTTATCTATTTGTTTACTTGGGATGACCTTGGATTCCTCTATATCGATTTCATTTTGACAACATATTCTTAGGTTGCTGCATTTTGAGTTTTGGAGGTACATGTACTAACTTTAATTTTGTTCCCGCAGAAAACAAGTTAGTTGTCTTGGAAAGTATTTGAGCGGAAGTTTTCTTTGGCATTGCTTTAAATGGTTCTTCAGTGGTGTTGGTGATTCTTGTGGCTTCGACAATTTCCCTACTCTGGGCCTTGCAGCATTTAAGAACACGTAAGCTTGCCGCTAGTGTGTCTGTGATATTTTTACAAAGTTCACATGTTAAAAGCAGATTCATCTTGTTTTCAAATTAGAACAAAAAGTTGCCTTCCTTATCCTCTTTACAAGTTATTTTGGACATGTTGGGATTGAATCTAGTTATCCTTTAAGCTGGAATATTGTCTGCATTATATCTGAAAGCTTACAATTTCTACTTTTTATAGGTTTTATTTTGACTTCAGTCCAACCTATATTGGATGTGGTCTTATATGTCCACATATAGTTAACTGCTCTGCACTCCTTGGAGCCATCATATCCTGGGGATTTATTTGGCCATATATATCCACAAAAGCTGGGGAGTGGTATCCAGCTAACCTTGGAAGCAACGACTTCAAAGGACTCTATGGGTACAAGGTACGGTGGCGAAAGATTCTAACTGTTCATACCATAATGAATTAATAGTCAGTTCCATACTGTCTCTTTCTTATAGCTTTTGTCAATTTTACTACGATGTTGTTAACCAACCGATCTAGAACCATATTATAAGCCGGTCTAAGAAAAAGAACTAGATCATGAGACGTTATTTAGAAGGCTTAACAAAAGCCTCCCATTTTCCTCTATATTGACTAAACCCGGTACATCTGCAAGTTGTTGTTGTAAATATGCAAGTAATACTAATAACCCTTTTATGTATTTCTTTCAGTGGGCTTAATTCGTGAGAACCATTAAATTAAGTTTTAGAATATATAGATGGCTCATCTAGGTCATTAACTTCCAAAATTATTCTATGTTTGGTTCAAGATGGTAACGCCATTTTATTATTGTACCCAGTTGACCTAACAACATATCATGTCTTCTGGCTCTCATCTTGTTTCCCTTTTATTATTGCAGATGATAACATTTCCAAAGTATCAGTAGAGGAAAAGCTTTTAAATGAGGTCTTTCTAAAAGACAGTATCCCTCCGTGGTTGGCTGGATCTTGTTATGTGGGCCTTGCAGCAATTTCAACTGCAACTGTACCAATGATGTTCCCACAACTCAAGTGGTACCTTGTCCTCACTGCTTATGTTTTTGCTCCTCTACTTGCCTTCTGCAACTCATACGACACCGGCCTAATAGACTGGAACCTTGCATCAACATATGGAAAGATTGGTGTTTTCATTTTTGCCTCATGGGTTGGCCGACATGGTGGTGTGATCGCCGGCTTAGCAGCTTGTGGTGTTATGATGCCCATAGTATCCACAGCTGGTGATCTCATGCATGACTTCAAGACTAGTTACCTGACACTCTCTTCGCCAAACTCCATGTTTGTGTCACAGTTGATTGGGACTTCCCTTGGATGCGTCATTGCTCCTCTAACCTTTTGGATTTACTGGACATCCTTTGATGTTGGCAATCCTGATGGCATATTCAAAGCTCCATATGCCATCATCTTCCGTGAGATGTCAATCATGGGTGTCGAAGGATACTCGGTGTTGCCGCAACATTGCCTTGCAATATGCTCATTCTTCTTCTTTGCAGCCATAGCTATCAAGCTCATGCAGGATGTCACCCCAAACAGTGTGTCCAAATTCATCCCACTACCGATGGCCATGGCTATTCCATTCTACATTGGGGCAAATTTTGCGATCGACATGTTTGTTGGGACTGTCATCTTGTTTGTCTGGGAGAGGGTGAACCGTAAGGAGTCAGAGGAGTTTGTGGGTGCGGTTGCTTCTGGTTTGATCTGCGGTGATGGCATCTGGAGTGTTCCTTTTGCAATATTTTCCATCATGAGGATTGACCCACCAATGTGCATGTATTTCAAGCCTTCTTTAACCTATGGCTGAAAGTAGAGGAACTTTTTTAGTTTTATGTGATAGTGCCACAACACACTCGTGTAAAGTAGACCATGGCAATACAACAATACCTATGTTCATTTTGTTTGTGTCTTCTTTGTTATTTTTTGTTAGAGTATCATGGCATATCCGACTATTATTGAAACTCGATAATACCCCTCACATTGTTGTGGAAACCTTGTTAAAAGAAATGCATAATATATACTAAAAATAACTAAAATCAATGCACAAGAAAATGTAAGACGTTACTAATGATCCAAAACGTCGTTCCCAAGCAAGTGTGGATTAATCTCATTTTATTCAGCTACAACGTAGATTGAGTTATAGGTGCATGCAGTTACTCATCATTGGGAGTATCAAACTCTCCAAGCTTCTTGTTGATGTCTCCCATGTTTTTGGTATCTTTCATTGACAACAAAAGTACACTAAAGGAACAACAAAGGAAATAAAACAAAAAATGGAGGTAAATAACATGTAACTCTAGTAACCTTACCATAGAAGCGCAATAATTCCCGACAATGGTGACAGAAAAAGGGTTGATTGCCTCAATCCAGATTGGATTATAGTACATGGGATTATTTATGTTCATTAGTTGTGTCTTGGTTTAATCAGAGTAATTCTTTTGTTAACACAGCACAGACGCATGCGCTCATATATACGCACATACACTCATCCTTATGAACACACACACATCCTATCCTTATGAGTCATCTTGAGATTGACAAAGTCACCAAAGGCGCCTCATAGTCGATGAGAACGTCTCCTCTCACTGAACGCGTATCACCGGAAATACTGAAATAAATCTATGAATAAATGTGAGCATCAGTACTTGAGTCCTGGTGGGCTGGGGATACCATTGTCGACCTAACCATCCAAGCACAGGTTGATTCTCGAGCAATCCTTTTTTCACGGACGTGTCGACTTATCTTTGTTTAGTTCTTCTCTTTATTGAGAAAAAATCGTTTCAAAAAAGCTATGAAAACACAATTTTCTATACGTTCACTTTGACATCAAACGATGACAAGTGACATGAAGCATCAGCCAAACGGTCAAACTGGCGTGCGTATGCACGTCCCACACCTACCTTGCTCGCATCGATCGCATGACCAAATCAAATCAAATACTTCCTCCGTCTAGGTGTGTAAGTCACTTTACGAAAACCAAATAATCTCAAAACACTTAGGCACGATACATTAACTCCCTCCTCGTTTCTTGTTTTGTGACATATCAACCAATAAGGCTGGTTGTAATGGGTAGTATCATAAGTTGGTATCATGCATATGATACTAGTATATGATACTATCTTCCTAATGCATAGTATCATATAGTAGTATCATAGATGACTTTATTTATTGCCATGCATGACACATACTAGTTTAGTATTTATTATGATAGGTATCATGATATGATACTCAATCTTCTCTTACTTCATTTAATTTTATGCCACCTCATCAAAGTTACCTAGTTGGCATGCATGATACTACCTATGATACTCCAATCACAACCAGCCTAAGAGATACGGGCCGTGCATGCTTTCAATGACTTGAGACTACCAAACATGACATGCAGTGGTTAGTTCATTGCATGCAGTGCTATTAATTAACAAAAAGACATTAAGTTTTCTCGTTTTCCTCTCCGCCTTGGTCGCGGTGCACAAAGTAAGATGACTTACACACCTAGACGGAGGAAGTACTAGTACAACATGCACGTTCCTTCCTTCCTCCTCCCAAGAGAGAAATTAACTCCTACTGCATGCCATGGTCTGTGGTTACCATTACATCCAGCCCCACCGTATATAATCCTGGCGTAGGGATGGTTGCAGAGACTTGTACATTCGTGGCGGCCATTAGATACGGCCCCAGCAGATATTGTTAACGCTTAATTAGCAATCAAATTAGCACGTACGCGGTAGAAATGTGTGGCCACCGTTACCTAGACAGCGAGACACCGTTACCTAGCACACAGCATGATTCACGCTGCTTCTCCTGTCCCAGTCCTCTGCCAAAGATAATGGCCGTGCTGGCCTGCTGGGTGTTCTCATTACAGACCCCACGTGGCTGCCTGGTAGCAGTACGCGTGTCCTAAATAAACTCTAATATTCGTGCGGTAGTCATAGACTCATGCCAGTACGTTCTTCTGCACTGCGGTAGTCATAGTCGTTCGAATACTAAGCTTCAGTTTACGGCCTTTAAATACCTTGCCTCCCCGCCTATTCATTCATCCTCCTTACCGTGACCTCGTCTGCCTCTCTCTCTCTCTCTCTGATCATCCCACGAAAATACGACACCAAATAAACCCCGAAGGAATCCTGCCAGCACCCGAAGTCCGAGGCGGCCGGGAGGGATGGGATCGGAGGCGGACGCGGCAGAGATGACCGGGCCCCTTCTTGCCGGCACGCGGTCGGCGGTGGAGGTGGTGCCGCCGTGGCGGGAGCAACTGACGGTGCGGGGTGTGGTGGTGAGCGCCATCCTGGGGGTGCTCTTCTGCCTCATCACGCACAAGCTCAACCTCACGGTTGGGATCATTCCTTCTCTCAATGTCGCCGCTGGCCTGCTCGCCTACTTCCTCGTGCGGACCTGGACTGCGACGCTGGACATGTTCGGCGTTGTCTCCAAGCCCTTCACCAAGCAGGAGAACACCATCATCCAGACCTGCGTCGTCGCCTGCTACGGCCTCGCCACCAGCGGTATGTTTGCATTTTGCTTTCATATGACCCTTACTCAAAACAGTCGTCATGTGTGGACTTTTGATGCTGCTTTCTGCTAATTAAGTACGTTTGGCCGTTGCTTGTGTGTATATTATTTTTGGGTGGGGACCGGAACGGTGTTAGATTTGGGTGGAACATTGCTAGGTATTGCAGAAAGATCAGGTTCTGTTTTACTTTTTTTTTTTGCATTATTAGGAAAGTTACTAGCAGGTTGATTTTTACAATTAATTTCTTAGAACAAATGTTTAACTTTGCAGCGTACATATCTGATTTTGGTGTTTCTTGGGAGTGGGAGAAAAATTGATGACGATAGGCTTCCCCCTAATTTCCACATAGTTCACATTGTCAATCAATGTTTCCACTTGTGCAGGAGGATTCGGATCGTATATGCTTGCAATGGATCAAACAACTTACGAGCTTATCGGGACTGATAATCCTGGTAACAGGGCAGTGGATGTGAAGAATCCCTCGCTGAGTTGGATGATCGGGTTTATGTTTGTGGTTAGCTTCATTGGTATTTTTAGTCTCGTTGCCCTGCGCAAGGTAATCATCCACATCTTAGATGTGTGTGCATCTTTCATTTTTAGTTGATCACATCTACATTTTTTTAATCAAGTGCAGCAACTTGGACAACACCTTGCAAATTCGGCAAACTAAGTTCAGTTTTGGTGTTTGCTAGGTGATGGTGATAAACTATAAGCTAACCTATCCCAGAGGAACTGCCACCGCTATGTTCATAAACAGTGTCCACACTGCTACCGGAGATGAGTTAGTAAGGTAAGAAACATATCATCATTGATCCTTAATTTTGTGCAAACTAGTAAGTTATTTGTACTTTGGAGGGACAACTATTGTTGACTCTCTGATGCTTCTTGTCACATGATTGGATGAATATGGATTTTTATATAATAGAGTATTGCACAATTGAAAAATTAGTAATCTATAAATAAGTACTCAAAATAGTGGTTTCTATCGACCTATGGTAATTTTACGGCTTATATCAGGTCATCAAAGTTTACTATGGGTCCTCGCGGCTTAAGTATTTTAAGTACTATCTCCCAACTGTTAGTGACTCTTAAGTTATTTAAAGTTTAGTTGTCTCCCAATTGACCTTTTTTTCATATGCTAAGCACTGATGGTTGCCAAAATCCCATAATAGTCTAATGAAATTGCACATTAGCCTGCTGCCCATTTATCGAACAATTCTCATTATAGATTGTTTATCGGCCAATTAAGTAGTATGTACATGTGAGAACAAATTAATTTTAGGTAATTCAACAATAATAAAGCTTTACTAATCTACTCAACTCGCAATTAGTTTGTGATGAATCGAGGCTAGGAATTCTGCAATCTTATCTCTCTACACAATTGCATATACTTTTAGCGGGAGGGGGAGGTGTAAACATGTACGTTATGCACATGAGATGAATCTTTTGATAGGTACAAAATAGCAGGTTTATCAGTTTTTAATTAAAATCATGTATTATCTATTTGTTTACTAGGGATCAAATTCGATGTCTCTGTATCAGTTTGATTGTTGACTACATTTCTTGTGTTAATGTATTTCTTGAGTTTTGGTGGTACTAACTTTATTCCCCTGCTTGCAGAAAACAAGTTAATTGTCTTGGAAAGTACTTAAGCATAAGTTTCCTTTGGAATTGCTTTAAATGGTTCTTCAGTGGTGTCGGGGATTCTTGTGGCTTCGACAACTTCCCATCTCTGGGCCTTGCAGCATTTAAGAACACGTAAGCTAACTGCTACTGTGTTCGTGCTAAAATTTTGAAGTGTGTATTTTTACAATTTAAAAACAAATCACTTTATTTGAAATCAAAACAAAAATTTTCATTCCTTATTCTCTTCATTAGGGATTATTTGGAAATGCAGGGATTAACGTATGAAACTACTATCCTTTAAGTTGGAATACTCATATGCATTATATCCAGAATCTTACCATTTCTACTTTTTATAGGTTTTATTTTGACTTCAGTTCATCCTATATTGGATGTGGTCTTATATGTCCACATATAGTTAATTGCTCTGCACTTCTTGGAGCCATCATATCCTGGGGTTTTCTTTGGCCATATATATCGACAAAAGCGGGGGAGTGGTATCCAGCTAACCTTGGAAGCAACGACTTCAAAGGACTCTATGGGTACAAGGTATGGTGGTGAAGGATACTAATTGTCCATTTCATAATGAATTATTAGTCAATACCATGTTGTCTCTTGATTATGCCTTTTGCCAATTCAATTGTGATGGTTGTTGACCAACAGATCTTGTACCATGTTATGAACCGATCTAAGAAAAAGAACTAGATTATGAATCAATATTTACAAGGCTTGACCAAAGTCCCTTGTTTCCCTCCATATTGAATAAACCCAATAAATTTGCAAGTAGTTCTTGTAAATATGCGAATAATACCGATAACTCTCTTTTATGCATTTATTTTAGTGGGCATAGTGGTCGTAATTCGTGAGAACCATGAAATTGAGTTCAAGAATAAATAAATGGCTCATCTATATCATTAAATTTCTAAACTATTATTTATTCACCTAATGATCGGTCTTTGCCAACATTATATTTAGCAAAAACTAAGTTGTCAATGCACCCTTCCAGGTTTTCATATCGGTATCCTTGATACTTGGTGATGGTACTTTTAACCTCATCAAAATCATGTATGCTACTACCAAGGAAATAATGAATGCACGCTCAAAGCAAGGAAGACTTCCCCTTGTTTGGGTTCATGATGGTAATGCCATTTTCTTATTGTACCTAGTTGACTTGCCATCATATCATACATCATGGATCTCATCTTGTTTCCCTTTTATAATTGCAGATGATAAGAATTCCAAATTATCAGTCGAGGAAAAGCTTCTAAATGAGGTGTTTCTAAAAGACAGCATCCCTCCCTGGTTGGCAGGATCTGGTTATATGGGCCTTACAGCAATTTCAACTGCAATAGTACCAATGATATTCCCACAACTCAAGTGGTACCTTGTCCTCTTTGCCTATGTTGTTGCTCCTCTACTTGCCTTCTGCAACTCATACGGAACTGGACTAACAGATTGGAACCTTGCATCCACATATGGAAAGATTGGCCTTTTCATCTTTGCCTCATGGGTTGGCCAACATGGTGGTGTGATCGCCGGCTTAGCATCTTGTGGTGTTATCATGTCCATCGTATCCACAGCTGGTGATCTCATGCATGACTTCAAGACTGGGTACCTGACCCTCTCATCGCCAAGGTCCATGTTTGTGTCACAGTTGGTTGGCACTGCCCTTGGTTGTGTCATTGCACCTCTAACCTTTTGGCTTTACTGGACATCCTTCGATATTGGCAATCCTGATGGTATGTTCAAAGCTCCATATGCCATCATCTTCCGTGAGATGTCAATCATGGGTGTCGAAGGATTCTCAGTGTTGCCGCGACATTGCCTAGCAATATGCTCTTTCTTCTTCTTTGGAGCCATAGCAATCAAGCTCATCCGGGATGTCACCCCAAACAGTCTGTCCAAATTCATCCCGCTCCCGATGGCCATGGCCGTTTCATTTTACATTGGGGCATACTTCGCGATTGACATGTTTATCGGGACTGTCATCTTGTTTGTATGGGAGAGGTTGAACCGTAAGGAGTCAGAGGAGTTTGCGGGTGCGGTTGCTTCTGGTTTGATCTGCGGTGATGGTATCTGGAGTGTTCCGTCTGCAATATTGTCCATCATGAGGATTGACCCACCAATGTGCATGTACTTCAAGCCATCTTTTACCTATGGCTGAAAGTAGAGGAACTTTTGTAGTTTTATGTGATAGTACCACAACACACTCGTGTAAATTAGACCATGGCAATACAACAATAGCTATGTTCATTTTGTTTGTGTCTTCTTTGGCATTCTTTGTTAGAGTATCATGGCATATCCGAGTATTATTGAAACTAGATAATACCCCTTACATTGTTTTGGAAACCTTGTTAAAAGAAGAGTTAATATCACTATTAGTACATAAACTTGTACCCAAGGGAACAAAATGGTACAAGAACTAGAAAACTCCATAAAAAGTAGTCCTTCAACTTGCTTAACAGAACATTTTGATACAATTCCGTTAAATCCGATGACACGCCGTTACTCAGTGAGGGCGCGAGAAAGAATTATTGACTTAGAAAAGAACAACGGAAGTTCGAACCTGGGACCTTGCACTAGTCATGCGCGCGAGATAACCAGCTAAACCAGAAGAATTTGTGTGACTTGCCCAGGTAAACATTCTATTATATTTTGTCGCAGAGGCGGAGAAAGAAATAGGAAAGAGATGTAGCGCGGAGGAGGGGCCTTGAAGCACGAACCTCTGGTATTATCTTTCCATGCGTTAGAACATATACAGCCGAACGCCCCAAACCCTCCTCGAACGCCTGGGCAAACGGCTCGGTCATGAAATTTCGACCCAGACGCACGCCTCAAACGTCCGGGCTGACAGGCACCCCTCATATCCAGCCCAAATATGGGGCGGGTATGGGGCACCTGGGCATCCGCCACATCGAACTCGGCCCATGCTGGCCCACCCGACCCCACATATATTCCTTTCCATCTGCTCCCGGACCAAACCCTAGCCACTTCATTCCACTCCCCTCTGCCACTCAAGCTCACCTCCGGCGATCTTCGGCAGTCTCCTGCATGGCGGGCAGCGGATCCGAGTCCGTCGCCTCCAGATTCATCGACCCCGAACTCATCCCACGCGGCCCCAAGGAGGAGATGGCCATCTGGCTTGCGCTCTGCCGCTCCCGGGAGGAGGTCCGTGCACGGCAGCGCTCGGACTCCTTCCATCATGAATCCATTGCGTCCGCCCAAATGGCGCATGGATCCGACGGTAGGTGTGTTGTCGCTGCCTCATCGAAGGTGATGTGGTCCGTCTGGTGTCCGAACGTGGTGGCGGACGCACAACCCCTCCGTTGGCGCACCGAGCAGCGGGACACACCATGAGCATCATTCGACGGAAACATGACACGGCGTGCCCGCCGTGCGAGGCATCGGGCGCAGGAGGCAGTTCTCGTGGCGGTGGATGTCGGCGAGGCGGAGCCGCATTCTCCGGCGCCCCGTGGTGCAGCGGTCCGGGCGCCGCAACCGTGTCGTGGTGGATGTCGCCGGCTCGTCCCAGGACGGATCCATCATCGATCCGACGTCCACCGGCACCGTTCTGGTTCCAGGCTCCGACGAGGAAGAGTTGGGCATGGGAGACGGCGGCGTTTTGAGTCCCGTGAGCCGGCTCGTGTCTCATGCCCTACTCTACTTTGCCGGTGACTGGACCAACACTCTAGGGAGTGCAACCGGCCGCCGGACATGGACACGGCAGAGATGGACGAGCTCCGCTCAAAGATTACTGTGTTGCATGTAATAATATGGATATGAGGTATCTGGATGTGGAGTGAATTATTTGAGACGTGACCAATCAGTGCCGTGAGCGTTTGAGGGTTCGAATTTGCCAAGTCCGGCTATAGATGCTCTTACCAATAGAACGACAACGACTTGATGTCAAACATGGAGAAATGTAGTTTGGTGAGTCTTTTTGCAGTGTACTTCAGCGGCGTGCTAATTCTTCCGTGCTTATAAACAATTCACTGAAACAGTTATATAAACCATTGCTGAAATTGTTGTAGTCTGAAAAACAGTCTACTAATAGGGACAAGGATTTAGAGCTCTCGGATGCTCCGTACCCCTATACATACAATACCAGGAAAAAAAATACCAAGAAATTTGAAAAAAAATCTGGGATTTTGGGATATCAAACGTGGGTTCTCGATGTACTTCCGTCTGAAATTTGGTGAAAAAATACCAGGAAATGTATTCGTAGCAAAAAAGACAAAAAATTCCTATGTATAGCAAAACACTGTTTGGGTACATTTTTTTCCGGGTAGTAATTCCTTCACCACGGATACGTTTTTTGCTTTTACGAAATTTCACACAGAAGTAGATTGGGAAACCAGGTTTGACATCCTGAAATTTTGGATTTTTTTGATTTTCTGGGAATTTTTTACGAATATTTTTCGTATAGGGGTGCGGAGCACCCAAGAGCTCATGTGTATTTTCCCTACTAACAGTGGTTAAGGTTATATAAACCATATAATTCTCGTCTTCTATTTCTCGCCGTCTGTTCGTCAAAGATAATAAGAAATTTGCATAAGAAACTAGTATACGAGTATATGTTGCCTTTGAGTCGGCTGGTTATCACGCGTGTACCACCAAAGCGAGAGTACCAGAGTACGAATCTCCACGAGCTCGGTTTTCATTTCCTGTGTCTTTCTTTCTCAACCCCCCTCTGACAAGTGGGCCCCACTGGCAAGCAGAGAAAGAGAGCGCGAGGTGCTCCTATCTACGCAATTCTCTGTCTTTGTTCGTGATCATCTTAGGCGAAAGGATAGGTATAAATTTTGTGGAGGGGCAGCTGTGAAAGGGCGAGGGTATCCTGAGCAATTGCAAGAATGGGGTTCATTGATATTCCTGGTATAGTAGATGCTATCACACGTACAGTCATACTCAATTCGATGGAATTGTTCTGACCGCCCGGTGGAATACCTGGTTCTACCACACAAGGGCAGCTTTCGTAGTCCTGCTGCAGTTAGCACGCGATAGACCGCATGCCGTTAAATTTAACTGATTTGTATTGAAATGTTCTGTTAAGCAAGTTAAAGGGCTACTTTTATGGGGGGTTTAAGTTCTTGTACCATTTTGTTTCCTCGGGTACAAGTTTATGTACTAACAGTGGTATTAACTCTTAAAAGAAATGCATAATATATGCTAAAGGTAACTAACCGATGCAAAGGAAAATGTAAGACGGTGTCAATGATGCAAAAGAGACTCACCAGCAGGTTTCAATCAAAGTGCGTTCATAGGGAGTGTATATACGTGTACGTGAGCATATACGATTGTGTTGTCTTAGAAAAGCAAGTTGCAATCAGCAATGGCTGCGCATATTCCACTACGAGCACCAGGAGCCGGCATTCTTCCCCATCTGGGAACCAACACGCCAAAGAGTGCAACTACACCTACTCGGAGCCTCGTGCCCGTCGGGCTAGTACATGGTCGACTTTGGTGGAACCGTAATGCACGGAACACCCTCTAGGCAATACGGTGTGACAACAAAGAGCTTCGGTCCGGACCACGACATGTAGAACACCATCGAGGCAAGGCATTGCGATGATTGTGACGTTGGCCACGGTAACCTTTGCGACGATCACCGTGACGATGATGGCGACGACTAACACATCATCAACCATTTGCACCCCACGACTCCCCCGAAAACGCCCAAAAGCATTCGGCTCCCACATCCGTAACGTTGTCTTTCCACCAGGATTTCGAGTCACCGACGTCAACAAGTACACGGGCGAGACGCAGCCAGACATCAGGTTGTCCAACTACCAAACTGCATGTAGGATCATCAATGGAGGCAACGGCTACATAGTTCGTGGCCGACTACGATAATGCAAAATACTCCCTCTGTAGAGTAATATAAGACTTCTTAGATCACTAATACTTTAGTGATCTAAAAAGTCTTATGTTACTTTACACAGAAAGTAGTTTTTACTATGTACTTAACACTTATTTAATAAGTTAATGCTATTTTGAGACTATTAGCTGATATTATTGATAATTTTTTAAGCAAAGGCACCCTAGTGTTGAGATCCAAGATCTGCCACTGTCCGTGGACATGGACTTAAGTCTCGTGCTCGACCCCAATAGCAACAGCAGCAACAAGAAAAGCTCGACGAAGGCGGCAGCAGCGAGACGTGTGTGGCCTGCCGCCTCCGTGGTCAGATTTCTCACCATGCATCTACCATAATTATCTGAATCAAGTGTCTTCTCTGCTTTTTTTTTTCCTTAATTATTGTTAAAATATATATACGACTCACAATATTTTTTTATGGAGACTACATGTATATAGAACTCATAGTAATTTTTTTGGGCGGCCATGTTCATGTTATCTCCTCATCTTATCACTAATCTTTTGATGAAGCCTTTCTCTCTATCAAGAATTTCACTGTTCGGCTCTAATAAAAAACGCTCTTATATTTCTTTAAGGAGTATACAGGAAAAAAAATCTGACAGACAAAGAGCACATGGCTGCTTATTCCTTCAGGTAAAACTCGAAAAACAAATACTTTTGAAAATAAGTATGAAAAAACAGTATTTGTATATCGATTGGAGAACAAGTAGTCCGGGTTGGAAGATTTTCTTAGATGCAACCTGGAAAAACAAAGCAGCTGCTGCAACTCTCTGTCTGAGTTTGAGTAATAAATTTTCAGCACAGTTAAGTTTCAGCATAAGTAGTTAGCAACGAAAAAAAATCCATTTGCAAAACAAAAACCATTACCAAATATGCTTGCACAGGGAGCGACTCCAAATACCACGCATATATAAAATAGCAACTTTATCTGACGAAGTTTCACCAACACAATGATGACCACAGTAATAAGCAGTTCGAACACTGCTCGACACAAATAACCGAAGCTTAACAAGTTTGCAAATCCGCTAACACGGCTATGACCACCACCGTATACCGCCACCACCACCATAGATGTGGTAAAGAACCACCAACAACGCCGCCGCCCGACACCATCTCATTTCTTCTTGGCCGCAGCCTTGGTCACCTTGGCGCCGGTCGGATCCTTCTTCTCCACGGCCTTGATAACGCCCACGGCAACCGTCTGCCTCATGTCGCGCACAGCAAAGCGGCCCAGGGGAGGGTACTGGGCGAAGGTCTCCACCACCATGGGCTTGGTGGGGATCATCTTGACGAACCCGGCATCACCGTTCTTGAGGAACTTGGGCGCCGCCTCAATCTCCTTGCCAGACCGCCGGTCGATCTTGGTCTGGATCTCAGCAAACTTGACAGCAATGTGGGACGTGTGGCAGTCCAGCACCGGGGCATAGCCGTTGCTGATCTGGCCAGGGTGGTTCATGATGATGACCTGGGCGGTGAAGTTGGCAGCCTCCTTGGCAGGGTCGTCCTTGGAGTTGGAAGCAACGTACCCTCGCTTGAGATCCTTGACAGCCACGTTCTTGACGTTGAAGCCGACGTTGTCACCAGGAAGCGCCTCCAGGAGAGACTCGTGGTGCATCTCAACGGACTTCACCTCAGTGGTCAGGCCAGTAGGACCAAAGGTGACAACCATGCCTGGCTTGATGACTCCAGTCTCAACACGCCCCACTGGCACAGTTCCAATGCCGCCAATCTTGTACACATCCTGAAGGGGAAGACGCAGGGGCTTGTCCGAGGGCCTCTTGGGCTCATTGATCTGGTCCAGGGCCTCAAGAAGGGTGGGGCCCTTGTACCAGTCAAGGTTGGTGGACCTCTCAATCATGTTGTCACCCTCGAACCCAGAGATGGGAACGAAGGGAACCTTGTCAGGGTTGTAACCGACCTTCTTCAGGTATGAAGAGACTTCCTTGACAATTTCTTCATAACGGGCCTTCGAGTACTTGGGAGTGGTGGCATCCATCTGGAACAGATCATAAGAGCAATCACATCAGATAAACATTATTGAAAAGTAACGATGCAAACAAACACAAATGAGAAACAGCATGCATGTATATACCCAAGTACTGATGGAAGTTGCACGGAATAAGACATAACGATGCAAACAAATACAAATGAGAAACATCATACATGTATATACCCAGGTGCTGACGGAAGTTGCACGGAGCAAGAGATAACGATGCAAACGAACACACACAAAAAAAGGAGAAACATCATACATGTATATACCCAAGTACTGACGGACGTTGCAAATAAGAGATAACAACCAAACAAACAGTAGCACTTATCAATTAAGATATATAACAAATGAGAACTACTGGGTGAACTTATAAGACAAAATCACCAATAATTAGCAACATGACAAAAGTTTATAAACTGAACCTGGACATTTACTAAGTAGTTCTGAACCTTAAAACAACAAGCATATAGTAGAAAAAACAAATCAGTCAACACTTATTACTAGAATGCCATAGATGTCAATCAGTTTTTAGGAAATTTCTGTGCTAATGAACATTGACATTGACCAAGTAATTCTGACCCTTCCATGAAGTGGATAGCAAAGATGTCAACCAGTTACTGGATGTTTCTGTAATAATGAACATTGGCATTGACCAAGTAACTCTTAACCTTAAGATCAAGTGGATAGCAAATGGATGTAAATCAGTTTATAGGATGTTTTCTGTACTAATGAAAATAGAAATTAAAGAAGTAATTCTGAGCCTTATCAAGTTGATAGCAAAATGGTACACAAATCAGATGGTCACACATAAAAACGGCCGCTGATAGTTGAATAGAAGTATACCTTGTTGCAGCAGCAGATCATCTGCTTCACACCAAGAGTGAAAGCAAGGAGAGCGTGCTCACGGGTCTGGCCATCCTTGGAGATACCAGCCTCAAAACCACCAGTGGTGGAGTCAATGATAAGCACAGCACAATCAGCCTGGGAGGTCCCAGTGATCATGTTCTTGATGAAATCACGGTGACCAGGAGCATCAATGACAGTGCACGAGTACTTGGTGGTCTCGAACTTCCACAGAGCAATATCAATGGTGATACCCCTCTCACGCTCAGCCTTGAGCTTGTCAAGCACCCAGGCGTACTTGAAAGACCTCTTGTTCATCTCAGCGGCTTCCTTCTCGAACCTCTCGATCACACGCTTGTCAATGCCTCCAAGCTTGTAGATGAGGTGGCCAGTCGTGGTTGACTTGCCAGAGTCGACATGGCCAATGACCACAATGCTGATGTGGATCTTCTCCTTGCCCATGGCTGCTGGAGCTGTTAACTAGCTGCATAGACCAACAAAATTAGGGGTGGTGAAACGAGTTCAAATAATTCAATACTACAGTTTAAACGTTAGCAAATGATTGAATGACAGTGATAATTTGGAACAATAACAAAATTGAATCATAAAACAAAGGTGATTATACAAATTATCAGGCAACAGTTGACAGGCAAGCAGAGTTAGACTTGAAATAACAATTCCACAGACTTTTAGTCCCAAACAAGGCATGCAAAACTAAATCCCTAATTTGTTCCAACACTAGAAAGAATTAGCACTGCAATTATTCAAATTCATCAGACAAGGCATGCAAAACTAAATCTGACTAGTACAACAACAACAAAGCCTTTAGTCCCAAACAAGTTATGACAGAACCAAAACAAAATCAGATTAATAGATAAAAATAGATCTACATCCAAACGATTCTTAACAGGAATAAGATGCATCGACAGACCAGAATACCTTGTCAAGTAGCCAAGCATGATCTAATCTGGAAGGGCAAGATTAGCAGGCAAGGCAAATACTTAACATGGTAATTCAGGGCCAGAGCAAATTGGAGATGCAGGGGGGGTAGTCTGCAGAAGCACCCAATAGGAATCGAACCTACATGAGAAGGCCCCGCAAGGAGGCCCTCAGTCTTTACCATTAGACGATGGGCACTTTTTGCATCTCCAATTTGCTGACAATACCAGATCATATTATGCATCTCCCTAAACTAGAGGAATTAACTTGCAGAGCATAGTGTTAATTCAGTAAGGACTCGCAAAACCAGCTTAGCCCAAGAGACATGGATACAGAGACCAAAACAACCAGTTCATGCGACAGGCTCGAAATCAAACCAAGCAGGGCGCAAAGGCGAATCGAATCTAGCAGATCTAGATACTCAAGTTCAGGCGACATGGTTAAATACGAAACCGAGCAGATCGATCCATCTATCACAAGCGCGCGGGGTCGAGCTAGAGATGCGACGGCATACGGGCGAGAGAAATAATCAAGTTGATCATGCGACAGTAAGCACTCGCAAAACTAGTCTGGAACCAATACAGGCAGTTCATGCGACTGTCTCGAAATCAAACGCGCCTAAGGCGAATCGAATCGAGCAGATCTATCCATCTATCACAGCGCGCGATCGACCTAGCTAGGCATGCGACGGCATACGAGCGAGAGAAATAATCACCGACGGCGGAAGGGCGGGCCGGCGGCGAGGACGGGTACCTGGCTGGGTGGCCGGCCGGCGACGAGGAGGAGGAGGAGGAGGCGATGGAGTCAAAGCGGCGGCGGGGGGGAGGGGAGAAGGATGGGGTGGGGTGGGGTGGGATGACGGGTGCCTAGGGTTTTATCCGCGGCCTCTGGATCGTCGGACGGGCGGCTGCGATGGCGGTTACGCCTCGCACGTTCGATCCCGATCGTGCGGTTGCTGGTGACTCGCTGTGGGATCGCGTTTCGTAGCGCCTACGTTCGCCTTGGCCGTGAAGGAAATGTCCTTCTTGTTTAAAATCAAATATATCTCTTTTTAATTTTCCTCCAAGAAGATCTCTATTTTTCGAATAAATATCCTTTTAACTAGTCTCTTTTTTTAGGGGTTCCTTTTAATTAGTCACGTGACAGTGCCGAGCCAATAATTATGGGCCCAACGACCACACATGTCCAAGATGGTTTATATGCTCTCTCTTTCTTCGTGGGAAGATGGTTTTATGCTAACAAAACACTTCCAGCTCAAAAAACAAAATGCTAAGAAAACATTTCTCAGGTGTGAAAATGCAAGAGAGAGGGCTCTCACGGCTTAAATGTTCCCGTGCTCCAAACTTAAAAATAAATTCGAATGTTCCAAAAAATTCTCTTCTCTGTGTGTATTTCAAATTAGCTTTGAAATTTTAAGGGAATGTGGACACATGTCTTACGAACCTGCACCTTTAAAAATATTAAAATGTACCCTTTGGAAGATAGCATGGGAGCATTTTAGGAATGGGAGCACAGGACATGCACTTGACACAAATGAAAGTATATATATATATATACCAATATAAAAAGACTCAAAGGGGCAGATTTAATTAATCTCGGCCATCAAATCATGTCAATCCAACGACCTAGACTGCTTCAATGTCGAGCGCTCAACACGCTTAGTGTGTAGTTAATTTCATGCCAAATATAATGCTAATCATCTAATAAAATGCAAATAATATCTTACTTAATATCCGCATGCACTTAATATACTTTCAAATGCATTGCACATACACATTGACTAGTCAGGCAGATTATTTTCGTCCAATAAGTCTATGAATTGTGGTATGCATACCCACGACAGTTCTCAAATGTTTTAATAAAGGAGTTGATTAGTGTATTGCATACCCGAGCTCGGGGCATTTTTTCCGGTGCACGATTACTCACAAATGTAGGCGGGGAGCTTGTCATTTATTAAAATTTAGTCAAGTATAATGGTAGAATCCAATAATTGTATATTTTTGCATTTTGGTGGCATTGACCCAATTCTTCAGATCATATGAATACTTGATTGTGTTGGCATCAGATGATTTGAACTGATATTAATTCTCGTTAAAATCTAATTATGGATTCACTGAACTTCCACCTAACTCATGTCTTATTCTTGTAGAAAAACATAACATGTGAGGGTATAAACACATCTATGACTCGCACTGAAGAAAACAACAACCAACCTAGACCAGGACGATCTCTATATCACTATCAGGTGAATTAATCATATATATACCTAAGAGAGTGAACCCCACTATCCTATTTATCTTAACATGCAGCCTATCCACCTCAGTAGCCTACCACATCAACAACTCAAATGCTGCCCGACTTTTCTACGTTGCGGAAAGCCACATCATCATGTTTTCTTCCCAAGCCAGCAGCTCACTGCCTTTTAGTTACTACTTCATGCAATTTCATTGCCTTTCAATATCCTACAGTGAAGCCACAGTACCATCAATTCACGGCCAATCAGTTATTGCTTCATGCCGTCTTAATGCTACCTCTAGCTATTCATCTTGCACTTTCCATTTCTCTGGCAGTAGTTTTCCCCACAATCATGCGGTAGCGTCTTCGCTTGCCCTTCCGGCTTTCAAATTGTTGTCCGATCTCATCCCACTACTTTGTTGTTTAATTATAAACCCATTCCTCTTCTCCATCTTCATTGTTGCACCCTTCCCCGAATATAACCTCATCCATTCCTCTTCACCTACTGGTTGGGAGCACGCCATCAACCTCATCCTCCTAATACTCTCCTATTACCTATCACATTTCTTCATGTCAAGGTTGCAGTCATACATGTGTGCGGCGAATAGCTTCAACACCTGTGAGGCTGCGAACCGAGCGTACCTCATATGCTTATGTTCCTTGTGATGGAACCAACCTACCAAGATTCGATTCCTAGAATTGGCAGTGATTCTCGCATTTTTCTGGATTTATTTCAGACTTTCCGGCATTGTTTGTTCGGTGGCAGGAGACATACCCGTCGACTACGAGAGGTGTCTATGGTGACTTCGTCAATCTCAAGATATTGTGTCAGCTCAATATCTCAAAAATATTCATAGGAATAGAGTGTGCGTGCATGCGCGCTTTCGTAGGGGTGAGTGCATGTGCATGTGTGTATGTGTATGGGCATTTGTGATTGTATTGTGTTAAAAAAGAACATGTAAGGCTCTCCTCCTCTACACATTAGGCACGCAGGGCCACATGAATGGCGTCATCATTATCGGCCTTTTTTTGTTGAATTCCTATTTCTATATTCTTTCCTGTTTCTTCACTTTTGGTTCCTACGCTTTTCGATCTTGGCATCTCATGAGAGTGTGTTGTCAAGTCTGCAACAACTATGACTTATGGCTTGCACATAATGTAGTCTTTACAATATGCAAAAGATAATTCATGCCCTGTTTGATCTAGTATTCTTGCGGAACACTGTGTAATTTTGTAGTATGGTAAATCTGGAGGTAGTGGATACTTCCTTGCGCCTTGAAACTTGGTCTAAATCTCCTCTATTTGGCCCGCAAAAAAATCTCCTCTATTTGGTGTGACTATAGGTATGATGGTTTCAGCAGCAGAGGTTAGTGTTGTATTGCTCCACCAACTCTTCCCATTTCCTTGGAAATTTCCATTGTCCAATTCTACTGGCGGAGCTAGCGAATTGCCAAAGCCTAGGCACATCCATAAGCTAAAATTTACTTTGGTATATCAAACACGACAAGTATCATATATTTGGATAAACGTTGACAGTGTCCCAGCCTAGGGGTCTCTGTAGGATCGAAAGTATGTCTAGAGGGGGGGTGATTAGACTACTTGACCAAATAAAAACTTATCCTTTTCCCAATTTTAGTCTTTGGCAGATTTTAGGTAACTTAGCACAAGTCAAGCAATCTTAACACAATTCAAGCAAGCATGCAAAGAGTATATGAGCAGCGGAAAGTAAAGCTTGCAACTTGCAAGAATGTAAAGGAAAGGGTTTGGAGAATTCAAACGCAATTGGAGACACTGATGTTTTTGTCGTGGTTCCGATAGGTGGTGCTATCGTACATCCACGTTGATGGAGACTTCAACTCACGAAGGGTCACGGTTGCGTGAGTCCACGGAGGGCTCCACCCATGAAGGGTCCACGAAGAAGCCACCTTGTCTATCCCACCATGGCCGTCGCCCACGAAGGACTTGCCTCACTAGTGGTAGATCTTCATGAAGTAGGCGATCTCCTTGCCCTTACAAACTCCTTGGTTCAACTCCACAATCTTGTCGGAGGCTCCCAAGTGACACCTAGCCAATCTAGGAGACACCACTCTCCAAGAAGTAACAAATGGTGTGTTGATGATGAACTCCTTGCTCTTGTGCTTCAAATGATAGTCTCCCAACACTCAACTCTCTCTCACGGATTTGGATTTGGTGGAAAGAAGATTTGAGTGGAAAACAACTTGGGAAGGCTAGAGATCAAGATTCATATGGTAGGAATGGAATATCTTGGTCTCAACACAAGTGTAGGTGGTTCTCTCTCGAAAATGTGTATTGGAAGTGTAGGTTCGTTCGATGGCTCTCTCCACGAATGAAGAGGAGGTGGAGGGGTATATATAGCCTCCACACAAAATCTAACCGTTACACACAACCTGCCAAACTCGGTGGGACCGATAAACTCGGTCGGACCGATTCAGCAAATCTAGTGACCGTTAGGATTTTCGGTGGGACCGACATGCAACTCGGTAGGACCGATATGGTTAGGGTTAGGGCATAACGTAATCTCGGTGAGACCGATTACACAAACTCGGTGGGACCGATTTTGGTAATAAGCTAACCAGAGAGTTGGTTAGGTAAACTCGGTGGGACCGATTCGCTCATTTCGGTGAGACCGAAATGTTACAAAAAGGAAACAGAGAGTTTACATTGCAATCTCGGTGGGACCGATCGCTCATCTCGGTAGGACCGAAACGTTACGAAGGGAAACAGAGAGATTACAATCCCATCTCGGTGAGACCGAGATCCCTATCGGTGAGACCGATTTGCCTAGGGTTTGTGGCAGTGGCTATGACATCTGAACTCGGTGGCGCCGGATAGAAAGAATCAAGTGGGGCAGAGTTTGACTTTTGGTTTAGGTCATATGTGGATGTGGGAAAGTAGTTGAGGGTTTTGGAGCATATCAATAAGAACTATGAAGCAAGAACCTCATTAAGCAACACCTCATCCCTCCTTGATAGTATTGGCTTTTCCTATAGACTCAGTGTGATCTTGGATCACTAAAATATAAAATGTAGTGTCTTGAGCTTTGAGCTTGAGCCAATCCTTTTATCCTTAGTATTTTGAGGGGTCCACTTTTCTCATCCATGCCATGCCATTTATTGAGCTTTTCCTGAAATATTAATCTTGAAATAGCATTAGCTCAATGAGCTATATGTTGTTAGGAATTACCAAAACCACCTAGGGATTGTTGCACTTTCAATCTCCCCCTTTTTGGTAATTGATGACAACATATAGATCAAAGCTTCGACAAATGATAATAAGAGTGAAAAACATTGTCGTTTTGAGAAGTATGTGATAAGCAAGAGCTCCCCCTAAATTTGTGCATAGTTTAAGGTTTGCTTTGGACTGCAAATGCACAAAGGGTTAGGCTCATGGGTTACTCTTCCATGTCACATACATCTTGGTGGAGCGCTCAAAATGATAACAATAGAATACATGCACTCATCACCAAGCAAAGTGAATGATCATATAGAGATAAAAGGATAATGTCATCCAACAAGCATTAATGTAGCATATGATCAAACACATGATCATCCAAGTATCACACAGACAGAAGGTATCTCAATCAAGCAAATAAAATTCAACCACCAAAGCAAGAGAGAATAAAAGGCAACGCTCTCTCTCGAAGCCTATGATCTATACATTTTTCTCCCCCTTTGGCAACAAGTTACCAAAAAGTTCATAGTAAATGCATAGCACTAAATCGTCTCTCAGGCTTGATCTTCAGGTGGTGGTGTAGATAGAACTCCAAGGAAGAAGGCATCAGTAGATGTAGCTGGAGCTGGTGGAGTGGGTGCTGGAGCTGGTGACACCAAGCTGTAGGCTGGTGCGTATGTAGTTGCTCGTGTCTGCATGAATCGCATTGTAGTGACCTCTGAGCTCTAGGCACTCTGGCAAATGCCTCAGTGGTTGTCTTGCCCTTCCTCTCCTGCATATCATCCTGGATTGTCTCAACAACAGACTGGATCTCAGTTACCTTCACATCCAAATCATAGAACTTCTGCTCCATGATCCTCTCCAGGCTCTCCTAGTTTGGAGTCAGGGTGGCCAGCCCCTTCTCGATCCTCGAGTGGATGCAATCAAGTAGCCAAGCTGATCCTGTTAAGCTCTTCAAGAAGTTGAGATGCCTCTTACATTGTTGGCATCTTGGCAGCCTTCTCGATCCTTGCCTTCTCCTTCTTTGCTTGTGCTTGCACGAAGATGGTTCATCTTCATCCATAACCACTTGGTTGTCCTTAAAATCTGGATAGATAGGCATATGATCCTTGTCCAACAAGTATGTGCGGTGCCCATCTTGGAGTTAATCAGCTCCGGATCGTAGGCGTACCCACAACTTCTCTTTTGGTCAAGTTGTCCTCTTGATAGTTTCAACTATAAGACTCATGACCTTGAACTTTTGTGGCACATCAAATAAGTGTAGCAGATTTATTGCATGGCCTCGATCATGTTGTGATCACTGACTTGGGCAAAAGAGTGTGCCCGAGGATCCAGCTTGATGGTTGGCGATCTGACGAATGTAATGTCTTGATCCAAACTTGTGTGTTTCAATAGCAGATCTCTGGATCTCCTTGTACATATGTGCCATAGAGTTGTGATCCATCTTCTTCTTGGCATAGACATCCAAGTCATCCTCTTTCTCCTTAGGTGCATTGATCAGATTAGCTCATTCTTCAATTGATGATTGGTACCTAGTACCTTCAGACATCCATACTATCCTGCCATCTGGATAGAAGTGTGATGTGGAGTAGAATTGCATTATTAGCTCATCATTCCACTTTGCGAGCTTCTGCCCAACAAAGTCTGCCACTCCACAAGCACTGAAGCTGTCATACACACCAGGATAGTGTTCTTCATTCTCCTTGATGTATTCCCAGTTGACCCATCTCATGTCACACACTATTGGCTTCTTGTCCAGCAACATTGTCTCATAGAAATCCTGCTGTTCCTTTGTGTGGAACCTGTAGTCTACAATAGTTCTCCTTCCGGTGGCATATGGCTCTGCCTCTCTCCATAGCCTCAATCCCGAATCCTTCCTTATCTTCATGTTCTCAGCTACAGGATGGGCATCATTATGATCTGGAATTTTAGGTTCCAATTTTCTCAAGACATGTGACTCATCATCTTCTTCTTGACAGCAGTTTGAACCTTTGGGGCCTTGTTGTTCTCAGCAGCTGGGATGTTCCTGGTACTCCTCTTGGGTGCGATGTTGGGCTTGGAGGCAGCCTTGGGTGCTTCTTTGGGCTTTGATGAAGCAGCCCCTGACCTGATGGCATCACCCATAAGCTTATGAGCTTTAGGTGCTGGTGCAGCAACCTCTTCCATCATGGAAGGCTTTCCAACAACCCTGGCCATGGTCTTCTTGACCCTTTCCTTCCTCTTCTTCCTTCTCTACAGACCTCTTTGGGTTCAGCTTCCAAAGATGCTTGAGTGGAGGCTCGGCTTTAGACATGGGAATCCTTTGGCGGTGCTTTGGTCTTCATACCGGGCTTAGTGGCGATGGTGTGCCATACTCCTTCTTGAGCACCTTCTTCTTGGAAATGGCCTTATCCTCAACAGCCACATAGTCTTCATCCTCAGAATATGAAGTTCTCTTCTTTCTGGTCCTGGTGGCTGCCTTGGGTAAGTTTCTGGGTGTGCTCCTGCTACCCTCATCATAGCTTCTAGAGGGACTAGTGCCCTCACTCATGTGAACCTGCTCCTCTGACTTGTTCTGACTGTCACTTTGATCAGACATATTGCAAACACTAACAACAGACCCTGTGAGTAGATATAGATGAGAAAGAGTGGATGAGCATCACAAAATACAGAGGTTTTTGCAAAAGAATGGGTCAAAAACTTAGTTTTAGTTTTCCACAGAAAGCATTTCGGATCTACCGATTTGTAAACTCGGTGATACCGAAGCAGCTTTTGGAACCTAAACTAGTAAACTCGGTCAGACCGAGTCATAATTTGGTGGCACCGAGACTGCTAGGGTTTCACAAAGTCCTGAACTCGGTCACACCGATTTGCAATTCTCGGTCGGACCGAGAATTACATGTGCAATGGCCTTAGCCGAATCGGTGGTACCGAGTTGTAGCGACCTGACCCAAAATCGGTCAAATCTACGTATGCATACCATCCCAAGATCATCTTTGGTACTCACAAGACATCGATAAAGTAATCAAAGTTCAATCACACCTGAATATCATTAAACGATTCTCATATAGAGTCTTTATTACAAGAGAATAAATTTGGCTCAAGGCCAACTCATGAGAAATAAACTAATAACACTGCGAAGCGTCGAAGATAAGCGAGTCCATCCGACTCAAAGGGCAATCGCCAAGCGCGGGCGTAGCCTCACTCTGATCGGAATATATCTCGCAACATAATACGTTGCAGCCATGTAGGTCAGCTTTTGGAATAAGTCGGCAAGTCATGAAGAATAACAATAATAAAGTTACTAACACTATATGCATTTTTGGTGTGGAGCTCTAAGTTTCATCATTTTGCGAAAAGCAAATTTTATCCTACTACAAAGGACTTGCTTGCAAATTACTACAATTGTTGGTAGTTATTGAGATGGTTCCGCCAACCAATATCTCGTTCCCAAATTATTAAGTCATAAACCCTCAAATTAATCCATTAGTTTTAGTGTTGAGATATCCGAATACTTCCAAGTTCTAGAGGCTCAAATGTCCGTAATCGGGACACGGCTAATCAATTAGATCTTTAACTCTGCAGAGGGTTGCGACTTTCCCATAAGAATCATTCCTCCTTTAAAGTCTTCGCACTTCATGGTGTTTGAAGACGGGGCGAATAAACAGGTCTTCCAAAGAGTTCTTACGCCCTTTGCTTGTACCCATCCAATCCTACCGTTCGTCTACTTCTCGTAGTACCGCCCAGCCAGCGTCACTACTAGGGTCAACCCAGCCAGAGCCCATAATGGCTTGCGGCTGCACAGTAAGCTTCGGTCATGGGGCATCCATCCTTCTCTTCGTGGCTGGGTGAAGCTTTCCGCGAGGATGTCATGGCGCTTCTCCATGCATCCCGCCACCACTGGTGCTCCAGGTGCCCGTCAACCGCCCTCCACCCAGAGTGATTTTCGAAGTCCATCTTGATCATTGTAGTTCATGGGGTCATCATCATCATTGACTCTCATCTTGCTTATGAATTTCACTCATCCCAAATCCGTCTCGAGCATAGCAAAATAACTACTACGTCCGGGGTCATGGTAACAAGGGATTGGTTCATCCTACCACATGATACTACTCAAGTTTAATGACTTCAAGATTTCACTACTACATGCATGGTGGGGTGGTGACAACTACTAATGCACAAAAACATAGGTATAGAAATAACATGATCAAAACTTGCCTTGCTGATGATCCTCGTAAGCTAAAAAGTCAGTAGTAGCAAGCTTAGCACTCTGAAACTCTAACGAGACAAACAATAACACAATAAGCACAAAGCAATAGGATCACACAACATAACAAAAGTAACATAACACAACAAAACAACCAAAACCAAATCAAAAGAAAAACTCAAAGAAACCAATTCAAAGTTTTCCCTACTCCAAACAATAACAAAATTAGTTTTTATATAACAAAATTTCTTAATATAACCTAATCATGCTTTTAGGTTAACTTAATAGAAAAGGTTTCACTAAGCCACTAGGTGCAAAAAGAATTAATTAAAAGCTATTATAAAACTCATTTTAGGCCTAATCCAATTTCTATTGAGAAAAATAATTTAAAACTTTTATTAATTATAAATAAAATTTCATCTACTAGAATGACAGAAACTAACCTAGAATAACTAATCACAAGTTAAAATAAATTAATTTACTAATTAATTAATTAGGAAAACAGAACTAGTTAATTAATTAGGATTAATAGGATTCTGTCTAAAACTAATTATTTATTAATCCTAAAATACCCAAGTTAATTTCTAGGGTTTGGCAATGTCAAAATAAAGTGGTGACAAAAGAATCATGCAAAATAATTTTTTAACTAAAGTTATAGCAGATTTACTATTCTGACCAAAACTAAAATAAAGCAATTTTAATTATTTTTAACATAGCTAAATATATATTCTACAAAAATTACATAAAATTTGCAATCCAACAAAAAAGAATCATCTAAAAATATTAAACAGAATAAAAGATATACATTTTGAAAATGAAACTATTCAGCTAAAACAGAAAATCAAAATAAAAGAAAAAGGCCTAATGGGCCTATCTTGTGCCCTGTATGTTAGATAGCCTAAACGGGCCTAGGTTTAAACTAAACGAACCGCCTAAAATAAAAAACCTAACCTAAAACTAACCGAATAAAACCGGCCGGTTTTATAAATAAAACCTACCCCTTGGGGCTTCTAATCGGGCCGTCGATCTAAGATCGGACGGGGAGGGGATCTTGGGGCTTACTGGGACTCGGCGGCGGCGGCGGCAAAGTCGTCAGGCGTCTGGCGTCAAGAGCTTGAGCCAGAGTCGTCGGGGAGACGCGCACGAGGTCGGGGAGGGGTTCAGTGGTGTTGGGGGTGGTCGGGGTGGACTAGGGTGGCGTCGGCGGCGACTTTGGCGGCGGTGGCGAGCTCGGGTCTCCGGCGAGCGCAAACGGGAGGGAGAGGGGGTGCGGCGGGGTCTCGGGGGGGGGGGGAATGGGGTGCGGCGAGCTCGGCTCTTATAGCCTGGGCCTCGGGCTTGCTTCGGAAGGGGATCGGGGTGGTCGGGGGATCCCGGATCCTTCGGGATCCGGTCGATCTCCGGCGAGGTCGATGGCGTGGGCGGGAAGAAGAGGGGCGGGTCCCATGGGTCACGGAGAGAGAGAGGCGAGGGTCGGGTGGCCAAGCCAACAGGTTTGAGCGGCGGCGAGGGGTGAGGCGAGCTGGCTGGCTCGGCTAGCTGGCTAGTTAGGCTGGCTACTGGCCGGGCCAAAGGGGGGGGTGCGGCTTGCTGGCCGGGCTGGGGGTGGTTCGGTTGGCGCCTGGGGTTTTTCTTTATTTTTTTAAATAAAACAAAAACAAAAATAAAACCATATCTATAACTATTTTATATAGGGTATATATATACCAAAATGATCAGGGGAATATTCCTTTCATTTGAACATTTTCCAAAGGCAAAATCCAAACTTTATAAAAATCTATTTTTTCAAATTCAAATAAATTTCAGATTTGAATCCAAATCTTTTGGCAATGTTTTCTTCTGATATTTTTGGAGTGTCATGTTTGCTCCTCTCATACTTTTTATCAAGTATTTATCAGGCTTAGTTTTTGAAATGTTTCCCACATGCCAAAGTTTGAAATTCAAATTCAAAACTCAAAATTCTCTGAAACTTCAAATGGCATTCAAATTCAAACAGGATGCATAGGATGCTTATCTATAATTGTAAAACATTCCAAATAGGAAATTTGGGATGTTACAAACCTACCACCTTAAGATGAATCTAGCCCTCGAGATTCGGGTTGGCTAACAAATAGGTGCGGATGGTCTCAAGAAGATCTTCTTCGCGTTCCCAGTGGCTTCTTCCTCGGTGTGGTGACTCCACAAAGACCTTGCAAAACTTGATGACCTTGCTGCGGGTGACTCGCTTGCAGTTTCGAGAATTGGACGGGTTTCTCCTTGTAAGTCGATCACTTTGTCAAGCTGTATGGCCTCTAGGGACCTTGTGTCTCTCAGCGGAACATCGGCCATGTCGGCATGGCACTTCTTCAACCGAGAAACATGGAAAACATCATGAACTCCGACAATCCTTCCGCAATTCCAACTTGTATGCAACTTCTCCACGACGTTCGAGGATTTTGTAGGGCCAATGAATCGGGTGCTAACTTTCCTTGACACCAAACCTCTTGATTCCACGAAGTAGTGACACACGAAGATATGCTCGGTCTCCCACTTCGTAAGTCACTTCCTTGCGCTTCTCGTCGGCATAACTCTTACGTCTTGACTGTGCTATCTTGAGCCGGTCTCGAATCAGCTTGACCTTCTCTTGGAATCCTTGATAAGATCGGAACCGAAAAGTGATCGATCTCAACACTATCCCACAAAGAATGGTGTTCGCACCTCCTTCCGTATAGGGCTTGAAGGGCCATCTTCAAACTGGATTGATAATCTGTTGTTGTATGAGAACTCTGCGTCGACAAATTATCATCCCAGCTAGACCCATAGTCTAGCACACAAGCTCTCAACATGTCTTCCGAATCTGATTGACTCTCTCGGTCCATCCATCATGCTGCGGATGAAAAGCTGTCTCAATTCCAGCCTCGTACCCAAAGTTTCATGCAATTGCTTCCAAAACTTTGAGGTAAACTGCGTTCCTCTATCGACACGATTTTCCTCGGAACTCCATGCGATACATCGATCCTGGTCATGTATATCTTGGCCAACTTGGCACTGGTATAGGTAGTCTTCACGGAATGAAGTGAGCTACCTTAGTCAAACGATCAACTACTACCCGGATAGAATCATAACTGAACGGGTCTGGGTAATCTGTGATGAAATCCATACCAAGTTTCTCCCATTTCCAATCGGAATCGGCAAAGGTTGAAGTAACCTGCTGGCTTCGATGTTACGCCTTTACGTTGGCAAACATCACATACCGCTACGTACTCGGCAATGTCCTTCTTCATACCCGTCCACGAAACTTTGCTTCAAATCCGGTACATCTTGGTGTTGCGGGGTGAATCGAATACGGTGAATCATGAGCCTCTGAAGAATTAGCTTCTGAGCTCGGGATCATTGGGCACATAAATCGATCCTCAAACCATATAGTTCCATGTTCATCCTTTCGAATCCTTTAGCTTTTCCTTCCTCCATCTTTTGCTTTATCTCATCGATTTCCTTGTCCGACTTACGGGCTTCACGAATCCTTTCGGTCAAGGTGGACTGTACTTCGAGGTTGCAACAAATCCTCTCGGAACTATCTCCAGTCGGAGATCTCTCGAGGTCATCGACTAACTCCTGGTAATCCTCCTGCTTGTAAGAGTATTCACATAACTCTTACGGCTCAAAGCATCTGCTACAACATTAGCTTTACCGGGGTGGTAATGCAGTCTCATGTCGTAGTCCTTTATCAACTCTAGCCATCTCCTCTGCATGAGGTTCAATTCCTTCTGCGTGAAGATATATTTCAAACTCTTGTGATCTGTGTAGACATCACAACGATTTCCGATGAGGAAATGTCTCCAGGTCTTGAGTGCATGCACTACACTGCTAACTCCAAATCATGCGTGGCATAATTCATCTCATGAGGCCGTAGCTGTGCGGAGGCATAAGCTACAACCTTACCTTCCTGCATCAACACTCCTCCGAGTCCTTGACGAGAAGCGTCTAATAGACCTGGTATTCCTTATGTATGTCCGCAATATCAACACTGGGCTGTGACCAACCGTTTCTTCAATTCCTGAAAACGGCTTCACATTCCTCGGTCCAAACATACTTGGCTTCCTTCTTCAACAGCTCACCATGGGCTTGGCAATCTTCGAAGTTCTCAATGAACCTCCGATAATATCCTGCGAGTCCGAAAACTACGGATCTCCTTGGTCGAGGTGGGTGACCGCCAATCGGTGGTGATTCAACCTTGGCGGGATCAATCGCTATTCCTTCTCCTGAAATAACATGTCCGAGGAATCCAACTTCCTTCACCAAAATTCACATTTGCTGAACTTGGCATACAACCGATGTTCTCGAAGTTTCTCGAACTAGGCGCAAATGCTCCTTATGCTCTTCCTCGCTCTTGGAGAAAATCAATATATCATCGATGAACACCACGACAAATTTGTCCAAATACTCCATGAACACCTTGTTCATCAAATTCATGAAGTATGCAGGAGCATTAGTCAATCAAATGACATGACGGTATACTCATATAAACCATACACGTAGTGAATGCTGTTTTGGGTATATCCTTTTCACGAATTTTCAATCGGTGATACCACGATCGAAGATCGATCTTAGAGAATACCTTGGCTCCAACAAGCTGATCAAACAAGTCATTGATCATTGGCGGGGGTACTTGTTCTTGATGGTTACTTCGTTCAATGCACGATAATCCACAACCATCCTCAAGCTTCCATCCTTCTTCTCTACCAAAAGAACTGGGCTCCCCAAGGTGATGAGCTTGGGCGAATATATCCTTTCTCCAATAACTCATTTATTTGATCCTTGATCTCTTTCAACTCATTCGGTGGCATCCGATAAGGTCTCTTGGATATTGGGGCTGTCTTGGCAATAACTCAATCAGAAATTCAATGTCCTGTCCGGTGGCATTCTGGTAATTCCTCCGGAAACACATCGGAAAGTCTTGCACTCTGGCACTTCCTCTGAACAACTCCGTGAGGGAATGCACTGATTCTTCATCCGGCAGTGCTGGCTACATACTTGATCCTCTTCGCTCCGGGGTGGTGAGCGAGAATAGACTTCTGAGCACATCAATGCTCCCTTCAAACTTTGACAGCCAATCCATGCCTAGGATTACATCCAAGGTCTGAGTTTCCAACACTATGAGTTCCACGGAAATTTGTGGTTCCCGATGTTGAGGTTGCGGGACAGCTTAAACTGCCATCATTTCTCCTCCTGCGGGCCGGCGCGAAGGGGCTTCTAAGGGTTCTAGTCGTAATCCGTACTTTTCCACAACTACCCTTGATATGAATGAATCGTTGCACGTAATCAAAGAGAACCAAAACTGAGCGTGAATTCAATAAAACTTACCAACCACGATTATCGGTTGATCATAGACGTCCTCCACGTCGATGTGATTCACTTGAGCACGAGGGAACGGATTTGGCTTCTTCATCGAGCCTCCATTGCCATTTCCATTCTTCCGCTTGGCCTCCGGGCGGTCGGTGGCGTAGTGCCTGTCTTCCGGCACTTGAAGCGGTGATGTGGCTCAGATCCTTCTGAGCCGGGCGAACGGTGCTGATTGCCATTACCATTGCCATTGCCATTGCCATGGCCGACTTGTTGTCCTGGCTGCGGTTGTTCCCATTTCCTCCATGGTTATGGCCTCCATGGTTATGATGGGTGTGCCCTCCCGAGTACGGTGCATAGCGGGGCTTCGCTGAGCTCGAGTTGTGCTTCCCTGGCTGTACTTCCGCTTGCGGCTTTCTATCTGCTGCTGCTTGCCTTCCAGGATGGTGGCCTTGTCTACCAGCTCCTGGTAGTTGTTGAAGGTAGCCACAATAAGCTGCATGCTCAATTCATCATTGAGTCCCTCAAGGAACTTCTCCTGCTTGGCGGCATCTGTGACCACGTCATCGGGGCATAGCGAGCGAGCTTGCTGAATTCATCCACGTACTGTGCCACAATCACGGTTCCCTGGCGCAAGTTTCGAACTCACGCTTCTTGCACTCATGGCTCCAATGAGACATGAGCAGTGCGGAAGGCCTGCTGGAATTGGTCCCAAGTGATGCCACCCATGGGAAAAGTGGCGGTGTAATTCTCCCACCAAGAAGCTGCAGGTCCATCCAGTTGATGCGCGGCAAAGCGCACCTTCTCAGCATCAGTGCATCCAACGGTGACTAGCTCCCTTCCGATCTTGCGGAGCCAATCATCAGCCACAATTGGCTCAGTGCTACTAGAGAACACTGGCGGATTCAACCTCAGAAATCGAGTCAAGTTGTCCACAGTGGGTGGTGGCGGTGGCGGTGGGTTGTTGGCGGTGTTGTTCTGATTCTGAATAAGGAGCTGCATCAGTGCATTCTGCTGCTGGAGCAGCTGGGTGAGCTCCGGCGGAAACCAAAGTCACGTCTCGGAGGCATCTGGTGTTTTGGAGGGGATGAGAAAATGAGAATAGAACAATGGTCTATGAGAAATAACACTACCCATATGAATGCACAATCATAACACACCAATCATTTATTCATTCCACTCAAACATGGTTCAAACTCGATTACAAAAGCTCATGACTAATCGAAGGAAAAACATCAGCCTAAGCGATCGATTTAAAAAGTAATTGATAACATGGTGGTCGACTAAAAGTCTTCATCGATGGCGCCTCCTCTTGGGGTTTCCTTGATGGTACTCCTTGAAATCCTGATCATTGCTCACGAGGGTGCTTCATCTCCACTCGGGTAAAGGTCCTCTCCAAGTCCATCTTTTCCTCTATCGCGGCAAGCTTCATCTTGAGATCGTCGACTATCTCCATGAAGTCCGTGATTTCTTCCTCATGGCCAAGGAAGTCTGCGCGTGCCTTCTCCTCCAGTTCGATTCATGGAACAAAAGCTTCAGTGTGTCTTGAGTTCTGGCGAGTCTGAATCTCTTGTTTCACGAGAGACACTCCAAGTCCCGGATGTACGAGAGAGTGGAATCGTCCTCAATGGTACGGATGATATCTCCATTCCTTGCCTGCGAGAAACCATGGCGAGGTCTGAGTGATCGAGCTCGCCTGTACTCCTCTCGGAGATGTCCAAGTGCTCGGTAGATCGCCACGTCCTTCCGATGATCCAGTTGAACTCGGTGAACTCAAAGTTGATAGGCTCCGTGTGTCCTCCAAAGGTTCTCCACAGGATATGCACTTCAATCACAGGCGGGTGTCCGTCGGAAGTGCATTAGTGGGTTTCGGTGATTGAGGTAGAGCTATCTTCACTGCTTCACCATCTGGACCAGCTTTCTTCAAAGGGCATCGTCTCATCGGGTGGCGTAACTCCGGTAGCAAACCGGGTTGAACTCGACGGCCATCTAGAATGTTGCAAAGGGAGAAGAGTCGAATTTGAGCAGGGAAGAATTATAGAATGAAAAGGGTTCAAAGTAAATGGTCTCGCTTATGGCTTTCCGATCCTAGGGGTTACGATCCTACGGTCAGCGTGTGCTCGATACCATCTCTGTGCGACCTGACCCAAAATCGGTCAAATCTACGTATGCATACCATCCCAAGATCATCTTTGGTACTCACGAAGACATCGATAAAGTAATCAAAGTTCAATCACACCTGAATATCATTAAACGATTCTCATATAGAGTCTTTATTACAAGAGAATAAATTTGGCTCAAGGCCAACTCATGAGAAATAAACTAATAACACTGCGAAGCGTCGAAGATAAGCGAGTCCATCCGACTCAAAGGGCAATCGCCAAGCGCGAGCGTAGCCTCACTCTGATCGGAATATATCTACGCAACATAATACGTTGCAGCCATGTAGGTCAGCTTTTGGAATAAGTGGCAAGTCATGAAGAATAACAATAATAAAGTTACTAACACTATATGCATTTTTGGTGTGGAGCTCTAAGTTTCATCATTTTGCGAAAAGCAAATTTTATCCTACTACAAAGGACTTGCTTGCAAATTACTACAATTGTTGGTAGTTATTGAGATGGTTCCGCCAACCAATATCTCGTTCCCAAATTATTAAGTCATAAACCCTCAAATTAATCCATTAGTTTTAGTGTTGAGATATCCGAATACTTCCAAGTTCCAGAGGCTCAAATGTCCGTAATCGGGACACGGCTAATCGATTAGATCTTTAACTCTCTGAGGGTTGCGACTTTCCCGCAAGAATCATTCCCTCCTTTAAAGTCTTCGCACTTCATGGTGTTTGAAGGCGGACGAATGAAACAGGGTCTTCCAAAGAGTTCTTCCGCCACCGCCGTACCCATCCAATCCTACCGTTCGTCTACTTCTCGTAGTACCGTCCAGCCAGCGTCACTACTAGGGTCAACCCAGCCAGAGCCCATAATGGCTTGCGGCTGCATGAGTAAGCTTCGGTCATGGGGCATCCATCCTTCTCTTTGTGGCTGGGTGAAGCTTTCCGCAGATGTCATGGCGCTTCTCCATGCATCCCGCCACCACTGGGTGCTCTGAGGTGCCCGTCAACCGCCCTCCACCCAAAGAGTGATTTTCCAAGTCCATCTTGATCATTGTAGTTCATGGGGTCATCATCATCATTGACTCTCACATCTTGCTTATGAATTTCACTCATCCCAAATCCGTCTCGAGCATAGCAAAATAACTACTACGTCCGGGGTCATGGTAACAAGGGATTGGTTCATCCTACCACATGATACTACTCAAGTTTAATGACTTCAAGATTTCACTACTGCATGCATGGTGGGGTGGTGACAACTACTAATGCACAAAAACATAGGTATAGAAATAACATGATCAAAACTTGCCTTGCTGATGATCCTCGTAAGCTAAAGAGTCGTAGTAGCAAGCTTCGCACTCCGGAAACTCTAACGGGACAAACAATAACACAATAAGCACAAAGCAATAGGATCACACAACATAACAAAAGTAACATAACACAACAAAACAACCAAAACCAAATCAAAAGAAAAACTCAAAGAAACCAATTCAAAGTTTTTCCCTACTCCAAACAATAACAAAATTAGTTTTATATAACAAAATTTCTTAATATAACCTAATCATGCTTTTAGGTTAACTTAATAGAAAAGGTTTCACTAAGCCACTAGGTGCAAAAAGAATTAATTAAAAAGCTATTATAAAACTCATTTTAGGCCTAATCCAATTTCTATTGAGAAAATAATTTAAAACTTTTATTAATTATAAATAAAAGTTCATCTACTAGAATGACAGAAACTAACCTAGAATAACTAATCACAAGTTAAAAATAAATTAATTTACTAATTAATTAATTAGGAAAACAGAACTAGTTAATTAATTAGGATTAATAGGATTCTGTCTAAAACTAATTATTTATTAATCCTAAAATACCCAAGTTAATTTCTAGGGTTTGGCAATGTCAAAATAAAGTGGTGACAAAAGAATCATGCAAAAATAATTTTTTAACTAAAGTTATAGCAGATTTACTATTCTGACCAAAACTAAAATAAAGCAATTTTAATTATTTTTAACATAGCTAAATATATATTCTACAAAACTACATAAAATTTGCAATCCAACAAAAAAAGAATCATCTAAAAATATTAAACAGAATAAAAGATATACATTTTTGAAAACAGAAACTATTCGGCTAAAACAGAAAATCAAAATAAAAAGAAAAAGGCCTAATGGGCCTATACTGTGCCCTGTGCGTTAGATAGCCTAAACGGGCCTAGGTTTAAACTAAACGAACCGGCCTAAAATAAAAAAAACCTAACCTAAAACTAACCGAATAAAACCGGCCGGTTTTATAAATAAAACCTACCCCTTCGGGGGCTTCTAATCGGGGCCGTCGATCTAAGATCGGACGGGGAGGGAGATCTTAGGGCTTACGGACTCACCACGGCGGCGGCGGCGAAAAGTCGTCAGGCGTCCGGGCGTCGGCGAGCTTCGGCGAGTCGTCGGGAGACGCGCACGAGGTCGGGGAGGGGTTCGGTGGTGTTGGGGGTGGTCGGGGTGGACTAGGGTGGCGTCGGCGGCGACTTTGGCGGTGGAGCTCGGGTCTCGGCGGCGCTAAGCGGGAGGAGAGGGGTGGCGGGGTCTCGGGGAATGGGGTGCGTGAGCTCGGCTCTTATAGCCCGGGCCTCGGGCTTGCTTGGAAGGGATCGGGGTGGTCGGGATCCGGATCCTTGGATCCGTCGATCTCCCATGAGGTCGATGGCGTGGCGGGGAAGAAGAGGGGCGGGTCCCACGGTCAGCGGGAGAGAGAGAGGGCGAGGGTCGGGTGGCCGAAGCCAACAGGTTTCAGGCGGCGAGGGGTGAGGCGAGCTGGGCTGGCTCGGCTAGCTACTGGGCAGCTAGTTAGGCCGTGGCTGCCTGGGCCAGCCAGGGGGAGGGTCTTGTGTTGGCTGGGCAGGGGTGGCTGGTGGCGCCTGGGGTTTTTCTTTATTTTTAAATAAAACAAAAACAAAAATAAAACCATATCTATAACTATTTTATATAGGGTATATATATACCAAAATGATCAGGGAATATTCCTTTCATTTGAACATTTTCCAAAGGCAAAATCAAACTTTATAAAATCTATTTTTCAAATTCAAATAAATTTCAGATTTGAATCCAAATCTTTTGGCAATGTTTTCTTCTGATATTTTTGGAGTGTCATGTTTGCTCCTCTCATACTTTTTATCAAGTATTTATCAGGCTTAGTTTTTGAAATGTTTCCCACATGCCAAAGTTTGAAATTCAAATTCAAAACTCAAAATTCTCTGAAACTTCAAATGGCATTCAAATTCAAACAGGATGCATAGGATGCTTATCTATAATTGTAAAACATTCCAAATAGGAAATTTGGGATGTTACACGAGTTCTACAACTCGGTTGGTCGGAGATGGTTTCGGCGGAAACCTAACCCTAAATTTTCAATTCATCTCTAATCTACGGAGTGTTTTGACTAGATAAGATAGTTTCAATCGTGGAAAGATTCATGGAGAACACAATGTGCTAGGAATCAGATAGGGATAGCACAGTGATCGAGTTCATACCCTAGTTCGGCGATGAACTCGCTACGGCGGCACCAGTGGGGATGATTCCCGTTGACGGCGGAGGAGACCAGCGGCAGGAGGCAGGTGGCGACGAGGAGGACGATCCGGAGACCCTGGAGCGGGCTGAGCGCGGGCGAAAGAGTTCGGAGAAAATTTCCAAAGTTTTGCCCGTGGGTATATATAGCCCGACCCTATCGGTGTGGCCGAGTGGAACAACTCGGTGGCACCGAGATGCATAATCGCAAGCGCATTCTGACAACTTCGGTGTGACCGAAAAGTTCAAATCGGTTGCACTGAGATTGAAAACCTAGATCGACTTAGTGATCTCGGTATGACCAAAATGGAAGAATCGGTCAGACCGAAACACACAAAGAAGTTTTGGAAGTTTAAGTCTATGACGAATCGGGGACTCTGAGTGCTCCTCACACAGAGTGGTTCGAATCTGACTTGATCAAATTTTGTGATGTAGCATGGATAGAGTTTGAGACGAGAAGAGCATAGATAGCTAGAGAAGGTTCTTAGGCATTCTTGTCCATCCACTTGGCAAAACAAAAAGAAACCAATCAATCAAAACAACAAGTGGATGTCCTCGAATGAGTAAAATATGCAACCAGCATGCTCACACAATAAAATGGCAAATGAAATATGTGGCAAAGCATGCACAACCAATTCTAGCATCTATCAAGCAATTGGCGATGACTAGGTCATCTATATATGAGTATATTGACTTAGGAGTCAAATTAGAACATTTGATCATAGGTCATACTCATAGTTTAAGCTCAAGTGGGGTTACCACTTTTACATAATGCATTGTTGTGTTCACACCATTAGAGTTGCTTTGACTCAATTCTTAGAGTAATGCTCCCCCTAGATGTGAGATCCCCCCTTAGAGGGATGAACTAACCTTGGGTTTTGTCGATGATGACTTCATGTAGGTGTTGAAGATGTGGATGCTCAATGTTGATGTAGATCATTTGGAGCAATCCTTTGGAGTGAGTTGCACTTTCAATACCTACACGGGTTAGTCCCACAAGGAACAAACAAGGATATCCATAGGCATAGAGTGATGCACACACAAGATGATGTCTATGAAAGCATTAGGTTACCTTGTCCCTTGTATTACCAACAAGAGGGTTTGTGACTCCTTTGAACTAGTGCAAGATGTGGAAGTTGATTGCACTAGTTATTGCCAAAATGATATGAGTGAAATATGTTGGCGGAGTCACCCTCAAGAACTATCTAGTTCTTCTTCTTCGGGATCCACATCATCTTGATGGGAATCCTTGGAGTTGTTGTTGTACTAGAAGAAGTAGAGCTTGATGTAGTCTTGGGAACCCACTTGACCAAGGCCTTTGGAGCTTCTTCAAATGCATCAATCTCTTCTTGAAGCTTGTCCTTGCCTTTTTGCTTGTGGTCTTGTGGTGGAAGATCATCTTGGGCTTGTGTCCCCTTGAAGGAAGTAGGATCATACTTCTCTTGTTGAGGAACAAACTTAGTCTTGGGGTATTGATCTTCTTCCCACTCAACTCCATTGGCATTGAACTTTCTTTCAAAACCAACACCTTGATTCTTCCGGTGCCTTCCTTGCTTGCGTACAATTTCCTCAAATTGCTTACTCCCGGCAAGGCTCTTGTAAACACCTTTCTCTATAATTCCCTTCAATAAGCTATTTTCTTGCTCAAGTGTAACTTGGCTAAGAGAATCATTAGTGGAATCAAGAGAACTACTAGAAGCAACAACATTGGATTTAGCATGATTATTGTTACTACTAGAGGAAGAATCCTTCTTATTCTTGTTACTAGACTTGACTTGAGGCATGTAAGTAGATAAGAGTAAACGCTTGGCAATGTAAGAAGAACTTTTCTTACGAAGATCATCATTGATTGCCTTTAAGAATTCATGCTCTTGCTCAAGGTTGAGCTTTTCAAAGCGTAACTTCTCATGAGTCCTTGAAAGTTCTCGATGATCTTCTAAGATAGTTTCATGAGCTAACTTAAGAGTGTTTAGTTCTTTAGTTAGAAGCTCAATCTTCTCCTTATCATTGTCATTCGTTTTATCTTGATTAGCATGATTAATTGACGTTTCATCATATTATTCATCACTAGAGTTGTCAACAAGTAAATCATCATCACCTAACAAGTCATCTTCATCACTATTGAAATCAACATACTCGGGGTGTGATACCTTTGGGCCTTTAGCCATGAAGCATCTTCCAAGTCCTTCATTTGGTGAATCAAATACGTCGTAGGAGTCGGTTGACACAAGTGCTAGACCCGCAACACCTTCATCTTGAGTACATTCGGAGTCGGAGTGATAGCTTCTCTCGGAGTGATTGTCGGAGTCGGAGCCGGATACCCATTCACCAACATGAGCTTGATGTCTTCGTTTTGTGTAGCTCCTTGATGACTTGTCCTTCCTTTCCGAATCCTTGCTTCTCCGGGATGTTCTTCGTTCATAATGATCATCTCTACTCCTTCTCTCTCTTGGTGGTGATTCTTCTCTTCTTCTTCTCCTCTTAGGTGATTCTTCTTTTCTTTTGTAGGGTGCCGTACACTCACTGGAATAGTGTCCGGGTCTTCCACAATTGTAGCAATTACGCTCTCGACTAGAAGATCTTTTGTCATTGTAGGACCTTGACTTGGAGCTTCTCTCTTTGCTTCTATTCTTGTAGAATTTGTTGAAGTTCTTCACCATTAAGCTCAATTCTTCATTGAAGGTTTGTTTCTCACTTGATGATGTGGGGGCTTCACATGAGGCTTTGTAAGCACCACTTGACTTGTTTTGAAGTTCCTCCTTATCCTTGAGTGACATCTCATGAGCAACAACTCTTCCAGTGACTTCCGTTGGCTTGAGATCTTTGTAATTGGGCATCATTTGGATCAATGTGCACACGGTATCATATTTTCCATCCAAGGCTCTTAGGATCTTCTTGATGATGAATTTGTCGGTCATCTCTTCACTTCCTAAGCCGACAATCTCATTTGTGATAAGAGCAAGCCTAGAGTACATTTTAGCGACACCTTCACCATCCTTCATTTTGAACTTGTCAAGTTGACTTTGAAGCACATCCAACTTGGATTCCTTGACGGAGTCGGTACCCGCATGCATATCAATCAGAGTATCCCAAATTTCCTTTGCATTCTCAAGACGGCTGATTTTGTTGAATTCTTCGGGGCACAATCCGTTGAAGAGGATATCACAAGCTTGAGCGTTGTATTGCAACATCTTCAACTCTTCCGCGGTAGCTTCACGGTTCGGTTCTCTCCCATCAAAGAATTCACCTTGCAAGCCAATACACACAATAGCCCAAACGGCGGGGTTATGTCCAAGAATATGCATTTTGATCTTATGCTTCCAACTAGCAAAATTAGTACCATCAAAGCAAGGACCTCTACGGTGATAATTTCCCTCGCTAGATGCCATACTCTCCTAGGTTGTGAAACCAAGGCTATGACTACCAAAAGCTATGGAAATCAAAGCAAATGGAGACCAAAGCTCGATACCACTTGTAGGATCGAAAGTATGTCTAGAGGGGGGTGATTAGACTACTTGACCAAATAAAACTTATCCTTTTCCCAATTTTAGTCTTTGGCAGATTTTAGCTAACTTAGCACAAGTCAAGCAATCTTAACACAATTCAAGCAAGCATGCAAAGAGTATATGAGCAGCAGAAAGTAAAGCATGCAACTTGCAAGAATGTAAAGGAAGGGTTTGGAGAATTCAAGCGCAATTGGAACACGGATGTTTTTGTCGTGGTTCCGATAGGTGGTGCTATCGTACATCCACGTTGATGGAGACTTCAACCCACGAAGGGTCACGGTTCTTGCGAGTCCACGGAGGCTCCACCCATGAAGGGTCCACGAAGAAGCAACCTTGTCTATCCCACCATGGCCGTCGCCCACGAAGGACTTGCCTCACTAGCGGTAGATCTTCACGAAGTAGGCGATCTCCTTTCCCTTACAAACTCCTTGGTTCAACTCCACAATCTTGTCGGAGGCTCCCAAGTGACACCTAGCCAATCTAGGAGACACCACTCTCCAAGAAGTAACAAATGGTGTGTTGATGATGAACACCTTGGTCTTGTGCTTCAAATGATAGTCTCCCCAACACTAAACTCTCTCTCACAAGATTTGGATTTGGTGGAAAGAAGATTTGAGTGGAAAACAACTTGGGGAAGGCTAGAGATCAAAATTCATATGGTAGGAATGGAATATCTTGGTCTCAACACAAGTGTATGTGGTTCTCTCTCGGAAAATGTGTATTGGAAGTGTAGGTTCGTTCTGATGGCTCTCTCCACGAATGAAGAGGAGGTGGAGGGGTATATATAGCCTCCACACAAAATCTAACCGTTACACACAACCTGCCAAACTCGGTGGGACCGAATTGATAAACTCAGTCGGACCGATGCAACAAATCTAGTGACCGTTAGGATTTTCGGTGGGACCGACATGCAACTCGGTAGGACCGATATGGTTAGCGTTAGGGCATAACGTAATCTCGGTGAGACCGATTACAGAAACTCGGTGGGACCGATTTTGGTAATAAGCTAACCAGAGAGTTGGTCAGGTAAACTCGGTGGGACTGATTCGCTCATTTTGGTGAGACCGAAATGTTACAAAAAGGAAACAAGAGTTTACGTTGCAATCTCGGTAGGACTGAAACGTTACGAAGGGAAACAGAGAGATTACAATTCCATCTCGGTGAGACCGAGATCCCTATCGGTGAGACCGATTTGCCTAGGGTTTGTGGCAGTGGCTATGACATCTGAACTCGGTGGCGCCGGATAGAAAGAATCGGTGGGGCCGAGTTTGACTTTTGGTTTAGGTCATATGTGGATGTGGGAAAGTAGTTGAGGGTTTTGGAGCATATCACTAAGCACTATGAAGCAAGAACCTCATTAAGCAACCCCTCGTCCCTCCTTTATAGTATTGGCTTTTCCTATAGACTCAATGTGATCTTGGATCACTAAAATATAAAATGCAGAGTCTTGAGCTTTGAGCTTGAGCCAATCCTTTATCCTTAGTATTTTAAGGGGTCCACTTTTCTCATCCATGCCATGCCATTTATTGAGCTTTTCCTGAAATATTAATCTTGAAAAGCATTAGCTTAATGAGCTATATGTTGTTAGGAATTACCAAAACCACCTAGGGATTGTTGCACTTTTAGTCTCTCACCATGTCGATTCCCATCTTGGTGAGTTGGGTTGAGGACCCCTTGGTCGGATCCGTCCTGGGCCACTTTGGGTGACCCATGACTCATTATACGAAGACTCTGTGTAACGCCCCGGATCCGATGCGCCAGGTGTCCGCCAGTTATTCGCCGTCTTCGCCATGTCATTTGCTTGCGTGTTGTACTTTGCCATGTCATCATATGCATTTCATATCATGTCATCATGTGCATTTCATTTTGCATACGTGTTCGTCTCATGTATCCGAGCATTTTCCCCGTTGTCCATTTTGCAATCCGGCACTCCTATGTCTCCCGGCGCCCCCTTTTACCTTTTTTCATGTGCGGGTATTAAACTTTCTCGGAATGGACCGAGGTTTGTCAAGCGACCTTGGTATAGCACCGTGAACCGCTGTCAAGTTTCGTGCCATTTGGAGGTCGTTTGGTACTCCAACGGTTAACAAGGTAACCGCAAAAGCCTCTTTGTTGCAGCCCAACTCCCTTTCTAAGTGGCCCAAAACCCAGCAAACTCCCTCCATGCTCTCGGTCGTTCGATCACGATCGCGTGGCAAAACCGCACCTCATTTGGACTCTCCTAGCTCCTCTACCTATATATATGTGTTCCCCCCAAAATTCATGGATCATTTCCCCGAAACCTAAAAAGTCCCTCTCGCCGCGGACATGTCCGCCGACGGCGGACATGTCCGTTCCGCCACCCGCCGCTCCCGCCATCTGGCGCGACACATCACCGCCGCCGACCACAGCGCGCCCTCATGGAGCCCATCCGGGGCCTTGCAGGCCCCCTCTCGCCCGCCGCCGCCGGTTGCACCGCGCCCGAGCCCGGCGTCCGCCGCCCCCGCCGCCGTTCGCCGCCAAGCGCGGCGGTGCTCGCCCGCGGAGCCTCCCCTGCGCCAAGCCGGGAGGGCTATGGCTCCGCCGCCCAGCTGCCCCCGACCGAGCCGAGCCTCCGCCGCCGCCGTGGAGCCCTTCTGCTCGTCCCCACGCCGGAGCTCCTCGCCGCCGCGAGCTCCGGCGAGCTTCGTCTCCAGCGCCGCGCGCCTCCTCGCTGGTATCCGGCCGGATCCGGCGAGATCCGGCCCGGATCCGTGCGCCGCCGCCGGCGCCGCCCTTCCCCAGCTCCGGCCGCCCCCTTCCTCTACTCCGGCGACGAGAGCCGGCCATCCTAGATCCGCGTGCGTCGGTTGACTTCTTCCCCCTCAAAATTCGTCTAAGTTTTTGTCTCGGTGATTATTTTGTGGCATTTTCAACGCATCATAACTCTGCACCTGTAGCTCCGTTTCGTGGGTGTAATATGTCAAAATGTTCGCCTCGAAGAGTAGATCATTTCATCTCATTGCATCATTTTCATTTGAGCTCATCTTGATGCCCGAAATGCTGTTAGAAGAGGGCTATGTGATGTTAGTTTTTGTTTCTTAACGGAACATGCACTTTTGTCATTTTTGCCATGATTGATGTGTGCACCCTATGGATTTGAGTCCTACATGTGTTTTGTAATATGCCATGCCATCTTTACAGTGGTGATTTCTATGTATTTTTGTGATCTATGTGGTGACTAGCACAAGCATGCAAACTAGGCTTCCTGATGTTGCTGATTTCAGCCCTGTTTTGCTGATATTTTTATGCCATGTAAACTTGATGCTACAGAGAGATCCATGCTTATTTTGAGATACTTCAGTAAGGATGTTTTGAACATATGGTTATTCTCTATCCATACATGCCCTTGTTTGAAATTATGTAGTGCCATAGCTTGAGTCAATCGAGCTCTACTTTTGCTATAAAATGTTCCTGGCAGATTGTTTACATGTTATTCAATTTTGCCAAGGTTGTTGTAGTTGATCCTTGCATGCTATGATGTTGTTCTTGCCATGTATAGCTTCTATGCCATGTCTTCTTACTGTTGGTTGCCTTGCCATGTCATGTATTGCTCTGTGGTGAGTGGTTCAAGCTCACCAACATGCCTACTTATTGTTGTTCCTGCCATGTTTAGATCTGTAATATAACTTGCCATGTTTACATGGGTGCCATCATATCTTCTGATCCTTTTTGGCTTATGGTTAGTAAGGGGCTTTTGTTATATGCTTTGGTTAGTATCATTCCATGCCTTTGTTTGCCTTGATAAGTTCCTGTAACATGTTGTTTGATAGCTCTAAACATTGCTACCTGATGTTATTTCCTGATAAGTCTGAAACTGTTATTATTTGCAATCTTTCCATGTGTTTTTGAGCATGTTCTAGTGATTTCTGGAGATAGCTCAGTGTTCATGTTTTGTAATGCTTTACCTGTACATCATGCCCATGCCTTTTGTGATTACGTTGAGGTCCTGTAGCATGTTGTTTTGATGCTTGCAATATGCCTAGTTGCTGTTTTGGACAGATTGTTGCTATAACTTGTATAGGGTGTATGTGTTCAACCGTTGCTCCGTTTTGAGTGTGCTCTACATGAAACTTGCTTGATTTTGCATGTAGCTTCATATTATCATGTTGCATCCATGTTTTGAGGTGCTTGCTTGATGTTTGGGTGCATTTTGCATCAATGCCATGCTTATCTTGTTTTGCTCATATCTTCTAGGCCGTAGCTCCGAATCTATTGAACTTTATATGTAACTTGACTAGAATTTCGTGTAGATCATCGTGGTGCATCTTAACTTGCTGTTTAACAACTTGAACATAAGCCTTATTCAGATCTGGACCAATTTCGAAATTCGCATATGAGGACTTACCGGAATTGTTATATGTTGTTCCCGGCCTCATTTAAACTTGTTTTGATGTGTTGTTCTTGTTTGCATCATCTCTTGACATGAGTAGCTTCATGTAGTCTTGTCATGCATCATGTTTGTTGTGCATCTTGTCATGTTCATGTGTGGTGTGTTTACCTATGTTGTGTGCTTCTTCTTGTTAGTTCCTGTTTCGTTGCGATCGTGAGGATTCGTTCGTCTACGCTTGGTTCGGCTTCTTCCGTTCGTCTTCTTCATGGACTCGTTCTTCTTCCTTGCGGGATTTCAGGCAAGATGACCGCTACCCTGGATCTCACTACTATCATTGCTATGCTAGTTGCTTCGTTCTATCGCTATGCTGCGCTACCTATTACCTGTTTATCAAGCCATCCCAATTTGCCATGAACCTCTAACCTTTGACACCTTTCCTAGCAAACCGTTGTTTGGCTATGTTACCGCTTCGCTCAGCCCCTCTTATAGCGTTGTTAGTTGCAGGTGAAGATGAAGTTTGTTCCTTGTTGGAACATGGAGATGTTGTTCCTTGTTGGAACATGTTTACTTGTTGGGATATCACAATATATCTTATTTAATTAATGCATCTATATACTTGGTAAAGGGTGGAAGGCTCGGCCTTATGCCTGGTGTTTTGTTCCACTCTTGCCGCCCTAGTTTCCGTCATATCGGTGTTACGTTCCCGGATTTTGCGTCCCTAACGGTCGGGTGATTTATGGGACCCCTTGACAGTTCGCTTTGAATAAGACTTTTCCAGAAGGCCCAACATTGGTTTTACCATTTGCCTCACCTATGCCCTTTTTCCCTTGGGTTTGAGGAGCCCGAGGGTCATCTTTATTTTAGCCCCGGGCAGTTCTCCTTCGAGTCTGGGTCCAAACCGAAGCGATGTCCGGCGCCCGGCAATCGGGGTTTATGCCAACCCGATGTCTTGCTCATCCGGTGTGCCACGAGACCGAGATATGTGCAGGTCCTATCAGGATTTGTCGGCACATCCGGCGGCTTTGCTGGTCTTGTTTTATTGCTGTCGAAATGTCTTGTAGCCGGATTCGAGACTGATCGGGTTTTCCGGGAGAAGGAATATCCTTCGTTGATCGCGAGAGCTTATCATGGGCTAAGTTGGGACACCCCGCAGGTATAAACTTTCGAGAGCCGTGCCAGCGGTTATGTGGCGAGATGGGAATTTGTTAATATCCGGTTGTAGTAAACTTGAAGTAAACTCTTCTAAAATACACCAACCGTGTGCGTGTAGTGAGTGTCTCTTTTGGGGTTTATCAAGAGGAGAACACGGTTTTACGGGTTATGTCGGCGTAAGTAGGAGTTCAGGATCACTTCTTGATCATTATTAGTTGACGACCGTTCCTTTGTTTCTCTTCTCGCTCTCATTTGCGTATGTTAGCCACCATATATGCTTAGTCGCTGCTGCAACCTCACCACCTTACCCTTCCTTTCCCTTTAAGCTTTGCTAGTCTTGATACCCATGGTAATGGGATTCTTTGAGTCCTCGTGGCTCACAGATTACTACACCACCAGTTGCAGGTGCAGGTTTTGCGATGATCATGGCGTGAGAGCGATGCTTGCTTGTGTTGGAGTTCTTCTTCTACTTCTTCTTGATCGGGGATAGGTTCGGTCGGCAGCCTGGGCTAGCGAGGTGGATGTCGTTTGAGTTTCTGTTTATGTTACATCCGTAGTCGGATGTTGTTCTTGTATATGATGTTGATGTATTCTTGTGGCATTTGTGCCTTATGTATGTATCCCCATCTATTATGTAATGTTGATGTAATGATATCCACCTTGCAAAAGCGTTTCAATATGCGGGTCTATCCTTGGTGGGACCGTCGAGTTCCTTTTGGATAGGGTCGCATATTGGGCGTGACACTCTGGAAGTCTTGGCATACAAGCTAAAGATCCCAGAGCCATGGATGACTCTACCTCCACTAACGTAGTCGACTAGGATCTTTAACCCTAGAACCCCCGGTATGTTATATAAGCCCGGGTCCGGTCTCGTCGGTAGATCACCAGACAATCCCTTGGTATTCCACTTGTATTTTGTACACACCCCAATCACAATATACACAAGCAAGAGTAGGGTATTTTCTCCACCATGAGAGTCGAAACCTGGGTGAAACCTTGTCTCAACCATCCAACCCAATCGCCTAGCTAGGATACCCTACCGAGGGATCTGACAGAATTAGCTCCGACACTGGTGGCTCATGCAGGTCCTGCTAGGGGAACTCCGTGTCTCGATGCAGTCTAGTCAGATATGGCGCGATGTTCGCCTTCGATGCCGCCACGAGCCGACTCGACTGGCCACCTCGGCTAGGTCAAGAGTTTCGCTCCCGGTCAGGTCGTCAAATTCAACAACCTAGAGTACTCCGCGGATCCCCAATGAGAGCTGATCCTCTAGAGTTTGGCGTCACCTTTCCGGCTGCACCAGACCAAGGTCTAGTGGTAATGATTGTGATCCATCTCCGAGCACGCCTCGGATGTTCGGCGATAGGAAAATTTAATTTGCAGTCGACGATCTTCACCAGAGAACCAACAGGGTATCGAGCCTTATAGGATTTGGATTTAGATCGTATGGTTAGATATGTGAGGCGCATGAGATCTGTCCTGAAGAGATTTGCCGCGTGCACGTTGATGATCAATCGCATAAGGGGATCGTTGAGGTAAGTTTTCGCAGAATCGATCGATGAGGTCGGATACGATCTACCTTACCGGCTTGTTATCCGCCATCTAAGCAACAGTGAAAACGAAATCCCGAATCAGATTCGGCGATCGATAAGATCTGGTCCGATCAGAATGCGCGTGATCGAGTTCATATGTTATCTGCATTTAAAAACGTCAGCGCTGCTGCAGCGTAGCGCTGCAGTATTTCTGCATTCTACACAAACGGTAGAATGCGTTCTATGCATAACTTTGTTTTGCAGGTTTGATGAATAGTATGGCTCATGTATGTGATGCATGTGTAATTTATATGTGGCCTGCGGTCATGTTTGTCACCGGCAGAGCCAAAGTGTTGTCATTATATTGTATAATGACTCATAGTCGATTTGTGACTCTATGTAAATTCATACTAGTTGTAGTAGTTGGATAATAGAGATCAGGTTATGTTTAAGGCCCCAGGGTGACAAACAAGATGGAGTTCAGATGGTCGCTTGGAGGGAGCCACCTAAGAAAGCCCACGAAGGAGCCATACTATTTCACAATATGTGTTCATTTGTGATTGTTATTCTTCTTGTTTCTATGCATGTTAAAATGATAGAATGATCCTCATGAATATCAAGCGAATTGCCATCCCCGATGTTGCACCTTCGCACGCTAAGCACGTCTGCAGGGCTCATAAATTGGGGTGCTCCTAGGTGTCCTTGAACTCGGTTCGTGGTCGCATACGGACATGCACCTGCATCAAAGTTAACTTGACAAGGCTATCAAAACGGTTTTGGGCCTTGTGGCAAAGAAGGTTGGGAGTCGGGAGAGATACCATCCCGATCCGATGAGTCAGATAGAGACGATTAGCAAGGAGTTGCTTAATGGATAGTAGAGAAGAAAAGATGCTAAATTCACTAGTCGCGCGCTAGTCGGATCCTCAATCACCTAGAGTTTATGGAGGATGCTGACTATAGTGGAGTATTTCATTAGAAGAATTACTCTACATAAACACATTGCTTAGTGATTGCATATACTTCGTTGTAGATAAATGGCATCACCTCGCTTCAACCCAACTTTGCATTGAAATCACCTCGAAATGGAACAAACTTACCACCGTATAGAAATATGAGAATTGTCTCAAGCATGATAAAGGAATATGTTCTAGAGGATCCACTTCAGAGGAACCTGCCGATAATTTAGTGCCATAACTAAGAATGCCTACCGTAAACTCAAGAGCATGTTTTACACGTGCTAGGACCAAAGGTTCAACGTTCTGCATCCTTGATGGATTGTAAGCTGAAGGAAGGTGATCCATCGAGCCCACATGATCAAGATGATCGGATATGTGCAAGCTTGTATCGCTCGGGCTTCCCGCCTTGGATGAGTCAAGCACGGCGTTGTTATGGGTTCTCTTCCACTACTATGGGACGCTCATCTCGAACTATCATATGCATGGCATGGATAAGAAGCTCACTAAATTGCATGGATGCTCAAAGGCGAGCAGGATATAAGAAAGGCACGCATCAAGTGTTGATGGTGCAGAACGCTGTTCAAGAAGAGTTGGTCCAAGAAAAGGCTAAGGCAAAGGCACGGAGACAATGAACCCCACCGATGCGCCAAGTCTGGACCGACTCAAGACCGCTTATATCACCGCAAGAGACTGGTCACCGGAGAGGAATCAGAGTGGTTTTGCGAGCATGGCAAGAAGGCGGAAATGCTTCTTCAGCAAAGGTACACTTGTTGCATATGTTATGACATTTACCTTGGCTGACATTCCTAGTAGTGCTCTTGGATTTGACGGATCGTTGTTCATATTTGCAACTCGATGCAGGGCTGGTAAGAACTAGGGCGCAGGCACAAGGAGATTGACATCAGGGCTCAAGAACAGCGTAGCCATGCTGGGAGGGTCGGCACGATGCAGCTCCAGCTCTTCCTGACCATTATGGAATTTGAATAATTGTTATTACATTCTTGCACTTTAGTCGAACATTATTTTTGCCTCATGTTTGATGAGTCAGGTTATGAATTCAATTTAAAGGACAATGGTTGTCTCGATATTTTGAATGGTATGCTCCACGGCTATGCACCCATTGTTGATGGGCTATTTATATTGAATCTAGCAGAACCGCCTATAATGAATGTCAAGAGGCATAAGTTTAATGAGATAAATCCCGACCGCATTGTCGGGCTTGGAACATTAGTCTGAACGCATGAAGAAGCTCCATGATGATGGCTTCCTAACTTCGCCCCACTTCTGGTCGTTTTGAGGCCATTGCATTTGGTGCATCGGTTTGAGTTCTCCACGGTGGTACGTGGAAGTTACAAGTTGATAAGCTTATTACTCTTGGGTGCTTTGTACCCTTGAGCTTGTTCCTCTTGGGTGCTTGGGTGCCCTAGACGGTTGGTGGTGTTCGGAGCTCAATCATTGTGGTGTAAAGCTCAAGACAGCGTCGAGTCTCCAATTAGGTTATGGAGATCACCCGAGCAATTTGGCGGGTATCGGTGACCGCCCCTAGGGTTGCCAAAGTGTCTGAGTTCGGTGACCGCCCCAAGGGTTGCCATTTATGCGGGTTCGGTGACCGCCTCAAGGGTCCCTTAGTGGAATCACGACATCTTGCATTGTGTGAGGCGTGAGGAGATTACAGATGGCCCTAGTGGCTTCTTGGGGAGCATTGTGCCTCCACACCGCTCCAAACGGAGATTAGCATCCGCAAGGGTGTGAACTTTGGGATACATCATCGTCTCCGCATGCCTCGGTTATCTCTTACCCGAGCCCTTTACTTATGCACTTTACTTTGTGATAGCCATATTGTTTCTTGTCATATATCTTGCTATCACCTAGTATTTTATCTTGCTTAGCATAAGTTGTTGGTGCACATAGGTGAGCCTAGTTGTTGTAGGTTTTGTGCTTGACAAATTAACCGCTAGGTTTATTCCGCATTTGTTCAAGCCTAAACCGTAATTATTTAAAGCGCCTATTCACCTCCCCCCTCTAGGCGACATCCATGATCTTTCAATTGGTATCAGAGCCTCCTCTCTCTTTATACGGATTAACCGCCTAGAGAGTAAGGATGTCTACTAGGGGTTTAGGATTCTCTAACACTCTGTCGGATTTCGGGTTCCGGCAGACCCTTGAGGTTCGAACACTGGGGTGCGCGCGGAGATCCAACCTTCCACCGTCTCACACTTCGCCGAATCGCAGGGACCTAAACTACTAAACGGAACAGCACAAGAGACACAAGATTTATCTTGGTTCGAGCCACCATTGTGGTGTAATACCCTACTCCGGTGTGTGGTGTGGTGGATTGCCTCTTGGGCTGATGAGGAATAATACAAGGAAGAACAGCCTCATGAGTGTCATTCTTGGCGAGTCTGATGAACTGCTAGGTGGTGTTCAGTTGCCCTAGCTACTGGTTTCTTGATGAGGATTCCGATCCCTTTTCTCTCTGTCCTTCTCTGGATTCCAGGTCTCCCTACCCTTTGGGTGGCTACTCCTATTTATAGGCGAAGGCCCTGGGCCTCTTCCCAAATATTGAGCAAGAAGGGCGCCAACAATTGGCCATTTTGAAGGGGAACAACGGGTACACTTATCCTGGCTAAAGTTGGTCCTCGCCTGCCAAAGGCTCTGGTGATGACGCATGCTTGGGCTCCACGATGACTCCCTTCCAGCAGTTGGGCTGGTCTTGGTCTTGTTGCACAAGCGGATGCCCTTGCTTGATGCTCTCGCTGCGCTTGCTCCCTTTGCACCAAAGAGGAAAGGAGGACATCATGCGGGCTGGCGCCTGATCGGGCGCCCTTGGTCGTCATGGCTTGCGTCATGGGCACCTCGCGAGTACCACCTTGAACTCTCCACCTCCTCATGAGCCAACTTTGACGAGGCCGTGCGAGAAGCTCCTTGTCGTCCGCCCAATCTTGGCCCCTCGCGAGGTCTTGAGCTTCGCGTTGATGAAGACGGGCGTCTTTGGGCCTCCTTGAGCCACGCCGCGAGCATGATCGAGCAAGTCTGGGACCCCGTTCCCGAACGCCGACAGAGCCCCTGGCCCACGGGCGCCGAACAGCGGCGAGGCGAAAGGGCAAGTCTGAGCGTCGCGGGCCCTAACAGCTGCGGCCTTAGGCGACGCGTGGCGGTTGATTGACACGTGTGCACTTCTTCCCCATGATGCTTGGTAACCACCGGATTCGACAAGTCCCTGCATGCGAGTTGGTCATGATTACGGTGATCGTGGAGGCCGACGGTTGGCCTCGCAGAGCTATAAATGCGGAGGCAGTGCGCGCCTTCCAGTCTATCCTTTCTTGTCTCTCCTTCTTCTCCATGGCTCCACCAAGGAAGTTCTCGGCCGAGAGAAGGGAAGGGCCGTCGGTCGAGTCTTCCTCTCCTCCGCCTAAGCGTGGTCGAGTCACCTGTAAGCATCCCGTGGCCTCCACGGCGGTCCCCAGCGGTCGTGGGGGAGGCTCTCGGCGTGGCGACGAGTGGCTGGCCATGGTGGGGCGTGCCCCGGCCGCGTGTCCCCTGAGGCTGCGCCTCCATGCTGCTGAGGCGCTACCGGAGTTCATGGTGAGGGCGGAGGAGCCGTCCGGCGTCCGGCTTCAGCTCCCGCGCTTCCTCCTGGGTGAGCTCCCAGATGGCGCCCTGGGTGGCCTCTGGCTCTAGGCAGATGGCTGCTGCAGCCGGGCTTCGTGGGCTTCTCTGGAGGTCTCTGCTGCAGGGAACCTGTTCCTGACCCACGGCTGGCAGACGTTCGCTCGCGCGCGTGGTCTTCGCCGCCGGTGCTCCCTGCACTTCAAATGCGACGGCGCGCCACCCTCTCGTGAGGGTGTTGGGAAGACAGTCGCCGCATGGGTGCTGCCACAAGACGACGACCGCGGCCGAGGACTTAGCCCCGGAGTGGGTGGAGAGGGAAGCGCGCGGGCGGCTGGCGTTGCCCGTGACTCCTCACGCTTCTCCAGCTCTTCTTCGGGTGGTGATTCTTCCAGCAGCGGCCGCGGCCAGCCCCCACGCCGCGCTTGCTTGGGGGTGGCAGCGGGTCCGCTTGCCGCCGCGCCTTGAAGCGAGAGGAGTCCGCTGAGCTCGGAGGCGGCTCGAGCCTTCAAGAGAGCCGGAGCAGGCGTGCTTCACCTGCTTTGTCCTTTTCCTTTCTTTCTCCTGCATAAAAGGCAACAATGTTTGGCCCGTGGGCGCGTTTAGGTTAACGCCGTTAATTATTGTCTTGCTTTTGTTATCCTGATCTGTTCCCTTACGCGTCGCCCATTCGCAAGTGAACCCGGCCGTGGCAGCGAGGCGACTGATCCAGCCCGTGTTCACGTTGTGCTGCCCGTGAGGCATGGTCGGGAGGGGTGCTCCAGCTGTGGACCAGGGCCGTGAAAACTTGAGCGATAGGGGCAGGAACGCTCGCGGGGGCTCCCGAGGCTTCTGCCTCACGAGTCCCCACGCAAGAGAAATCGAGGCAGGAGAGCGAAAAAGATCGAAGAACCACAGACCAAAAAGGCGATAGTTTCGATAAAAACTCCAAATGGGAATAACTAGTCAACTGCAGAAAGCAAATGAAAAAGCCGCGTCCGACACCTAGTCTAGTCTTCGACGTCTTCTCACCAGCGCGGAGCTAAGTGCTGCCACTGGGCGTGGGAGGGAGCCCCAGGGCCTGAGGCCGGCACTCCTAAGACTCCGGGACGTGTACAACCCCAACTCATTATTACGTGAGAGTGTCACGGGCGGTGAGCTTCACAGGCGTTGGCCTTCTTCACAGGCTCCGGGCCTTTCTTCTGGGAAGCAAGCTTCACGGGCGTTGGCCCTCTTCACGGGCTCCGGGCCCTTTCCAGGCGGCTTGACTTCACAGCGTTCGCCTTCTTCACAGGCTCTGGGCCTTTCTCGAAAAAGATGAGCTTCACAGGCATTCGCCTTCTTCACAGGCACTGGGCCTTTTCCAAAAAGAATGAGCTTCACAGGCATTCGCCTTCTTCACAGGCACTGGGCCTTTTCCAAAAAGAATGAGCTTCACAGGCACTGGGCCTTTTCCAAAAAGAATGAGCTTCACAGGCATTCGCCTTCTTCACATGCACTGGGCCTTTTCCAAAAAGAATGAGCTTCACAGGCATTCGCCTTCTTCACGAACCTTTGGGCCTTTTCCAAAAGAATGAGCTTCACAGGCATTCGTCTTCTTCACGAACCTTTGGGCCTTTCCAAAAGGAATGAGCTTCACAGGCATTAGCCTTCTTCACGAACCTTGGGCCTTTTCCAAAAGAATGAGCTTCACATGCATTCGCCTTCTTCACGAGCCTTTGGGCCTTTTAGGGTAAAACCTCCGGAGGTGCCGGATGTTCCACACATTCTATATAGGTACTCCCTCTTGAGTCTCCAAGCGCATTTTGAGCGGGCCTGAAACATGAACAACCTTGAGCGGGCCCTCCCACATGGGAGAGAGCTTATGCAGTCCCTCCCCGAGAGGACCTGTGAACACGAGGTCCCCTACCTCGAGAGTCTGGAGCGGATGTTGCGGCGGTGGTATCGCGGAGTGCTGCTGGTACCTTGCCTCATGCAGCAGCGACTTCTCGACGGCGCTCCTCCCCAAAGACGAGGGCCGTCCCGCATGGCGTCCCGCGGCGTTTCATCGAGCGCCAGACCCGCCGGATCGGCAACTTGACCTCGTGAGGAGGACCGCTTGCTCGGTGGACCAGGAAGAAGGGGTCTCTCGGTTGGCTTGGTTGCGGTTGTGCGGATGGACCATAACACGGACGGAAGCTCGTGTACCAGCCTCTGCTGCAGGCCTCCAGTTTCTTCTTGAACGTCCTGGTCTTGAGGCCTCTCAGGACCTCTGCGTTGGCCCGCTCGGCCTGTCCATTGCTGCGGGGGTGCACCACCGAAGCGTAGCATATCTGCGTCCCAAGGTTAGCGCAGTACGTTTTAAAAAGGTTACTGGTGAACTGCGAACCATTGTCGGTGATGATGCGGTTCGGCACTCCGAACTGGCTCACGATGCCCTTGATGAACTTGACCGCAGAACCAGTGGGGATGGTGCGGGCGGCCTCGACTTCGGCCCACTTGGTGAATTTGTCCACGACGACGTAGAGGTAGCGATAGCCCCCTGGCGCCCGAGGAAAGGGCCCCAGGATGTCCAGCCCCCAGACCGTGAATGGCCAAGTGAGGGGGATGGTTTGGAGACCTCCTGCTGGCTGGTGGATTTTCTTGGCATGGAATTGGCAAGCCTCGCAAGCCTTCACGAGTTCAACAACGTCATTGAGCGCCGTGGGCCAATAGAAACCGCTGCGGAACGCCGTGCCGATGAGGGCCCGTGACGATGAATGGTGCCCACAATCCCCACCATGTATATCTGCCAGCAGTTCCTTCCCCTGTTCCCTGGTGATGTTGGGGATGAAGGGGTGTTGGTGTAGCAGACTCGGTGGGCTGCGGGAGCCGATCCTCACGAGCCCCCAGGCCCAGGGGGCTCCGGAGGCGCTGGTGGCTCCTCATAGACCATCTCCATCTCCGCCAGGGCTGAGGAACGCCTGGCCTCTTGAGCCTCGGGATGTCCCTCATGAGGCGATGCGTGGCGGCTGCGCCGCGCAGCCGTGGGCATGCGACGTAGGCGTGGGCGCGAGCCCGCAACGTCCCACTCGCGAGGGCAGGCGCTCTTGGGGCGCGCTCTGGTTGAGCCTGGTATGTCGATGCAGACGCGCAGCCCACCATCCTCGCTTTGGATGGGGGCCTGTGAGTAGGCGGCGGCTGCCCTCATGACCCTTGACTCCTGTAGCTCTGAATGGCCTTGCCGCGAACTCCGAGGGTTGGCCTCCTTGCCTTGCTCCCTTGCTATGGAAGCGTGCTGAAGCACTCCTCCACGTGGTGCCCAAGCCTCCCTCGAGACCTTGGCGAGGTGGCGGCCCTCGAGGGAGAGCCCCGAGCCCTGCTGAGGAGGCGCGCCGCCGCTTTCTATGCGATGGAAGGAGGCCCCCTAGCCCGGCGCTGGGCCACCCGAGGGGCCTGCCTCTTGAGGAGCCGGGCGGTCGATGTCTTCTTCTTCTTGGGTGCGTCCTCGGGAGGCCTCCTGCTGCTGCTGATGCAGGTCTTCTAGCGATGCGGCTGAAAGGCTCGCTCGGGGGAGCACACTGCGTCTCTCTCTTCACAGGCACCGTGATGACCCCTCCGCTTCTGGCATCTTGAGGGCGTTGTAGCCGTGGTGGGTTCGACCATGAATTTGGCCGCGCGGTACCCGAGGATGGCGTTATGGCGGCGAATGTGGGCGACGTCGAAGTCGATGAGTTCGGTGCGGTAGTTGTCGCGAGCCCCAAGGTGACAGGAAGGCGGACCTGCCCGATCGGGACCGTGGAGCCGTCGGTGACTCCGGAGAAAGGCTTGGTTGGCTGAAGGCGGACTATAAGGCACTTGAAGATTGTTGAATGTTTCCACGGACAAGGCGTTGAGTCCTGCCCGCCGTTGATGAGGGTCTTGGTGACCAACACGTTCTTGATGATTGGGGAACAAAGCATCGGAGAACTCCGGCTGTGGCGCGCGCTTGAGCTGATCCGCTGAGCTGAGCGTGATGGCGCACGCCGACCGCTGAGAGGCGCGTGGCCTCGAGCTTGGGAGGACTGCATTCGCCAAGGGCGAACTGCTTGAAGATGCACCGAGAGGTGGGGCTTGAGCTCCGCCCGGATCTGACGATCGCCGCGCGGTTCTGAAGCCCCAGCCCCTCGTCGATGACGGTCCTCATTTCTCCTTGGCGGCGGCGGCAGAGGAGGCCTGCGTTCCCTGCGGGCAATCCTCGCGAGGCTGATCCCTCGGCCTCCCTCAGGCGGGTCTTGCCAGCGGTCCTCGCGAGGTTGGTCGCGCCACCCTTGGCGCTGGCCGCGTCTTCCCACATCTGCATTCCTTCCTCCTCCTCAGCCGTAGCCCCGGTCGCTGCGCTCGGGGCGTCTGCCGACCCTTCATTCGCGCACGGCCCGGAGCTCTTGGCATTCATTGGTGTTGTGGGTGTGGAGGTCGTGGTACCGCAGATGTCGGCCCTTGGAGGACTCGGGCTGATCTCGCCTCGCTTGGTGTCGGTTTCGGCGCGAGTACGGCAGCCCCTTGCGCTTCACGTCCTTGGCCTTGGATTTCTTTTCTTCGGGATCCACGGCAGGCAGGCAGCTCGAGGAGGGAGAGGCGCCTCTCCTCAGCCCTGGCGCACTTGGTCGCCAAGTTGAACAGCTCCAAGGAGGTGCACAGATCCTCATGCATCGCCAGCTCCTCCTTCATCTTGACGTCGCGCCGCCCGTCGGAGAAGGCGAGATGATGGCCTCCTCCGTTACCACAGGGATCTTGAGGCACGTGTTGTTGAAGCGCTGGATGTACTTTTGCGGGGTTTCCCCAGCTGCTTGATTCGGCGCATGTCGCTCACGGCGGTGGCGGTCGCGAGTACCACGGAAGTTGGCGATGAAGCGGGTCCGCATCTCGGCCAGAAGAGATCGTGCACAGGGCGGATTCAGAGCAGTGCGGGCTCCGTCCTTGGCGCCATAGAAACCAGTTCGCCATGACCTTTTCATCCCGTTGGCAGCCTCGATGCCCAGCTCGTGAAACTGGAGGAACTCCGTAGGTCAGCCGTGCCGTCGTGCGAGGAGGCAGGTCTGGCTTGAACTTGGCGGGCCCGCAACGCTGCGCCTTCTCGGAGGTGAAAGCGGCGAGTCCGCCCGTGGCCGCTGGGGGCCTCGGGACGGCGAAGAGCTTGGTCTTGCGGGCCTCCCTACACCGCTGGTGAGGGGCAGCGCAGGTCTTGACGTCTTTGGGCGGGAGCGCTGGGCAGCTTCTTGTGGGCGAGAACTTCTTGACAGCTCTGCTCTTGCAGCGCGGCGCTGGTTCCGCCGAGGGCCGCGCTTTAGGGCCAGGGCGCCTTCTTGAGGAGGAAGCGGTGGCGCCGGAACTTCATCGCCAGCGGGCGGGTGCGGTGCAGCGAGACGGACGGTGCGGGGCGCCTCCGCAGCACAGACGAGCTTCGGTGACTCGGTCGAGCCATTCTTCGTGAACATCGTCGGCGGGCGGTAGCGCAGGAGCTTCGTTTGCGCGATGAGTGCAGCTCGGGCCTCCATGGCAGCAGCGAAGGCGCGTGATGAAGAACCAGCGGGGGTGAGCGAAGGCGTGGCGGTGCGGCCGTCCGCCTCATGGGCGGTCTTTGAGATGATGCTTGCTGCTCGTTCCCCGCCCGGGCGGTGGCGGCGTTGACGGCACGTGACGGGGAACGACGAGGGCGCCCGCCGACGGGAGCTGTCTGGGCGACATGGGAGGCGAGGGCGGCTCGGCGCTCGGCACGGGCCCGACGAGCATCAGACATGGTTGCGGTGGTCGGGGAAGAACGAGGCGACGAAAGGCAGATTCCGGTGCACCCTACCTGGCGCGCCAAATGTAGGATTTCGGGTTCCGGCAGACCCTTGAGGTTCGAACACTGGGGTGCGCGCGGAGATCCAACCTTCCACCGTCTCACACTTCGCCGAATCGCAGGGACCTAAACTACTAAACGGAACAGCACAAGAGACACAAGATTTATACTGGTTCAGGCCACCATTGTGGTGTAATACCCTACTCCAGTGTGTGGTGTGGTGGATTGCCTCTTGGGCTGATGAGGAACAATACAAGGAAGAACAGCCTCGCGAGGGTCTGTTCTTGGCGGGTGCGATGAACTGCTAGGTGGTGTTCAGTTGCCCTAGCTACTGGTTTCTTGATGAGGATTCCGATCCCTTTTCTCTCTGTCCTTCTCTGGATTCCAGGTCTCCCTACCCTGTGGGTGGCTACTCCTATTTATAGGCGAAGGCCCTGGGCCTCTTCCCAAATATTGAGCGGGAAGGGCGCCAACAATTGACCATTTTGAAGGGGAACAGCGGTACACTTATCACAGCTAAAGTTGGTCCTCGCTTTGCAAAGGCTCTGGTGATGCCTTTGCTTGGGATCCATGATGACTCCTTCCAGCAGTTGGGCTGGTCTTGGTCTTGTTGCACCAAACGGATGCCCTTGCTTGATGCTCTCGCCGCGCTTGCTCCCTTTGCACCAAAGAGGAAAGGAGGACATCGCTTGTGGTGGCGCTTGATTGGCGCCTTGGTCGTCATGGCTTGCGTCATGGGCACCTCGCGAGGTACCCTGCCTTGAACTCTCCGCCTCCTCATGAGCCAGCTGACGAGGCCGTGCTCGAGAAGCTCCTTGTCGTCCGCCCATGAGGCTGGACCCTCGAGGGTCTTGAGCTTGCGTTGATGAAGACGGGCGTCTTGGGCCTCCTTGAGCCACGCCGGGCAGGCATGACAGCAAGTCAGGGACCCCGTTCCCCGAACGCCGACACACTCTTAGTTTCAATGGCACAAATTTTGATGTTTGGGTAATTAGCATTCTTAATCTCTTTAGGGTCATGGACCCAAGTTTAGAGAGAATTGTAGATATGGATTTTTCTCCTCCAAAGGATCCCCAAATATTATCTTTAGAGGATGAGAAAAACTCTTATCTCAATGCTCAAGCTTCTAATATGCTTTTTGATGCTTTGAGCAATGTAGTTATATTTCAACTCATGTCGTTCCGGGATGCTCATGAGTTGTGGACAAAGCTTCAAGATAAATATGGTGTGTCCAAGTTTTGTGGGGATGATTATTCTCCCTCCACCTCCGGCCGTGCTGCCTTCTCAACTTCTTCTACTTCACCTACATGTGGATTTCCACAAGGTAATGATATGGTGAGTAGTGGTGTTCATTGCAATGATGATAGTGGGCGTATCGTTGACGATTCCTCATCACTATCTTATTGCAATGCCCCATCTTTGGACTTCAACACTTCGAGCTCTCTAAATGTTTCACATGCTTGTGTTGACAGTCCTTGCACATCATGTAGAAATTGCTTTACTAAATCTCATGATGATATGCTTGCTATGTCATGTTGCCATGATAAAAGTGCATCTTTTTCCTCGAATTGTTGTGCTAACAATGTAGAGGAAACCCAACACCCCATGGAACAAGATGTGGTCTTGAAAGGTTCCTCAAGGGATCCTACATCATCATCGATTGCGTTTTGCCTTATGGCTAAGGCTTCAAAGGTATCTCCAACTTTGAATCCCAATGTATCTTGTGATGATATTTATGATGACAAGAATGATGATGATGATGTTGATAGTGATGAAGAGAATGGTAATGTTGCCTCCTTAAAAATTAAGGGGGAAATGATATTTAAAGCTCTTCATAAGATTAAAATTGCTCGTTCCAACTTCATGGAAATCATGTTTATTGCTATTGAGGGCAAGAAATATATTGATGAGTTGGAATCTCGTCTTGAGGAGCATGATGTCACCATTGAGAAAATGGAAGGTCATGAGCATGATTACGCTAATGAGATTGCGGACCTCTCCCAAGCTCTTGAACTTGAACAAACCACCAAGGAATCTCTTGAGGAGACTTTTGCTCTAGAATTATCTAGAGTGAAGGAATTTCATGATAGAGCTCTTGAGGTGGCCAATGTTTTTGAAACTAAAAATGCTAAGCTTGAAGTTTCCAATGCTAGACTCCTTGAGGATTTTGAGCACCTCGAAAATGGCTCAAGGGTCATCAAGGGTGAGCTCATCAAACTCACCGAGTCTCATGCTCAACTTAAAGCTTCATATTCAAAAGAGCTTGTAAAGTTTCCTTCTCCTCTTGCTTTTATTGATGATGCTTGTGCTACTAACTCTATTACTTGTGAGTCATCCATTTTGAAGGAAATGTTGAGCTATGGGCTCAACTTGAGTTGCTATCTAGCAAATATGGGAAATTGGAAGAAAGTCATGAAAAGCTCTCAAACTCTCATGATGGTCTTCTAGTATCCCATAATGTGCTAAAGATGGCTCATGAGGCCATGCTTGCTAAGGTAACATCTAGTGAGCCTCATGTGGATACTAGCACTACTTCTAGTCAAAATGCTATATTGCTATGTGCTAGTCCTTGTAATTCATCTACTCACAATGTTGGTACATCTTGTGATGAATTGCTTTCCTTGCCTTGTTGCTCTAATGATGAAGCTTATACTTCCTCTACTACTTGTGTTGAGACTAACCCTGTAGAGGAAATCAAAGAGCTCAAGGCCCAAGTCACTTCTTTGAAGAACGACTTGGAAAAGTGTCATGAAGGGAAGGCCACACTCAACAATATCTTGAGTGTGCAAAAATCCCCCAATGACAAAGGTGGACGTGGATTCAACTCCAATAAGAAGAAGAAGTCCAAGAGCAACAGGAAGAAGGGCCAAAAACAAGTCAAGAATTCGGCGAAGATCATTTGCTTCAAGTGCAAAATTGAAGGGCGGCATGTTAGATCTTGCTCTTTGAAGAAGGCCATTAGTGACAAGCAACAAGGTAAGCGACCACAAGTTCATTCTCATGCTCAACCTCAAGTTGAAGAAAGGCCTCTTCCCAAGAAAACTCAAGATAATGCTTCTCAAGTTGAGAAATCAAGTGAGAAGAAAGTGAAGAGTAGACGTTGCTACCTATGTCGTGAGAAAGGTCACCTTGCTTCCTCATGCACTAGTGGTAACTTATCCAACCCAATTATTATTGATGATATCTACTCTCTTGGGAAAGATAAGGTTGGCAATGTCTTTGCCAAAGTTGTTGGTACTCAAAGTGGTGTCAAGAAAAGAACCATTTGGGTAGCCAAGCCTATTGTGACTAACCTCTTAGGACTCAACTTTGTTGGGGACCAACTAGCTCAAACTTGATCAATAGGTGTTGATGGAGAGCATTGGAGACTTGTCTACATCATGAAGAATTAAGGGATCTTCATCATTCATATTGTCTCAAGCAAGTCAATTGGTTATCAAGTTTCTATCTTATATCCAATGTGCCTCCTTGCGGTAACTCGTACTTAAATTGTTTACATTGAAAGTTACTTGCCCCTTTGCATGTTTTGGTTTTGTTCCTTGCATGTGGTTGTATATGTTGTGCCTCCAATTTGCTTATCTTGAGTAATCAAGTATCTGTGTGTTGCTTTGCACATCATGTACGTGTGTGTAGTGCGTTGAGCCTTTGCGCATCTTGTTTGTATGTTAGTTGGCTCTTGTGAGAGATTAATGGAACATCCCATTTTGGGGGGAGTGATGTGCTTTGTGCACCTCACGGTCCCATAAATGTGTGTACATGAGGAATACCACCTAGTATTGATATTGCAAGCTTATCTAGTCACTATGTGGTATGTCTTCTCATGAGAAATTCAAATTCTAAATAGTCCATTAATTATCTCTTGTTGGATCCTCTTATTTCCTCTTGTTAAGTTTTCTTTAATTGGTATCACATTATGGGGGAGTAATATTCTATGTATATTACTAGTCTAGAGAATGTGTACATTTGAGATATTGTCACCTAGTGTTGATATTGTAGATTATCTTGTTCCTAGGTGGCATGTTACCTCTACAAGTTTCAATTTGCTTGTGTTTGGTGTGAAGATGATGCTGGATATCCTTGCTATCTACCAACGGGAATTATTTCGAAATACTTCTTGCCTTATGACAATTGGTACTCACTTATGTGTGGTAGAAATTATTGATCATCTTTACATTGGCCTTTGCTTTTATTTGCCTTATCTCGTGCCTAGGATTGCGTCAACTCCCATTGTATCCCATACCACTTGTGGATCTTGTTATTTCCTTGAGCTTTTCTAGTGTTTGTATAGATATAGTGAAAGTGGTGATCCCATCTTGTGCTTTTTGTATTCAAATGCAAATTCTCTATAATGCACAATGCTTGGGGAGCTATCCTATTTTTCTTAGAACGCTCACCTTGTGATCCTTATCAAGTGTATGTTGGTGGAATGCAAACCGTTTCTTTTTGGTACGTTGTGCCATCATGAAACTTTGTAGAGCACTTGGTTTGTTTGGAACCATCTCTCTTTTGGGAGTTTGACATCTTTCTTTTTGCGTATATCATTGGATATCTCATTCCTTGATGTATCTTTCATTTGATATCCTCCAAGTGTTGATTTATGTTGGAGATATGCCCTAGAGGCAATCATGTATGATGATATTTCCTATGTGTTTATGAATAAAGATAGTCCTTGGACATTATCAATGATGTGTATCAGCAAGTACGTGACTTGTTTGTGGGACTATACATTGTATGATGACTGTCCTAAAAGGTCCCTAGTCGAAAGGGTTGTGTGGACGCGCAGCCAACCAGACTAGCATATGACACGGTCGATGGCTCGGTCTCACTAGCCATGAAGCATTGGATGCTAACCGGATAATATGGACTTGGAAAGGTCTGGTCGGATTCGACGTAGTCGGATCCGAGTCAAGATAAGGTCCGGGTCGGACAGACCCAACTATGAGACGCAGCGATATGTCATCTGTGAGTCTCTAGTACAACATACGTTCTATGTCCTAAGACCTGAGCTGGCGCATGTACTCGGGATGGTGACAGACTAGCTTTGGGCCGACCAAACGCTACTCCGTGACTGGGTAGTTACAAAGGTAGGTTTCGGATTTGTCTAGTCCCATGCTGCGAGACATGGTCGAGCAAGACGGGATTTGCCCCTCCGGTCAGGAGAGATATACCCTGGGCCCCTCGTGTGATCCGACCAGGAACAGCATGGCAATGCGACAAGGATTATCAGATAATCCGGATTGTGGTCGGAATCACTGGAACGAGAAAGAGGTCGGGCTAGCACAAGGATGACAGTCTCGCCTTGAGCCCGACAACATATATCGTGCGACAAAGGGAACAACAGTGTGACACGTTGTACCGGTTCGCCTAACCAGCTTCATAGTCCGCTTGGTAGTCGGCATGCCTTGCTAGAGGCCGCTACCAACCGTGCAGGTCGGAGGTGATCCGAACTGTGACCAAGCCTACTTGAACCTAAGGGGTCGCGCGCTTAAGGGAAGGAACCTACGAGGTCGGTTCGTAGGACACTGGTCGGATGTGATCCGAACTGGACTAGGAACGTGACCGAGTAGACTTTGGGCTTTAGGGTCCGTGCGAGGCCCAAGTGTTGAGCCCGCGACGGACGCCTATATAAAGTGGAGGTGCGGCACACTCATGCGGTTGATCGCTTCGGCTGCGACTAGGGTTTGCATGTGTTGCGAATAGCCATCTCCACTTGCCGCTGACTGTGTGATCGGACCTAGCAGTCCGCCGCACGGTGTTCCTCCTGCACGCTCGGATACCGTTAGAGGCGGTGCACTTGCGCCACTCCGACGAACTCGTACATGGGATCGGACGACCGGCTGTTCGAGGGAGATCGGACGAGGAGGAGACGATCCACGCGGACGCACTACCCCAACTCTTCTTCCGCTGCACGGCACTGCGTGTCTAGTGGTAATGATCTGTGATCCATCTCCCGTAGCACGTTCCTGGATGTTCTGCGCATAGGAAAATTTTAATTTGCAGTCGACGCACCCTACCGTAGAACCCAACAAAGGGTATCGAGCCTCGCTATAGGATTTGGATTTAGATCGTATGCATATTAGATATGTGGAGGCGGCAGATGAGATCTGTTGTCCTTGAAGAGATCGGCTATGTGCACGGTTGATGTGATCAACTGCACATGGGGATCGTTGAGGCTATGTTTTCTGTAAATCGGGATCGATGAGGTCGTGACACGATCTACCCCTACCGGTCGGTTATCCGCCATCGGGGTTAACAGTGAAACGTAAATCCGAATCAGATTCGCGATGATCGATAAGATCGGTCAGATCAGAGAATGCGGCGTGATCGGAGTTCATATGTTATCTGTGATTTCCGAAAACGTCAGGCGCTGCCGTGTGCGTAGCGCCGTGTATTTCGTACCCGACACACAAACGGGTAGAATGCGGTTCTATGCATAACTTTGTTTTGCAGGTTTGATGTGAATAGTATGGCTCATGTGTATGTGATGCATGTGTGTAATTTATATGTGGCCTGCGTGTCATGTTTGTCAGCCGGCAGGAGCCAAAGTGTTGTCATTATATTGTATAATGACCTGCGAGTCGACTTGTGACTCTATGTAAATTCATTACTAGTTGTAGTAGTTGGATAATAGAGATCAGGTTGGCGGCTTGGCGTCCCGGCGTGACAAACAAGATGGAGTTCGTAGATGGTCGTCGGAGTGGGAGCCGACCTGGAAGAACGTCCATGAAGGAGCCATACTATTTCACAATATGTGTTCATTTGTGATTGTTATTCTTCTTTGTTTCTATGCATGTTAAAATGATAGAATGATCCCTCATGAATATCAAGCGAATTGCCATCCCCGATGTTGCACCTTCGCACGTCAAGTACGTCTGGTAGTGGGCTCATAAAATTGGGGTGCTCCTAGGTGTCCTTGAACTGAAGGGTTCGTGTCAGACACGGACATGCACTGCATCAGGTTAACTTGACAAGGCTATCAAAACGGTTTTGGGCCTTGTGGCAAAGAAGGTTGGGAGCCGGGGTATGAGATACCATCCCGACCGACAGGAGTCGTATAGAGATACGATTAGCAAGGAGTTGTTTACCGGATAGGTATGTTGGCTAGCAGTGATGCTAAATCTCACTAGTCGCATGCGCTAGTCGGATCCTGAATCACTGAGAGTTTGCGGAGGGATGCTGACTATAGTGGGAGTATTTCTGTTTAGGCTAGAATTACTCTACATAAACACATTGCTTAGTGATTGCATATTTTCTGTTGTAGATAAATGGCATCACCTGCTCAACCCAACTTTGCATTGAAATCAATTCTGGAAATGGAACAAACTTTACCACCTGGTATAGAAATATGAGAATTGTTCTCAAGCATGATAAAAAGGAACATGTTCTAGAGGATCCACTTCCAGAGGAACCTGCCGATAATTCTAGTGCCACAACTAAGAATGCCTACCAGAAACTCAAGAGCATGTTTCAGACACAGGCTAGGACCAAAGGTTCAACGTCTGGCGATCCTTGATGGATTGCAAGCTGAAGGAAGGTGATCCACTGAGCCCACATGTGATCAAGATGATCGGATATGTGCAAGCTTTGTATCGTCTGGGCTTCCCGCTCTTGGATGAGCTGGCTACTGATGCTGTTATGGGTTCTCTTCCGCCCAGCTATGGGACGTTCATCTCGAACTATCATATGCATGGCATGGATAAGAAGCTCACTAAATTGCATGGGATGCTCAAAGTGGCAGAGCAGGATATTAAGAAAGGCACGCATCAAGTGTTGATGGTGCAGAAATCGGCTAAGTTCAAGAAGAGTTGGTCCAAGAAAAAGGCTAAGGCAAAGGGCACGGAGACAGTAACCTCTACCGATGCGCCGAAGTCTGGACCGGACTCGAAGACCGTTTGCTATCACTGCAAGGAGACTGGTCACTGGAAGAGGAACTGTAGCAAGTGGCTTGCAGAGCATGGCAAGAAGGCTGGAAATGCTTCTTCAGGCAAAGGTACACTTGTTGCATATGTTATAGACATTTACCTTGCTGACATTCCTAGTAGCTCTTGGGTATTTGATACCGGATCGGTTGTTCATATTTGCAACTCGATGCAGGGGCTGGTAAGAACTAGGCGTGTGGCACAAGGGGAGATTGACATCAGGGTCGGCAACAAAGCAAGAGTTGCTGCGTTGGAGGTCGGCACGATGCAGCTCCAGCTTCCTTCCGGATTCATTATGGAATTGAATAATTGTTATTACATTCTTGCACTTAGTCGGAACATTATTTTTGCCTCATGTTTGATGAGTCAGGGTTATGAATTCAATTTAAAGGACAATGGTTGTTCGATATTTTTGAATGGTATGCTCCACGGCTATGCACCCATTGTTGATGGGCTATTTATATTGAATCTAGAACAGGAACCAGTCTATAATGTGAATGTCAAGAGGCATAAGCCTAATGAGATAAATCCGACCTGGCATTGTCGGCTTGGAAACATTAGTCTGAAACGCATGAAGAAGCTCCATGATGATGGGCTCCTAACTTCGTCCGACTTCGGGTCGTTCGAGACATGTGAATCATGCTTGCTCGGCAAGATGACTAAGTCTCCTTTTGCAAAGAGTTGTGAGAGGGCGTCCGAGCTATTGGAACTTATACATAGTGATGTGTGTGGTCCAATGAGCACAACCGCCAGAGGTGGCTATCAGATGCCGTGACTTTTACCGACAACTTGAGTAGATATGGATATATCTATTTGATGAGGCACAAGTCGGAGACTTTTGAAAAGTTCAAAGAGTTTGAGCGAGGTTGAGAATCAGCTCGGCAAGACTATAAAGCTTCGCGATCTGATCGTGGAGGTGAGTACATGAGCCAGGGGTTTGATGATCATCTGAAAAGTCGAGGTATAGTACCTCAGCTCACACCTCCGGCATGCGCCAGAGAAACGGCGTGTCGAACGGAGGAATAGGACCTTGTTGGACATGGTCCGGTCTATGATGAGCAAATCGGATTTACCCTTGTCATTTTGGGGATCGCTCTAGAAATTGCAGCTTTCACTTAACGTGGTACCATCAAAATCCGTAGACAAGACACCACATGAGATGTGGACCGAAGACTCAGTTTGTCTTTTCTAAAGATTTGGGGTTGTGAAGCATTTGTCAAGCGACTTATGTCAGACAAGCTTACACCTAAGTCGGATAAATGCATATTCGTGGGATATCCGAGGGAAACCTTGGGATATAGCTTCTACAATCGGGAAGAGAACAAAGTGTTTGTTGCTCAGAACGGGGTTTTCCTTGAGAAAGAGTTTCTCAGTCGGGAGGCCAGTGGGAGGACGGTTCGACTCGAAGAAATTCGAGGACCACTCGTGATGCGGAGCATCCCACGATCATCCCCATGGATCTACAACCGTCTCATCAAGAGCCAAGAGGACCCATGACACGAGCTAGAGCTAGAGCTCTCAAGAACGAGGCGACTTCCTTCCTTAGTGATATCACATATGATCCACTCGAGACATGGCTACTACCTAAATCCGATATGCTATGCATCATTAGGTGTCAAGAGGAACCTTCCGAAGATGCACGTGAAGACGGACGAGCCGCCAAGTCCACGGATGAAGAGGACCACGGAAACAGGCAAGTTCACCCTCCAGGCCCCGGACATCCGGCCAAGGCCCCGGACATCCGACGCCTGGAGATGCCAACACCGCAGCCGCAGCCCAGCCAGGAACCCTACAGGGCCCGGACATCCGGCCCCAGCCCGGATATCCGGCAGAAGCCCGGAAATCCGGCGCCACGCACCCGATTCGGCAGAAGTGGCATCCTCCGGCCCGGACATCCGGCCCCCAGCCCGGACATCCGGCCCGACGCCCGGACATCCGGCTCCGCCTGTCTGCGCACAGTAAAGGGCCGATGCCCATGTACCTCTTCGCCCCCGTAGACTATATATACTCCATCCCCTTCCTCTTTCTAGGGTTAGCTTAGGTTTATCTCATGTTTGTGTGAGAGCCTTGCTCATCCACTTGGTTACTTCTCCTCGGAGCTCAGGACCTCTTCGGAGAAGATCCCCCAAGCGGATTCAAGACCCCCTTCTAGGGTGGACCCCATCAAGACCTCATCTCAGAGAAGAACGGCTACTCGTGTATCCTTACCTTTGTTGATTGTGGATCATATGTACCTCTTTGTGTTCGGTGATCTAGCACTTGTGTGATTGATTCCTTGTTGGTTGAGCGATCTCTCTCGTTTCCTCCGTGTTTCCCTTTGTTCTTCCGCGTGTTCTTCGTGATTCCCCGTAGGATCCACTCCAAACGTGAAAGATCATACACGTAGGGTTCCGCCCTACATCATCTTGGTATCAAGAGCCACGTTGATCACGTTTTTGGAGCCCCTACCCCGTGTTTTGTAGCTTGATTTTGTTGTTTTCGTCCTAAATCCGAAAATCCCCACCAAAAATACCCCCAAATTTTTTCTTGTGATCTGTTGGTGTGATGAAGTTTTGTTGGATTTGATCCGCGGATTTCGTGTATTGCAGGTAGATCTAGCATTCCCCCACCTTTTCCACAATTTCCATCCACAAAATCGCCCGAATTTTGCCCCGGATTTGACCTCTACACGCGGTGTTCATCGAGTTCGTCCACGGATCCAGAGCCCGGACATCCGGCCCGACCAGCCCGGACATCCGGCACCCCGGACATCCGGCTTCCAGCCCGGACATCCGGCCTCTGGCAGCAGCAACTCCCATCCACCACCCCGTTTACCGCCTAACTCTCGCCAAATTTTGTCCCGGTGCCCACATACACTTCCACATACCTCCACCACTTCCGCATAACACCACCATAGCCTTTCCCACTACCAACTCCGACAATGTTGCCAAATTTTGCTTTGAGAATTTGAGCCGGGGTTTCCGTATCCTTTTGTGTTTCGGCTATCTAGGTACGGTTCAACATCAAAATCACCACCGCTCATCTTCGCCAAGGACGGTAACATCGTCAACATCTTTTTCATAACTTGAAATTGCACTGATAACCATCATAGCCAATCTTTTGCGTTGCTTACCCATCGAGACTAGCCATTGAGTATTGCCAGCAACGTGACTTGTGCACATTATTGATCATACTCCATAGCATACATACCATACCAAAGTGGTGCATATCTTGGCATCAACTTGTGTGTCACAAAGTTGTCATCGCATACACAATTGCTATCTTGGTTCGTGAAGTTTTGCATGAGAAAAGAGCTCAAAAGAGAAAGAGCCAATCAAGCTTTTAAGAAAAAAGAGAAAGATAAGCAAAAAGCTTATGAGCAAGAACCATAGCATCATAAAACATTAAGATTGTCATACTTGATCATCTTGGATCAACACATCGAAACACCATACATATAGCATACTTGGGATAGAAGTCGTTGCATTTTTGCTTAGTAGGTTGTGCACAAGTTCGTATCCGCCTATTGTGCAATCGTGCTAGCGTCTCTCTAGTGTTGTGCAACAAGAGCATCTTGGTGAATTCCACATTTTGGCTCATCCTTGGTTGCATAACCCCATATTATCTAGTTGCGTGTGTGTTTCCGTGTACCATATCTTGCTATTGGTCTACTTGTTGCATTTGCAAATTTGTGAATCATTTCCAACATTATTGAGTCTCACTTACAATTGCATCAAATTTTGTGCCACCATCCTAACCGAGCTCCACCATAAGCTTTTATTTGTGTAGGTGTGAGAACCGACAAGAATTGGTACCAATAGTGCTATTTCATTGTCCGCATTTGAGTGAACTTGATTCATCATCAACATCGGTCAAAGGTACATTGGTATAAGTTCTTCTCCTTTCAACCACTCACATTTTTTCTTGGAAGAATGGATAGGCCAAGTACTTCTACCAACCCACTCTTCATCGAACAAGACGACGACATGTCATCATACGTCACCAAGAACCACCTCTTTGGTGCACAACGAGCATTGCACCAAGAACAACAAGCAATGAGCGACCGCATCGACAATCTCGCCACCGACTTGCGACTCTACAAGCAACGTACAAGAGACTACTTCAACAACAAGTTCGACGCTCACAAGCAAGAGAATGATGCACGAATGGACGAGATCCGCGCCTTGATGAGAAACCAGCATCATTCAACTTCTTCATCATTAAGACGGAGCCGATCGAGTCGACACTCCGACGACACCTTCTACGACTCAAGTACACCTACTTCGAACACTCTTCGTCGTGCCGCACATCAAGACCGTCATGCATCTCGCAACCCGCTACATGACAAGCATTCACAAGAGCAAGTTGATGATCAAGTTCCTCGTCCTCAATCAAACCAAGACGCTTTTGCTCAAGCTCGAGAACGACAACGACTACGGCGCCAAGAGGAAGAACGAGCGCGTCTACACCAAGACGAACAAGACGCCAAGGCTCAACGTCTTCAACAACAACAACGTGAAGCGCAAGCTCTTGAGGCGCAACGTGCCCTTCAAGAATCAAGTAGAGCCTTCGCCAACCGCAATCGCGAACGGCGCAATCAAGAGGAAGCCCTTCGAGAATAAATCCAAGAGAGGAACCACCAACCTCTTGGAAAACGTCAAATTCCTCAAGCTCCTCCACAAGCTCGTCAAGCTCCACTTCAACCTCAAGTTCAACAAGAGCAAGTTGATCATGGTCTTCCTCCACGCCAAGAGCAACATGAAGACGATTGCAATCCACGTCAAGGGCGTCATCATCAACATCGCCAACAACACAATGAAGAGCAACCCTACGGCAAGCTAAAATTCACCATGCCCAAGTTCAACGGAAGCAATGACCCCGAAGACTATCTCGCATGGGCATTGAAGGTTGACAAAATCTTCCGGTTGCACAACTACGAGGAAGCGAAGAAAATCGCTATGGCATCACTTGAGTTCCAAGACTATGTGCTCATATGGTGGGAACAAATCATTGAGCGACAACAAGCAAGAGGTGAACCTCCAATCACCACTTGGGCTCAAATGAAGGATGTCATGCGAGCACGTTTTGTGCCAACCTACTACAACCGCGACCTCTTCAAGAAACTCCAACATCTCAAGCAAGGAACAAAGAGTGTTGAAGAATACTACAAGGAAATGGAGATAGCCATGATTCGAGCCAATGTCAAGGAAGATGATGAGCAAACTATGGCACGTTTCTTGAATGGACTAAATCATCCCATCAAGAAGATCGCCGACTTCCAACCATACTCAACCCTCATTGAGCTCGTACATCAAGCTACAAAGGCGGAACGTCAAGTACAAGATGACTTCAAGTATGCCAAGTACTCATCCAAGACCTACGGCTTCTCCAACAACCAAGCTTCAACACCTCCTCCAACATCTACATCAACCAAACCTTCTACAAACAACGACGACAAGTCGAGTTACAAGAGAAAGTCGACAAGTTCAAGTCTTCCTCCTCCTACTACAAGCAACTTCAAGCCGCGTGCTTCATCATCTACTCCGACCGATGAGACCATCAAAACAAGCTCCTTCAAGTGTTTCACTTGCGGCGGCCGAGGCCACAAGTCCTATGAATGCACCAACAAGCGGACCATGATCCTCAATGACGACGGCACATATGACTCAATGAGTGATGAGGAGATGGAAGCCCTTGAGCAAGTGGCCATGCACCGGCAAGTGAATGAAGATGAAGATGATCAAGTCTTTTGCGATGAGGATTCGAGCCCCGCTCTCTTTGTCTCCAAGGTCTTGACCCTTCAACATCAACAAGAAGACGACCAAAGATGCCACATCTTCCACACAAAGGCCGGCATCAACGGAAGGTCCGTAAAGGTCATCATCGATGGAGGTAGTTGTCACAACTTGGCAAGTGAAGAACTATGTTCCAAACTTTAATTGGTCAAGAGGAAGCACTCGCACCCCTACAAGGTTCAATGGCTAAGTGACTCATGCACTATACGAGTCGAGCATACGGTCCAAGTCTCCTTCAAAATTGGTGCTTATGAAGACATGTTGGAGTGTGATGTGGTCCCAATGACCGTTTGCCACCAACTTCTAGGTCGACCACGGCAATTCGACCGTGGTGTCATACACAATGGGCGCACCAATCACTATAGCTTCAAGATGAAAGGGAAGGAATATGTGCTACGACCTATGTCTCCTACTCAAGTGATAGCCGACAAGCAAGCCACCGATCATAGAGACAAGAGTGAGAAAGTGATCCACCCAAAAGTGAGTGAGAGCCACAAAACACACTTGAGTGCCTCTTCGCCTAGAGATAAAAACCTCATCCTATTTGCCACCAAAAGTGAGATGAGAGAAGTGTGTGAGAACCCATCGAGTGTGATGCACTTTGTCCTTGTGTGCAAGGATGGAGAACCAAAAACTAACACCATTCACGAGCTACCTTTGGTGTTTCAATCTCTTTTGCAGGAATTTCAAGATGTTTTCCCCGATGAGCTACCTCCGGGTCTACCTCCTCTTCGAGGCATTGAGCATCGAATCGACCTCATCCCTGGAGCGCCTCTACCAAACAAAGCTCCATACCGAGTCAATCCCGAAGAAACCATGGAGATTCAACGGCAAGTACAACAATTAATCGACAACGGTCATGTACGTGAAAGCTTAAGCCCTTGTGCCGTTCACGTTATACTTGTGCCTAAGCCCGATGGAAGTTTTCTCTTGTGTTCCGATTGTAGACCTATAAATGCTATCATCGTCCGCTATAGGCATCCCATTCCTCGCTTAGATGATATGCTTGATGAACTTAGTGGAGCCAACTTTTTCTCAAAAATTGACCTTAAAAGTGGCTATTATCAAATCCGCATACAAGAGGGTGATGAATGGAAAACTGCTTTCAAAACCAAATTTGGTTTATATGAGTGGTTAGTGATGCCTATGGGTCTTTCGGAGGCTCCCGGTACTTTCGTGCGTCTTATGCATCATGTGCTTCGTCCTTACATTGGAGTCTTTGTTGTGGTTTACTTTGATGATATTCTTGTGTTTAGCAAAACCATGAAAGAGCACATCAATCATGTAAAATCTGTGTTGCAAACTCTTCGCAAGGAAAGCCTTTATGCAAACTTGAAAAAATGCACTTTTGGCGTTGACAAAGTGGTTTTCTTGGGTTTTGTAGTATCCTCAAAGGGTGTCCATGTTGATGAATCTAAAATTGAAGCAATTAAAACTTGGCCCCAACCCACCAATTTGCAACAAGTGCGAAGTTTTCTTGGTCTTGCGGGTTTTTATCGTCGCTTTGTGAAAGATTTTAGCACAATTGCCTCTCCTTTGCATGCCTTGAGTAAGAAGAATACTCCCTTTGTTTGGGGAACTTTGCAAGCAACCGCTTTTGATGAGCTCAAGTCTTTGCTTACTCATGCTCCGATTCTTGCTTTGCCCAATTTTGACAAAACTTTTGAGGTTCATTGTGATGCAAGTGGTACCGGAATTGGCGGAGTTTTGATGCAAGAAAAATGAGCCATTGATTATTTTAGTGAAAAACTCTCCGGTGCTCAACTTAATTATCCCATCTCTGACAAAGAATTGTATGTTTTAGTGCGTGTGCTACATGTTTGGGAACATTACCTTAGACCTCATGAGTTTGTCATCCATACCGATCATGAAACGCTTAAGTACCTCAAAGGTCAAACCAAATTAAACAAGCGTCATGCAAAATGGAGTGAATTTATTGAATCTTTTCCTTATGTGATCAAGTACATTAAGGGTAAAGAAAATGTAGTTGCCGACGCGCTTTCCTGCATATGCATGCTTGTCACTCAACTTGAGTTGAATGTTATTGGTTTTGAGCATATAAAAGACTTGTATGAGCATGATCCATCTTTTGCTATTCCTTATGCTAAGTGTTTGACGCATACTTCTTGGGAACAATATTACATCAAGGATGCTTATCTTATGAGAGCTAACAAACTATGCATTCCTGAGTCTTCTCTTCGTTTGCTCCTTTTGCAAGAGGCTCATGGAGGCGGACTCATGGGACACTTTGGACGTGACAAGACATTCGCCACGCCTCCAACAACTTCTTTTGGCCCAAGATGTTCATGACGTCTCACGCTTCACCACCGATGCTATACATGTCGCAAAGCTAAGTCTAAAGCTCAATCTCATGGTCTTTACACGCCTCTTCCTATTCCTTATCAACCATGGGAAGACATTAGTATGGATTTTGTACTTGGTTTGCCTAGGACTCAAAATGGAAAGGATTCCGTGTTTGTTGTTGTGGATAGATTTTCTAAGATGGCACATTTCATTCCTTGCAACAAGATGAGCGATGCTTCACATGTTGCAAATCTCTTTTGTAGGGAAATCTTGCGACTCCATGGAGTACCAAAGACAATCGTCTCCGATCGTGACGTCAAGTTCTTGAGTTATTTTTGGAAGACCCTATGCGCCAAGCTCGGAATCAAGCTCTTGTTCTCATCGGCATACCGTCCTCAAACCGACGGCCAAACGGAGGTGACGAACCGCACACTATCCACTCTACTTCGTGTCTTGATCAAGAAGAACATCAAGGAGTGGGAAGCATGTCTACCCATCGCCGAGTACGCCTACAACCGTGCAAGACATTCAACTACCGGCAAGTACCCCTTCGAGGTCGTCTACGGTTTCAACCCGTTGTCACCATTGGACATTCTACCACTTCCTCTCCAAGAGCGCACCAACATGGATGCGAGTGCACGGGCAAGCTACATCAAGAAGATGCACGAAGATACAAGGCACACCATCGAGCGCCAAGTACAACGACTAGCAACCAAGCTCAATGCCAACAAGACACCCATGGTCTTCAACATTGGTGATCTAGTGTGGCTACACCTTCGCAAGGACCGCTTCCCCAAAGAACGCAAGTCCAAGCTTCTCCCTCGAGCCGATGGACCTTTCAAGGTGCTAGCACGCTACAACGACAACGCTTACAAGATCGACCTACCTCGAGACAAATACAACGTGAGCGACATCTTCAACGTCAAGGACCTCTCACCATACCATGGAGATGAAGCTTTTGATCCGAGGTCGGATCTCTCCCAAGGGGGGGGGGAGATGATGCGGAGCATCCCACGATCATCCCCATGGATCTACTGTTGGGGAACGTAGCAGAAATTCAAAAAAATTCCTACGTGTCACCAAGATCTATCTATGGAGAAACTAGCAATGAGGGAAGGAGAGTGCATCTACATACCCTTGTAGATCGCTAAGCGGAAGCGTTCATGAGAACAGGGTTGAAGGAGTCGTACTCGTCGTGATCCAAATCACCGGAGATCCTAGTGCCGAACGGACGGCACCTCCGCGTTCAACACACGTACAGCCCGGTGACGTCTCCCACGCCTTGATCCAGCAAGGAGAGAGGGAGAGGTTGAGGAAGACTCCATCCAGCAGCAGCACAACGGCGTGGTGGTGATGGAGGAGCGTGGCAATCCAGCAGGGCTTCGCCAAGCACCACGGGAGAGGAGGAGGAGAGGTAGGGCTGCGCCAATAGAGGGAGAAAACTCATGTGTGTTGGGCAGCCCAAACCTCAAGTATATATAGGGGGGAAGGGGGCTGCGCCCCCTTTAGGGTTTCCCACCCCAAGGGGTGCGGCCAGCCCTAGATCCCATCAAAGGGGGGGCGGCCAAGGGGAGAGGGCGCCCACTAGGTGGGCCTTAAGGCCCATCTTGACCTAGGGTTTGCCCCTCCCCACTCTTCCCACGCCTTGGGCCCCTTGTGGGGGGCGCACCAGCCAACCCGGGCTGGTCCTCCCACACTTGGCCCACGAGCCTCCGGGGTTGGTGGCCCCACTTGGTGGACCCAGGACCCTCCGGTGGTCTCGATGCGTTCTTGATTAAACCCGAAACTTTTCCGTGACCAAAACAGGACTTCCCATATATAAATCTTTACCTCGGACCATTCCGAACTCCTCGTGACGTCCGGGATCTCATCCGGACTCGAACAACATTCAGTAACCACATACAAACTTCCTTTATAACCCTAGCGTCATCGAACCTTAAGTGTGTAGACCCTACGGGTTCGGGAGACATGTATACATGACCGAGACGTTCTGCGGTCAATAACAAACAGCGGGATCTGGATACCCATGTTGGCTCCCACATGTTCCACGATGATCTCATAGGATGAACCACGATGTCAAGGACTCAATCAATCCCGTATACAATTCCCTTTGTCTAACGGTATTGTACTTGCCCGAGATTCGATCGTCGGTATACCGATACCTTGTTCAATCTCGTTACCGCCAAGTCTCTTTACTCGTTCCGTAACACATCATCCCGTGATCAACCCCTTGGTCACATTGTGCACATTATGATGATGTCCTACCGAGTGGGCCCAGAGATACCTCTCCGTTTACGGAGTGACAAATCCCAGCTCGATTCGTGCCAACCCAACAGACACTTTCGGAGATACCTGTAGTGCACCTTTATAGTCACCCAGTTACGTTGTGATGTTTGGTACACCCAAAGCATTCCTACGGTATCCGGGAGTTGCACAATCTCATGGTCTAAGGAAAAGATACTTGACATTAGAAAAGCTTTAGCATACGAACTACGATCTTTGTGCTAGGCTTAGTATTGGGTCTTGTCCATCACATCATTCTACTAATGATGTGATCCCGTTATCAATGACATCCAATGTCCATGGTCAGGAAACCGTAACCATCTATTGATCAACGAGCTAGTCAACTAGAGGCTTACTAGGGACATGGTGTTGTCTATGTATCCACACATGTATCTGAGTTTCCTATCAATACAATTATAGCATGGATAATAAACGATTATCATGAACAAGGAAATATAATAATAACTAATTTATCATTGCCTCTAGGGCATATTTCCAACAGTCTCCCACTTGCACTAGAGTCAATAATCTAGTTCACATCGCCATGTGATTAACACTCACAGGTCACATCACCTTGTGACCAACATCCAAAGAGTTTACTAGTGTCACTAAACTAGTTCACATCATCATGTGATTAAGACTCAATGAGTTCTGGGGTTTGATCATGTTTTGCTTGTAAGAGAGGTTTTAGTCAACGGGTCTGTAACATTCAGATCCGTATGTACTTCGCAATTCTCTATGTCATATTGTAAATGTTGCTTCCACGCTCCACTTGAAGCTATTCCAAATGGTTGCTCCACTATACGTATCCGGTTAGCTACTCAGAGTCACTCGGATAGGTGTTAAGCTTGCATCGACGCAACTCTTTACGTCGAACTCTTTATCACCTCCATAACCGAGAAACATATCCTTATTCCTCTAAGGATAATTTTGACCGCTATCTGGTGATCCACTCCTTGATCACCTTTGTACCCTCTTGCTAGATATGTAGCAAGGCACACATCAGGTGCGGTACACAGCATAGCATACTGTAGAGCCTACGTCTAAGGCATAGGGGACGACCTTCGTCCTTTCTCTCTTTTCTGCCGTGGTCGAGCTTTAACTCTTAACTTCATACCTTACAACTCAGGCAAGAACTCCTTCTTTGACTGATCCATCTTGAACACCTTCAAGATTATGTCAAGGTATGTGCTCATTTGAAAGTATTATTAAACATTTTGATCTATCTTATAGATCTTGATGCTTATTGTTCAAGTAGCTTAATCCAGGTTTTCTATTGAAAAACACCTTTCAAATAACCATGTATGCTTTCCAGAAATTCTACATCATTTCTAATCAACAATATGTCAACAACATATACTCATCATAAATTCTATAGTGCTCCCACTCACTTCTTTGGAAATACAAGTTTCTCATAAACTTTGTATAAACCCAAAATCTTTGATCATCTCATCAAAGCGCACATTCCAACTCCGAGATGCTTACTCCAGTCCTTAGAAGGATCGCTGGAGCCAGCATACCTTTTAGCATCCTTAGGATCGACAAAAACTTTCTGATTGTATCTCATACAACCTTTCCTTACGAGAACTGGTAAGGAAACTCATTTTGACATCCATCTGCCAGATTTCATAAATGCAGCTAATGCTAACATGATTCCGACGGACTTAAGCATCGCTACGGATGAGAAAATCTCATCGTAGTCAACTCCTTGAACTTGTGAAAAACTCTTCGCCACAAGTCGAGCTTCATAGACGGTGATATTACCGTCCACGTCTGTCTTCTTCTTAAAGATCCATTCATCTCAATGTCTTGCCAATCATCGGGCAAGTCCACCAAAGTCCATGCTTTGTTTTGATACATGGATCCTATCTCGGATTTCATGGCTTCTAACCATTTGTCGGAATATGGGCCCACCATCGCTTCTCCATAGCTCGTAGGTTCATTGTTGTCTAGCAACATGACCTTCAAGACAGGATTGCGTACCACTCTGAAGTAGTACGCCTCCTTGTCACCCTACGAGGTACGTTAGTGACTTGATCCGAAACTTCATGATCACTATCATAAGCTTCTACTTCAATTGGTGTAGGTGCCACGGGAACAACTTCTTGTGCCCTGCTACACACCAGTTGAAGCGACGGTTCAATAACCTCATCAAGTCCCCACCATCCTCCCACTCAACTTTTCGAGACAAACTTTTCCTCGAGAAAGGACCCGATTCAAGAAACAATCCCTATTGCTTTCGGATCTGAATTAGGAGGTATACCCAACTGTTTTGGGTGTCCTATGAAGATGCCTTTTATCCGCTTTGGGTTCGAGCTTATCAACCTGATTTTTTTTCACATAAGCGTCATAGCCCCAAACTTTTAAGAAATGACAGCTTAGGTTTCTCTAAACCATAGTTCATACGGTGTCATCTCAACGGAATTATGTGGTGCCCTATTTAAAGTGAATGTGGTTGTCTCTAATGCCTAACCCATAAACGATAGTGGTAATTCGATGAGAGACATCATGGTACGCACCATATCCAATAGGGTGCAACTATGATGTTCGGACACACCATCAAACTATGATGTTCCAGGCGGTATTAATTGTGAAACAATTTCCACCATGTCTTAATTGTGTGCCAAAGCTCGTAACTCAGATACTCATCTCTATGATCATATCATAGACATTTTATCCTCTTGTCACGATGATCTTTAACTTCACTCTGAATTTACTTGAACCATTCAATAATTCAGACTTGTGTTTCATCAAGTAAATACACTCAGTATCTACTTAAATCATCCGTGAAGTAAGAACATAACGATATTCACTGCATGCCTCAGCACTCATTGGATTGCACACATCAAAATGTGTTACTTCAACAAGTTACTATCTTGTTCCATTTTACTGAAACCGAGGCTTTTCAGTCATCTTGCCCATGTGGTGTGATTTGCATATCTCAAGTGATTCAAAATCAAGTGAGTCCAAACGATCCATCTGCATGGAGTTTCATCATGCATACACACCAATAGACATGGTTTGCATGTCTCAAACTTTTCAAAAACGAGTGAGTCCAAAGATCCATCAACATGGAGCTTCTTCATGCGTTTTATACCAATATGACTTACATGGCAGTGCCACAAGTAAGTGGTACTATCATTACTATCTTATACCTTTGGCATGAAAATGTGTATCACTACGATCGAGATTCAATAAACCATTCCTTTAGGTGCAAGACCATTGAAGGTATTATTCAAATAAATAGAGTAACCATTATTCTCCTTAAATGAGTAACCGTATTGCGATAGACATAATCCAATCATGTCTATGCTCAACGCAAACACCAAATGACAATCGCTCGGTTTAATACTAATCTTGATGGTAGAGGGAGCGCGATGCTTGATCACATCAACCTTGGAAACACTTCCAACACGTATCGTCACTCACCTTTAGCTAGTCTCCGCTTATTCCGTAGCTGTTATTTTGAGTTACTAACATTTAGCAACCGAACCGTATCTAATACCACGGTGCTACTAGGAGTACTAGTAAAGTACACATTAACATAATGTATATCCAATATACTTCTATCGACCTTGCCAGCCTTCTCATCTACCAAGTATCTAGGGTAATGCTGCTCCAGTGGCTGTTCCCCTTATTACAGAAGCACTTAGTCTCGGGTTTGGGTTCAACCTTGGGTTTCTTCACTAGAGCAGCAACTGATTTGCCGTTTCATGAAGTACCCCTTCTTGCCCTTGCCCTTCTTGAAACTAGTGGTTTCACTAACCATCAACAATTGATGCTCTTTCTTGATTTCTACATTCGCGGTGTCGAACATTGCGAAAATCTCAAGGATCATCATATCTATCCCTGATATGTTATAGTTCATCACGAAGCTTCTAGCAGCTTGGTGGCAATGAATTTGGAGAAACATCACTATCTCATCAGGAAGATCAACTCCCACTCGATTCAAGTGATTGTTGCACTCAGACAATCTGAGCACAAGCTCAACGATTGAGATTTTCTCCCTTAGTTTGCAGGTTAAGAAAATCGTCGGAGGTCTTATACCTCCTGACGCGGGCACGAGCTTGAAATCCCAATTTCAGCCCTCGAAACATCTCATATGTTTTGTGACGTTTCGAAATCGTCTTTGGTGCCTCAACTCTAAACCGTTTAACTGAACTATCACGTAGTTATCAAGACGTGTATGTCAGATGTTCGCAACATCCACAGACGACGTTCGAGGTTTAGCACACCGAGCGGTGCATTAAGGACATAAGCTTTCTACTGTCCGCATAATCGCTACTGTCAACTTTCAACTATATTTTCTCTAGGAACATATCTAAACAGTGGAACTAAAGCGCGAGCTTTTACATAATTTGCAAAAGGTCTTTTGACTATGTTCAGGATAATTAAGTTCATCTTATGAACTCCCACTCGAGATAGACATCCTCTAGTCATCTAAGTGATTACATGATCCGAGTCAACTAGGCCGTGTCCGATCATCACGTGAGACGGACTAGTCATCATCGGTGAACATCTTCATGTTGATCGTATCTACCATACGACTCATGCTCGACCTTTCGGTCTCTGTGTTCCGAGGCCATGTCTGTACATGCTAGGCTCGTCAAGTTAACCCTAAGTGTTTTGCATGTGTAAAACTGTCTTACACCCGTTGTATGTGAACGTAAGGATCTATCACACCCGATCATCACGTGGTGCTTCGAAACGATGAACTTTAGCAACGGTGCACAGTTAGGGGAGAACACTTCTTGAAATTGTTGTAAGGGATCATCTTATTTACTACCGTCGTTCTAAGTAAACAAGATGCATAAACATAATAAGCGTCACATGCAATTATATAGTAGTGACATGATATTTCCAATATCATATAGCTCCATTGATCTCCATCTTCGGAGCTCCATGATCATCATCGTCACCGACATGACACCATGATCTCCATCATCGTGTCTTCATGAAGTTGTCTCGCCAACTATTACTTCTACTACTATGGCTACCAGTTAGCAATAAAGTAAAGTAATTACATGGCGTTGTTTAATGACATGCAGGTCATACAATAAATAAAGACAACTCCTATGGCTCCTGCCGGTTGTCATACTCATCGACATGCAAGTCGTGATTCCTATTACAAGAACATGATCAATCTCATACATCACATATCATTCATCACATTCTTCTTGGCCATATCACATCACATAGCATACCCTGCAAAAACAAGTTAGACGTCCTCTAATTGTTGTTTGCATGTTTTACGTGGCTGCTATGGGTTTCTAGCAAGAACCTTTCTTACCTCGCAAAACCACAACATGATATGCCAATTGCTATTTACCCTTCATAAGGACCCTTTTCATCGAATCCGTTCCGACTAAAGTGGGAGAGACGGCACCGCTAGCCACCTTATGCACCAAGTGCATGTCGATCGGTGGAACATGTCTCACGTGGAGAGTACGTGTAAGGTCGGTCCGGGCCGCTTCATCCCATAATACCGTCGAAACAAGATTGGACTAGTAACGGTAAGCATATTGAACATCATCAACGCCCACAACTACTTTGTGTTCTACTCGTGCAAAGAATCTACGCAATAGACCTAGCTCATGATGCCACTGTTGGGGAACGTAGCAGAAATTCAAAAAATTTCCTACGTGTCACCAAGATCCATCTATGGAGAAACCAGCAACGAGGGAAGGAGAGTGCATCTACATACCCTTGTAGATCGCTAAGCGGAAGCGTTCATGAGAACGGGGTTGAAGGAGTCGTACTCGTCGTGATCCAAATCACCGGAGATCCTAGTGTCGAACGGACGACACCTCCGCGTTCAACACACGTACAGCCCGGTGATGTCTCCCACGCCTTGATCCAGCAAGGAGAGAGGGAGAGGTTGAGGAAGACTCCATCCAGCAGCAGCACAACGGCGTGGTGGTGATGGAGGAGCGTGGCAATCCAGCAGGGCTTCGCCAAGCACCACGGGAGAGGAGGAGGAGGAGAGGTAGGGCTGCGCCAATAGAGGGAGAAAACTCATGTGTGTTGGGCAGCCCAAACCTCAAGTATATATATGGGGGAAGGGGGCTGTGCCCCCTTTAGGGTTTCCCACCCCAAGGGGTGCGGCCAGCCCTAGACCCCATCAAAGGGGCGGCGGCCAAGGGGGGAGAGGGGGGGCGCCCACTAGGTGGGCCTTAAGGCCCATCTTGACCTAGGGTTTGCCCCTCCCCACTCTTCCCACGCCTTGGGCCCCTTGTGGGGGGCGCACCAGCCCACCTGGGGCTGGTCCCCTCCCACACTTGGCCCACGCAGCCCTCCGGGGTTGGTGGCCCCACTTGGTGGACCCCGACCCTCCCGTGGTCTCGATGCGTTATCGATTAAACCCAAACTTTTTCGTGACCAAAACAGGACTTCCCATATATAAATCTTTACCTCTGACCATTCCGAACTCCTCGTGACGTCCGGGATCTCATCCGGACTCAACAACATTCGGTAACCACATACAAACTTCCTTTATAACCCTAGCGTCATCGAACCTTAAGTGTGTAGACCCTACGGGTTCGGGAGACATGTAGACATGACCGAGACGTTCTGCAGTCAATAACCAACAGCGGGATCTGGATACCCATGTTTGCTCCCACATGTTCCACGATGATCTCATCGGATGAACCACGATGTCAAGGACTCAATCAATCCCGTATACAATTCCCTTTGTCTAACGGTATTGTACTTGCCCGAGATTCGATCGTCGGTATACCGATACCTTGTTCAATCTCGTTACCGCCAAGTCTCTTTAATCGTTCCGTAACACATCATCCCGTGATCAACCCCTTGGTCACATTGTGCACATTATGATGATGTCCTATCGAGTGGGCCCAGAGATACCTCTCCGTTTACACGGAGTGACAAATCCCAATCTCGATTCGTGCCAACCCAATGACACTTTTGGAGATACCTGTAGTGCACCTTTATAGTCACCCGATTCGCCAGTGACGCTTGGTACACCCAAAGCATTCCTACGGTATCCGGAGTTGCACAATCTCATGGTCTAAGGAAAAGATACTTGACATTAGAAAAGCTTTTAGCATACGAACTACGATCTTTGTGCTAGGCTTAGTATTGGGTCTTGTCCATCACATCATTCTACTAATGATGTGATCCCGTTATCAATGACATCCAATGTCCATGGTCAGGAAACCGTAACCATCTATTGATCAACGAGCTAGTCAACTAGAGGCTTACTAGGGACATGGTGTTGTCTATGTATCCACACATGTATCTGAGTTTCCTATCAATACAATTATAGCATGGATAATAAACGATTATCATGAACAAGGAAATATAATAATAACTAATTTATCATTGCCTCTAGGGCATATTTCCAACATCTACAACCGTCTCATCAAGAGCCAAGAGGACCCATGACACGAGCTAGAGCTAGAGCTCTCGAGAACGAGGTGACTTCCTTCCTTAGTGATATCACATATGATCCACTCGAGACATGGCTACTACCTAAATCCGATATGCTATGCATCATTAGGTGTCAAGAGGAACCTTCAGAAGATGCACGTGAAGACGGACGAGCCGCCAAGTCCACGGATGAAGAGGACCACAGAAACGGGCAAGTTCACCCTCCAGGCCCCGGACAACCGGCCAAGGCCCCGGACATCCGGGCCCTGGAGATGCCAACACCGCAGCCGCGGCCCAGCCAGGAATCCTACAGGGCCCGGACATCCGGCCACCAGGCCCCGGACATCCGGCCCCTGCCCGGATATCCGGCCAGAAGCCTGGAAATCCAGCGCCTCGCACCCGATTCGGCAGAAGTGGCATCCTCCGGCCCGGACATCCGGCCCCCAGCCCGGACATCCGGCGCCTCCTGGCTCCGGACATCCGCTGGACGCCTGACATCCGGCTCCGCTGTCTGCAAGACAATAAAGGGCCGATGCCCATGTACCTCTTCGCCCCTAGACTATATATACTCCATCCCTTCCTCTTTCTAGGGTTAGCTTAGGTTTAGCTCATGTTTGTGTCAGAGCCTTGCTCATCCACTTGGTTACTTCTCCTCGGAGCTCAGGACCTCTTCGGAGAAGATCCCCCAAGCGGATTCAAGACCCCCTTCTAGGGTGGACCCCATCAAGACCTCCTCTCGGAGAAGAACGGCTACTCGTGTATCCTTACCTTTGTTGATTGTGGATCATATGTACCTCTTTGTGTTCGGTGATCTAGCACTTGTGTGATTGATTCCTTGTTGGTTGAGTGATTTCTCTCTAGTTTCCTCCGTGTTTCCCTTTGTTCTTCCGCGTGTTCTTCGTGATTCCCCGTAGGATCCACTCCAAACGTGAAAGATCATACACGTAGGGTTCCGCCCTACATCAACTCGGGGACGGCTCGGCTGGTGATGAGATCATACCGGAGTCAGTCAGGGAACCTGTAGTGGAAGCGGCACCGGAACCACGGAGGTCGGAAAGATTGCGCAGAGTGCGCGATGTATTGTTGCTAGAATGCGACGAGCCGGCCACGTATGTAGAAGCGATGGTGAGTCCAGATTCCGAGGCATGGCTGAAGGCCATGAGATCCGAGTTAAAGTCCATGGATGAGAATCAAGTCTGGGACTTGGTTGATCCGCCACTTGGCTTAATTGCAATTGGTTGCAAATGGGTCTTTAAGAAGAAACCGATGTGGATGGAAATGTTCAGATCCACAAAGCTCGGCTTGTCGCTAAAGGTTATGGACAAGTTCAAGGAATTGACTACGATGAGACTTACTCGCCGGTAGCGATGTTGAAGTCGGTGAGGATCATACTAGCTATAGCTGCATATTTCGATTACGAGATATGGCAGATGGATGTCAAAACGGCTTTCCTTCACGGAAATTTAACCGAGGACGTGTATATGATACAGCCCGAGGGTTTTGTCGATCCGACTAGCACTAGTAAGGTATGCAAGCTCAAGAGATCCATTTATGGGTTGAAGCAAGCATCTCGGAGTTGGAACACTCGTTTTGATGAGGTCGTCACTGGTCTCGGTTTCATCAAAAGCGAAGAGGACTCTTGTTTATACAAGAAGTTAAGTGGGAGCTCGATAGTGTTTTTGATCTTGTATGTGGACGACATACTACTGATCGGAAATGATGTTTTGATGTTAAACTCGGTCAAGGGATCATTGAATGGCAAGTTTTCGATGAAGGACCTTGGTGAGGCAGTCTATATTTTAGGCATTAAGATCTATAGAGATAGATCGAGGAGGCTGCTCGGCTTAAGCCAGAGCACGTACATAGATAAAGTGTTGAAGCGGTTCAACATGAGTGAGGTGAAGAAAGGGTTCTTGCCACTCTCACATGGTATAAGGCTAAGCGAGACTCGGAGTCCTTCGACATCTGATGAGCGAAGCAGGGTGAGTAGGATTCTGTATGCCTCGGCAATCGGATCCATCATGTATGCCATGATATGTACAAGACCTGATGTTGCTTTTGCAATAAGCCTAACAAGTAGATACCAGGCCAACCCAGGTGAGAGTCACTGGGCAGCGGTAAAGACTATTTTTAAGTACCTGAAAAGGACTAAAGAGATGTTCCTAGTTTATGGAGGTGAGGAAGAGCTCGTCGTAAGGGGTTACGTTGATGCTAGTTTCCAAACCGACAGAGATGATTGTCGATCACAGTCCGGATTCGTACGCCCCTGAATGGAGGAGCATTACCGGATGAGTTCCAAGCAGGATACGATGGCGATTCTACCACGAAGTTTAATACATTGCGGCTTGTGAAGCTGCAAAGGAAGGTGTTTGGATCCGCATTTTCTGGATGATCTTGGTATTTTCCCAGCCTCGGTGAAACCGTTGGACCTTTATTGTGATAATTCGGTGCCATCGCACAAGCCAAGGAGCCGAGGAATCACCACAAGGTCAGACACATAGACCGGAAATATCACCTGATACGAAAGATCGTAAAGAATGGTGATGTAGAGTTATGCAAGATTCACACGGATGCAAATGTTGCAAATCCGTTGACTAAGCCGCTTCCACAACCCAAGCATGAGGGGCACGTTAGAGCTATGGGCATTCGATGTCTATTTGATTGACTCTAGTGCAAGTGGGAGACTGTTGGAGATATGCCCTAGAGGCAATCATGTATGATGATATTTCCTATGTGTTTATGAATAAAGATAGTCCTTGGACATTATCAATGATGTGTATCAGCAAGTACGTGACTTGTTTGTGGGACTATGCATGGTATGATGACTGTCCTAAAAGGTCCCTAGTCGAAAGGGCTGTGTGGACGCGCAGCCGACTAGACTAGCATACGGTCGATGGCTCGGTCTCACTAGCCATGAAGCATTGGATGCTAACCGGATAATATGGACTTGGAAAGGTCTGGTCGGATTCAACGTAGTGGGATCCGAGTCGAGATAAGGTCCGAGTCGGACAAACCCAACTATGAGACGCAGCGATATGTCATCTGTGAGTCTCTAGTACAACATACGTTCTATGTCCTAAGACCTGAGCTGACGCATGTACTCGGGATGGTGACAGACTTGCTTTGGGCCGACCAAACGCTACTCCGTGACTGGGTAGTTACAAAGGTAGGTTTCGGGTTTGTCTAGTCCCATGCTGCGAGACATGGTCGAGCAAGATGGGATTTGCCCCTCCGGTCAGGAGAGATATACTCTGGGCCCCTCCTGTGATCCGACCAGGAACATCATGGCCATGCGACAAGGATTATCAGATAATCTGGATTGTGGTCGGCATCACTGGAACGAGAAAGAGGTCGGGCTAGCACAAGGATGACAGTCTCGCCTTGAGCCCGACAAAATATATCATGCGGCAAAGGGAACAGAAGTGTGACACGTTGTACCGGTTCGCCTAACCAGCTTCATAGTCCGCTTGGTGGTCGGCACGCCTTGCTAGAGGCCGCTACCGACCGTGCAGGTCGGAGGTGATCCGAACTGTGACCAAGCCGACTTGAACCTAAGGGGTCGCACACTTAAGTGAAGGAACCTACGAGGTCGGTTCGTAGGACACTGGTCGGATGTGATCCGAACTGGACTAGGAACGTGACCGAGTAGACTTTGGGCTTTAGGGTCCGTGCGAGGCCCAAGTGTTGAGCCCGCGACGGACGCCTATATAAAGTGGAGGTGCGGCACACTCATGCGGTTGATCGCTTCGGCTGCGACTAGGGTTTGCATGTGTTGCGAATAGCCACCTGCACTTGCCACCGACTGTGTGATCGGACCTAGCAGTCCGCCGCACGGTGTTCCTCCTGCACGCGTGGATACCGTTAGAGGCGGTGCACTTGCGCCACTCCGGCGAACTCGTACGTGGGATCGGACGACCGGCTGTTCGAGGGAGATCGGACGAGGAGGAGACGATCCACACGGACGCGCTGCTCCAACTCTTCTTCCGCTGCATGGCACTGCATGTCTAGTGGTAATGATCCGTGATCCATCTCCCGTAGCATGTTCCTGGATGTTCTGCGCGTAGGAAAATTTTAATTTGCAGTCGACGCACCCTACCGTAGAACCCAACAATTTATTCTTTGTATATCTTCTTCACTTGGTATTTCTTTGTCAATTGGTATCGGTTCTTGAAAGTATTGAGCATGCATATTAACTTCATGTAGTTTCTTTGGTATGCTTTCCTTCTTTGACCCAATATATAGGGGAAACTCCACCAAGTCTCAAATTGGATGAGATGTGCATGAAATTCATTTTCATATCTCTGTGCACATATTTATGTGGAGTTTGTCCTATGTATTGTTGGTTCTCTAACTCTTTGTTCCCAATGAGTTTGGGTACCATTTTGTCTGTGTTGTTGTTCTAGGAACAATTGGAGATGCATTGGATAATCGGCTCACTCACAAGGAAGGTGGTGTCACCATGTGCTTATTGGAGTCAAGCTAGGATGATCAATGAACTACTATCTACTACCTTCAATTGGTTTCTTCTACATCCTTCCAATGATATCTCGGTAACAAGTATCTATTCATGCATTCTTTTCTTGCATTCAACCTTGTGTAGGTTGCATCTTGGCATGATATTCATTCCATCTTGTGATACTTGTTTCCTTTCTCAAAGCATCTCAACGACGATCTCATGTTGCTAGTTGTGATGTCTTTGATGGGTGTGTGGTAGGAATTCATTTATATACTATAAGACCATATCTAGCCATGTGTTAAGCTTCCAAGCAAATATCTTATTGGTATATGTATGACTTCCTTTTGTATATCTTGTTCCTTTGTGTTGTAACTATTTAGGGTGTACATCATTCTTTGTAGATATATATCATCATGGTTTTGTCTACCTAGAACCTTATACACTTGAGAGAAATTACATCTCTAGATGATATCCTTTCTTTCACGTCCACCTTGTCCTTCTTATGTTATTTCTTTTGTGGCTCCGTGAAAGCTTTTGCCTTGAGTGTGTGTCTTATCTTCTTGCATCTTGATGCACTCTTGTGTGGTGAAGATTATTTTCCTCATGCTTGTCTTTATGAGGCTTTTGCCATCTTAATTGGTATCCCTCGTCTTGATGAGGCTTTCATCTTCTATCTTCACCATGGGTTGTCGCAAGCTTTGTTGTTATCTTTTTAGTGAGCTTGTGAAACCATTTGCTAGTTGGGTGTGTGTGGGGAGGACATGTCATGCATCGTGTATCTCATTTATCCAAGACTATATTGATGCTTAATGCTCATCCTTATTTTAGTCTTCTCAAGTGCTTTCCCATGACTCACACACATCATTTTGGTTGAGCCTATTCTTAAGTTACCTCTTTTACATGTTGCTCACCCATGTGTTTGTTGCTTGTACTAGGCTTTGTTTCCTACATGCTCACTTACACTTGTTTGTGAGTTTCTATTGATTTTCGAGGAGTGATGATCCTATTTTGTGCACTTGGTATCCTAATGCAAATATTCTAAGGAGTGCACAAATCATGGGGAGCTTCACTAGTGTCTTTAGAACACTCCGTTGCTCCCTTGCACTTGTCGTGAGGTTCTATTGATCTTGGGGGAGTGACGATCCTATTTTGTGCTCGGTGTATCCAATTACAAAACAAAATTGTGCACAAATCACGGGGAGCTTCTCTAGTTTCTCTAGAACACTCCTTTGCTCATATCATAATATCTTTTATTCATGTGGCTCGTAGGATCATTGGTCTAGTTGGTTCAATTGGTATCTTTTGATAGCTTGCTTCAATCGGTATCTTTTGATTTCTTGATCGATTGTTTCTCTCTTTGCTATGTCTTTGTGGCATATCATTCTTTTGCAATCTTTGGGCCTCAATATAGTTTGTCTTCCTCCAAGTATTTACCGTTGGATATGTGTATTGCATTCCACTCTCTTGTGGAGAAATACACAATTTATGGAGAAAGACAATTTATATTGGCCTTCTAAGCTTTTCTCCCATTTTGGCAATCGATGCCAAATGGGGCAGAAGTTTCAGAGAGTTTTATGGAGGAGTTTAGAGAGTTATCTTTTCTTGCTTTGGTTGTGTTCCTAAGCGTTTGCACCTCATATGCATGCATTACTGGTTGTTGCATTGCATGGTGATGCATATTCCTTGAATAAACTCTCTTGAAAGTGATTGTCATCAATTACCAAAATGGGGGAGATTGAAAGAACATGCGGTGCCCCCATGTTTGGTTTTGGTAATTGATGACAATATCTATGGACTAATGATTGCCTTGAGTTATATTTGAAGGTTTTGTCCATAGGCTTTTCTTGGAACACATGTGTTGGTTTCAAGGAGAGTTTGTGTCGACCAAGGTGATATTCAAGGAATTACCTTAAGGTTGGTCTTGTGAGAGGTTGATCAGGACTAAGTCAAAGAGTGAATCAAATTGATCAACACACAAAGCGTAGAAGATGTACCGAGAGGGATCAAGCGATCCCATGGTATGTTAAGCATTATCAATTATGCTTTGTGTGTCTTCGTGAGAGTTCTTTGTGGGGTTAGGTTGCGGTGTGCAAGTTCAAGTGATGCATCACGAAGACATCAAGTGCTTGAAGCTTGCCATCCATTGTGGTGACAATGGATTTTTGAATATGTGCCGAAGAGTGTCTCACCCATAGTGGAGTATGGGGGAGCAACCTACTAGTCTTCACCGAGCCAATGCAATCAAGAAAGGTGGTCCAATTTGAGGAAGTCAAGATCGTCTACATCTAGCTCAAGTGGACTTTGTGCAAGAGAAAGGTTTGCCCCTGATAGGTTTTCTATTTTACCGGTCTCATGGTGGTTGTTGGGAGACCGGGTTATAGGATCGATTGCCGTACTATCAAGGGGGGCTCTTGATGAGAAACTTGATCGTATTGTTCATAGAAAGCTCAAACCATTGCATCCTTGCATCATCTTCCTTGGTTCTTGTTTGGTGTTTCTCATTGTAAGTTTGGAGCTTATGGTCATCTTGATGACAAGCTCGAGTTCATCGAAAATGGAGTTCACTCATGCATCTTCTATGGTGTTTTCGATGTTGGTGGTTATGCCAGTTCTTATCTAATGGAAGGTTCACTCCTCTATATCCTAGGCATACCTCCCCTGCCTCTTATTACTATAATCATATGAAGAAGTTATGGATGTTTTGATGCTACTCGTCTTCCTCTATCAACAAGCTTGAGTTTGCTCAATTCGCAGCTCATATGAAGAAGTTACGGCTGTTCTGGTTTTCCCTGTGGTAGTATCGCGGTCGGCTGCGGTAGTACCGCTTGTAGCGTCAAGCGGTAGTACCGCTCTACTACCGCCTCGATTTTGTCTTGCATTTCTCGTTACGGGTTTCACGGTAGTTGAGCGGTTGTACAGCTTATAAGCGGTACTACCTCTCCCCTCGAGCGGTAGTACCTCTTATAAGCGGTACTACCTCTCCCCACAAGCGGTAGTACCTCTTATAAGCGGTACTATGCTACCTCTTGAGCACTGCGTTGGTTTTCCCTTGAAGAGGAAAGGGTGATGCAGTAAAGTAGCGTAAGTATTTCCCTCAGTTTTTGAGAACCAAGGTATCAATCCAGTAGGAGATCACGCACAAGTCCCACGCAGCTACACAAACAAATAAGAACCTCGCAACCAACGCGATAAAGGGGTTGTCAATCCCTTCATGGTCACTTACGAGAGTGAGATCTGATAGATATGATAAGATAGTATTTTTGGTATTTTATGATAAAGATGCAAAGTAAAATAAACGGCAATAAAAATAGCTAAGTGTTGGAAGATTAATATGATGGAAAATAGACCCCGGGGCCATAGGTTTCACTAGTGGCTTTTCCCAAGACCATAAGTATTACGGTGGGTAAACGAATTATTGTCGAGAAATTGATAGAACTGAGCATAGTTATGAGAATATGTAGGTATGATCATGTATATAGGTATCATGTCCGCGACAAGTAGATCGAAACGATTCTGCATCTACTACTATTACTCCACACATCAACCGCTATCCAGCATGCATCTAGAGTATTAAGTTCATAAGAACAGAGTAATGCTTTAAGTAAGATGACATGATGTAGAGGGATAAACTCATGCAATATGATATAAACCCCATCTTTTTATCCTCGATGGCAACAATACAATACGTGCCTTGCTGCCCCTGCTATCACTGGGAAAGGACACAGCAAGATTGAACCCAAAGCTAAGCACTTCTCCCATTGCAAGAAAGATCAATCTAGTAGGCCAAACCAAACTGATAATTCGAAGAGACTTGCAAAGATAACCAATCATAAATAAAAGAATTCGGAGGAGATTCAAATATTGTTCATAGATAATCTTGATCATAAACCCACAATTCATCGGATCTCGACAAACACACCGCAAAAGAAGATTACATCGAATAGATCTCCAAGAAGATCGAGGAGAACATTGTATTGAGATACAAAGAGAGAGAAGAAGCCATCTAGCTAATAACTATGGACCCGAAGGTCTGAGGTAAACTACTCACACATCATCGGAGAGGCTATGGTGTTGATGTAGAAGCCCTCCATGATCAATGCCCCCTCCGGCGGAGCGCCGGAAAAGGCCCCAAGATGGGATCTCACGGGTACAGAAGGTTGCGGTGGTGGAAATAGGGTTTTTGCTCCGTATCTGATGTTTCCAGGGTATATGGGTATATATAGGAGGAAGAAGTACGTCGGTGGAGCAACGTGGGCCCCACAAGGGTGGAGGGCGCGCCTGGGGGGTAGGTGCGCCCCCTGCCTCGTGCTTTCCTTGTTGATTGCTTTACGTAGACTCCAAGTCCTCTAGATCACGTTTGTTCCGAAAATCACGTTCCCGAAGGTTTCATTCCGTTTGGACTCCGTCTGATATCCTTTTCCTTCGAAACACTGAAATAGGCAAAAAAAACAGCAATTCGGGTTGGGCCTCCGGTTAATAGGTTAGTCCCAAAAATAATATAGAAGTGTATAATAAAGCCCATTAAACATCCAAAACAGAATATAATATAGCATGGAACAATAAAAAATTATAGATACGTTGGAGACGTATCAAGCATCCCCGAGCTTAATTCCTGCTCGTCCTCGAGAAGGTAAATGGTAAAAACAGAATTTTTGATGTGGAATGCTTCTTAGCATAATTTTCAATGTAATTCTCTTATTTGTGGTATGAATATTCAGATCCGAAAGATTCAAGACAAAAGTTTAATATTGACATAAAAATAATAATACTTCAAGCATACTAACTAAGCAATTATGTCTTCTCAAAATAACATGGCCAAAGAAAGTTATCCCTACAAAATCATATAGTCTGGCTATGCTCTATCTTCATCACACAAAGTATTTCATCATGCACAACCCTGATGACAAGCCAAACAATTGTTTCATACTTTTGATGTTCTCAAACTTTTTTCAATTTTCACGCAATACATGAGCGTGAGCCATGGACATAGCACTATATGTGGAATAGAATGGTGGTTGTGGAGAAGACAAAAAAGGAGAAGATAGTCTCACATCAACTAGGCGTATCAACGGGCTATGGATATGCCCATTGTCGGTGTCAAAACCGGCGGATCTCGGGTAGGGGGTCCCGAACTATGCGTCTAGGCGGATGGTAATAGGAGACAAGGGACACGATGTTTTTACCCAGGTTCGGGCCCTCTCGATGGAGGTAAAGCCCTACTCCTGCTTGATTAATATTGATGATATGGGTAGTACAAGAGTAGATCTACCACGAGATCAGAGAGGTTAAACCCTAGAAGCTAGCCTATGGTATGATTGTTGTTCGTCCTACGAACTAAAACCCTTTGGTTTATATAGACACCGAATAGGGTTAGGGTTACACAGATTCGGTTACAATGGTAGGAGATCTACATATCCGTATCGCCAAGCTTGCCTTCCACGCCAAGGAAAGTCCTATCCGGACAAGGGACGAAGTCTTCAATCTTGTATCTTCATAATCTAGGAGTCCGGCCAAAGATGATAGTTCGGCTATCCGGACACCCCCTAGTCCAGGACTCCCTCAGTAGCCCCTGAACCAGGCTTCAATGACGACGAGTCCGGCGCGCATATTGTCTTCGGCATTGCAAGGCGGGTTCCTCCTTCGAATACTTCATAGAAGGTTTTGAACACAAGGATAGTGTCCGCTCGCAAAACAAGTTCCACATACCAACGTAGAGAATAACTTTTGCACAGATCTGCTGATGTATTCAGCGGCGTGACATCACACCGCCGCCGGCCTTTATCCGAATCATGTTTCTTGTCCCACCTCAGCGTTTAGCGGCGATTTCCTTGGCACGTCTTATCAAAGCGTAGATCGTGCCCCCTTATTCCGGGATTCTCATCAATACGGACATGGGTAACCCAACCGCGCCCGTTGGCCCGCCTCCTCTATCGAAGGTGAGTCCCAATCGATCAAGGGGAGGGCTCTTGGTATTCAACCTCTTTATAACGAGACCAAGGCCCTCTTTTTTTCAATCTCAATCGAATCCGCCTCTAGCATCAAGTTCCAACACCCAAAGCTTCTGATTCAGGCGCTTCGGACCTTCGATGATGTCCGGCTCCGACCAGCACGGCTGGTGGATGCCTTCTTCCATTACAGAAGAGGATGTGCTAAAGCTGCAAAACGCCAGGTACCTAACCGGCGAGATTTCGCATAAGCTGCCTGCCCCAGGGCAGGTCATTCCCACTCCCGAGCCCGGCGAGAGCGTGGTGTTTGTATCTCACTTCCTTCGGGGTTTAGGCTTCCCGACGGATCCCTTTTTGCGGGGGCTCATGTTTTATTATGGGCTAGAATTCCACGACTTGAATCCGGAGTCCATCCTCGACATCTCATCATTCATTGTCGTATGTGAAGCCTTTCTCCGCATTACCCCTCACTTCGGATTGTGGCTCAAGACTTTTAAGGTGGAGCCGAAGATGATCAAGGGGCAACAGGCAGAGTGCGGAGGGGCTATCATAAGCAAGTGCGCTAATGCTCCGTGGCCCGAGGGCTCTTTTCCGGCGGAGCTTGGTTTGTGGCAACGGGAGTGGTTCTATATCACCGCTCCCAGGGGCACCAAATGGGTGGCGCCTCCCGCCTTCAGCTCAGGTCCACCACAGCGGTGGCGTCATGGGTCGACAAGGGGCTCGGCTGGGGCCGTCCAAGGACGTTCCTCATTGCGGGGCCGTGTCGAGACCTCAAGAGAGAGATCAATCTGGTCGTAGTGGCGCAAGTTATGTTGATTGGCGCCTTCGCCTGCAAACGCCGCCCCCCTCGTCTGTGGGAATTTAATCCGGAGGGACCACGAGCTCTCAAAATTTTATGGGTACGACGCCTGTGGAGATGTATAAACTGTTCTTCGGATCACAAGAGAAGTGTCCGGACCTGACTGAGGACGCAGGAATAAGCTGCAATCGCCCAGATACTCAAGTAAGTAGTCCTGTACCCGGACAGATTGTCCTTCATTTATCATAAACTTGCCCTTAAAGGAGCTGTTTCTTGAACATGAGTGGATAGCGAAGGCAAAGTTGATAAGGTGTCCGGCTCCCCTCCCAGAGACCATGCGGATCCCATCTTGACCAAGATCTTTGAAGGCGCGCTTTTGAAGAAGGCGAAGGGGGAGCGGGGAAGCAACTGCCTCCTGAAGGAGGCTTTCAAGGAAGGAGGATCAAGTCCCACCCTCCAAGGAGAGAAGAGGACCGCTTGGAAGGTCCGGAGGTCAAGGCCTCAAAGAGGGAAAGAAATCTTCGTCGAGAGTCCGCGCTGGAAGTACCCCAGCCGCACTATTTCCCCAAGGGGATCAGCCCTCCAGTGAGCCGTAAGTAAAAAGAAGGGGTCTTGTAATAAGGGACATCCCTGTATTTATTTCTGAATATAACCGAAATTATACCTTGTAGTTCGGATCTCAGCCCTTCTCGGCTGGCTTCGTCTTGAGGATCTTCTTCCGAGATGATGGAGAGCAACGCCTCCACCTGTCGCACCTTCATGCGAGGCGACGACCTGAGGTGTCGTCGCGGAGGGTTTCCAGTCCGGCGGGGCGGAAGGTCCGCGCCAAGCGGGCGTCTTGGTCGGAGGAGTGAAGGATCTGCTCGGGCGGCGGCTATCTCGTAAGATCACCGTGCGCTAATGGGTACGGTGATTGAAAGAATTGCATCCGCTGAGAGCGGATTGCATGACGCCGTCGAAGCTTCTGACGGGGTTCGAGGTACGCAAAATGATGTACCTTCCGGCGCTTATGCATATAGAATCGCCTGTATAGATAGTAGCCCCGAGACTCGGTATGTTGTCAAAATTGACAGCGTGCGAGGATCATAATCTCAGTTATAACATATCGCCACTCCTAAATAGGTGGCGGGCGTCCGTGGCCAGCCGGATGATGAATTTGCCGAACTAAGCGGCAACTTGCGAGGCGAATGCGGACATCGCGCTTGTCAATAAGCGGTTTGACGAGTCACAAGGTATGCGACTTCTTTGCGGACGCCTGGTAAGGGAGCTTGACGCCTGTGCCTTACTACTTGTATGCTTAATGCAGGTGGTGTCGCTGCTGTGGAGGAGCTGCGGGCGGAACTCGCCCGAGCTAAAGAGCAAGCCAGAAATAGTAATGCGGCCGCTTTAAGGGCGGCCGAAGAGCTAAAAGCCGAATGGGCTGCTCACTGCCGAAGCAAAGAGGAAATGGCCGATATGGCCATAAAGTTGAAGAATGCTACCGACCGCTGCGGGGTTCTTGAAAAAGAACGTCAAGCGGAGCAAGAGGACCTGAAAAAGGCCACCGCCGGGTTAAGGATGCCGCTCCGCAATGAGAGCTGCAAAGGAGGAGTTGCGTCGGGCTGTGGATGTTGCTGCTTTGAAAGCCTTTTACTGCTGCGGAGGAAGTTCACGGATCCGAAGTATGCTCAATTGGACCGGTTGTGGAGTTCGGAGGATGCTTATCTGGATTTAGCGGCGAGTGCCGCGGACGCGGTCGAGCACTTCCGAGGCCAGAAGGGGCACAGAAGGGAAGAGATGTTTTGGTCGCAGTTCCATAGTCCAGAGCGTCCTCTTCCGTTATCCGATCGGTTGGCCGAATGGGCCGAGCTGAATCGATTGTCCGGACTTGCCATGAAGCATGTCATGACTCATTTGTGGCCGGGGAAACCTCAGCCGAAGAGTTATTTTGGCTTAGTGCAGCAGTTCCTTGGTGCGGTACCGCGTATCGACGCAATGAAGCAGTTGACGTGCGTTGAGGGTGCGCGGATGGCTCTTCCCTGTGTCAAGACATACTGGGCAGAAATGAAGGCCACCGACGTTGCGTCCCCAGATTCGGATGGAAGCCGAGTACCAGCCGAGCGCTATTTTGAGGAAGTTCTTCCGGGCTCTCGTTTAATAGAGACGCAGTGCTCGAAGGATGTTATGTTTGAATGACATGTGTAACTTATGAAACAACGTTTCAATATAATATAAGAGATTTTTATACTTGTGCGTTCAAGTAGTAAACTACTCCCTGTGCGGCCGTTGATGTATATGTATATATAACCTGAAAGATGGCAGTCTTCGGCTTCAGCCCCCACGCACATAGTGCGGGGGTGTTTGCAAAGAAGGCGCTTTTTCACACTTAATCCAACGTCTTGATCCTATTAAGGAGGTGGTAGCGTAGCAAACTAGGCAACCGGACTATAATGCTTTATCACTTTCACTTAGCCATAGGAGTTCGATGGTGGGGCTACTATATAGCCCCTGGAGGCACCGCACTCTCCCGAATTCGGGGTGCGTATATGCCTGACCGAAAGCGGTCCTTCGTTAATCTGGAGGAATTCTAAACATTCGGTGGGTCATCGAGTGGTTGACCAGTCTCTCTATATCATGACGGTCAGTTTTGGCTTTCTCTCTTGAGGTGCTCGCTGGCGAGCCGGGCACAATCACAGTAGTTCTCCTGGTGCCGCGTTAGCGATAGAACGGAACGTAAGGCAGCAAAACACGAGCCGGGCAAACCCAACATTTGACCAAAGACATGATTCGAGCTGATGCATATAAGGCCTAACTCGAGGCGCGAACACTCCCTAAGGTATTCGGTCTTTTATAAAGTGGGCTGAACAATGCCCTTGATAACAAGCCCCTGGTGTCCAGGTACGTGCAAAATTCTGACGCGGCCGATGCCAAAGCGCCAGCCTCCTCCTCGGCTATAACAAGAGACCGGGGGATGAATAACAACAAGAGACAGTGAGAAAGGTTTACGCAGGGTTTTAATCTGAAAAGAATCCTTGCAACGGGTCCCTGCTGCACGTCTGCGCCCGTGTCTCCGTTGTGCCGTATCCTGGACGGGTATAGCACGCCGTTCATCTGTAAAAGAGAGGAACTTAGTTGAAAAAAGATCGTGCGAAAAATGTGATTTGAAATAAACAGAGTACGATTCAAAAATGAATAAAATTGAGCTTTATTGTCTCTTGTTGTACATGCGTGGAGCCCCTTGTAAGGGGTTACGCGGCTAGTAAGCCCCTTGTTTATTTAAGCCGGACTTGCCTAACCGTGTCCGGGGTCTGAACGACCTACTTTAGATGCTTTGATCAGCAAAGTCGTATTAGTGTGAGGCTGTTAAGGCAGTCTCACATTTTTCTGTATTCGAGGAATACTCGAAGTTTCCCTTTAATGAGATGATGCCTCGTGGACCGGGCATTTTAAGTGTAAGAGATGCATAATGCGGAATTGCGTTAAAGCGGGCGAAAGCTTCGCGTCCCAATAGTGCTTGATGGCTACTTTTAAATGGGGCGACATGGAAGACTAACTTTTCACGACGGAAGTTGTCGGATGAACCGAACATAACTTTTAATGTTAGGGAGCCCGTACAATGGGCATATGTGCCTGGCATTATTCCTTTAAAGGAAGTGTCGCTATGGCTAATTTTGGTTGGTTCTATCCCCATCCTGCGGATTGTGTCCTCGATATATCAGGTTTATGTCCTTTGCCGCCGTCCATGAGGACTTGTGTAAATTGGAATCCGTCGATTATAGGATCCAATATCAAGGCAGTCCATCCTGCGTTCCGGATACTTTCGGAGTAGTCCTAATGGTCGAAGGTGATTGGTTTTGACAACCAGTGTTGGTACTCCGCTAGGGTAGTCTGTGCGGCGCACATTTTAGTGGGCGTCGTTCTGTTTTTCCCTTTTATCACGTGAAGTGAGTTTACAGTTTTAACCTCTTGTGGGAAATTCTTTTGTTTTCCGGTGCTCTGCTTGTGGGGTTCGTCATCATCCTCACTTGGTGTGTCGAGCCCCTTGTGTTCGGCGTTGAGTCTGCCGGACTGCTTGAAGACCCAACAATCTCTGTGGGTATGGTTTGCAGGCTTCCCGGGAGTACTGTGGATTTGACATATCTTGTCCAAGATTTTGTTTAAGTTGGATAGCTCGTCGCTATTATCCTTAAGGGGCAGTTTTTTATTGTTCTGCCGAGAGCTTTTGAATCCGGCATTGACTGTCGCGCTCTTCGGACTGTTTCCCCTGGTCCGGCGCTGGTCCTTGTTGCGTCGTGGTTTCCCATTTCCATCCCTGACCTCGGATGTACTTGGGTCGCTGGTGCTGCATCTTGCTAGCCAGCTATCCTCTCCCACGAAAATCGGGTCATGAGGCTTGTTAATGCGACCATTGTTCTCGGCTTTCCTTGGCCGAGGTGTCTGGCGAGCCATTCGTCTCGGACGTTGTGTTTGAAGGCTGCTAAGGCTTCGGCGTCCGGACAGTCGACTATTTGGTTCTTTTTGGTAAGGAACCTGTTCCAGAATTTCCGGGCTGACTCTCCGGGCTGTTGAGTTATGTGACTTAGATCGTCTGTATACGGAGGGCGGACATAGGTCCCCTGAAAATTTGCCCGAAACGCATCCTCGAGCTCTTCCCAACTTCCAATGGTGTTTTCGGGAAGGCTTTTAAGCCAATGCCGAGCTGGCCCTTTGAGTTTGAGGGGTAAGTATTTTATGGCGTGGCGGTCATCTCCTCTGGCCATGTGTATGTGCAGGATGTAATCCTCGATCCAGACTCTAGGGTCTGTTGTTCCGTCGTATGCCTCTATGTTTACGGGTTTGAATCCCGCTGGAAATTCGTGATCCAGCACCTCATCGGTGAAACATAGGGATGTCGGCGCCCTGTATTGGGTGTGCTGTGATGTTCGAATACTCGACACGCTGTGTTGCTTTCTAGAGCTTGCTTTCTTGGCCCGTAGATAGACCTGACTGGGCCATTCTTTTGGTGCGATTCCTTATGCGGATCGCGTGCCGGCTTGTGAGCGGCACTGCTTACCCTCTATGTTTGCCATGTGGTCGTCTATCCGACCAGGCGGCCTCTTTGTTCTTTGATCGTGGGGGCTCTACGGCCTCCTCGTCGAATTCGGGCAGTAGTTTGCGCTTTGGGTAGCTCTTTGTTCGGCGGATATCGCCATATTTGAATGGCTGAGATAGATATACAAACCAGAAGAATTCACATCAGAACCCTTTCCTGCTTCCCCTTTTTACCCATCGGACTCGACTCACATTTTGTTGAGTACTTTGCTCCATCTCATTCGGAGTGCGTCTTCCGCTGTTTTGAGCCTCCGTTTTTGCTTTTTTAGGCTACGTGTGGTGGCGACGAGCTCTCTGTGGAGGTTCTTCTGCTCCAATGATATGTCCGGCGAGAGATTGTCCGGACTACTGTCGTTGCCGGGGACGGGTTGTTTATCCAAGTTATCCTGTTCGGATGGTTGCTCCATGGCATGTTCGTCGTCGGCCGGCTCGCCCTGCTCTATGGCTGGGTCTGTGTGGGCGCTGTCTTTGTCGAGGTGGGGTTTTGAGTGGCGCTTACGTCGCTGTTTTGATTGCTTTTCAGGAGGATTACTTTTCGCAGTGTCCCATTGCTCCTCGCTATCGCTTCCCTTGGGTGTATCCACCATGCACACATCGTGAGTTGTGGTGGTCTTCCAGTGCCCTGTAGGCGTTGGTTCTTGGTCGTCTCTGACATCGTCGTCCATACCGTCGATGTCTTCGGAGTCGAAGTCGAGCATGTCGGTTAAATCATCGACAGTGGCTACGAAGTGGGTGGTGGGTGGGCGTTGAATTTCCTCGTCGTCCGAATCCCAACCTTCCTGACCGTAGTCCGGCCAGGGCTCTCCTGATAAAGAGAGAGACTTTAGTGAATTCAGGATGTCGCCAAAGGGCGAGTGCTGAAAGATGTCCGCGGCAGTGAACTCCATAACCGACGCCCAATTGGATTCGACTGGCATGGGTGCGGAAGGTTCGGAGTCCGGAGAGGAGTCCGGCACCTGGGAGTCACGAGCTTCGCGACGGACAGGGATGGTGTTCGGCTCGACCGCCGTAGAGATTTCAGCCCCTGAGGTGGTGTCCAACCAACCATCCTCGATCGGCGAGATCGGCTACGAATCAATGGTCGGAGCGAACACTAGTGCGGCCTCCAGGACACTGTTCGGCGGCAGAGTTAGATCATGCCCATCGAGATAGTGCGGCGCGCTCGGCTGTGGCTCGAATCCGTCGAAGATCAAGTCTCCGCGGATGTCGGTCGTGTAGTTTAAACTTCCAAACCTGACCTGATGGCCAGGGGCGTAGCTTTCGATCTGCTCCGGATGGCCAGCGAATTGCCCGCATGCAAAGCCGCCCGAATCACGAAGATCTGTCCGGGAGAAAGGTCTCACCTGGACAGCATCGTTATTGATGATCGAAGGAGCCATCGGGCCTATCGGTGGCGACACGCAGGAACTCTCAATGAAAGCACCAATGTCGGTGTCAAAACCGGCGGATCTCGGGTAGGGGTCCCGAAATGCGTCTAGGCGGATGGTAACAGGAGACAAGGGACACGATGTTTTACCCAGGTTCGGGCCCGCTCGATGGAGGTAAAACCCTACTCCTGCTTGATTAATATTGATGATATGGGTAGTACAAGAGTAGATCTACCATGAGATCAGAGAGGCTAAACCCTAGAAGCTAGCCTATGGTATGATTGTTGTTCGTCCTACGGACTAAAACCCTTCGGTTTATATAGACACCAAATAGGGTTAGGGTTACACAGAGTCGGTTACAATGGTAGGAGATCTACATATCCATATCGCCAAGCTTGCCTTCCACGCCAAGGAAAGTCCTATCCGGACAAGGGACGAAGTCTTCAATCTTGTATCTTCATAGTCTAGGAGTCCGGCCAAAGATGATAGTTCGGCTATCCGGACACCCCCTAGTCCAGGACTCCCTCACCCATCAATAGATATCAATGTGAGTGAGTAGGGATTGCCATGCAAAGGATGCACTAGAGCTATAAGTATATGAAAGCTCAACAAAAGAAACTAAGTGGGTGTGCATCCAACTCGCTTGCTCACGAAGACCTAGGGCATTTTGAGGAAGCCCATCATTGGAATATATAAGCCAAGTTCTATAATGAAAAATTCCCACTAGTATATGAAAGTGATATCATAGGAGACTCTCTATTATGAAGATCATGGTGCTACTTTGAACCACAAGTGCGGTAAAAGGATAGTAGCATTGTCCCTTCTCTCTTTTCTCTCATTTTTTTCTTTGGGCCTTTCCTCTTCTTTTATGGCCTCTTTCTTTTTCTCTCTTTTTTCGTCCGGAGTCTCATCCCGACTTGTGGGGGAATCATAGTCTCCATCATCCTTTCCTCACTTGGGACAATGCTCTAATAATGATGATCATCACACTTTTATTTACTTTACAACTCAAGATTTACAACTCAAAACTTAGAGCAAAATATGACTCTATGTGAATGCCTCCGGCGGTGTACCGGGATATGCAATGAATCAAGAGTGACATGTATGAAAGAATTATGAATGGTAGCTTTGCCACAAATACAATGTCAACTACATGATCATGCAAAGCAATATGACAATGATGGAGCGTGTCATAGTAAACGGAACGGTGGTAAGTTGCATGGCAATATATCTCGGAATGGCTATGGAAATGCCATGATAGGTAGGTATGGTGGCTGTTTTGAGGAAGGTATATGGTGGGTGTATGATACTAGCAAAAAGTTCGCGGTATTAGAGAGGCTAGCAATGTGGAAGGAAGAAGGTGCGTATAATCCATGGACTCAACATTAGTCATAAAGAACTCATATACTTGTTGCAAAAATCTACAAGTTATCAAAGCAAAGTATTACGCACATGCTCCTAGGGGGATAGATTGGTAGGAAAAGACCATCGCTCATCCCCGACCGCCACTCATAAGGAAGACAATAAATAAATAAATTATGCTCCGACTTCATCACATAACGGTTCACCATACGTGCATGCTACGGGAATCACAAACTTTAACACAAGTATTTATCAAATTCATAACCACTCAACTAGCTTGACTCTAATATCACCATCTTCATATCTCAAAACAAGCATCAAACTTCTCTTAGTATTCAACGCACTTGAGGGAGTCCTAGATTAGGGGGTGTTCGGATAGCCGAACTATCACCGTTGGCTGGACTCCTGGACTATGAAGATACAAGATTGAAGACTTCGTCTCGTGTCCGGATGGGACTTTCCTTGGCGTGGAAGGCAAGCTTGGCGATACGGATATGTAGATCTCCTACCATTGTAACCGATTCTGTGTAACCCTAACCCTATCCGGTGTCTTTATAAACCGGAGGGTTTTAGTCCGTAGGACGAACAACAATCATACCATAGGCTAGCTTCTAGGGTTTAGCCTCTCTGATCTCGTGGTAGATCCACTCTTGTACTACCCATATCATCAATATTAATCAAGCAGGAGTAGGGTTTTACCTCCATCGAGAGGGCCCAACCTGGTAAAACATCGTGTCCCTTGTCTCCTGTTACCATCCGCCTAGACGCACAGATTCGGGACCCGCTACCGAGATCCGCGGTTTTGACACCGGCGTTGGTGCTTTCATTGAGAGTTCCTCGTGTCGTCATCTTTAGGCCCGATGGCTCCTTCCGATCATCAACAATGGCGTGGTCGGGTGAGGCTTTTCTCCCGGACAGATCTTCGTATTCGGCGGCTTTGCACTGCGGGCAATTCACTTGGCCATCTGGAGCAGATCGAAGTTACGCCCAGCCATCGAGCCAGATTTGGGAGTTTGAACTACCACGGCCGACATCTGCGGAGACTTGATCTTGACGGATTGAGCCACAATAGCCAAGCGTCGCCTTGTCTCGATGGGCATGATCTAGCTCTGCCGCGAACGAGTGCCACGGAGGTCGCACCAGCGTCCGCTCCGACCCTTAGCTCGGAGCCGACTCCGCCGATCGAGGACGAGTGGCTGGACACCGCCTCGGGGGCTACGATCTCTACGGTGATTGAGCCGAACTCCATTCTTGTCCTTTGCGAAGACCGTGACTCCAAGGTGCCGGACTCCGAACCCTCCGCGCCCCTGCCAATCGAATCCAATTGGGCGTCGGTTATGGAGTTCACTGCCGCGGACATCTTTCAGCACTCGCCCTTTGGCGACATCCTAAATTCACTAAAGTCTCTCTCTTTATCGAGAGAGCCTGGCGGACTACGGTCGGGAAGGTTGAGATCACGGACAACGAAGAAATTCAACGCCCACCCACCACCCACTTTGTAGCCACTTGTCGATGATTTAACCGACATGCTCGACTTCGACTCGAAGACATCGGCGGTATGGACGGCGATCTTTGAGAGCGACCAAGAACCAGCGCCTCTGATGCCTTTGGAAGGCCACCTCGTCATAGGACATATACATGGTGGACATCCCAAAAGATGTGTACGGCGATGGAACAGCGGAGGATGACCCCTCCAAGAAACAGCCCAAGCGCCGGCGTTAGCGGCGCCGCTCTAAATCCCGCCACAGCAAAAACGGTGATTCCAGCACGGGAGATAATAACACCCCGGACAGTGCCGAAGACAACCTCCTCCAGCAGGATTTAGCACAGGAGGAGGGAGAAGCCAGCCCTCATGATAGAGCGGCAGACAGGGAGGTGGAGGACGATAATTATATGCCTCCCTCCGAAGATGAGCCAAGCCTCGACGATGACGAATTTGTCGTGCCTAAGGATCCCGCCGAACAGGAGCGTTTCAAACGTAGGCTTATGGCCACGGCAAGTAGCCTAAAAAAAAGCAGCAGCAGCTTAGAGCTAACCAAGACTTGCTAGCTGACAGATGGACTGAAGTCCTTGCAGCCGAAGAGTACGAACTCGAACGCCCCTCCAAGAGATACCCAAAACGCAGGCTGCTACCCCAATTAGAGGAGGAAGCACCCAAACCCATATCACCAGCGCATGATGCGGCCGACCGGCCACCCCGTGGCCGCGACAAAGAGGCCTCTAGGACCTCCATTCAAGCCGCACCCCGGCGTCACTTGAAAAGTACCAAGGCACGGGGAAACACGCCAGACCTGCGAGACATACTGGAGGACAAGTCAAGGCAAACAAGATCGATCTACGGATCACGTGGGCACCCCACGACACGTGATGATAACCGTCACGCCGGATACAGCAATTCCAGCCGGGCCGAACACAGTAGACAAAGCTCATTTGAGCTGCGGCGTGATATAGATCAATACAGAGGCGTCGCACACCCACTATGCTTCACGCAGGCAAGTGATGGATCATCAAATCCCGAGGTTTCAAACCCGTAAACATCGAATCATACGATGGCACAACAGATCCTGCGGTTTGGATCGAGGACTACCTCCTCCATATCCACATGGCCCGCGGTGATGATCTACACGCCATCAAATACCTCCCACTCAAGCTTAAAGGACCAGCTCAGCATTGGCTTAATAGCTTGCCAGCAGAATCAATTGGTTGTTGGGAGGACCTGGAAGCCGCATTCCTTGATAACTTCCAGGGCACATATGTGCGAGCACCAGAGCCGATGACCTCAGCCACATAATTCAGCAGCGAGAAGAATCGGCCAGACGTTTCTGGACACGGTTCCTAACCAAGAAAAATCAAATCATTGACTGTCCGGATGCAGAGGCCCTTGCAGCCTTCAAACATAACATCCGCGACGAGTGGCTTGCCCGGCACCTAGGACAGGAAAAGCCGAAATCCATGGCAGCCCTCACAACACTCATGACCCGCTTTTGCGCGGGAGAGGACAGCTGGCTAGCTCGTAGTAACAACTTGACCAAAAACCCTGGTAGTTCGGATACCAAGGACAGCAATGGCAGTTCGTGTCGCAACAAGCACAAGCGCCGCATTAACAGCGATAATACTGAAGATACGGCAGTCAATGCCGGATTCAGAGGCTCTAAACCCGGTCAGCGGAAAAAGCCGTTCAAAAGAAATACTCAGGGCCCGTCCAATCTGGACCGAATACTCGATCGCTCGTGCCAAATACATGGCACCCCCGAAAAACCAGCCAACCACACCAACAGGGATTGTTGGGTCTTTAAACAGGCAGGAAAGTTAAATGCCGACCTGAATGACAAGGGGCTGCATAGCGATGACGAGGAGGAGCCCCGGCCGCCAAACAATAGAGGACATAAGGGCTTCCCCCCACAAGTGCGGACGGTAAACATGATATACGCAACCCACATACCCAAAAGGGAGCGGAAGCGTGCACTAAGGGACGTATATGCGATGGAGCGATCGCCCCAAAGTTCAACCCATGGTCCTCCTGCCCGATCACCTTTGATCGAAGGACCACCCACTAGCATCCGCCACGGCGGATTCGCGAATTGGTTCTTGACCCAATCATCGACGGATTTCACCTCACTAGAGTCTTGATGGACGGCGGTAGCAGCCTGAATCTGCTCTATCGGGATACAAGTCGCAAAATGGGCATAGACCCTCAAGGATTAAACCCACAAAGGCGAGTATCGGGTGTCAAAACCGCGGATCTCGGTAGGGGGTCCCGAACTGTCGTCTAGGCGGATGGTAACAGAGACAAGGGACACGATGTTTACCTGTTTCGGGCCCTCTTGATGGAGGTAAAACCCTACGTCCTGCTTGATTGATATTGATATTGTGGATGTTTACAAGAGTGGATCTACCACGAGATCAAGGAGGCTAAACCCTAGAAGCTAGCCTATGGTATGATTGTAAGGGTTGTTGTGATTGTTGTCCTACGGACTAAAGCCATCCGGTTTATATAGACACCGGAGAGGGCTAGGGTTACATAGAGTCGGTTACAATGGTAGGAGATCTACATATCCGTATCGCCAAGCTTGCCTTCCACGCCAAGGAAAGTCCCATCCGGACACGGGTGAAGTCTTCAATCTTGTATCTTCATAGTCTTGGAGTCCGGTCGATGATGATAGTCCGGCAAATGATAGTTCGGTGATGATGGTAGTCCGGCTATCCGGACACCCCTAATCCAGACTCCTCGGTAGCCCTGAACCAGGCTTCAATGACGATAAGTCCGGCGTGTATATTGCTTGGCATTGCAAGGCGGGTTCCTCCTCCAAATGATAGAAGATTGGGAACACCAGGATAGTGTCCGGCTCTGCAAAATAAATTCCACATTCCACCGTAGGGAGAATAATAATATATACACAAGTTCAATCTGCTGACGTTTTCCTTGGCATGACGTCACACCACTACCAAGCCATTACTCAAATCGTTTTTTACTTTACCACCTCAGCGCATTTAGCGAAGCGGTTTCCTTGGCACGTCTTGTCGAAGCAGAGATCGTGTTTCCCCTTAATCTGGGATTCTCATCAATACGGGCGTGGGTAACCCAACCGCGCCCGTTCGCCATGCCCCCTCTATCGAAGGCGAGTCCCAAACGGTCACGGAGACGGCTCTTGGTATTCTCCCTCTTTATAACGGGACCAAGGCTCGTTTCTTTTTCTTTAATCCACCATCGAATCTTCTCCACGCTCCAAGTTCCAGCACCTAGAGCTCCAGATTCGGCGCTTTGGACCTTCAACGATGTCGGTTCCGACCTCGGGGCGGTGGATGCCCTCCTCCGTTACGGAGGAGGACGTGCTAAAGCTGCGAGAGGCCAAGTACACTGCTTCGAGATTTCGACAGGTTGCTGCCGAAGGGCAGGCCATCCCCACCCCTGAGCCCGGCGAGTATGTCGTCTTCGTATCCCACCTCCGTCGGGGTTTAGGCTTCCCGATGGATCCTTTTGTGAGAGGGCTCATGTTCTACTATGGGTTGGAATTCCACGACTTGGCTCCGGAGTCCATCCTCCATATATCCGCATTCATTGTCATCTGCGAAGCCTTCCTCCGCGTCACCCCACACTTCGGCCTGTGGCTGAAGACTTTTAACGTGGCGCCGAAGATGATCGGGGGGCGACAAGCGGAGTGTGGCGGGGCGGCCATAAGTAGGAGGGCCGATGCCCCGTGGCCCGCTGGCTCCTTCCAAGAGGAGCTCGGCCTGTGGCAACAAGAGTGGTTCTATATTACCGTTCCAAGGGGCCGCAGACAAAAGCCGCCGCCCCTATTCCGCCCGGGACCTCCACGACGATTGATGTCGTGGGTCAACCAAGGGCTCAACTGGGGGCCGTCAAAGTACGTGCCCCTACTGCAAGGCCGGATTCGAGATCTCCTAACGAGGGAGATCGATTTGGTGGTGGTGATGCAGGTTATGCTAATTAGGCGTCTCCTGCCCTGCAAACGCCGTCCTCTCCGGCTATGGGAGTTCAATCCGGAGGGCCCACGGATTCTCCACCACTTCATGGGTATGACACCCCTGGAGATGTATAACTTATTCTTCGGATCGCAAGAAGTGCATCCGGAATTGACCGAGGATGCTGGACTAAGCTGCAATCACCCGGATACTCAAGTAAGTAGTTCCAAGTCCGGACATACCGTTTGTTTGCCTTTCGATGATCCGCCTTATGACCGATCTCCTTCTACACAGGAGTGGAGAGCGGAAGCAAAATGTCTGTGTCCGCCCCCTCCCGAGACCGCGCGGATCCGTGCTGGTCCGGATGCTTGAGGTTGCGCCTTGGAGGAAGGCGAAGGGGAAAGCAGAAAGCTACTTGCCTCACCTAAGGAGGCTCTTGAGCGAGGGGATCGAGAATCCCTCCTACCAAGGGAGAAGAGGACTGCCTCCGGGACCGGGGAAAAAGCCCTAAGCGGGGAAGAAATCTTGCCGGAGGGTCCTGCGTCCGGGAAGCCCCGGCCGCACAATCTCCCTTAATGAGCCAGCCCTCCAACGAGCCGTAAGTAGAGAGAAAGGAGTTTTATAATAAGGGACATCCCTATTTGTGCTTCTGAGGATAACTAAAGTTTTTACCTTGTAGTTCGGATCTCCGTCCTTCGCAGATGAGCTCGTCTTCGGGGACCTTCGTTCGGAGATGCGGACGAGCCTGAAGTGTCGTAACGGAGGGAGCCCCCGGGTGTGGCAAAGCCGGATAGTTCAGCGCCAACTGGTGTACGGCTGAAGGATCTGCTTGAGAAGGCGTCTATCTCAGAAGATCAGCACGCATTGATGAGCATGGTGATTGAAAGGATTTCATCCGCCGAAGGCGGGTTGCATGATGCCGTCTGGAGTTTACTGGCGGGGTTTGAGGTATGTAAAAATGACACACCTTTTAACAGTTTTGCATATAGAATGCGCCCTGTATAGATAGTAGCCCCTGAGACTCGGTAGGTTGTCGATATCGACAGCGTGCCGAGGATCAAAATCATGAGTTTTAAATTCCTGTCGTGCCGATGCAGGTGGCGGGTCGTCCGGGGCCAGCGGACTGATGGAGTTGCTGAACTAAGCGGCAACTCGATGTGGCGGATGAAGACATCGCGCTGATCAACAAGCGACTTGATGAGTCGCAAGGTAAGTGTTATCGCTTGCGGTCACATGGTAAGGGAGCGAAGCCAACTCCTTACAATATGTGCATGAAATGCAGATAGTGCCGCTGCCGTGGAGAGTCTTGGGCGAACTTGCTCAAGCCAAGGAGTAGGCGGAAGGAGTAATCTGGCAGCCTCGAAGCGGCGGAGGAGTTAGCGGCTGAAAGGGCCGCACACTGCCGGAGCAGGGAAGAGATAGCCGAAATGGCTGTGAAGTTAAAAGAGGCTACCGACCGCAATGAGGCTCTTGGGAAGGAGCGCCTAGCGGGGCAGGAAGACCTGCGGAAGGCCACCGCCGAAGCCGAGAATGCCCGCTCTGCAATGTGGGCTATGAAGGAAGAGCTGCGCCAGGCCGGGGAGATTGTAGCTGGCAAGCCTTTTCTGCTGCGCCGAAGGTGCACGGATTCAAAATATGCTCAGCTGGGCCAACTGTGGTGTCCGGAGGACCCTTATATGGACTTAGCAGCGAGTGCGGCGGATGCCATTGTGCATTTTCGAAGCCAGAAGGATCACCAGACGGAAGAGCTGTTTTGGTCTCAATTCCATAGTCCGGAGCGTTCACTTCCGCTGACCGATCGTTTGGCTGAGTGGGCTGAGCTAAATAGGTTGTCCGGGCTTGCTATGGCGGATATAGTGACCCATATCCGGCCGGATAGGCCCCAGCCGAAGAGTTACTTTGGCTTATTGCAGCAATTTCTTGGGGCGGTGCCGCATATCAAGGCGATGAAGCGGTCGTCCTGCATAGAGGGTGCGCGGATGGCGCTCGCCCGTGAAGACACATTGGACAAGAGTGGGATGCCACCGCTGTTGCGACCCCGGGTTCGGATAATAACCGGCTACCCGCCGAGCACTATTTTGGCGAAGTGCTGCCTGGTGCTCGTGTAATAGAGTCGCAGTGCTCGAAAAATGTTACGTTCGAATGAACGTTTATATGATGTAAAACGATTTTTATGATGTAGCGCCTTTTATACTTGTGCGTTCAATTAATAGAATATCTCCTTTGCGGCCGTTCATGTATACGTATGTATAACCCGAAAGATGGCGATCGTTGGTTTCAGCCCCCACGCACAAGGTGCGGGGTGTTATAAAAAATAGCGCGTTTTCACACTTAATCCAACGTCTCGGTCCTGTAAAGGAGGTGGTAGCGTAACAAGCGAGGCAACGGACTATAATGCTTTATCACTTTCACTTAGCCATGGAGTTCGAGGGTGGGGCTACGACATAGCCCCTCGGGGCACCGTGTGCTCTCCTAATTGAAGCGCGTATGTGCCTGGCGAAACGGCCCTTCGTCAGCGGAGGAATCCTAAACATTCCCAAGGTCGATCGAGTGGTTGACCAGTCTCTCGCTGTATCATGACAGTCAGTTTTCGGCTTTCTCTACTGAGGTGCTCGCCCAGCCGAACTGGGGCACAATCGCAGTAGTTCTCCTGGAGCCGTGTTAGCCGATGATAGGAACGTAAGGCAGCAAAACACAGGAGCGGGGCAAACCCAACATTTGACCAAAGACATGATTCGGAGCTGATGCATATAAGGCCTAACTCGAGGCGCCGAACACTCCCGAAGGTGTTCGGTCTTTATAATAGCGGGCAAAACAAAGCCCTAAGCCCCTTGTGTCCAGGTACGGGCAGGTTCTTCTGGCGCGGCCGATGCCAAAACGCCAGTCTCCACTCTGGTTATACTGAAAAACCAGGGGATTATAGCAACAAGAGACAGTAAGAAAGGTTTACGTAGGGTCTTAGTCTGAAAAGAGTCCTTGCAACGGGTCCCTCTTGCGTCTGCGCTTTGTGCCTCCGTTGTGCGTATCACGGGCGGGTGTGCACGCTGTTCATCTGTAAAAAGAGAGGAACTTGGTTGGAAAAGAAATCGATGCGAGAAAGTGCATAAAATTGAAATATAGAGTAAGAAAGTTGAGCCTATGCTAGCTCATTATGGCTTGTATGTGCAAACCCTTGTGAAGGGTGTGCGGCTAGGTAGCCCTAGCTTATTTATTCGGACTTGTCCAGCCGTGTGCAGGGTCTCCGGCGACCCTATGATGAAACGATGCCACGTGGACCGGCATTTTAAGCGTAAGAGACGCGGAATGTGGTATTGTATTGAAGCGGACGAGCTTCCGTCGGTGGTGCTTGATAGCTGGCTTAAGGGCTGGCGCCGCTCCTTTGAAGGAAGTGCGGCTATGCCAATGTAATAGGGTCTATCCCCACTTGCGGATTGTGTCCGGATATAGCAGGTTTAAGTCACTGCCGCCGTCCATCAACACCTGCGTTAATTGCAGTCCGTCTGTTATGGGATCGATATCGGGCAGTCTATCCTGCGCTCCGGATACTTCGGACTAATCCGGATGGTCGAAAGTGATTGGTTTTGACATCAACCTTGGTCCACTGGGGTGGATCGTCCGACACTTGTCTTGGCGAGTGCCGTGTTGGCTTTCCGTGTTATCACGTGAAGCGAGTTTACTGTTTTGACTTCTCGAGGAAAGTCCTTTGACTTCCGTGCTCTGCTGGTGGGGCTCGTCATTGTCCTCGCTTGGCGTGTCGAGCCTTGTGTCCGGAATTAAGTCTGCGGACTGTTTAAAAACCCAACAATTTCGGTTGGTATGGTTTGCGAGCCTTAGAAGTCTTGTGGATTTGACATATCCGATCTAAAATTTTGTTTAAATTTGATAGCTCGTCTCTGTTGCCCTTAAGAGGCCGTGTTTTATTGTCTGGCCACGAGCTTTTTGTTGGGGAACGTAGTAATTTCAAAAATTTTCCTACGATCACGCAAGACCATGGTGATGCATAGCAACGAGATGAGAGTGTTGTCTCGTACCCTCGTAGACCAGCAGCGAAGCGTTGGCGCAGCGTAGAGGAAGTAGTCGTACTTCTTCCCGATCCAACCGATCCAAGTACGAGCGTCGGCACCTCCGAGTTCTGCACACGTTCAGCTCGATGGCGTCCCTCGAACTCCGATCCAGCCGAGTGTTGAGGAGAGTTTCGTCGACCTGACGGCGTGGTGGCGATGATGATGTTCCACCGGCGCAGGGCTTCGCCTAAGCTCCGCAGCGGTATATTCGAGGTGTAGTTTGGTGGAAGGGGCACCGCTGCGGCTGAGAGCGATCTCAATGATCAACTTGTGTCTATGGGGTGCCCCTGCCCCGTATATAAAGGAGCAAGGGAGGAGGAGGCCGGCCCTATGTTTGGCGCCAAGGGGAGTCCTACTCCCACCGGAGTAGGATTCCCCTTTCCTAGTCCAACTAGGAATCCTTCCATGTAGGGGAGGAAGGGAGAAGGAAGTGGAGGAGTAGGAAGGTGGCGGCCCCTTTCCCTAGTCCAATTCGGACTAGAGGGAGGGGGCGCAGCAGCCTTTTCCTCTTCCCACTAAAGCCCATCAAGGCCCATTACTTCTCCCGTAACTACCGGTACTCGAAAAATACCCGAATCACTCGGAACCTTTCCGAACTCGAATATAGTCGTCCAATATATCGATCTTTACGTCTCGACCATTTGAGACTCCTCGTCATGTCCCCGATCTCATCCGGGACTCGAACTCCTTCGTACATCAAAACTCATAAACTCATAATATAACCATCATCGAAACCTTAAGCGTGCGGACCCTACGGGTTCGAGAACTATGTAGACATGACCTAGAACTATTCTTGGTCAATAACCAATAGCGGAACCTGGATGCCCATATTGGCTCCTACATATTCTCTGAAGATCTTTATCGGTCGAGACCGCATAACAACATCGTTGTTCCTTTGTCATCGGTATGTTACTTGCCCGAGATTCGATCGTCGGTATCAATACCTAGTTCAATCTCGTTCTTGGCAAGTCTCTTTTCTCGTTCCGTAATACATCATCTCACAACTAACACATTTAGTTGCAATGCTTGCAAGGCTTATGTGATGTGCATTACCGAGAGGGCCAGAGATACCTCTCCGACAATCGGAGTGACAAATCCTAATCTCGAAATATACCAACCCAACATGTACCTTGGAGACACCTGTAATGTACCTTTATAATCACCCGATTCGTTGTGACGTTTGGTAGCACCAAAGTGTTCCTCGGGCAAGCAGGAGTTGCATAATCTCATAGTCATAGGAACATGTATAAGTCATGAAGAAAAGCACTAGCAACAAACTATACGATCAGGTGCTATGCTAATGGAATGGGTCATGTCAATCAGATCATTCAACCAATGATGTGATCCCGTTAATCAAATAACAACTCCTTGTTCATGGTTAGGAAACATAACCATCTTTGATTAACGAGCTAGTCAAGTAGAGGCATACTAGTGACACTATGTTTGTCTATGTATTCACACATGTATTATGTTTCCGGTTAATACAATTCTAGCATGAATAATAAACATTTATCATGATATAAGGAAATAAATAATAACTTTATTATTGCCTCTAGGGCATATTTCCTTGAGTCTCCCACTTGCACTAGAGTCAATAATCTAGTTCACATCGCCATGTGATTTAACATCAATAGTTCACATCTATATGTGGTTAACACCCATAGTTCACATCGACATGTGACCAACACCCAAAGGGTTTACTAGAGTCAGTAATCTAGTTCACATCGCTATGTGATTAACACCCAAAGAGTACTAAGGTGTGATCATGTTTTGCTTGTGAGATAATTTTAGTCAGCAGGTCTGTCACATTCGAGCCGTAAGTATTTTGCAAATTTCTATGTCTACAATGCTCTTGCGGAGCTACTCTAGCTAATTGCTCCCACTTTCAATATGTATCCAGATTGAGACTCGAGTCATCTAGATTAGTGTTAAAACTTGCATCGGCGTAACCTTTACGACGAACCTTTTTCACTTCCATAATCGAGAAACATATCCTTATTCTACTAAGGATAATTTTGACCGCTGTCCATTGATCTACTCCTAGATCTCTATTGCACTCCTTGCCAATCTTAGTGGTAGGGTATGCAATAGATCTGGTACACAACATGACATACTTTATAGAACCTATGGCTGATGCATAGGAATGACTTTCATTCTCTTTCTATCTTCTGCCGTGGTCGGGTTTGAGTCTTACTCAATCTCACACCTTGTAACACAGGCAAGAACTCTTTCTTTGACTGTTCCATTTTGAACTACTTCAAAATCTTGTCAAGGTATGTATTCATTGAAAAACTTATCAAGCGTCTTGATCTATCTCTATAGATCTTGATGCTCAATATGTAACAGCTTCACGAGGTCTTTTTTGAAAAACTCCTTTCAAATACTCCTTTATGCTTTGCGAAATAATTCTACATTATTTCCGATCAACAATATGTCATTCACATATACTTATCGAAAATGCTGTAGTGCTCCCACTCACTTTCTTGTAAATACAGGCTTCTCCAAAAGTCATATAAAACTATATGCTTTGATCACACTATCAAAGCGTTTATTCCAACTCGAGATGCTTGCACCAGTCCATAGATGGATCATTGGAGCTTGCACATTTTGTTAGCTCCTTTAGGATTGACAAAACTTCTGGTTGCATCATATACAACTCTTCTTTAATAAATCCATTAAAGAATGTAGTTTTGACATCCATTTGCCAGATTTCATAAAATGTGGCAATTGCTAACATGATTCGGACAGACTTAAGCATCGCTACTGATTGAGAAAATCTCATTGTAGTCAACACCTTGAACTTGTCGAAAACCTTTTGCGACAAGTCGAGCTTTGTAGATAGTAACACTACTATCAGTATATGTCTTCCTCTTGAAGATCCATTTATATAATATGGCTTGCCGATCATCGAGCAACTCCATCAAAGTCCACACTTTGTTCTCATATATGGATCCCATCTCAGATTTCATGGTCTCAAACCATTTCGCGAATCTGGGCTCATCATCGCTTCCTCATAGTTCGTAGGTTCATCATGGTCTAGTAACATGACTTCTAGAATAGGATTACCGTACCACTCTGGTGCGGATCTTACTCTGGAAGACCTACGAGGTTTGGTAACAACTTGATCTGAAGTTTCATGATCATCATCATTAACTTCCTCACTAATTGGTGTAGGAATCACTGGAACTGATTCACGTGATGAACTACTTTCCAATAAGGGAGAAGGTACAATTACCTCATCAAGTTCTACTTTCCTCCCACTCACTTCTTTCGAGAGAAACTTCTTCTCTAGAAAGGATCCATCTTAACAACGAAAACTTGCCTTCGGATCTGTGATAGAAGGTGTACCCAACAGTTTCCTTTGGGTATTCTATGAAGACGCACTTCTCCGATTTGGGTTCGAGCTTATCGGTGAAAACTTTTTCACATAAGCATCACAACTCAAACTTTAAGAAACGACAGCTTAGGTTTCTTGCTAAACCATAGTTCATACGGTGTCATCTCAGCGGATTTAGATGGTGCCCTATTAAGCGTGAATGCAGCTGTCTCTAATGCATAACCCCAAAGCGATAGTGGTAAATCGGTAAGATACATCATAGATCGCACCATATCAAAATAAAGTACGGTTCTGACGTTCGGACACACCATTACGCTGTGGTGTTCCAGGTGGCGTGAGTTGTGAAACTATTCCACATTGTTTCAAATGAAGACCAAACTCGTAACTCAAATATTCTCCTCCACGATCAGATCGTAGAAACTTTATTTTCTTGTTACGATGATTTTCCACTTCACTCTGAAATTCTTTGAACTTTTCAAATGTTTCAGACTTATGTTTCATCATGTAGATATACCCATATCTGCTCAAATCATCTGTGAAGGTTAGAAATTAACGTTACCCGCCGCGAGCATCAACACTCATTGGACCGCATACATCGGTATGTATTATTTCCAATAAGTCATTGCTCTCTCCATTGTTCGGAGAAGCGGAGTTTTAGTCATCTTGCCCAAAAGGCACGGTTCGCAAGCATCAAGTGATTCATAATCAAGTGATTCCAAAAGTCCATCGGCATGGAGTTTCTTCATGCGCTTTACACCAATATGACCTAAGCGGCGAGTGCCACAAATAAGTTGCACTATCATTATTAACTTTGCATCTTTTGGTTTCAATATTATGAATATGTGTATCACTATGATCGAGATCCAATGAACCATTTTCATTGGGTGTGTAACCATATAAGGTTTTATTCATGTAAGCAGAACAACAATTTATTCTCTTACTTAAATGAATAACCGTATTGCAATAAACATGATCAAATCATATTTATGCTCAACACCAAATAACACTTATTTAGGTTCCACACTAATCCCGAAAGTATAGGGAGTGTGCGATGATGATCATATCAATCTTGGAACTACTTCCAACACTCATCGTCACTTCCCTTCAACTAGTCTCTGTTTATTCGTAACTCCTGTTTGAGTTACTAATCTTAGCAACCTAACAGTATCAAATACTCAGGGGCTACTATAAACACTAGTAAGGCACACATCAATAACCTGTATATCAAATATAACCTTGTTCACTTTGCCATCCTTCTTATCCACCAAATATTCAGGGTAGTTCGCTTCCGATGACCAGTTCCATTGCAGCAAAAGTACTCAGTCTCGGGCTTAGGTCTAGACTTGGGCTTCTTCACTCGAGCAACAACTTGCTTGCCGTTCCTTTTGAAGTTCCCTTCTTCCCTTTGCCATTTTCCTTGAGACTAGTGGTCTTGTCAACCATCAACACTTGATGTTTTTCTTGATTTCTACCTTCACCGATTTTAGCATCGCGAAGAGCTCGAGAATCTTTTTCGTCATCCCTTGCATACTATAGTTCATCACGAAGTTCTACTAACTTAGTGATGGTGACTAGAGAATTCTGTCAATCACTATCTTATCTGGAAGATTAACTCCCACTTGATTCAAGCGATTGAAGTACTCAGACAATCTGAGCACATGCTCACTAGTTGAGCGATTCTCCTCCATCTTTTAGCTATAGAACTTGTTGGAGACTTCATATCTCTCAACTCGGGTATTTGCTTGAAATATTAACTTCAATTCCTGGAACATCTCATATGGTCCATGACGTTCAAAACGTCTTTGAAGTCCCGATTCTAAGCCGTTAAGCATGGTGCACTAAACTATCAAGTAGTCATCATATTGAGCTAGCCAAACGTTCATAACGTCTGCATCTGCTCCTGCAATAGGTCTGTCACCTAGCGGTGCATTAAGGACATAATTCTTCTGCGCAGCAATGAGGATAAACCTCAGATCACGGATCCAATCCGCATCATTGCTACTAACATCTTTCAATACAATTTTCTCTAGGAACACATATGAAAACATAGGGAAGCAACAACGCGAGCTATTGATCTACAACATAATTTGCAAAATACTACCAGGACTAAGTTCATGATAAATTAAAGTTCAATTAATCATATTACTTAAGAACTCCCACTTAGAAAAATATCCTCCAATTCTCTAAGTGATTCGTGATCCATATCAACTACACCATGACCGATCATCACGTGTGATGGAGTAGTTTCAATGGTGAACATCAATATGTTGATCATATCTACTATATGATTCACGCTCGACCTTCGGTCTCCGTGTTCGAGGTCATATCTTATATGCATAGCTCGTCAAGTATAACCTGAGTATTCTGCGTGTGCAACTGTTTTGCACCGTTGTATTTGAGCGTAGAGCCTATCACACCCGATCATCACGTGGTGTCTCAGCACGAAGAACTTTCGCAATGGTGCATACTCGGGAGAACACTTCTTGATAATTTAGTAAGGATCATCTTATAATGCTACCGTCAATCAAAGCAAAATAAGATGCATAAAGGATTAACATCACATGCAATCAATATAAGTGATATGATATGGCCATCATCATCTTGTGCTTGTGATCTCCATCTCGAAGCACCGTCATGATCACCATCGTCACCGGTAGCGACACCTTGATCTCCATCGTAGCATCGTTGTCGTCTCGCCAATCTTATGCTTCTCGACTATCGCTACCGCTTAGTGATAAAGTAAAGCATTACAGGCGTTGCATTTCATACAATAAGCGACAACCATATGGCTCCTGCCGATTGCCGATAACCGGTTACAAAACATGATCATCTCATACAATAAAATCAGCATCATGTCTTGACCATATCACATCACAACATGCCCTGCAAAAACAAGTTAGGCGTCCTCTACTTTGTTGTTGCAAGTTTTACGTGGCTGCTACGGGCTGAGCAAGAACCGTTCTTACCTACGCATCAAAACCACAGCGATACTTCGTCAAATAGACTCCGTTTAACCTTCTCAAGGACCGGCGTAGCCACACTCGATTCAACTAAAGTGAGAGAGACAGACACCCGCCGGTCACCTTTAAGCAACGAGTGCTCGGGCGGTGAAACCAGTCTCGCGTAAGCGTCTGGCGTAATGTCGGTCCGGGCGCTTCATCTCACAATACCGCTGAACCAAAGTATGACATGCTGGTAGGCAGTATGACTTGTATCGCCCACAACTCACTTGTGTTCTACTCGTGCACATGACATCAACGCATAAAACCAGGCTCGGATGCCACTGTTGGGGAGCGTAGTAATTTCAAAAATTTTCCTACGATCACGCAAGACCATGGTGATGCATAGCAACGAGATGAGAGTGTTGTCTCACGTACCCTCGTAGACCAGCAGCGAAGCGTTGACGCAGCGTAGAGGAAGTAGTCGTACTTCTTCCCGATCCAACCGATCAAGTACCGAGCGTCACGGCACCTCCGAGTTCTGCACACGTTCAGCTCGATGGCGTCCCTCGAACTCCGATCCAGCCGAGTGTTGAGGAGAGTTTCGTCGACCTGACGGCGTGGTGGCGATGATGATGTTCCACCGGCGCGGGGCTTCGCCTAAGCTCCGCAGCGGTATATTCGAGGTGTAGTTTGGTGGAAGGGGCACCGCACACGGCTAAGGAACGATCTCAATGATCAACTTGTGTCTATGGGGTGCCCCTGCCCCGTATATAAAGGAGCAAGGGAGGAGGAGGCCGGCCCTATGTTTGGCGCGCAAGGGGAGTCCTACTCCCACCGAGTAGGATTCCCCTTCCTAGTCAACTAGGAATCCTTCCATGTAGGGGAGGAAGGAGAAGGAAGTGGAGGAGTAGGAAGGTGGCGGCCCCTTTTCCCTAGTCCATTCGGACTAGAGGGAGGGGGCGCAGCAGCCTTTTCCTCTTCCCACTAAAGCCCATCAAGGCCCATTACTTCTCCGTAACTACCCGGTACTCGAAAAATACCGAATCACTCGAACCTTTCCGAACTCCGAATATAGTCGTCAATATATCGATCTTTACGTCTCGACCATTTGAGACTCCTCGTCATGTCCCGATCTCATCCGGGACTCCGAACTCCTTCGGTACATCAAAACTCATAAACTCATAATATAACTGTCATCGAAACCTTAAGCGTGCGGACCCTACGGGTTCGAGAACTATGTAGACATGACCTAGAACTATTCTTGGTCAATAACCAATAGCGGAACCTGGATGCCCATATTGGCTCCTACATATTCTCGAAGATCTTTATCGGTCAGACCGCATAACAACATCGTTGTTCCCTTTGTCATCGGTATGTTACTTGCCCGAGATTCGATCGTCGGTATCCAATACCTAGTTCAATCTCGTTACTGGCAAGTCTCTTTTCTCGTTCCGTAATACATCATCTCACAACTAACACATTTAGTTGCAATGCTTGCAAGGCTTATGTGATGTGCATTACCGAGAGGGCCCAGAGATACCTCTCCGACAATCGGAGTGACAAATCCTAATCTCGAAATATGCCAACCCAACATGTACCTTCGGAGACACCTGTAATGTACCTTTATAATCACCCGATTCGTTGTGACGTTTGGTAGCACCAAAAGTGTTCCTCGGGCAAGCGGGAGTTGCATAATCTCATAGTCATAGGAACATGTATAAGTCATGAAGAAAAGCACTAGCAACAAACTATACGATCAGGTGCTATGCTAATGGAATGGGTCATGTCAATCAGATCATTCAACCAATGATGTGATCCGTTAATCAAATAACAACTCCTTGTTCATGGTTAGGAAACATAACCATCTTTGATTAACGAGCTAGTCAAGTAGAGGCATACTAGTGACACTATGTTTGTCTATGTATTCACACATGTATTATGTTTCCGGTTAATACAATTCTAGCATGAATAATAAACATTTATCATGAAATAAGGAAATAAATAATAACTTTATTATTGCCTCTAGGGCATATTTCCTTCACTTTTGAATCCGGCGTTGACTGCCGTGCCCTGTGGGCTTTTTTTTTTTATTCGGCGCTGATGTTTCTGTAGCCGTGACTTTCCGTTTCCATCTCGATCTCGGATGTACTCGGTTACATGGTGCTGCATCTTGCTAGCCAGCTGTCTTCTCCTGCAAAAAGCACGTCATGAGGCTTGTTAGCGCGCCATTGTTCTTAGCTTCTCTTGGCGAGGTGTCTCAGCGAGCCATTCATCTCGGACGTTGTGTCTAAAAGCTGCTAAGGCTTCCGCGTCCGGACAATCGACTATTTGGTTCTTTTTGGTAAGGAACCTGTTCCAGAATTTTGTGCCGACTCTCCGGGCTGTTGGGTTATATGACTCAGATCGTCGAGATCCGGAGGGCGGACATAAGTCCCTTGAAAATTTGCTCTAAACGCGTCCTCAAGCTCTTCCCAACTTCCAACAGTGTTTTCTCGAGAGGCTTTTGAGCCAATGCCGAGCTGGCCCTTTGAGCTTGAGGGTAGGTATTTTATGGCGTGGAGATCATCTCCTCTAGCCATGTGTATGTGTAGTATGTAGTCTTCTATCCAGACTCCGGGTCTCATTGTGCGTCGTATGCCTCTATGTTTATGGGTTTAAACCTGCTGGAAATTCATGATCCAGCACCTCATCGGTGAAACATAAGCGGGTGTGCGGCGCCCTGATTGGGTGTGCCGCTGTCTTGAACACTTGTCGTGGTGTGTTACTTCCAGGGTCCTCTTTTTGGCCCGTAGATGGACCTAGTTGGGCCGTCTGTTTTACCGGATTATAATTGAACATGTGCAGCCCCGTTTGTCGCTTTGGGCCTGTCATCCGCCGTCTATCCGCCAGCGACCTCTTTATTTTTTTGACCGTGAAGGCTCGATGGCTTCCTCGTCAAACTCGCAGCAACTTGCGCTTCGGGTAGCTCTTAGTTTGATGGCCGTTGCCATATTTGTCTGCGGTCTTGAATACTTTGCTCCACTTCATTCTGAGCGTGTCTTCTGCTGTTTTGAGCTTCCGCTTCGCCTTCTTCAAACTTCTTGCAATGGCGACTAGTTTTTTGCGTATGTTCTTATGCTCGTGTTGTGGCGGACTGTTGATTGCTCCGTGAAGGGGTTGATTATCCGGCTCGTCCTGTTCGTCGTCCGCTAGCTTGCCCTGCTCTATCGCTGGAGTCGTTAGGAAGGCTGCTTTGATCGAGGCGACTTAGGGCGGCGTTTACGTCGCCGTTTGGTTCTTTATCGGCGAGATTATCCTCTCGCCGCGTCCGTTGCTCCTCGTTATCGCTTCCCTTGGGTGTCCACCATGTATATGTCGTATGACGGTGGTCTTCCAAAGTGTCTGTAGGCACCGGTTCTTGGAGTCTCCGGCATCGTCGTCCATACCGTCGATGTCTTTGGAGTCGTAGTCGAGTATGTCGGTTAAATCGTCGACGGTGGCTACGAAGTGGGTGGTGGGTGGGATCTGAATTTCTTCGTCATCCGCGTCCCAACCGTCCTGGCCATAGTTCGGCCAGGGCTCTCCGGATAGCGAGAGATGCTTCAATGAATTTATGATATCGCCGAAGGGCGAGTGCTGAAAGATGTCCGCAGCGGTGAATCCCATGATCGGCGCCCAATCAGATTCGACTAGCAGGGGCGTAGGAGGTTCGGAGTCCGGCAGGGAGTCCGGCAGGGAGTCCGGCACCTCGGAGACATGGGCTTTACGTGGGACAAGGTAAGTGTTCGGCTCCATCGCCGTAGGAATTGCGGCTCCCGAGGCGGTGTCCAGCCATCCGTCCTCGATTCGAGCGATCGGCTCCGGACTATGAGCCGGAGCGATCCGGTGCGACCTCAAGGTGTTGTCCGCGGCAGAGTTAGGTCATGCCCATCGTGACAGCGGCCTTGCCTTCGGCTGTGGCTCGAGATCCATCGAGATCAAGTCCCCGCGGATATCGGCCGTGAAGTTTAGGCTTCAAACCTGACTGACGGCCAGGGGCGCAGCTTCGATCTGCCCCGATGGCCAAGGAGTTGTCCCGCAGATCTGAAAGCCGAATCTGAAGATCTGTCCGGGAGAAAAGTCTCACCCAGGACTGCGTCGTTGTTGATCGAAGAGGCCATCAAGCCTATCGGTGACGACGAGAGGAACTCTCAATGAAAGCACCAATGTCGGTGTCAAAACCGGCGGATCTCGGGTAGGGGGTCCCGAACTATGCGTCTAGGCGGATGGTAACAGGAGACAAGGGACACGATGTTTACCCAGGTTCGGGCCCTCTTGATGGAGGTAAAACCCTACGTCCTGCTTGATTGATATTGATATTGTGGATGTTTACAAGAATGGATCTACCATGAGATCAAGGAGGCTAAACCCTAGAAGCTAGCCTATGGTATGATTGTAAGGGTTGTTGTGATTGTTGTCCTACGGACTAAAGCCATCCGGTTTATATAGACACTGGAAAGGGCTAGGGTTACATAGAGTCGGTTACGATGGTAGGAGATCTACATATCCGTATCGCCAAGCTTGCCTTCCACGCCAAGGAAATTCCCATCCGGACACGGGGTGAAGTCTTCAATCTTGTATCTTCATAGTCTTGGAGTCCGGTCGATGATGATAGTCCGGCAAATGATAGTTCGGCTGATGATGGTAGTCCGGCTATCCGGACACCCCCTAATCCAGGACTCCCTCAATGACCTTTAAAGGCGTCATACCAGGTGTAGAGGCCAATTGTACAGGCTCAGTTACACTCGAAGTGGTCTTCGGATCCCCGGATAACTTCCGAAGCGAAGAGTTAATCTTCGACATAGCCCCGTTCCACAGCGGCTATCACGCACTGCTTGGACGAACCGCATTTGCAAAGTTCAATGCGGTGCCGCACTACGCATACCTCAAGCTCAAGATGCCAGGCCCTCGAGGAGTAATCACGGTCAATGGAAACACCGAACGCTCTCTCCGAACGGATGAGCATACGGCGGCCCTTGCGGCGGAGGTGCAAAGCAGCCTCTCACAGCAATTCTCGAGTCCGGCTACTAAACGTCTGGACACCGTCAAGCGCGCCCGGAGTAACCTATAACAAGACCGCCTGGCACGACCCAAGAACGCGTAGCAATCCGGCCCCAACTCCAGCCCTCACGAAATTGCGAAACCAGTACTACGCGTACATAACTACGCTCTGGAGATACCATGGGCATAAGGGGAGGGGCACGACCACGGCACGCCCAGAATGCGGCTCAACCACACCAGGGGCTCCCGATTGTGTCATTCTTTTTCTTTCTTCTTTTCTCTTACTTTCAGGACTCCGTTTTCCAGAAGCCCTGCCCGGCACTAGAATTGTCGAACTCATGATGCAACAGCCAGGGAAGCAGAAAGCTACATCGAGTGTCCAGGTGGTCTCTACTACGAGCATTATACCTGTTTTACATACCATCCCGCAGCTTACCCCTGGAGGGGGACATGTTAAATAGTCACATCCCTTGCTTATCGCACTATTTGTATCGCTCGCTTTCATTGCAGTACCTTTTGAATAAACAATACATAGCTTTTGCCTATTATTGCACTCCTTTCTTTATCTATATATATGTTCATTCATGACACGTTGCACCCGTACACTTTGGTACGGCCAATACACCAGGGGCTTAAGTACCCCAAAAATATGGTGTGATAAGTCCCAACACTTCCACAAGTGCGGCACCCCGAACTTATAGCATTATATGCATTGGCTCCGAATCATGTCTTGGGTCAATAGTTGGGTCTGCCCGGCTCCCATGTTTTGGTACCTTACGTTCCGTTATATCGGCTAAGGTAGCGTTGGGAGAACCACTGCGATTGTGCCCCGGTTGAGCTGGGTTGAGCACCTCAGTGGAGAAAGCTAAAACTGACCGTCATGATAGGGCGAGAGCCGGTCGCTGCTCGAGAGATTTTTTCGGGTCCCTAAAGACTTATGTTGCTTAGAGCGAGGAGTCGGCATTGTCCGGCCAAGGCGTGGATAGCGCCCCGAACTCGGTCTTCGAATACTAGGGGCTTCACCAAATTTAAAATTATAGAATTCTATGGCTAAGGAGAGTGTTCAAGCACTATAGTCTGGTTGCCTTGTTCGTTGCGTTGAGCGCCTCCTCGAAGGACCCAAGAATGGGAACAAGAGCGCTCAAGTTTATCCCAACACCCCAAAGACTCATGGCATGGGGCTGAAGCCAATGACTTGCCATCTCTCAAATTTGATAAACGGCCGCATGAAGGTAATATTTTAAATTCACAAGCGTTGCTTAGCGCATATGAACAAGTTTTCAGCGTACTGGATAACAAATGCGAGTCTACTAAAAAATAATATCTTTGGAGCATTCATCCGCTATAAGGCAGGCACCCTTCAGACGCCTCATAATACATTTCAGGCTTACGATGCTCCTTCTTCGGTGGTGGTCCGTCCGTCACAAGCTTCTCAGCGTCCATCTTGCCCCAAAGCACCTTAGCAGGGCAAGGCCCTCACGCACCTTCGATGCGACGGAGCGCTTGATGACTTCAATCCATGGACAAAGGCCCACCAGCCGCCGCACTACTAGCCCAAGTAGCTCCTGTGCATGGCTTCCGTAGGCCACAGACGAACTATGAGGCCCTTCATGGCCTGTTCGGCGACCTTAGGAGCTCGACCAGCTGCTTCAGCTGGTCGCTCGGCACCGGATGTCCGGCCTCGAGATATTGAGACCAGAACACCTTTTCCGTCGAGCTCCCCTCCTCGGCGCGGTAGAACGCGGCAGCATCAGACAAACTACGGGGCAGATCTGCAAATGCTCCTGGAGAGCTCCGGATTCGGGTAAGTAATAGATAATTCAGTTTCACATGCTTGCTTTGCATAAAGAATGCCTTACCCGCCGCTATCTTCTTTAATGATTCAATTTCCTGGAGGGCTTTTTGGGCTTTGGCCTTAGAGGCTTTGGCACTCTCAAGAGCCGAGGCGAGCTCGGACTCTCGAGTCTTCGAGTCACGCTCCAAACTCTCGTGTTTTTCCACGAGAGCATGGATCTCTTGCTGCACCTCCGCCACCCGCGCCTCCTGCTTCTCTCGCTCGGTGCGCTCCGCGGCCGCTTTGCTTTCGGCCGTGGACACTGCTTCCTTCAGGGTCGCCACCTCGTTCGTGGCCCCTACAATACCCACGTTAGTCCTGTCATTTTTGCAACCAAATCCTTTCTATAAGGTATTACTTTAATAAGGTATTACTTACCTTCCTTGTCCTCGAGCTGCTTCTTGGCAAGGCCGAGCTCGTTCTCGGACTGCTCGAGGTTCTGCTTCAATGCATTGACCTCCGCAGTCAGTGCGGCAGAGGTCAGCAGCGTAGCCTGCATTCCCATATTGACATACTTATGTTAGACTCCTGCGTATATATTTTTAGATCCTCAGTCCGGCTTTTCTTTATGAACACCGAACTAAGCATCAGGGCTACTATCTATGCGGTAATATTTTTACATATTCTAAACTTACCTCAAAGCCTGTTAGAAGGCTGGTACAGGCTTCAGTCAGCCCGCTCTTGGCGGACTGAACTTTCTGGATCACCACACTCATAACAGTGTGGTGCTCCTCGTCGATGGAGGCACCGTTAAGCGCCTCCAGCAAGCTATCCTGTGCCTCTGGATGGACGGAGGTCACCGGCATCGCAGTCTTGCCCTTCTTACGAAGGGGCCACTTGCCGGACTTCGGAACCACTGAAGGTTCCGGTACGGAGTCCGGCACAGGGCCGGACTTAGAGCCCTCTGGGGTCTCGCCCCCTTTGCGCCAGGAGTCCGGGAAGTCCCTTTTGGGACTCCACCACGGTGTCATCTGCGTCACGAGGAGAGGAGGCGGTCGGAATTGAAGTGCTATTCACATCCGACGAATCCAGGGAGCCGCTCGACGAAGCGGCAAGCTCGTCCTTGGGCGGGCTACATGGTTATATTCAGCGTTAGAAGACACTATGCGACAAATAAAAATTCATGAGCTATTCCGGAGTCCGAACACTTACGATCTCGCCAGGGGCTTGGCCCTTGGTGGCCACTCCTCCTCGTAATTTCGGTGTTGGTGGAGAAGTCCGGAGGAAGGGTCCTTCCTTTCTTGGACCCTCCGGCCTCCCCAGTCAGGGCGGCCTTCCTTTTCTTCTCTCCCCCTGCTGGGGGAGAGGCTTATTTTTCCTCCTCCTCGTCCTCATGGGAGGATTCCGCCTCAGAGTCGTCGGACGATGAGTCCGACAGCACCTGGCGTTGGGAGCTCCTTCGAGTTCCCGTGGCCTTCTTCTTTGCCTTCTTCTCCGGCACCACGTGAGGTGCCGGAGCCAGCAGCCCCGTCAATCGGGCGTCACTGGTCTTCGGCAAGGGGCGGATAATCAATCTGTCCGGACGTCTTCAGCCATCTGTCAAAGGTTAGGGAGTTTTAGATCCCGTGATAGAGTCAAGCTATGAAAAAGAGTCCCATAAAGGGTAAAATAACTTACCTCGCTGTCTTGACGCTGCGAGCTGAATCCGCGATCTTCGGTAGCGGATGCGGGAGCTTCGGCACCCTTGAACAGCACCTTCCAGGCATCTTCGTACGTAGTGTCGAAGAGCCGGCTCAAGGTTCGGTGTTGTGCCGGATCAAACTCCCACAAATTGAAGGCCCGTTGCTGGCATGGGAGAATCCGGCGGATGAGCATCACCTGGATTACGTTGACAAGCTTGAGATTCTTGTCCACCAGGTTTCGGACGCAGGTTTGGAGTCCGGACAGCTCTTCCGAATCACCCCACGTCAGGCCCGTCTCTTTCCATGATGTGAGCCGTGTGGGGAAGCGATCGAATTGGGGCCGCCGCCCATTGAGAGTCGCGCGGCTCGGTGATGTAGAACCACCCCGATTGCCACCCCTTTATGGTCTCCACAAAGGAGCCCTCGAGCCATAGGACGTTGGCCATCCGGCCCAGCATGGCACCTCCGCACTCCGCTTGGCGGCCCCACTACCTTCGCTTGACATAGAAGGTCTTCAGCCATAAGCAAGTGGGGCTGGATGCAGAGGAAGGTTCTACACACGACGATAAACGCCGAGATGTTGAGGATGAAATTGGGGCCGATCGTGGAAATCTAGGCCGTAGTAGAACATGAGCCCCCGGACGAATGGGTGAAGTGGAAACCCTAGTCCGCGGAGGAAGTGGGGGAGGAACACCACCCTCTCATGGGGCCTGGGGGTGACGATGAGCTGCCCCTTGTTGGGGAGCCGACACGCGATGTCGCCGGACAAGTATCCGGCTTTCCGCAACTTTTTGATGTGCCCCTCCGTGACGGAGGAGGCCATCCACTTGCCTCCCGCTCGGACATGGTTGGAGAAGGTTGAGGTGGGATGTGGACTTGGGCCCCGAGCTCGAAAAGGAAATGGATGAGCAAAGGAGGAAGAAGGCGTAGGTTAAAAGGTGGATCCTTATCCCCTTATATGGACGGACGAAGCGATGCGTCCCCTGCCAGCCTGGTAAAACTCTCTTATCTCCCAAGCACCGTAATCAACGGCGCGGTTGGGTTACCCACGTCCGTATTGATGGGAATCTCGGAATAAGGGGGCACGATCTCCGCTCGATAAGACGTGCCAAGGAAACTGCCTCGCTAAACGCGCTGAGGTGGAACAAGAAAACGATTCAGATAAAGGCCTGGCCGTGGTGTGATGTCACGCCCGCTGAATACGCCAGCAGATCTGTGCAAAGGTTATTCTCTCTACGGTGGTATGTGGAACTTGTTTTGCGAGCCGACACGATCCTTGTGTTCAAAATCTTCTATGAAGTATTTGGAGGAGGAACCCGCCTTGCAATGCGAAGACAATATGCGCGCGGACTAAATCGTCATTGAAGCCTGGTTCAGGGGGCTCTTGAGGAGTCTGGATTAGGGGTGTCCGGATAGCGAACTATCACCGCTGGCCGGACTCCTGGACTATGAAGATACAAGATTGAAGACTTCGTCCCGTGTCCGGATGGGACTTTCCTTGGCGTGGAAGGCAAGCTTGGCGATACAGATATGTAGATCTCCTACCATTGTAACCGATTCTGTGTAACCCTAACCCTATCCGGTGTTTATATAAACCGGAGGGTTTTAGTCCGTAGGACGAACAACAATCATACCATAGGCTAGCTTCTAGGGTTTAGCCTCTCTGATCTCGTGGTAGATCCACTCCTGTACTACCCATATCATCAATATTAATCAAGCAGGAGTAGGGCTTTACCTCCATCGAGAAGGCCCGAACCTGGGTAAAAACATCGTGTCCCTTGTCTCCTGTTACCATCCGCCTAGACGCACAGTTCGGGACCCCCTACCCGAGATGCGCCGGTTTTGACACTGACAGCACTTATAAGAAAGTTTTTACTAATCTTGGATGCCTATCATATTAGGACTAATTTCACAATTAAAGCAAATTACCATGCTGTTTTGTAGGACTCTCAAAATAATATAAGTGAAACATGAGAGAACAATAGTTTCTATAAAACAAATCCACCACCGTGCTCTAAAAGATATAAGTGAAGCACTAGAGCAAAAACTATATAGCTCAAAAGATATAAGTGAAGCACATAGAGTATTCTAATAAATTCTGAATCATGTGTGTCTCTCTCAAAAGGTGTGTACAGCAAGGGTGATTGTGGTAAACTAAAAGGCAAAGACTCAAATCATACAAGACGCTCGAAGCAAAACACATATCATGTGGTGAATAAAAATATAGCTCCAAGTAAAGTTACCGAGGGACGAAGACGAAAGAGGGGATGCCTTTCGGGGCATCCCCAAGCTTTGGCTTTTTGGTGTCCTTAGATTATCTTGGGGTGCCATGGGCATCCCCAAGCTTAGGCTTTTGCCACTCCTTGTTCCATAATCCATCAAGTCTTTTACCCAAAACTTGAAAATTGGTATGTCTTGACTTGACTTGGCGCGAATCTCCCCGGCAACAGCGCCAGAAATCCTTCTTGCTACCTGTTGGGGATATTACCACTGGGTGTAAACCGGCCAGGAGAGGCCGGGTTAACCCCATCAGTGGTTCGTCATATCTGAAGCCCATGAAGACAGACGGTGACGCTTTATGAAGGCCCAGGGCCCGGAGCCGGTTTAAGGCCTGTAGACATAAACCGGTATTAGTATGTAAACTTGTGTTGTAAGATAGAAAGAGCAGAGACCGAGCCAGACACGTTTATGAGCCGGCCTCGGTACTCTGTAAACCGACGGGCGTCAAGCCATGTATATAAGGGGACGACCCGGCGGCGGTTCAGGGACAACAAACAACAACTCGAGACTCAGGCAAAGCGTATTCGCTCCCTGGTCATCGAAACCCCAGCAATTCCATCACAACTAGACGTAGGCTTTTACCTTCATCGTAAGGGGCCGAACTAGTATAAAACTCTCTTGCGTCCCTTGTCTGCTTTAACCCCTTTAAGCTAACCCGTAGCGATGGCTCCACGACTAAGTCCTTTCACGAGGACATCTGCCGTGACAAAACCACGACAGTTTGGCGCCCACCGTGGGGCTATCGCACGATGGTTTCAAGTTCTTGGAGGGTAGCTTCGAAGGACTCAAGGGCTACGATGTGGGCTGGATGACCAAGAGTCATCGCGGCAAGCTCCACATCGACGACGTAGGCTGGGGCCCCGAGGCCGGCTCGATTGAGTACGGGTACCGGGTCCCCTTTGGTGGCATACACGTTTTCATTGGCAAGATCGATGAACCGGGCCCTGAGCTGGACATCTACACCGACCTCGTCGAAACGGCTCAGCGTGCGAGATCTGCCCGGATAAAGCCTGTCATGAAGCGTGCCTTCGTGGGAGTTATCCATGGAGGAGAATCTGAGGATAGATCGGAATCTGGTGGTGAAACTGTCATTTATTCCGGTGACGAGTCATCGACAGGAGAGACCGAGTCGTTGTATCAGCTGCAAGATGGCCGGATTGAGGGTTGTTCCGATGGCGACAGTATTCTGGACCCCTCGGATCTGCCAAACCGGGTTGCGATCTTCATTGCCGGTACACAACCAGCGCTCCACTCTTCGACTGCAGCAGCGATGATTTCCGGATCAGCAGCAGCAACAGCGGTCGGGGCAGGTGGCCCTGTGCGACCGTCGGCTCTGGTCCTATCTAACTTGTTTGACACTTTGGCAAGGATGATGGCGGAAGTTAACCCGGTGGATCAGGATGCCCACAATGCGGAAATTGCAAAGGTGAAAGATCAGATCACTCAGGCCAAAGCCGACTTAGCACCTGAGGATTCCAGGATGGCTGCGGAGTGGGCCGCATTGGATGCACAGGCTTACTGGCTTATGCTGGATCAGAGCACGTCAAACGATGTCCTGAAGAGGAGGTACCGATCTCGCCTGCCGCCGGTTTACGAAGCTAAAAACCTTTTTTACACCCCAGGAGCAGGGACCAGTAATCCGTCGGTGGTAAACCGGGCGGAGGCACCTGGAGCAGGGGCGCCGGTTCAGCCACGTTTGGTGGATCCACCTCGTCAGAACAACATTGTAACACCGCATGTCCCAACGCCACCAGGTCATTACTCTAACCCGATGAACAACATTGTCGCTGCCGCTTCAGGGCTGGCGGCCATCCCATTCGAAGACGATTCTCCGGCAGCGGTCGAGACGCGTCGGGTTAGGGAGCTTCTTCAGACAACGTTGGTTGAACAAGAGGCTTATTCATATAGCCGCGATCAGATTCATTCCACTCCCCGCCCAAGCCGGAGTTACATCAGACGTATGGATGAACCGACAGTATCAAGTAACGCGTGGAACCGTGATCCGCCCCTTGGCAATAACCCGGCGGGTGGTGCTGGTGATGCTCAGGAGGTGGTGGACCGGGCTCGGGCACGTAGAGAGATCAAGGTAGCGGCGCAGTATGAAGCCCGTTAGCTTACTCCGGTTCATCCAACCACATCGGTGGAACCAGGAGTTACTTCTAGTTCCTTGGGAGTACCGTGTCTTGTCCCAGTGTTGCGCAACGTGCGCTTGCCCAAGGATTTCAAAGGCCCGCGCAAGGTGTCGAATTACACCACCGATTTGTCCCCTGAGACTTGGGTCGAAAGCTATGAGATGGGCATGGAAATGTTGGATGTGGATGATGCGGCATGCGCGAAATACTTCACCATGATGCTAGAGGGGACGGCCCGCACTTGGCTAAAGAGCTTACCAGCTAATTCTATCAGGTCATGGGTCGAGTTGAGGGCCCGGTTTATCCAGAATTTCAAGGATACATGCAAGCAGCCTATGTCGATTGTGGACTTAGCTGCCTGTGTCCAGGAAGAAGGAGAGTCAACAACCCGTTGGGTGCGCCGGGTTTCAGAGATTTTGCATTCATCGGACCGCATCAACGCTGATACCGCAGTTTTAACATTGGAAGGCAATTGCCGGTTTGAACCCCTGAAGTTGAAGTTGGGACAGCTCAAACGTCATTGTAATGACATGGGAACTCTCATGGCCGCTCTGGTGAAGTATGCCGACTCTGATAGTACCAAGGATCTCGAGTATGATGATGATAAGACAGGGAAGGGAAAAAGGAGCGGCAACGCCAAGGGGCTGCACCACAACCCGGTGGCTCATGGAAACGGCGGCAAATGTAAGGCAGATCACAGTTTAGACTTTGTGGCTAATACCAACACACATGACAAGGGCCAGCGGCGTAAGGGTAAACCGCCCCAACGCGGTGGAGGACCGAGTCCTAACCCGGACCGCCTGTCTTATCTGTTGAACCAGCCTTGCCCAAAACATGGGACGAAGGAAGTACCATCCACGCACCTCTGGAAAGATTGTTATATCATGCAGGAGTTCAAAAATTCTGATCTTTTTCAGTATGATCATGGACCGGGTGGCGGTTCAGGCCCCGGATCTCATGGGCCGGGTTATGGCGGAGGAAATTTCGGTTCAGGATTCCATGGTAATCAGGGTGGACATAACAATCAAGGTAATCAGGGCAACCAAGGGGGCTATAATCATCAGGGCAATCAGCAGCAGCAGCAGCAGCAGTCGGGTTACAAGAGCAACCCGAAGCAGTTGAATAGTGGACAGTATCATGTCTTCACCACTAGCCTGGACAAGCGCGATCAGAAGCTTCATAAAAGGGCGGTGAATGTCTTTGAACCGGCGGTGCCCCGTTATTTGCGCTGGTCCGAGCAGCTGATTGTGTGGAGTAGAGAAGATCATCTGCCCCGGGTTGACAATCCGGGTCATCTGGCACTGGTGGTGGCACCTCAGGTGGGAGGTTATAAGTTCACTAAGGTACTCATGGACGGAGGGAGTAGTATCAATATCCTTTATTATGAAACTTTCCGTCGCATGGGGTTAATAGATAAAAATCTTAAACCGTCCAATACGGTGTTCCATGGTGTGGTGCCTGGTAAATCGGCATATCCTGTTGGTAAGATAGCCTTGGAGGTGGCTTTTGGAGATGAGTATGATTCAAGATCAGAAACTTTGACCTTTGAAGTGGTGAAAATCAAAAGCCCGTATCATGCCCTATTTGGACGGCCAGCTTATGCTAAGTTTATGGCACGACCTTGTTATGTCTATTTGCAGCTCAAGATGCCGGGTCACAAGGGAACTATAACTGTGCATGGGAGCCGCAAGTTCGCTCTGGAGTGTGAAGAAGGTGATGAGGCTTATGCTGAGTCGGTTTGTGCAACAGAAGAGTTGAAGTTTTACAAAGACAATGTTGATCCGGCAGATATGACTTCATTGAAGAAACCAACTACAGAGCATGATCCGGCCCTGAAGTTCAAATCGGTTGATGAGACTAAACTTGTTGACTTCGTGCCTGGCAATTCGTCCAAGCAGTTTAGCATCAGCGCTAATTTGGATTCGAAATAGGAAAGTGTGATCATCGAGTTCATCCGCGAGAATCGGGACATCTTTGCGTGGAAGCCTTCTGACATGCCAGGTGTACCGAGGGAACTCGCTGAGCACACTCTCAATGTTGATCCCAAGTATAAACCGGTCAAACAGTTTCTCCGCCGGTTCAATGAAGAAAGACGCAAGGCCATTGGAGAAGAAGTTGCCAGGCTCTTAGCGGCTGGATTCATTGTTGAAGTATTTCATCCTGAGTGGTTAGCTAATCCGGTGCTGGTCCTTAAGAAGAACGGCACTTGGTGTATGTGTGTGGATTATACAGATCTCAACAAAGCTTGTCCAGCAGATCCTTTTGCCCTCCCCCGTATTGATCAAATTATTGATGCTACAACGGGTTGCGAGCGTTTAAGCTTTTTGGATGCATATTCTGGTTATCACCAGATCAAAATGGCAGTTAAGGACCAGGAGAAGACAGCCTTCATAACTCCTTTTGGAGCCTTCTGTTATGTGTCCATGCCCTTTGGGCTCAAGAGTGCCCAGGCGACTTATCAACGGTGTGTGCAGAATTGTCTTCATAAGCAGATCAGCCGCAATGTTCACGCTTATGTGGATGATATTGTGGTGAAATCAAGGAAGAAGGAGACATTGATCAATGACTTGAAGGAAACCTTTGATAACCTGTGGGTTTATAAAATGATGCTTAATCCGGCCAAGTGCGTTTTTGGTGTACCGGCAGGCGAGCTCTTGGGCTTTTTGGTGTCTAACAGGGGGATTGAAGCTAATCCAGAAAAGATCAAAGCCATTACTTCCTTGGCCAAACCGAAGTGTATCAATGATGTTCAACGCCTGGCAGGCCGGATCGCCGCGTTGAGCCGGTTTATCAGCCGCCTTGGCTAGAAGGCCATCCCTTTGTATCAGATGCTGAAGAAAACGGATAACTTCGTCTGGAGTGACGCCGCTAATGAAGCATTTGAGGACTTAAAGCGGCAGTTGGCCAATCCGCCGATTCTCGCTGCTCCGGTTGACAAGGAGCCATTGTTGCTATATGTGGCAGCTAACGCCCGGGCTGTTAGTGTGGCTATTGTGGTGGAGCATAAGGAGGCCGGAAAGGAGTACCCGGTTCAACTTCCGGTTTACTATATCAGTGAGGTACTTATTGAGTCCAAGCAGAGGTACCCGCATTGACAGAAGTTGGTATATGGAGTTTTCATGGCAAGCCAGAAGCTTAAACAATATTTCCAAGGTCATCCCATCACGGTGGTCAGCTCTGCTCCTTTGGGGGATATAATCCAGAACAGGGAAGCAACTGGCCGGATTGCTAAGTGGGCTATCGAGTTCGGGCCTCACGGGTTGAAATTACATACCCTGAACGGCGATCAAATCTCAGGCACTTGTGGATTTCATCAATGATTGGACGGAACTACAAGCGCCAGAAGAGAAGTCGGATCATACTTATTGGACTATTCATTTTGATGGATCCAGGCAATTGGAGGGCTCGGGGGCTGGAGTTGTATTAACTTCCCCACGAGGTGATAAGTTTTGTTATGTTCTCCGTTTAATGTTCCCTTGCACTAACAATGCAGCTGAATATGAGGCCTTACTCCATGGTCTTCGGATGGCTAAGGAGATGAACCTAATCCGCGTTAAGTGCTTCGGTGACTCGGAGCTGGTGGCTCAACAAGTGTCCGGCACTTGGGATTCCAAGGACCCACTCATGGTGGCATATCGTCGTGAGGTGGATATTGTTGCAGGTCACTTCAAAGGTTATCAGGTGGATCATGTGGACCGGTGGAAGAACGAAGCGGCGGACGCTTTAAGCCGTTTAGGTTCCCAACGTAAACCAATTCCACCTAATGTCTTCCTGGATGTGTTGCATAATCCGTCTGTTAAGCTCCCCGGTGAAGAGGATTTGGCTATTCCTGATCCGGAAGCTCAGTTGGTGGCGGCTCTTCATGTTATCCCGGATTGGACGGTTCCGTATCTGGCGTATATGAACCAGGGCGAGTTACCAGAGGATGAAACTTTGGCCAGGCAGATAATCCGGCGGTCCAAGTCCATGACTATTATCAATGGAGAGTTACATCATTGCAGTGTGACAGGGGCGTTTCAACGTTGTGTGTCTCCTGGAGAAGGCCGTGAAATTTTGCATGAGATCCACGAAGGAGATTGTGGTCACAACACTGGTTCAAAGTCTTTGGTGGCCAAGGCGTTTCGTCACGGTTTCTACTGGTTGACAGATCATGCTGATGCCGAGGACTTGGTTAAGAGATGTGATGGTTGTCAGAAATTCTCAAGGCGTGCTCATGTACCGGCTCAAGAATTGAGGATGATTCCAATCACCTGGCCGTTTGCGACTTGGGGGCTGGATATGGTTGGGCCTTTCAAGAGGTCCAAGGACAAGAAGACCCACCTTTTGGTGGCGGTTGATAAGTTCACGAAGTGGGTGGAGGCAGAGCCAGTTAGTAAGTGTGATGCAGCCACGGCGGTTCAATTCATCAAAAAGGTGATCTTCCGGTTTGGCTTTCCCACAGCATTATAACAGACAATGGTACCAATCTATAAAAGGGTGCCATGAAGGAGTTCTGTCAACGTGAGCACATACGGCTTGACGTGTCATCAGTGGCTCACCCCCAGTCCAACGGTCAAGAGGAGAGGGCCAATCATGAGATCTTGAGAGGCATCAAACCCCGGCTTATGGTTCCTTTGCAACGGACGCCGGGTTGTTGGGTTGAGGAGCTACCTTCTGTGTTATGGAGCATCAATACCACACCCAACAGATCGACGGGATACACATCGTTCTTCATGGTTTATGGAGCGGAAGCGGTTCTTCCTAGTGACATCCGTCATGAGTCACCTCGTGTAGCGGCATATGTTGAAGCTGACAACGAGAAGGCACGGCAAGAAGCTCTTGACCTGTTAGATGAGGAACGTGACATGGCGGCAGCCCAAATTCGGCGATTTATCAACAAGATCTGCGTCGTTATCATAGCCGCCGGGTTAGAACCAGAACCTTTCAAGAAGGCGATTTGGTGCTTCGACTCATCCAGGATCAAACGGATATGCACAAGCAATCCCCCCCTTGGGAAGGACCCTTTGTGGTCAGCAAGAATTTGCACAATGGGTCATACTACCTGATTGATATTCGAGAGCGCAAAGACTCACGTAAATCGGAGGAGGAGACCAACCGGCCGTGGAATATTGCTCATCTTCAGCCCTACTATACTTGAGACATAGGCTCCGCTTATGTACATATTATGACTATGCATATATTATGATCAATATAATAAACCGGAACCTCAGCTAAAGCGGGGTATCTGTTGTTTTCTTACATCATGTGTGGTTACATGGAGCTTCTGTTTATAAAGCGGCATCCGGTTTACCCCTTGATTTAGCTTCTCAAAGCTTTATATTACATCACTTGGGGGCTTGGTCGTATTCAAACCATAGCTACACCTCTTGATCGGTGCAATGCCGCAGCATCACTTGGGGGCTTGGTCGTATCCGAACCATAGTCACACCTCTTGATCGGCTCAAAGCCAAATCAATCCGGGGCCAAAGAGAGTGTTGTAAAACAACAACTCAAACATAGGCACCCACTGAGCACAGCTCAAAACGTTACTTGGGGATTCTTTGCTATCGAAATGAACTTAGAATCTACACTTGTAATGGGCTATCAAGCCATGGCTTGGAAGCCTGGTGTATACACCTAAAACCCCGGGTTAACCTGCCTATTTAAGTAAGTCACTCCGCCCAGGTAAACCTGGTATGACCCTTCGAACTTTGACAAGTTACTCGAAAAAAGGACCCTGAACTTGTCAAGTTAAAAATATGATTGGTTAAGGATTGAGGACCATCTTAAAAGGCTTTGCAAAAATGGTTTAACTCAGTGGTCTGGCAACCCATGAAAAGCCTCGAATTTGGGGCCTGGCAGCCCGTGAAAAGCCTCGACTACAACGGTTTTTATTTGCCTTTTGCTAAGTTTTCTTTGTTTTTATAAGATTTGTGCTGTTTTTAAACTGGTGATTATCAACCCGGTTAGGCTGTCAACTACAAGTTGTCAGTACACGATGAAATCCGGAGACTATCAGCCCGGTATGGTTTTGACTCAAAGTCACCAGTATGGAATAAACCGGTGTTTATTATAACCCGGAACGGTTTTATTGTAAACCGACATCATATAACAGGAGTTATTTACCCTCCAAAGTAGGGTTATGACCCTCATTACAACGTTGGTCAGCCAACATTATGCCTAAAGGTCACAGGTATTATATATTTCCATATTTGGTTATCTTTTACAACCTTATATATATTTGGGTATCATGACCCGCCCGGGGGTAAACCGCCAGGGCGCTTTAAGCTTTTTATCTGCAAGAACAGCTTGAATAAATAGCTATGGATTATGAATATCATATCTTCAGCATGTCGGATTAAGCAAGCATCAGTCGCAAATAAAAATGCACAAGTATTTTTGCTAGCCTATTACAAGGCGTTTCAGTGCCCAAAAAGATAATTGTTTTCTCAAATACATGTTACAGCATGTTGAAGACTAAACCGGCCTCTGGTTCATGATTGGTCACCAGCTTGGCATGATGGTTGTGGATCATCTCGCGCTGGTTCAACTCCCTCCTCTCTACCCAGTGGCTGGAAGTCAACAATTGCCCAGTCGAACCTAGTTAGGGCTTGGAATACAGCTTCGTCTCTTATAAGCATGGACAGTTCAATATAAGGGGCATAAGTGTGCTTACGGATTTGTGGGATAAGATTTTGAGCTTCTGGAATTGGTGCAGCAACCCGTTTGTTCTTGTCATCATAACTTGCCTGATAGTATGAAAGGTCCGCCTCTTCAACCAGTTGACAAGCCAATGGGCGTACTTCCTGGTTTATGATTCGGGGATCATCATTGCCAAATTATGTTCCATCTTCCTTCAAACTAGGATAACCTTGGGCCGCTTCCACTGGATCAAAGTCAGGTACCCATGCTTTTGCCCGTGTCAGTGCGGCCAAAGCGCACGTTCTAGCGGCAGACTTTTTTAGCCCGTCTACCCGGGCAGGAAGCATAGATAACCTTTCTAAGGTATCTTTGATCAAGGTGGGAGGAGGATTATTTTGTGAAGCAGTATAGATGATCCGTTGCGCACCGGTATACAGCTGCTCTATCAGAGTAAAGGCCGCTTTCAATTTCTTCTTTACGTCAGAGCCCAGATGGTTAATACGAGTTCCTGCATCATTATACACGTCAGTAAACCGACAACATATGGGAAGATACGTTGGAAGTATTAAGGAAAAGATGTTTACCGAACACAGCAGCAGTCATGGCATGAATCTGCCGCTTTACGCCGGTCAGTTCATCAACCACCGATTTAAGAGCTGCTTCTGCGTTTGCAGCCCTTTTCATCAAAGCGGATTTTTCAGTCTCCCAATCCGCCCGCTCCTTGTTGAAGCCCTCTTTCAATTTCTACATAGCGCCTAGAGCACTAGTTAACTCTTCCTTGGCTTTGGAGGTTTCGGCTTGCTGAGATTTGAGGTTCTCTTGCAGATCAACGGTTTGGCTTTCCTTTTTGCTCAGTTCAGCCTATAAAGAGACAGTTATATAATGAGTTGACAGTACATATTTGAAGTACCAAGCACATAACAAGTTAGGCCCTTGGTACTTGGGGGCTAATGCATATTTGCTCTTTATCAGAAATTTTTGTAAGTCCCAAGCACAATACAAGTATTAAGCTTGGCACTTGGGGCTAATGTGTATTTGCTCATAAATTGCTGCTTTAGGAATTCTTCTACAAAGTCCCAGTTCATCTTTATAAAGTTAAACCGGCCCTTGGGGGCTACATCAGTGAAGTTAAGATGCAGTGTTACAAACATGACATTGTTACTAAGTCCCGGTTTAGATTGATATCTTAAACCGTCACTTGGGGGCTACTAGAGTTGATCTTTGGAATTTACAAAGAAAGACAGTTAAGAAGAGTTGAGTATTAATTACCTCATATCGCTCTTTCATCTGATTTACCAAAACGGCTTCATAGTCACGGCTGGTGTACAGACGGTTCAAGAAGCCGAAGTGAAGGTCTTGAGAATTCAGATGGGCATAATTTGACAAATCAGCGTTCCATTTGCCTTTGCCAATTGCAGAGAGTTCATCCTTGGCAAGATATGCTTTGACAAAGCGGCAGTGATTGCGAGAGTGGTATGGCGATGCGATAATCATAACGTCATCATCTTTGTCATCGCAGCAATTGCTTCGGGTTGGCGGTTTGTCACTATTTTTAACCGGACTTGCCAGTTTGTCGTCAGTTCGGACAGGGCTGGTTGGCTGGTCAGCATGGCTTGTGGTGTCAACTTCTATCTGCTTAGCAACGAAGTCATGATCTTGAGGCGGTGGGTCATTCAGTATGGCATCAATGTTGGTCTTCAGGATCTGGAGTTTTCTCCGGTTCAACAGCCACGTTCTCATCAGCTGGTTTATTCAACCGAGCTTTCTTGCTGGGTCTGGGCTTGGCGCTGAGAAAAGTAAACATGAGGGTCAGTACGGTATATCAAAAGAATAGATCAAGGACAAAGATAAGTGTATGGCTCACCCAAGAACTGTTTTGAGGGGTGGAAGTTTTGTGGCCGACGACTCGCCAGAAGATGAGTGAGAAGTACCCTGATAATTTGAATCAGATGGGTTAAGAGGCTGACGGAAACAACCCGCTTTGGGGCATGAAGTGTCAAGGGGATGAGAGACCTCTGATCGGCGTTTCCGAAACGGAGTGTTCGGTAAACCAGCGGAGGTAACTACCTGACCGTTGTGCCGGGTTGTGCGGCGAGCTTCGTGCTGCTGTGTCTTCAAAATAAAGTTTGGATCCAATTAAGCAAGGGGTGAGAAAATTTTACTTTCCGGTTTGCTCAACGGATTTTTATGTTGGCAGAGGATCTGAATCGGAGGAAAGAATGATTACCTCTACATCATCAGCATGACTGCCTTCAGCGTCGTCCTGATAATAATCATTGTCAATGAGGTGTACGAAAAATGAACCAAGAGAGTCAAGTTCTACCTCTAATTCCGGATTGCCCACATCATCATCAGCTGGTAGCTCGGAGGATGCAGTGGTCCTTTTCTTGGCAGGTTTCTTAACAACCTTGGTCTTTGGGCGTTGCGGCTTGGCCGGTTTTTCTTGAGGTTTCTTATTCCAAAACGGATCGTCACCCTGCAAAGAAAATAATCAAACTTTCAGACAATACTTGGATAAAAGCAAGTTAAGATGAAAAGATCATCTGATTCTTACAGCGGGCGGTTTGTTGAAAGTGCAGAAAGGGAGTAGTCCGGTTTGGGCGCAGACAGCCTCCGGTTCGTTCAACATCTTTTTTACAGCCTCAGTAACTTCCGCAACTGTAAGCTGAATGTCAATGTGTCGTTGAGCATCCTTTAGACTCCCCGTGTATTCGCACATCAAACCGGAACGCCGGCTTAAGGGCAGAATACTCTAGCTTATCCAGCAGCGAGCAAAATCCACTCCTGTCAAACTGTTCGCCATGAAGGCTCTAAGCTTTGATAGCTGAGGGGCATACTTGGCCCTTTCTTTTGTAGCCAACCTCGGAGGAAAAGGATGTGTGTTGCTCAGGCGTTCAGGACGGTAACCCGGCAGAGGGTTTTCATCAGTTGGAGATGTATCCTTTGCAGTAAAACCAGGTCTGGTTCCACTCCTTGGGGTGACTGTGAAACTTGGGGTGAGGAAAAGTAACTTCCTTTCTTTTCTGAACCGCCATTCCGCCCAATTCAGTGTTGGGTCCATCTGTGAATTCTGTGCAACGGTTTAAGTGAAAGAAACCCCTAAACAGTTCTACTGTAGGTTCCTCTTGTAGGTAAACCTCACAAAAAACTTGGAAGTGGCAGATATTGGTCACAGAATTTGGGCCGATGTCTTGAGGGCGCAGTTGAAAGTTGGCCAGTACATCCCGGAAAATTTTTGAACCGGGAGGGCTGAAACCCCGGCCTAGGTGATCAGCAAACACAACTACCTCTCCATCCTTGGGTGTAAGAGGATTTTCTGGGCCAGAGACCCTCCAGTGGATGACATCATTCTTCGCTAAAACGCTCGTTTTAACGTAGTTGTTTAACTGTTCTTCAGTCACTCGAGAAGGGGCCCAATTGCATTCATAAACTTGCTTGGCCATGGCAATGAAGATCTGAAACATTATTGTTGCCGGTTTAAGATTTACAAAGTGGACAACTATACAGTGACATAAAGGTGCAAGCATATTATTAAACCGGGCATTGGTTATAATTAAACTGGAGTTTACTGATGGAGTGTAGCGACCAGAACTCAAACAGTCTGATCTCTGTGCATCAGTGTCATCCCTGGATCAGTAATGCTGACACGCACAATACTTAAAGGATTTATAACAGAGTAGCAATCACTGATACGTCTCCATCGTATCTACTTTTCCAAACACTTTTGCCCTTGTTTTGGACTCTAACTTGTATGATTTGAATGGAACTAACCCGGACTGACGCTGTTTTCAACAGAATTGCCATGGTGTTGTTTTATGTGCAGAAAACAAAAGTTCTCAGAATGACCTGAAACTCCACGGAACATCTTAGAAAAAATAATAAAAAATCCTCGCCAAAGATGAAGACCAGGGGGCCCACACCCTGTCCACGAGGGTGGGGGGCGCCCCCCCTCCTGGGCGCGCCCCACTACCTCGTGGGCCCCCTGGAGACCCTCCGACGCCAACTCCAACTCTATTTATTGGCTTTCGGGGAGAAAAAAATCAGAGAGAAAGTTTCATCGCGTTTTACGATACGGAGCCGCCGCCAAGCCCTAATCTCTCTCGGGAGGGCTGATCTGAGTCCGCTCGGGCTTCGGAGAGGGGATTCGTCGCCGTCGTCATCATCAACCATCCTCCATCACCAATTTCATGATGCTCACCGCCGTGCGTGAGTGATTCCATCGTAGGCTTGCTGTACGGTGATGGGTTGGATGAGATTTATCATGTAATCGAGTTAGTTTTGTTAGGGTTTGATCCCTAGTATCCACTATGTTCTGAGATTGATGTTGCTATGACTTTGCTATGCTTAATGCTTGTCACTAGGGCCCGAGTGCCATGATTTCAGATCTGAACCTATTATGTTTTCATGAATATATGTGTGTACTTGATCCTATCTTGCAAGTCTATAGTCACCTACTATGTGTTATGATCCGCAACCCCAAGTGACAATAATCGGGACCACTCCGGTGATGACCATAGTTTGAGGAGTTCATGTATTCACTATGTGCTAATGCTTTGTTCCGGTTCTCTATTAAAAGGAGGCCTTAATATCCCTTAGTTTCCAATAGGACCCCGCTGCCACGGGAGGGTAGGACAAAAGATGTCATGCAAGTTCTTTTCCATAAGCACGTATGACTATTTACGAATACATGCCTACATTACATTGATGAACTGGAGCTAGTTCTGTGTCACCCTATGTTATGATCATTACATGACGAACCGCATCCGGCATAATTATCCATCACCGTCCGGTGCCTCGAGCTTTCCATATACTGGTTTACGCTTATTTACTTTTCCGTTACTCTTGTTACAATCACTACAAAATACCAAAAACATTACTTTTGTTGTCTTTACTCTTGTTACCGTTACCGCCACTATCATATTACTTTGCTACTAAACATTTTGCTGCAGATACTAAGTTTCCAGGTGTGGTTGAATTGACAACTCAGCTGCTAATACTTGAGAATATTCTTTGGCTCCCCTTGTGTCGAATCAACAAATTTGGGTTGAATACTTTACCCTCGAAAACTGTTGCGATCCCCTATACTTGTGAGTTATCAAGACCTTTTTCTGGCGCCGTTGCCAGGGAGCATAGCTCTATTCTTTGAGTCACTTGGGATTTATATCTGCTGGACACTATGAAGAACTTGAAAGACACTAAGACAACAATTTATCCCTCAACTACGAGGGGAGGTAAGGAACTGCCATCTAGCTCTGCACTTGATTCACCTTCTGTTATGAGTAAGCTAGCGACACCTAAACCTACTTCTGTTATTCGTTCCGATATGTTGCATGTTATTGATGATGCCACTTCTGCTATGCATGATACTTATGATGAAACTACTTCTATGCTTGATACTACTGTGCCCCTTGGTGAATTTCTAGATGAACAAATTTCTAGGTCTAGAGAAAGAGAAATTATTGAAACTGAATACAAATTGAATACAATGATGAAAGTGATGATGAAAATATGCCTGCTATTCCTGAGGGCTATCTTTTTTATGCTGAATCTTCTGCAGCTATTTTTGCTTGTAAAGATAGATATGAACTTAAGAGGCTGCTAGTTAAATGGAGTAAAGAATCTCTTAGAGATAGGATGAGACCTGACCCTACTTTTGCTACTTCGCCTATCTGTGTTCCTCATAAGGATTATGAATTCTTTGTTGATCCTGATATAATTACTTTGGTTGAATCTGATCCTTTTTATGGCTATGAATCTGAAACTGTTGTGGCACATCTTACTAAGTTAAATGATATAGCTGCCCTGTTTACTAATGATGAGAGATCGCGCTACTTTTATATACTCAAAATATTTCCATTCTCATTAAAGGGTGATGCTAAGATATGGTTTAATTCTCTTGATCCTGGTTGTGTGCGTAGTCCCCAGGATATGATTTATTACTTCTCTGCTAAATATTTCCCTGCTCATAAGAAACAAGCTGCTTTGAGGGATATATATATAATTTTGTGCAAATTGAAGAAGAGAGTCTCCCACAAGCTTGGGGGAGGCTTCTCAAGTTACTTAATGCTTTGCCTGATCATCCTCTTAAGAAACCTGAAATACTTGATATCTTTTATAATGGACTAACCGATGCTTTCAGAGATTACCTGGATAGTTGTGCTGGTTCTCTTTTCAGGGAAAGAACACCGGATGAAGCTGAAATTTTATTGAATAATATGTTGACAAATGAAAATAATTGGGCACCTCCTGAGCCAACTCCCAAGCCAGCTCCTGAGCCAATTACTGAGCCTATTCCTAAACCAACTCCGAAGAAGAGAGGTGTTCTATTTCTCAGTCCCGAAGATATGCAAGAGGCAAAGAAATCTATGAAAGAAAAAGGTATTAAAGCTGAAGATGTTAAGAATTTACCTCCTATTGAAGAAATACATGGTCTTAATCTACCGCCTGTTGAAGAGGTATATGATCTCAATTCTTTATTCACTGAAGAACCTCCTGATCCCGATATCCCGACACATGTAGTAAAGATAAATTCTCTCTATAGATATGATAAAGCTGAAGTACCTCCTACTAAAATTGCTATCAGTGCTTAAATGAGTTTGATAACTTTATATTTAAGCAAGATGAATTTAATGCTTATTTTAGTAGACAATTAAAACAGAATACCTTTATGATTAAACGCTTGAGTGATTATATGGCTAATATTAGAGGTGAACTTAAACTTGTTAGCAAACATGCTTCTATGGTTACCACTCAAGTAGAGCAAGTACTTAAAGCTCAGAAAGAAGTGGTTGATGAAATGAATAGTAAGAAAAATGATTATGTTGTTAGAGTGGCTACTAGAACTGGTAGAATGACTCGGGAACCTTTGTATCCTGAAGGCCACCCTAAGAGAATCGAGAAAGATTCTGAGAGAAATAACTTCTAAAAGGAAGAAAAAGAAAAATGATAGAACTGTGCAAAAATTACCGCGGGGGGAGCTGCCACCTGGCCACGAGGGTGGAGGGCGCGCCCTACCCCCCTGGGCGCGCCCCCCTGCCTCGTAGGCCCACAGTGGCCCTCCTCCACTTATCCCTGCACCCATCTTCTTCCTCTGCCTCACACAAACCCGAAAAACAACTCAAGCTCGTGTTGCAGCCACTTTTGTTGTGATTTTCGATCTCCTTGCTCAAAGCACCTCTCGCAAAAGTGCTTGGGGAGATTGTTTATCGGTATGTGACTCCTCCATTGGTCCAATTAGTTTTTGTTCTAGTGCTTTATTCTTTGCAAATTTGTGTTGCATAGGTGACCATGTTCTTGAGCTTGCATGTCAAATTTATATGGTTCCAAGTAGTCCTAATGCTTGATATATGCTCTAAGCACTTGTAGGAGTAGTTGCTATCAATTAATTGAGGTTGGTTCACTTTTGTTTGAAGTTAATAAAAATTTCAGAATTATTTTTCAGAGAAAACAATATGTTTAGGAAGATGTTCCAAGGTGGTTCTTCAAGGAAGCAAGGTCCTAGGCTTGCAATGCGTGATGCTGACGAGGAACCACCAAGAGACGCTCCTATGAGGCCCTATGAATGGCCTTCGAAAATTTTTATGAATCAAGCGGGAATCAAAGAAGAATTTAACGCATATTTGCGTAATGCCGGTCTTGAGGACTTTGAGGCTGATAAATGCCCCCAGTATCACGATCTCACAAGTTCATTTGTGGGGAGGTTTGAGTTTTCATCTTTGCGTAATTCTCCTTCAGTCATGTTTGACCTTTATGACAAATCTTATACCATGGACTTAGAGGATTTCACTCTTGCGTGCAAACTCCCATCTTGGGGTAATATCAGGGATCCCCCTAAATCTGAATATAGAGATTTTCTTGCTAGAATAACTGTGGGGGAATCTAGGGATATAACACAAGCCACCATAGGGAGCATTCACTTTCATGCTATACATTATTTCGCTCTCTTCATCGGTAGATGCATAAATGCTAAGGATGAAACATGTCACATGTGTGCCCCTGATCTCAGCATTCTCAAAAGTGCTGTGTTAGGAGACCAATCTTATCATATGGGAGCCACTGTAGCTCGTAGGTTGCATCATAATAGACATAACGGAGATTTCTTTGGAGGAATTTATGCAACCCGCTTAGCTAATTTTCTTGAGATAGACATTCGTGAGGGTGATATGGAGTTACCCTCTACTTATTTAGAATTTGATTATATGGTTGCCCACCAGTTTGTTGAGAGGACTGAACCACCTCTCTAGTATCGACTAATCTTTAACAAATGGCATGTTGTCCATGTTACTCTTCCTGCTCCTGCCTTCTTTGATTTTCAGACAAAAGGGAGATATATTATTACCAGAGAGGAGGCCGATGAGTACGAGAGGAGAGCGGAGGCAGCTCAACGCCACGCTGCAGCTCAGGAGGCGATAGCGGCTGCATCGCAGTATGACCCCAGCTACACCTACGGGTATCCGCCAGGCTATCCCTGGCCATAGACCAACTTAGGCCAAAAGCCTAAGCTTGGGGGAGTACGTATTTCCCACCGACATTACATTTACGTTAACACACACTCATTGCTAGATGTCGGTGCTCATACTCTTTCACTGTAATATCCATGCTAGTTTATTTTCTTTTTCCTGCTTTCCTCTTCTGTGTTTAATAAACCTTAAGAAAAACCAAAAAAATAGTAGTAGTTTATTTTTCCTGCTGTAGTAGTAATAATTAAAAAGAAAACCCAAAAATATTTCTCGTTCTTCTTTTGCTTGTTGGGAGCTTTCCCGTGTAAATAGTTTTTATTTCTTTTCTTTTCTTTGGGGTCAGTAGGAGAAGACCATGATTAAATTGTTGAAGTGGCTCTTATATGCATTATTGTTGATTTAACCAAGAGCCCATATTACTTTGTCTTCTCCTGTTTATTGAATGCTCGCAGATTCCAGCTTAGTCCAATGCACGTGCACTCTTATTATTCACATCGTTCGGTCGTGCAAGTGAAAGGCAATTATGATGACATATATGATGGACTGACTGAGATGGGGAAAGCTGGTATGAACTCGACCTCTTTTGTTTTTGTAAATATGATGAGTCCATCGTTCTTGATTCAGCTTATTATGAATAAACATGTTTGCAATGACAATTAGAGATCATAGTTGCTTATGCCATGTTTGATTAGCTATGAGTTATAATGGTTTACCTTGCGTGCCAACATGCTATTGAGATGATTATGATGTGGTATGATAGGGTGGTATCCTCCTTTGAATGATTTAAGTGACTTGACTTGGCACATGTTCACGCATGTAGTTGAAACAAATCAACATAGCCTTCACGATATTTTTGTTCATGGTGGATTATATCCTACTCATGCTTGTATTCAATGTTTATTAATTTTAATGCATGTTCATGACTGTTGTCGCTCTCTAGTTGGTCACTTCCCAGTCTTTTGCTAGCCTTCACTTGTACTAAGCGGGAATACTGCTTGTGCATCCAATCCCTTAAACCCCAAAGTTATTCCATATGAGTCCACTATACCTTCCTATATGCGATATCTACCTGTCGTTCCAAGTAAATTTGTATGTGCCAAACTCTAAACCTTCAAATAATCATTCTGTTTTGCATGCTCGAGTAGCTCATATATCAACTAGGGCTGCCCTTATCTTCCGTGCTAGGCGGGTTATTCTCAAGAGGAGTGGACTCCGCTCCTCATTCACGATAAAATGGCTGGTCACCGGGATGCCCAGTCCCATGCTTTATGCAAACTAAATCAAAATAATTGCAAACAAAACTCCCCTTGGGACCCGTTGAATGTTGGAGGCACTCGTTGTTTCGAGCAAGCCATGGATTGATGCTTGTGGAGGAGGGGGAGTATAAACTTTACCATTCTGTTTGGGAACCGCCTATAATTTGTTTAGCGTGGAAGATATCGTCATCTCTTAGTTGTTATGTTGACAATGAAAGTATGCCGCTCAAAATATAATTTATCTCTATTTCAAAATCGAGCTCTGGCACCTCTACAAATCCCTGCTTCCCTCTGCGAAGGGCCTATCTATTTACTTTTATGTTGAGTCATCACCCTCTTATTAAAAATCACTACCTGGAGAGCACAGCTGTCATTTGCATTCATTATTGTTAATTTATATCGGGTATGACTATGATTGGATCTCTTTTACCATGAATAACAATGTCTAGTCGGTCCTTGATCTTTGAAGGTGCTCTGCATTTATGTTTTGCAGTCTTAGAAAGGGCTAGCGAGATACCATCTTGTTATATCATATTATGATTGTTTTGAGAAAGTGTTGTCATCCGAGATTTATTATTATGACTTGCTAGCTGATTATGTTATTGTTATGAGTAAACATGAGACTTGAGAATTATTGCAAATGTGGTTAGTTATGATCTTTGCTGAAAACCTGAATGCTGGCTTGACATAAGTACAACAACAAGAGCAAACAGAGTTTGTAAAAGTTTTTCTTTTTCTCTTTCAGTTTGTCAACTGAATTGCTTGAGGACAAGCAAGGGTTTAAGCTTGGGGGAGTTGATACGTCTCCATCGTATCTACTTTTCCAAACACTTTTGCCCTTGTTTTGGACTCTAACTTGTATGGTTTGAATGGAACTAACCTGGACTGACGCTGTTTTCAGCAGAATTGCCATGGTGTTGTTTTATGTGCAGAAAACAAAAGTTCTCGAAATGACCTGAAACTCCACGGAACATCTTAGAAAAAATAATAAAAAATCCTCGCCAAAGATGAAGACCAGGGGGGCCACACCCTGTCCACGAGGGTGGGGGGCACGCCCCCCCTCCTGGGTGCGCCCCCTACCTCGTGGGCCCCCTCGAGACCCTCTGACGCCAACTCCAACTCTATTTATTGGCTTTCGAGGAGAAAAAAATCAGAGAGAAAGTTTCATCACGTTTTACAATACGGAGCCGCCGCCAAGCCCTAATCTCTCTCGGGAGGGCTGATCTGGAATCCTTTTGGGGCTCCGAAAAGGGGGATTCGTCGTCGTCGTCATCATCAACCATCCTCCATGACCAATTTCATGATGCTCACCGCCATGCGTGAGTAATTCCATCGTAGGCTTGCTGGACGGTGATGGGTTGGATGAGATTTATCATGTAATCGAGTTAGTTTTGTTAGGGTTTGATCCCTAGTATCCACTATGTTCTGAGATTGATGTTGCTATGACTTTGCTATGCTTAATGCTTGTCACTAGGGCCCGAGTGCCATGATTTCAGATCTGAACCTATTATGTTTTCATGAATATATGTGTGTTCTTGATCATATCTTGCAAGTCTATAGTCACCTACTATGTGTTATGATCCGGCAACGCCGAAGTGACAATAATCGGGACCACTCCCAGTGATGACCATAGTTTGAGGAGTTCATGTATTCACTATGTGCTAATGCTTTGTTCCGGTTCTCTATTAAAAGGAGGCCTTAATATACCTTAGTTTCCAATAGGACCCCGCTGCCACGGGAGGGTAGGACAAAAGATGTCATGCAAGTTCTTTTCCATAAGCACGTATGACTATTTACTAATACATGCCTACATTACATTGATGAACTGAGCTAGTTCTGTGTCACCCTATGTTATGATCATTACATGACGAACCGCATCCGCATAATTATCCATCACCGATCCGGTGCCTCTGAGCTTTCCATATAGTGGTTTACGCTTATTTACTTTTTTGCTCTTATCATATAATCACTACAAAATACCAAAACATTACTTTTGCTATCTTTACTCTTGTTACCGTTACCGCCACTATCATATTACTTTGCTACTAAACACTTTGCTGCAGATACTAAGTTTCCAGGTGTGGTTGAATTGACAACTCAGCTGCTAATACTTGAGAATATTCTTTGGCTCCTTGTGTCGAATCAACAAATTTGGGTTGAATACTTTACCCTCGAAAACTGTTGCGATCCCCTATACTTGTGGGTTATCAATCACACACTTATTACATCGAATGTCTTAAAAGAGAACTTATTACAATAAATATGGCTTAAGGCCATCTAATAACAATAACAGCGGAAGGCTTGGAAGATAAGCGAGTCCATCAACTCCAACGGCATCACTAAGTATAGAACCACGACCTAAAGGCACCTTACTCGTCGTCTGAAAAGTCTGCAACATGAACGTTGCAGCCCGAAAACGGGTCAGCACATGGAATATGCTGGCAATGTAACACATAGAGAGTAATGAACAGAAATAGGCTATTCTACATGCATATATGGCTGGTGGAAAGCTCTATGGTTACAGTTTTGCGTAAAGCCAATTTTTCCCTACTGCAAAGGAATAAATTTTATTTAACTATCATGGTGGTTGTTAAACATTGAGAATGGTTGACAGCATTCTCAATCCCAATTAAGCATCATCTTTAAAACCCAACAATATTAATTAAAGTAACATGATGAGATTCACATGATAATCCAAGTACTAGATACTCAAAACATCCATAACCGGGGACACGGCTAATCATGATTAGTTTATACACTCTGCAGAGGTTTGTGCACTTTTACCCACAAGACTCGATCTCCTCCATTGGGATTCTCGCACTACATGGTGTTTGAGAAACGGATGACCGAGACATAGTCTTTCAGAAGCGCTAGCACCTTACGATCGGGTAGACCGTTACACCTACTTTCCCCTACATCTGCTAGTCTACCACTATAAGAGTTCGCACGACTTAATCAACTATGCTAGAGCCCATAGTAGCTTGTGGCTGCACACGGAAGTTTCTAGCATGAATAATCTCATGATCCCTTTGAGCCTGGGTGTCGGTCCATAAAGAAAAACAGGAAATCGCTGGAATACCCAGGTGCCTCAATCCACCCAGATGTGTATTAAAGTTGCCACCTTAAGTAAACCATTAAATAACAATCTCACATATGTCATGGATACACTCACCCAATCCACGTCTACTAGCATAGCATGGCAAAATAGGCAAACGTAGCAGTAACTCCCAAGGGTTTGATAATAAAACAGGTAATAGGTACTACCTCATCTATTTTCCCAAAACCCACAATTTAATTAGATCCTAATCATGCAATGTTTGAGGATTGATCTAATGCATAAAAACTGGGTATGAAAGGGATATGATTAAAGTGTTACTTGCCTTGCTGATGATCCATGAAACCTAGAGATTCGAAGTAGCAAGCGGCGCACTTCAGGTACTCTATCACAGACAAACAAGCATACAATAAGCACTCATATAATGCACATGTAAAACTCAAATAAGAGATCTAACCAGAAAGTTCAACTTAAGAACTCCGTTTTGCAAAAAGAATCAAATCAAACGAAGCGACGAAAAACAAACTGCGAAAGAAACAAGCTTCGTTTACTAATCTGGATCTAAGTCAAATTTTAACGAAGAAAAAACTTGTTTGAGTTGGTTAAACGGAAAGAGGGTTTCGAGAAGAAACTCTAGGCGCTTGAATCGCCTGATTCTGATAAACGAGCGAAAAGTTATACTAAAACGAAAATTGGATCAGAAATCGCGATCAGAAATAATCGTGGAAAATCCAAGAAAAAGAAAAACGACGAACAGGCTAACGAACGAACGTTCCCTGTCTGCGACTAAATGACGAAAACCGTTCGTTAAAACGAACGTACGGACGAACGTCCGCTAAATAACTAAACCGGAAAAAAACTAAACCGATCTAAGAAAAATAATAAACTGCGGTTTTTATAAAAAAAGGGCGGTTTTCATGGGATATGGCGGCTCCAATGGCGAGGGAATCCGCGGTGGGGCGGCGAACGGGCGGCGGCGACTCGGCGCTGGGCTCGGCCAAGGGCGGGACTCGGCATGGCTTGCGGCGGCGCTGGCGCGAGATCCGCAGCGCGATGGCGGCAGGCTAGGCTAGGGGGGCTAGGTTTAGGGTTCGGCAGCGGGGTGGGCTGGGGCTCGGGTGGGCTCGGGGGCGCGCCTTATAAAGGCCTGGCTGGGCGGAGTCCTGGCCGATTACGGCCCAAAGTCGGTTCGCGTGTTTTTTTAACTTACGCACAGAAAAACAAATAAAAGAAATACTAAACTGACTCCAAAAATCCCAAAATAAATTTTCCCCGAATTCTAAAATCAAGCCGGACCAGATGAACATTTATTTGGGGCCTAAATGCAATTTTGAAAAACGCGCATTTTTCCTAAATTCAAATAAAATAGCAAAAAACTCCAAAATAAAATCTTATTTTATTTTTTATTAAATCCTCAATATTCCTTTATTTTTGGGAAAGTCATTTTATTCCCTCTCTCTTATTTTTATTATTGGAATAATTGAAGATAAAATAAATAAAATCAAATGATCCTATTTTCAAAATTTGAGAAAACTCAAATATGAAAATAACGAAATCCCCAACTCTCTCCGTGGGTCCTTGAGTTGCGTGAAATTTCTAGGATCAAACCAAAATGCAATAAAATGTGATATGCAATGATGATCCATGTATAACATTACAAATTAAAAATTTGGGATGTTACATGGAGACGGTATAATGGTGAAGTAGAATTGGCGGTTCAATAGGGGACTATTGGTATCTACTGGGTCGTCATTTTTCTAAGGAGTTAAACCGCCTAACTTGGTATTTAAGATACAAGTCCAAAGATGCATAAGTGAAGGAAAAGTAGGTTTCACAAGTTGGCATGATAATTTTGGATCTACCGCATGTCAGAAAATGAAAATATATTCAGACCTAAATATTGGTACCGAACCAGTTGATGAAGGTTCAGATGGGATCTTCTACTTAAACGGGATGCATGGATGGAAAAGAAGGGCTACGGCTATCGCCGTATAGGATGAACATCAAGGTTTGAATCAAAGAGCTATTACACAATGACGAACACCGATGAACATTGAAACCCTAGAAACAGATCTATGGCGGAAGAACAGAGAGCTTACTGATACTGATGGAAGAGCGGAGAGCTTACCGATACTATTACGAGCGGTAGTACCTCTTATAAGCGGTACTACCTCTACCCTCGAGCGGTAGTACCTCTTATAAGCGGTACTACCTCTCTCTGGCAGAACTTCAACTCGTGTTTTTCTCTCTCATTGGGTTGTTTTGACCGTGCTAAGCGGTAGTACCGCTCCTCCAGCGGTAGTACCGCTCGTGTGCGGGCTGAGCACATAACGGTTGGATTCGTTAGGCCCTATAAAAGGGGGTCTTCTTCCCCAATGAACCTTATCCTATGAGCTCGTGTTCTTCCCCCATTGTTGACCTTCTTCGAGCTTGCTAACTCTCAAACCCTCCATGGATTCTTGCTAGTTTTGAGGGGGAAAGAGAGAGGAGATCTAGATCCACATTTCCACCAATCACTTTATCCTCTATTTGAGGGGAACCCTTTGGATCTAGATCTTGGAGTTTTTTGTGTTCTCTTCTTCGTTCTTCCTCTCATTTTCCTCCCTAGCATTAGTTGCTTCAGTGGGATTTGGGAGAGAAGGACTTGGGCACTCCGTGTGCCCTTGTCATTGCATTTGGTGCTTCGGTTTGAGTTGTCCATGGTGGTACATGGAAGTTACTGAAAGTGCTAGTTATCAACTAGAGGGGGGTGAATAGGCAATTTTTATGGAAGTCTTCAAAACATGAGAGTTTCGAAGACAAACACAAGAAATGGACCTATTGATATGCAGCGGAAGGTAGACTACACTAGGAAAGCCATAGTCAAGTATTCAATGAAGTGAAATCACAAAGACTAATAGCAACTAGGTAGTAAAGATCAGGACGGAAGATAGTATGAAGCCAATCAACGATACAAGTCACACAGTGAAGTCAAATAGGTAATGCAAGCAGGCAATGACTTCACGAAGACAGACTGTAAGTAAAGAGAGGGAGAGGATGGAACCAGTCACTTGGTGAAGACAAAGGATTTGTTGGACCAGTTCTTGTTGCTGTGACAACTGTACATCTGGTTAGGGAGGCTGAGATTCAACTCAGAAGATCGCGTCTTCACCTTATTCCCCTTGAGCTAAGGACACGCAGTCCTCGCCCAATCACTCTGGTAATTCTTCAAGGTAGACTTCCAAACCTTCATAGACTTCATTCACCGGCGATCCACAATGACTCTTGGATGCTCAGAACGCGACGCCTAACCGGCTGGAGGATTCACAGTCCTCAAGTGTAACAAGTCTTCAGGTCACGCAGGCAGAAAGACTTCAGTGATGCCTAACACTCTTTGGCTCTGGGTGTTTGGGCTTGGTCCTCGCAAGGATTTCTCTCTCTCAAAAGCTTCGGAGGTGGGTGTTGGGGAACGTAGTAATTTCAAAAAAATTCCTACGCACACGCAAGATCATGGTGATGACATAGCAACGAGAGGGGAGAGTGTATGTCCACGTACCCTCGTAGACCGTAAGCGGAAGCGTTATAACAACGCTGTTGATGTAGTCGTACATCTTCACGATCCGACCGATCCAAGTACCGAACGCACGGCACCTCCGAGTTCAGACACGCTCAGCTCGATGACGATCCCCGGCTCCGATCCAAAAAGCGTCGGGGATGAGTTCCACAAGACGACGGCGTGGGACGATGATGATGCTCCACCGGCGAGGGCTTCGCCTAAGCTCTGCTGACGATATGACCGAAGTGGAATATGGTGGATGGGGCACCGACACGGCTAAGGAACGATCACGTAGATCAACTTGTGTGTCATGGGGTGCCCCTTGCCCCGTATATAAAGGAGGGAGGGGAGGTGCGGCCGGCCCTCCTAGGGGCGCGCGAGGAGTCCTACTCCCACCGGGAGTAGGACTCCCCTCTGCCTTGTTGGAGAAGGAAAGGGGAGGGAAAGAGAAGGGGCGCTGCCCCCTCTCCTTGTCCTATTCGGACTAGGGGAGGGGCACGCAGCCTGCCCCGGCCGGCCCTCCTCTTCTCCCTCATGGCCCACTAAGGCCCAATATCCCCGGGAGGTTCCAGTAACCCCGGTGTTCCGAAAATTCCGATTTCATCCTAACCTTTCGATATCCAAATATAGGCTTCCAATATATCAATCTTTATGTCTCGACCATTTCGAGACTCCTTGTCATGTCCGTGATCACATCCGGACTCAACAAACTTCGGTACATCAAAACTTATAAACTCATAATAAACATCATCGTAACGTTGTTGCGTGCGGACCCTACGGGTTCGAGAACTATGTAGACATGACCTAGAACTATTCTCGGTCAATAACCAATAGCGGAACCTGGATGCCCATATTGGTTCCTACATATTCTTCAAGATCTTTATCGGTCAAACCGCATAACGACATACGTTGTTCCATTTGTCATCGGTATGTTACTTACCCGAGATTCGATCGTCGGTATCCAATACCTAGTTCAATCTCGTTACCGCAAGTCTCTTTACTCGCTCCGTAATACATCATCTCACAACTAACTTATTAGTTGCAATGCTTGCAAGGCTTATGTGATGTGTGTTACCGAGAAGGCCTAGAGATACCTCTCCGACAATCGGAGTGACAAAACCTAATCTCAAATACGCCAACCCAACATGTACCTTTGGAGACACCTGTAGTACTCCTTTATAATCACCCGATTACGCTGTGACGTTTGGTAGCACCAAAGTGTTCCTCCGTAAACGGAGTTGCATAATCTCATAGTTACAGGAACATGTATAAGTCATGAAGAAAGCAATAGCAATATACTAAACGATCAAGTGCTAGGCTAACGGAATGGGTCATGTCAATCACATCATTCTCCTAATGATGTGATCCCATTAATCAAATAACAACACATGTCTATGGTTAGGAAACATAAACATCTTTGATTAATGAGCTAGTCAAGTAGAGGCATACTAGTGACTATATGTTTGTCTATTTATTCACACATGTATTATGTTTCCGGTTAATACAATTCTAGCATGAATAATAAACATTTATCATGATATGAGGAAATAAATAATAACTTTATTATTGCCTCTAGGGCATATTTCCTTCAGCCTCCCACTTGCACTAGAGTCAATAATCTAGTATTACACAAGAATGATTCTAACACCCATGGAGTCTTGGTGCTGATCATGTTTTGCTCGAGGAAGAGGCTTAGTCAACGGTCTGCAATATTCAGATCCGTATGTATCTTGCAAATCTCTATGTCTCCCACTTGGACTTGGTCCCGAATGGAATTGAAGCGTCTCTTGATATGCTTGGTCCTCTTGTGAAATCTGGATTCCTTTGCCAAGGCAATTGCACCAAGATTGTCACGTAAGATCTTCATTGGTTCCGATGCACTAGGTATGACACCTAGATCGGAAATGAACTCTTTCATCCGACTCCTTCATTTGCTGCTTCCGGCAGCTATGTACTCCGCTTCACATGTAGATCCCGCCACGACGCTTTGTTTAGAACTGCACCAACCGACAGCTCCACCGTTTAATAAAAACACGATCCGGTTTGCGATTTAGAATCGTCCGGATCGGTGTCAAAGCTTGCATCGACGTAACCATTTACGACTAGCTCTTTGTCACCTCCATATCGAGAAACATATCCTTAGTCCTTTTCGTATTTCAGGATGTTCTTGACCGCTGTCCATGATCCACTCTGGATTACTTTGGTACCTTCCTGCCAAGCTTATTGCTAAGCATACGCGTCGGTCTGGTACACAGCATTGCATACATGATAGAGCCTATGGCTGAAGCATAGGAACATCTTTCATTTTCTCTCTATCTTCCGATGTGGTCGGGCATTGAGTCGACTCAATTTCACACCTTGTAATACAGGTAAAATCCTTTCTTTGCCTGATCCATTTTGAACTTTTTCAAAACTTTATCAAGGTATGTGCTTTGTGAAAGTCCAATTAAGCGCCTTGATCTATCTCTATAGATCTTGATGCCCAATATGTAAGCAGCTTCACCGAGGTCTTTCATTGAAAAACTTTTATTCAAGTATCCTTTTATGCTATCTAGAAATTCTATATCATTCCCAATTAATAATATGTCGTCACATATAATATCGTAAATGCTACGAGCTCCCACTCACTTTCTTGTAAATACAAGGCTTCTCCAAAAGTCTCAGATAAAACCATATGCTTTGATCACACTATCAAAGCGTTTATTCCAACTCCGAGAGGCTTGCACTGACCATAAATTGATCATCGGAGCTTGCACACTTTGTTAGCACCTTTTGGATCAACAAAACCTTCTGGTTGCATCATATACAACTCTTCTTCTAGAAATCCATTCAAGAATGCAGTTTTACATCCATTTGCCAAATTTCATAATCATAAAATGCAGCAATTGCTAACATGATTCGGACAGACTTAAGCATCGCTACGGTGAGAAAGTCTCATCGTAGTCAACCCTTGAACTTGTCGAAAACCTTTTGCAACAAGTCGAGCTTTATAGACAGCTACATTACCATCGCGTCGGTCTTCTTCTTAAAGATCCATTTATTCTCAATGGCTTGCCGATCATCGGGCAAGTCAACCAAAGTCCATACTTTGTTCTCATACATGGATCCCATCTCAGATTTCATGGCTTCCAGCCATTTTATGAATCTGGGCTCACCATTGCTCCTTCATAGTTTGTAGGTTCACCATGGTCAAGTAACATGACTTCGAGAATAGGATTACCGTACCACTGCACGGATCTTACTCTAGTTGACCTCGTGAGTTCAAGAGAAACTTGATCTGAACTTTCATGATCATCATCATTAACTTCCTCACTAATTGGTGTAGGTGTCACAGAACCGATTTCGTGATGAACCATTTTCCAATAAGGGAGCTGGTACTGTTACCTCATCAAGTTCTACTTTTCTCCCACTCACTTCTTTCGAGAGAAACTCCTTCTCTAGAAAGGATCCATTCTTAGCAACGAATGTCTTGCCTTCGGATCTGTGATAGAAGGTGTACCCAACTGTTTCCTTTGGGTATCCTATGAAGACACATTTTTCCGATTTGGGTTCAAGCTTATCAGGTTGAAGTTTTTTCACATAAGCATCGCAGCCCCAAACTTTCAGAAACGACAACTTTGGTTTCTTGCCAAACCATAGTTCATAAGGAGTCGTCTTAACGGATTTTGATGGTGCCCTATTTAACGTGAATGCGGCCGTCTCCAAAGCATAACCCCAAAACGATAGCGGTAAATCGGTAAGAGACATCATAGATCGCACCATATCTAGTAAAGTACGATTACGACGTTCGGACACACCATTACGCTGTGGTGTTCAAGGTGGCGTTAGTTGCGAAACTATTCTGCAATGTTTCAAATGTAGACCAAACTCGTAACTCAAATATTCTCCTCCACGATCAGATCATAGAAATTTTATTTTCTTGTTACGATGATTTTCAACTTCACTCTGAAATTCTTTGAACTTTTCAAATGTTTCAGATTTATGCTTCATTAAAAAGATATACCCATATCTGCTTAAATCATCTGTGAAGGTGAGAAAATAACGATATCCGCCACGAGCTTCAACATTCATCGGACCACATACATCTGTATGTATGATTTCCAACAAATCTGTTGCTCTCTCCATAGAACCGGAGAACGGTGTTTTACTCATCTTGCCTATGAGGCACGGTTCGCAAGTACCAAGTGATTCATAATCAAGTGATTCCAAAAGTCCATCAGTATGGAGTTTCTTCATGCGCTTTACACCGATATGACCTAAATGGCAGTGCCACAAATAAGTTGCACTATCATTATTAACTTTGCATCTTTTGGCTTCAACATCATGAATATGTGTATTACTACTATCGAGATTTAATAAAAATAGACCATTCTTCAAGGGTGCATGACCATAAAAGATATTACTCATATAAATAGAACAACCATTATTCTCTGATTTAAATGAATAACCGTCTTGCATCAAACAAGATCCAGATATAATGTTCATGCTCAACGCTGGCACCAAATAACAATTATTTAGGTCTAAAACTAATCCCGAAGGTAGATGTAGAGGTAGCGTGCCGACCGCGATCACATCGACTTTGGAACCGTTTCCCACGCGCATCGTCACCTCGTCCTTTGCCAGTGCTCGCTTATTCCGTAGTCCCTGTTTTGAGTTGCAAATATTAGCAATGAACCAGATCAAATACCCAAAAGTGCTACTACGAGCTCTAGTAAGGTACACATCAATAACATGTATATCACATATACCTTTGTTCACCTTGCCATCCTTCTTATCCGCCAAATACTTGGGGCAGTTCCGCTTCCAAGGACCAGTTTGCTTGCAGTAAAAACACTCGGTTTAGGCTTAGGTCCAGACTTGGGTTTCTTCTCTTGAGCAGCAACTTTCTTGCTGTTTTTTGAAGTTCCCTTCTTCTTCCCTTTGCCCTTTTTCTTGAAACTAGTGGTCTTGTTGACCATCAACACTTGATGTTCTTTCTTGATTTCTACCTCTGCAGCTTTTAGCATTGCGAAGAGCTCGGGAATTGTCTTGGTCATCCCTTGCATATTATAGTTCATCACGAAGCTCTTGTAGCTTGGTGGCGTGATTGGAGAATTCTGTCAATGACACTATCATCCGGAAGATTAACTCCCGTTGAATCAAGTGATTATTATACCCGACATTTTGAGTATATGTTCACCGATGTAACTATTCTCTTCCATCTTGCAGCTATAGAACTTATTGGAGACTTCATATCTCTCAATCCGGGCATTTGCTTGAAATATTAACTTCAACTCTTGGAACATCTCATATGCTCCATGACGCTCAAAACGTCATTGAAGACACGGTTCTAAGCCGTAAAGCATGGCACATGAACTATAGAGTAGTCATCGCTTTGCTCGCCAGACGTTCACAACTTCGGCGTTGCTCTCGCAAGCAGCTGCACCCAGCGGTGCTTCCAGGACGTAATTCTTCCATGCAGCAATGAGGATAATCCTCAAATTACGGACCCAGTCCGTGTAATTGCTACCATCATCTTTCAACTTTGCTTTCTCAAGGAACGCATTAAAATTCAACGGAACAACAGACGAGCCATCTATCTACAATAAACATAGACAAGCAAAATACTATCGGTACTAAGTTCATGATAAATTTAAGTTCAATTAATCATATTACTTAAGAACTCCCACTTAGATAGACATCTCTAGTCATCTAAGTGATTACGTGATCCAAATCAACTAAACCATAACCGATCATCACGTGAGATGGAGTAGTTTTCAATGGTGAACATCACTATGTTGATCATATCTACTATATGATTCACGCTCAACCTTTCGGTCTCCGTGTTCCGAGGCCATATCTGCATATGCTAGGCTCGTCAAGTTTAACCTGAGTATTCTGCGTGTGCAAAACTGGCTTGCACCCGTTGTAGATGGACGTAGAGCTTATCACACCCGATCATCACGTGGTGTCTCAGGCACGACGAACTTTGGCAACGGTGCATACTCGGGAGAACACGATTGATAATTTTAGTGAGAGATCATCTTAAAATGCTACCGTCAACCAAAGCAAGATAAGATGCATAAAGGATAAACATCACATGCAATCAATATAAGTGATATGATATGGCCATCATCATCTTGTGCTTGTGATCTCCATCTCCGGCACCGTCATGATCACCATCGCCACCGGTGCGACACCTGATCTCCATCGTAGCATCGTTGTCGTCTCGCCAACTATTGCTTCTCGACTATCGCTACCGCTTAGTGATAAAGTAAAGCAATTACATGGCGTTGCATTTCATACAATAAAGCGACAACCATATGGCTCTCGCCAGATTGCGATAACTCGGTTACAAAAATGATCATCTCATACAATAAAATATAGCATCACGTCTTGACCATATCACATCACAACATGCCCTGCAAAAACAAGTTAGACGTCCTCTACTTTGTTGTTGCAAGTTTTACGTGGCTGCTACGGGCTGAGCAAGAACCGTTCTTACCTCGCATCAAAATCATAACGATAGTTTGTCAAGTTGGTGCTGTTTTAACCTTCGCAAGGACCGGGCGTAGCCACACTCGGTTCAACTAAAGTGAGAGAGACAGACACCGCCGGTCACCTTTAAGCAACGAGTGCTCGGCGGTGAAACCAGTCTCGCGTAAGCGTCTGCGTAATGTCGGTCCGGCTGCTTCATCTCACAATACCGCTGAACCAAAGTATGACATGCTGGTAAGCGATGACTTATACCGCCCACAACTCACTTGTGTTCTACTCGTGCATATGACATCAACGCATAAAACCAGGCTCGATACCATCTGTTGGGGAACGTAGTAATTTCAAAAAATTCCTACGCACACGCAAGATCATGATGATGACATAGCAACGAGAGGGAGAGTGTATGTCCACGCACCCTCGTGAGACCGTGGCGAAGCGTTATAACAACGCTGTTGATGTAGTCGACGTCTTCACGATCCGACCGATCCAAGTACCGAATGCACGGCACCTCCGAGTTCAGCACACGCTCAGCTCGTTGACGATCCCGGGCTCCGATCCAGCAAAGCGTCGGGGATGAGTTCCACAAGACGACGGCGTGGTGGCGATGATGATGCTCCACCGGCGCGGGGCTTCACCTAAGCTCATGACGATATGACCAAGTGGAATATGGTGGATGGGGCACCGCACACGGCTAAGGAACGATCACGTAGATCAACTTGTGTGTCATGGGGTGCCCCTTGCCCGTATATAAAGGAGGGAGGGGGAGGTGCGGCCGGCCCTCCTAGGGTGTGCCTGGAGGAGTCCTACTCCCACCGGGAGTAGGACTCCCCCCTCTCTTGCCTTGTTGGAGAAGGAAAGGGGGAGGGGAAAGAGGAAGGGGGGCGCCGCCCCCCCTCTCCTTGTCCTATTCGGACTAGGGGGGGAGGGGGCGCGCGGCCTGCCCTGGTCGGCCCTCCTCTTCTCCCTCATGGCCCACTAAGGCCCAATATCCCCCGGGAGGGTTCCGGTAACCCCCCGGTGTTCCGGAAAATTCCCGATTTCATCCGGAACCTTTCCGATATCCAAATATAGGCTTCCAATATATCAATATTTATGTCTCGACCATTTCGAGACTCCTTGTCATGTCCGTGATCACATCCGGGACTCCGAACAAACTTCGGTACATCAAAACTTATAAACTCATAATAAACTGTCATCGTAACGTTAAGCGTGTGGACCCTACGGGTTCGAGAACTATGTAGACATGACCTAGAACTATTCTCGGTCAATAACCAATAGCGGAACCTGGATGCCCATATTGGTTCCTACATATTCTTCGAAGATCTTTATCGGTCAAACCGCATAACGACATACGTTGTTCCTTTGTCATCGGTATGTTACTTACCCGAGATTCGATCGTCGGTATCCAATACCTAGTTCAATCTCGTTACGCAAGTCTCTTTACTCGCTTCGTAATACATCATATCACAACTAACTTATTAGCTGCAATGCTTGCAAGGCTTATGTGATGTGTGTTACCGAGAAGGCCTAGAGATACCTCTCCGACAATCGGAGTGACAAAACCTAATCTCAAATACGCCAACCCAACATGTACCTTTGGAGACACCTGTAGTACTCCTTTATAATCACCCGATTCGTTGTGACGCTTGGTAGCACCAAAGTGTTCCTCCGTAAACGGAGTTGCATAATCTCATAGTTACAGGAACATGTATAAGTCATGAAGAAAGCAATAGCAATATACTAAACGATCAAGTGCTAGGCTAACGGAATGGGTCATGTCAATCACATCATTCTCCTAATGATGTGATCCCATTAATCAAATAACAACACATGTCTATGGTTAGGAAACATAACCATCTTTGATTAATGAGCTAGTCAAGTAGAGGCATACTAGTGACTATATGTTTGTCTATTTATTCACACATGTATTATGTTTCCGGTTAATACAATTCTAGCATGAATAATAAACATTTATCATGATATGAGGAAATAAATAATAACTTTATTATTGCGTCTAGGGCATATTTCCTTCAGTGGGTTGCTCTCAAACGACAAAAGCCGTGCACTAACTCTGAGCAGCCACCAATTTATGGTGTAGGGGGTGGGATATTTATAGCCCCTAGGCAACCTGACCTGATTTGTCCGAAATGACCCTGGGTCACTAAGGAACTGACACGTGTTCCAACGGTCAGATTTCAAACACACGCGGCAGCTTGACTTGGGCTACAAGTAAAGCTGACTCGTCCAGCTCTGGATAAGATTTGCTCTCATTGTCTTCGCTCGAAGACATAGGATTTTGGTTGAGCATCACTTCACTCACTCTGACTTTGTTCACTGGGACCCCACTTAACAGTACGGTGGTTCCTATGACTCAACAAAGAAGAAAAGGAAACAACTAAGTCTTCGCGCTCCATAGTCTTCCCGCAATGTCTTCTCTTGTCATAGTCTTCAATGTGAATATCTTCACATACCACCATTGTCTTCAATGTCTTCATACATTTTTAGGGGTCATCTCCGGTAGGTAAACCGAATCAATGAAGGACTACTACCTGTGTTATCCTACAATTCTTACAAACACATTAGTCCCTCAACCAGGTTTGTCATCAATACTCCAAAACCAACTAGGGGTGGCACTAGATGCACTTACAGTTACAAGTTGAGAAGCTTATTACTCTTGGGTGCTTGGTACCCTTGAGCTTGTTCCTCTTGGGTGCTTGGGTGACCTAGACGGTTGGTGGTGTTCGAAGCTCAATCATTGTGGTGTAAAGCTCCGGGAAAGCGTCGGTGTCTCCAATTAGGTTATGGAGATCGCCCCGAGCAATTTAACGGGTACCGGTGACCGCCCCCAAGGGTTGCCATTTGTACGGGTTCGGTGACCGCCCTCAAGGGTCCCTTAGTGGAATCACGGCATCTTGCATTGTGCGAGGCGTGAGGAGATTACAGTGGCCCTAGTTGCTTCTTGGGAGCATTGTGCCTCCACACCGCTCCAAACGGAGATTAGCATCCGCAAGGGTGTGAACTTCGGGATACATCGTCGTCTCCGCGTGCCTCGGTTTTTTACGGGTTACCCGAGCCCTTTACTTATGCACTTTACTTTGTGATAGCCATATTGTTTCTTGTCATATATCTTGCTATCACCTAGTAGTATATCTTGCTTAGCATAAGTTGTTGGTGCACATAGGTGAGCCTAGTTGTTGTAGGTTTTGTGCTTGACAAATTAACCGCTAGGTTTATTCCGCATTTGTTCAAGCCTAAACCACAATTATTTAAAGCGCCTATTCACCCACCCCCGCTAGGCGACATCCACGATCTTTCAATTGGTATCAGAGCCTCGAATCTCTTTATAGGGCTTAACCGCCTAGAGAGTAAGGATGTCTACTGGGGGTTTAGGATTCTCTGACACTCTTAGTTCCAATGGCACAAATTTTGATGTTTGGGTAATTAGCATTCTTAATATCTTTAGGGTCATGGACCCAAGTTTAGAGCTAATTGTAGATATGGGTTTTTCTCCTCCAAAGGATCCCCAAAGATTATCTTTAGAGGATGAGAAAAACTCTTATCTCAATGCTCAAGCTTCTAATGTGCTTTTTGATGCTTTGAGCAATGTAGTTATATTTCAACTCATGCCGTTCCGGGATGCTCATGTGTTGTGAACAAAGCTTCAAGATAAATATGGTGTGTCCAAGTTTTGTGGGGATGATTGTTCTCCCTCCACATCCGGCCATGCTGCCTTCTCAACTTCTTCTACTTCACCTACATGTGGACTGCCACAAGGTAATGATATGCTGAGTAGTGGTGTTCATTGCAATGATGATAGTGGGCGTATCGTTGATGATTCCTCATCACTATCTTATTGCAATGCCCCATCTTTGGACTTCAACACTTCGAGCTCTCTAAATGTTTCACATGCTTGTGTTGATAGTCCTTGCATATCATGTAGAAATTGCTTTACTAAATCTCATGATGATATGCTTGCTATTTCTTGTTGCCATGATAAAAGTGCATCTTTTTCCTCAAATTGTTGTCCTAACAATGTAGAGGAAACCCAACACCCCGTGGAACAAGATGTGGTCTTGAAAGGTGCCTCAAGGGATCCTACATCATCATCGATTGCGTTTTGCCTTATGGCTAAGGCTTCAAAGGTATCTCCCACTTTGAATCCCAATATATCTTGTGATGATATTGATGATGACAAGAATGATGATGATGATGTTGATAGTGATGAAGAGAATGATAATGTTGCCTCCTTAAAAATTAAGGGGGAAATGATTTTTAAAGCTCTTCATAAGAATAAAATTGCTTGTTCCAACTTCATGGAAATCATGTCTATTGCTATTTAGGGCAAAAATATATTGATGAGTTGGAATCTCGTCTTGAGGAGCATGATGTCACCATTGAGAAAATGGAAGGTCATGAGCGTGATTACGCTTATGAGATTGCGGACCTCTCCCAAGCTCTTGAACTTGAACAAACCACCAAGGAATCTCTTGAGGAGACTTTTGCTCTAGAATTATCTAGAGTGAAGGAATTTCATGATAGAGCTCTTGAGGTGGCCAATGTTTTTGAAACTAAAAATGCTAAGCTTGAAGTTTCCCATGCTAGACTCCTTGAGGATTTTGAGCACCTCGAAAATGACTCAAGGGTCATAAAGGGTGAGCTCATCAAACTCACCGAGTCTCATGCTCAACTTAAAGCTTCATATTCAAAAGAGCTTGTAAAGATTCCTTCTCCTCTTGCTTTTATTGATGATGCTTGTGCTACTAACTCTATTACTTGTGAAGCATCCATTTTGAAGGAGGAAGAGAGTCAATGAAAAGCTCTCAAACTCTCATGATGATCTTCTAGTATCCCATAATGTGCTAAAGATGGCTCATGAGGCCATGCTTGCTAAGGTAACATCTAGTGAGCCTCATGTGGATACTAGCACTACTTCTAGTCAAAATGCTATATTGCTATGTGCTAGTCCTTGTAATTCATCTACTCACAATGTTGATACATCTTGTGATGAATTGCTTTCCTTGCCTTGTTGCTCTAACGATGAAGCTTATACTTCCTCTAGTACTTGTGTTGAGACTAACCATGTAGAGGAAATCAAAGAGCTCAAGGCCCAAGTCACTTCTTTGAATAAAGACTTGTAAAAGTGTCATGAAGGGAAGGCCACACTCAACAATATATTGAGTGTGCAAAAATCCCCCAATGATAAAGGTGGACTTGGATTCAACTCCAATAAGAAGAATAAGTCCAAGAGCAGCAAGAAGAAGGGTCAAAAACAAGTCAAGAATTCGGCCAAGATCATTTGCTTCAAGTGCAAAATTAAAGGGCATCATGTTAGATCTTGCTCTTTGAAGAAGAAGGCCATTAGTGACAAGCAACAAGGGAAGCGGCCACAAGTTCATTCTCATGCTCAACCTCAAGTTGAAGAAAGGCATCTTCCCAAGAAAACTCAAGCTAATGCTTCTCAAGTTGAGAAATCAAGTGAGAAGAAAGTGAAGAGTAGACGTTGCTACCTATGTCGTGAGAAAGGTCACCTTGCTTCCTCATGCACTAGTGGTAACTTATCCAACCCAATTATTATTGATGATATCTACTCTCTTTGGAAGGATAAGGTTGGCAATGTCTTTGCCAAAGTTGTTGGTACTCAAAGTGGTGTCAAGAAAAGAACCATTTGGGTAGCCAAACCTATTGTGACTAACCTCTTAGGACTCAACTTGGTTGGGGACCAACTTGCTCAAACTTGATCAATAGGTGTTGATGGAGAGCATTGGAGACTTGTCCACATCATGAAGAATTAAGGGATCTTCATCATTCATATTGTCTCAAGCCAAGTCAATTGGGTTATCAAGTTTCTATCTTATACCCAATGTGCCTTCTTGCGGTAACTCGTACTTAAATTGTTTACATTGAAATTTACTTGCCCCTTTGCATGTTTTGGTTTTGTTCCTTGCATGTGGTTGTATATATTGTGCCTCCAATTTCCTTATCTTGAGTAATCAAGTATCTGTGTGTTGGTTTGCACATCATGTACGTGTGTGTAGTGTGTTGAGCCTTTGCGCATATTGTTTGTATGTTAGTTGGCTCTTGTGAGAGATTAATGGAACATCCCATTTTGGGGGAGTGATGTGCTTTGTGAACCTCACGTTCCCATAAATGTGTGTACATGAGGAATACCACCTAGTATTGATATTGCAAGCTTATCTAGTCACTATGTGGTATGTCTTCTCATGAGAAATTCAAATTCTAAATAGTCCATTAATTATCTCTTGTTGGATCCTCTTATTGCCTCTTGTTAAGTTTTCTTTAGTTGGTATCACATTATGGGGGAGTAATATGCTATGTATATTACTAGCCTAGAAAATGTGTACATTTGAGATATTGTCACCTAGTGTTGATATTGTAGATTATCTTATTCCTAGGTGGCATGTTAGCTCTACAAGTTGCAATTTGCTTGTGTTTGGTGTGAAGATGATGTTGGATATCCTTGCTATCTACCAACAGGAATTATTTCCAAATACTTCTTGTCTTATGACAATTGGTACTCACTTATGTGTGGTAGAAATTATTGATCATCTTTACATTGGCCTTTGCTTTTATTTACCTTATCTCATGCCTAGGATTGTGTCAACTCCCATTGTATCCCATACCACTTGTGGATCTTGTTATTTCCTTGAGCTTGTATAGTGTTTGTATAGATATAGTGAAAGTGGTGATCCCATCTTGTGCGTTTTGTATTTAAATGCAAATTCTCTATAATGCACAATGCTTGGGGAGCTATCCTATTTTTCTTAGAACGCTCACCTTGTGATCCTTATCAAGTGTATGTTGGTGGAATGCAAACCGTTTCTTTTTGGTACTTTGTGCCATCATGAAACTTTATAGAGCACTTGGTTTGTTTGGAACCATTCTCTCTTTTGGGAGTTTGACATCTTTCTTTTTGCGTGTATCATTGGATATCTAATTCCTTGATGTATCTTTCATTTGATATACTCCAAGTGTTGATTTATTCTTTGTATCTCTTCTTCACTTGGTATTTCTTTGTCAATTGGTATCAGTTCTTGAAAGTATTGAGCATGCATATTAACTTCATGTAGTTTCTTTGGCATGCTTTCCTTCTTTGACACAATATATAGGGGAAACTCCACCAAGTCTCAAATTGGATGAGATGTGCATGAAATTCATTTTCATATCTCTGTGCACATATTTATGTGGAGTTTGTCCTATGTATTGTTGGTTCTCTAACTCTTTGTTCCCAATGAGTTTGGGTACCATTTTGTCTGTGTTGTTGTTCTAGGGACAATTGGAGATGCATTGGATAATCGGCTCACTCACAAGGAAGGTGGTGTCACCATGTGCTTATTGGAGTCAAGCTAGGATGATCAATTAACTACTATCTACTACCTTCAATTGGTTTCTTCTACATCCTTCCAATGATATCTCGGTAACAAGTATCTACTCATGCATTTTTTTTCTTGCATTCAACCTTGTGTAGGTTGCATTTTGGCATGATATTCATTCCATCTTGTGATACTTGTTTACTTTCTCAAAGCATCTCAATGATGATCTCATGTTGCTAGTTGTGATGTCTTTGATGGGTGTGTGGTAGGAATTCATTTATATACTATAAGACCATATCTAGCCATGTGCTATGCTTCCAAGCAAATATATTATTGGTATATGTATGACTTCCTTTTGTATATCTTGTTTCTTTGTGTTGTAACTATTTCGGGTGTACATCATTCTTTGTAGATATATATCATCATGATTTCGTCTACCTAGAACCTTATACACTTGAGAGAAATTACATCTCTAGATGATATCCTTTCTTTCACGTCCACCTTGTCCTTCTTATGTTATTTCTTTTGTGGCTCCGTGAAAGCTTTTGCCTTGAGTGCGTGTCTTGTCTCGTTGCATCTTAATGCACTCTTGTGTGGTGATGATTATTTTCCTCATGCTTGTCTTTACGAGGCTTTTGACATCTTAATTGGTATCCCTCGTCTTGATGAGGCTTTCATCTTCTATCTTCACCATGGGTTGTCGCAAGCTTTGTTGTTATCTTTTTAGTGAGCTTGTGAACCCATTTGCTAGTTGGGTGTGTGTGGGGAGGACATGTCATGCACCGTGTATCTCATTTATCCAAGACTATGTTGATGCTTAATGCTCATCCTTATTTTAGTCTTCTCAAGTGCTTTGCCATGACTCACACACATCATTTTGGTTGAGCCTATTCTTAAGTTGCCTCTTTTACATGTTGCTCAACCATGTGTTTGTTGCTTGTGCTAGGCTTTGTTTCCTACATGCTCACTTACACTTGTTTGTGAGTTTCTATTGATTTTAGAGGAGTGATGATCCTATTTTGTGCACTTGGTATCCTAATGCAAATATTCTAAGGAGTGCACAAATCATGGGGAGCTTCACTAGTGTCTTTAGAAAACTCCATTGCTCTCTTGCACTTGTCGTGAGGTTCTATTGATCTTGGGGGAGTGATGATCCTATTTTGTGATCGGTCTATCCAATTACAAAACTAAATTGTGCACAAATCATGGGGAGCTTCTCTAGTTTCTCTAGAACACTCCTTTGCTCATATGATTGAAGGAAATATGCCCTAGAGGCAATAATAAAGTTATTATTTATTTCCTTATTTCATGATAAATGTTTATTATTCATGCTAGAATTGTATTAACCGGAAACATAATACATGTGTGAATACATAGACAAACAGAGTGTCACTAGTATGCCTCTACTTGACTAGCTCGTTGATCAAAGATGGTTAAGTTTCCTAGCCATAGACATGAGTTGTCATTTGATTAACGGGATCACATCATTAGGAGAATGATGTGATTGACATGACCCATTCCGTTAGCCTAGCACTTGATCGTTTAGTATGCTGCTATTGCTTTCTTCATGACTTATACATGTTCCTGTAACTATGAGATTATGCAACTCCGTTTACGGAGGAACACTTTGGTGCTACCAAACGTCACAACGTGAATGGGTGATTATAAAGGAGTACTACAGGTGTCTCCAAAGGTACATGTTGGGTTGGCGTATTTGAGGTTAGGTTTTGTCACTCGATTGTCGGAGAGGTATCTCGGGCCCTCTCGGTAATGCACATCACATAAGCCTTGCAAGCATTGCAACTAATAAGTTAGTTGTAAGATGATGTATTACGGAACGAGTAAAGAGACTTACCGTAACGAGATTGAACTAGGTATTGGATACCGACGATCGAATCTCGGGTAAGTAACATACCGATGACAAAAGGAACAACGATGTCGTTATGCGGTTTGACCGATAAAGATCTTCAGAGAATATGTAGGAACCAATATGGGCATCCAGGTTCCGCTATTGGTTATTGACCGAGAATGGTTCTAGGTCATGTCTACATAGTTCTCGAACCCGTAGGGTCCGCACGCTTAACGCTTCGATGATGAGTTCATTATGAGTTTATAAGTTTTGATGTACGAAGGTTGTTCGAGTCCCGGATGTGATCACGGACATGACGAGGAGTCTCGAAATGATCGAGACATAAAGATTGATATATTGGAAGCCTATGTTTGGACTTGGAAAGGTTCCGATGAAAACAGGAAGTTACTGAACACCGGGGTTACGGAACCCCGGGGGTCAATGGGCCTTGATGGGCCATAGGGAGAAGAGGAAGGGCCGGCCAGGGCAGGCGCGCCCCTCCCCTCTAGTCCGAATAGGACAAGGAGAGGGGGCGCGCCCTTCCCTCTTCCCCTCCCCAATCCTAATCCAACTAGAAAGGGGGAGTCCTACTCGGTGGGAGTAGGACTCCTCCAGCGCCGCCTCTAGGGCTGGCCGCACCCCCTGCTCCTTTATATACGGGGCAGGGGGCACCCCAAGACACACAAGTTGATCTACGTGATCGTTCTTAGCCGTGTGCGTGCCCCCTCCACCATATTCCACTTCGGTCATATCGTCATGAGCTTAGGCGAAGCCCTGCGCCGTGAAGTCATATCGTCGCGAGCTTAGGCGAAGCCCTGCGTCGGTGGAGCATCATCATCGCCACCACGCCGTCGTCGTCGACGGAACTCATCCCCGACGCTTTGCTGGATCGGAGCCCGGGGATCGTCATCGAGCTGAACGTGTGCAGAATTCGGAGGTGCCATACGTTCGGTACTTGGATCGGTCGGATCATGAAGACGTACGACTACATCAACCGCGTTGTTATAACGCTTCCGCTTCGGGTCTCACGAGGCGTACGTGACGACACTCTCCCTCTCGTTGCTATGCCATCACCATGGTCTTGCGTGTGCGTAGGAAAAAATTTGAAATTACTACGTTCCCCAACAGTGGCATCCGAGCCTGGTTTTATGCGTTGATGTCATATGCACGAGTAGAACACAAGTGAGTTGTGGGCGATATAAGTCATACTGCTTACCAGCATGTCATACTTTGGTTCGGCGGTATTGTGAGATGAAGCGGCCGGACCGACATTACGCCAGACGCTTACGCGAGACTGGTTTCACCGCTCGAGCACTCGTTGCTTAAAGGTGACCGGCGGTGTCGGTTTCTCTCACTTTAGTTGAACCGAGTGTGGCTACGCCCGGTCCTTGCGAAGGTTAAAACAGCACCAACTTGACAAACTATCGTTGTGGTTTTGATGCGTAGGTAAGAACGGTTCTTGCTCAGCTCGTAGCAGCCACGTAAAACTTGCAACAACAAAGTAGAGGACGTCTAACTTGTTTTTGCAGGGCATGTTGTGATGTGATATGGTCAAGACGTGATGCTATATTTTATTGTATGAGATGATCATGTTTTGTAACCGAGTTATCGGCAATCGGCGGAGCCATATGGTTGTCGCTTTATTGTATGAAATGCAACGCCATGTAATTGCTTTACTTTATCACTAAGTAGTAGCGATAGTCGAGAAGCAATAGTTGGCGAGACGACAACGATGCTACGATGGATATCAAGGTGTCGCTACCGGTGACGATGGTGATCACGACGGTGCTTTGGAGATGGAGATCACAAGCACAAGATGATGATGGCCATATCATATCACTTATATTGATTGCATGTGATGTTTATCCTTTATGCATCTTATCTTGCTTTGATTGACGGTAGCATTATAAGATGATCTCTCACTAAAATTATCAAGAAGTGTTCTCCCGAGTATGCACCGCTATGAAAGTTCTTCGTCTTTGAGACACCACGTGATGATCGGTGTGATAGGCTCTAAGTTCAAATACAACGGGTGCAAAACAGTTGCGCACGCGAATACTCAGTTAAACTTGACGAGCCTAGCATATAACAGATATGGCCTCGGAACACGGAGACCGAAGGTCGACCGTGAATCATATAGTAGATATGATCAACATATTGATGTTCACTCGTTGAAACTACTCCATCTCACGTGACGATCGGACATGGTGTAGTTGATATGGATCACGTAATCACTTAGAGGATTAGAGGATGTCTATCTAAGTGGGAGTTCTTAAGTAATCTGATTAATTGAACTTTAATTTATCATGAACTTAGTCCTGGTAGTATTTTGCAAAATTATGTTGTAGATCAATAGCTCGCGTTGTTGCTTTCATATGTTTGTTTTGATATGTTCCTAGAGAAATTATGTTGAAAGATGTTAGTAGCAATGATGCGGATTGGATCCGTGATCTGAGGTTTATCCTCATTGCTGCACAGAAGAATTATGTCCTTAATGCACCGCTAGGTGACAGACCTATTGCAGGAGCAGATGCATACGTTATGAACGTTTGGCTAGCTCAATATGATGACTACTTGATAGTTTAGTGCACCATGCTTAAACGGCTTAGAATCGGGACTTCAAAGACGTTTTGAACGTCATGGACCATATGAGATGTTCCAGGAATTGAAGTTAATATGTCAAGAAAATACCCGAGTTGAGAGATATGAAGTCTGCAACAAGTTCTATAGCTAAAAGATGGAGGAGAATCGCTCAACTAGTGAGCATGTGCTCGGATTGTCTGGGTACTTCAATCGCTTGAATCAAGTGGGAGTTAATCTTCTAGATAAGATAGTGATTGACAGAATTCTCTAGTCACCATCACTAAGTTACTAGAACTTCGTGATGAACTATAGTATGCAAGGGATGACGAAAACAATTCCCAAGCTCTTCGCGATGCTAAAATCGACGAAGGTAGAAATCAAGGAAAATATCAAGTGTTGATGGTTGACAAGACCACTAGTCTCAAGGAAAAGGGCAAAGGGAAGAAGGGGAACTTCAAGAAGAACGGCAAGCAAGTTGCTACTCGAATGAAGAAGCCCAAGTCTGGACCTAAGCTCGAGACTAAGTGCTTTTGCTGCTGCCGAACTGGTCATCGAAGCGGAACTACCCCAAGTATTTGGCGGATAAGAAGGATGGCAAAGTGAACAAAGGTATATTTGATATACAGATTATTGATGTGGTATTTTACTAGTGTTCGTAGCAACCCCTCGGTATTTGATATTGGTTCAGTTGCTAAGAGTAGTAACTCGAAACGGGAGTTGCAGAATGAACAGAAACTAGTTGAAGGGGAAATGACGATGAGTGTTGGAAGTAGTTCCAGGATTGATATGATCATCATCGCACACTCCCTATATTTTCGGGATTAGTGTTAAACCTAAATAAATGTTATTTGGTGTTTGCGTTGAGCATGAATATGATTTGATCATGTTTATTGCAATACGGTTATTCATTTAAGTAAGAGAATAAATTGTTGTTCTGTTTACATGAATAAAACCTTATATGGTTACACACCCAATGAAAATGGTTCGTTGGATCTCGATCGTAGTGATACACATATTCATAATATTGAAACCAAAAGATGCAAAAGTTAATAATGATAGTGCAACTTATTTGTGGCAATCGCAGTTTAGGTCATATTGGTGTAAAGCGCATGAAGAAACTCCATACTTGATGGGATTTTGGAATCACTTGATTATGAATCACTTGATGCTTGCGAACCATGCCTTATGGGCAAGATGACTAAAGACTCCGTTCTCGGAACAATAGAGCGAGCAACCGACTTATTGGAAATAATACATACCGATGTATGCGATCCGATGAGTGTTGAGGCTCACAAGAAGTATCATTATTTTCGACCTTCACAGACGATTTGAGCAGATATGGGTATATCTACTTAATGAAACATAAGTCTGAAACGTTTGAAAAGTTCAAAGAATTTCAGAGTGAAGTTGAAAATCATCGTAACAAGAAAATAAAATGTCTACGATCTGATCGTGGAGGATAATATTTGAGTTACGAGTTTGGTCTACATTTCAAACAATGCGGAATGGTTTCGCAACTCACGCCACCCGGAACACCACAGCGTAATGGTGTGTCCGAACGTCATAACCGTACTTTTATTTGATATGGTGCGATCAATGATGTCTCTTACCGATTTACCACTATCGCTTTTGGGGTTATGCATTAGAGACAGCTACATTCACGTTAAAAGGGCACCATATAAATCCGTTGAGACGACACCGTATGAACTATGGTTTAGCAAGAAACCAAAGTTGTCGTTTCTTAAAGTTTGGGTTGCGATGCTTATGTGAAAAAGTTTCAACATGATAAGCTTGAACCCAAATCGGAAAAGTGCGTCTTCATAGGATACCCAAAATGTTGGGTACACCCTCTATCACAGATCCGAAAGGCAAGACAATCGTTGCCAAGAATGGATCCTTTCTAGAAAAGGAGTTTCTCTCGAAAGAAGTGAGTGGGAGGAAAGTAGAACTTGATGAGGTAATTGTACCTTCTACCTTATTGGAAAGTAGTTTATCACAGAAATCAGTTCCAGTGATTCCTACACCAATTAGTGAGGAAGTTAATGATGATGATCATAAAACTTCAGATCAAGTTGCTACCAAACCTCGTAGGTCTTCCAGAGTAAGATCCGCACCAGAGTGGTACGATAATCATGTTCTGGAAGTCATGTTACTAGACCATGATGAAACTACGAACTATGAGGAAGCGATGATGAGCCCAGATTCCGCAAAATGGCTTGAGGCCATGAAATCTGAGATGGGATCCATGTATGAGAACAAAGTATGGACTTTGGATGACTTGCCCGATGATCGGCAAGCCATAGAAAATAAATGGATCTTCAAGAGGAAGACGGACGTTGATAGCAGTGTTACTATCTACAAAGCCCGACTTGTTGCAAAAGGTTTTCGACAAGTTCAAGGTGTTGAATACGATGAGATTTTCTCACTCGTAGCGATGCTTAAAGTCTGTCCGAATCATGTTAGCAATTGCCACATTTTATGAAATCTGGCAAATGGATGTCAAAACTACATTCTTTAATGGATTTATTAAAGAAGAGTTGTATATGATGCAACCAGAAGATTTTGTCAATCCTAAAGGATCTAACAAAATGTGCAAGCTCCAGCGATCCATCTATGGACTGGTGCAAGCATCTCGGAGTTGGAATAAACGCTTTGATAGTGTGATCAAAGCATATGGTTTTATACAGGCTTTTGGAGAAAGCCTGTATTTACAAGAAAGTGAGTGGGAGCACTACAGCCTTTCTGATAAGTATATGTGAATGACATATTGTTGATCGGAAATAAATGTAGAATTATTCTGCAAAGCATAAAGGAGTGTTTGAAAGGAGTTTTTCAAAGAAAGACCTCGGTAAAGCTGCTTACATATTGAGCATCAAGATCTATTGAGATAGATCAAGACGCTTGAAAAGTTTTTCAATGAATACATACCTTGACAAGATTTTGAAGTAGTTCAAAATGGAACAGTCAAAGAAAAGTTCTTGCATGTGTTGCAAAGGTGTGAAATTGAGTAAGACTCAAATCCCGACCACGGCAGAAAATAGAAAAGAGAATGAAAGTCATTCCCTATGCCTCAGTCATAGGTTCTATAAAGTATGCTACGCTATGTACCAGACCTATTGTATACCTTGCTCTGAATTTGGGAAGAGAGTACAATAGTGATCTAGGAGTAGATCACTGGACATTGGTCAAGAACATCCTTAGTGAGGACTAAGTAAATATTTATCGATTATGGAGGTGATAAAAGAGCCCGTCGTAAAGAGTTACATCGGTGCAAGCTTTCACACCGATCCAGATGACTCTAAGTCTCAATCTGGACACATATTGAAAGTGGGAGCAATTAGCTAGAGTAGCTCCGTGCAGAGCATTGTAGACATAGAATATTTGCAAAATACATACGGCTCTGAATGTGGCAGACCCGTTGACTAAGCTTCTCTCACGAGCAAAACATGATCATACCTTAGTACTCTTTGGGTGTTAATCACATAGCGATGTGAACTAGATTATTGACTCTAGTAAACCCTTTGGGTGTTGGTCACATGACGATGTGAACTATGGGTGTTAATCACATACAGATGTGAATAGTAGTGTTGAATCACATGATGATGTGAACTAGATTATTGACTCTAGTGCAAGTGGGAGACTGAAGGAAATATGCCCTAGAGGCAATAATAAAGTTATTATTTATTTCCTTATTTCATGATAAATGTTTATTATTCATGCTAGAATTGTATAAACCGGAAACATAATACATGTGTGAATACATAGACAAACAGAGTGTCACTAGTATGCCTCTACTTGACTAGCTCGTTGATCAAAGATGGTTAAGTTTCTAGCCATAGACATGAGTTGTCATTTGATTAACGGGATCACATCATTAGGAGAATGATGTGATTGACATGACCCATTCCGTTAGCCTAGCACTTGATCGCTTAGTATGCTGCTATTGCTTTCTTCATGACTTATACATGTTCCTGTAACTATGAGATTATGCAACTCCGTTTACGGAGGAACACTTTGGTGCTACCAAACGTCACAACGTAATCGGGTGATTATAATGGAGTACTACAGGTGTCTCCAAAGGTACATGTTGGGTTGGCGTATTTCGAGATTAGGTTTTGTCACTCCGATTGTCGGAGAGGTATCTCTGGGCCCTCTCGGTAATGCACATCACATAAGCCTTGCAAGCATTGCAACTAATAAGTTAGTTGTAAGATGATGTATTACGGAACGAGTAAAGAGACTTACCGGTAACGAGATTGAACTAGGTATTGGATACCGACGATCGAATCTCGGGTAAGTAACATACCGATGACAAAAGGAACAACGTATGTCGTTATGCGGTTTGACCGATAAAGATCTTCGTAGAATATGTAGGAACCAATATGGGCATCCAGGTTCCGCTATTGGTTATTGACCGAGAATGGTTCTAGGTCATGTCTACATAGTTCTCGAACCCGTAGGGTCCGCACGCTTAACGTTTCGATGACAGTTCATTATGAGTTTATAAGTTTTGATGTACCGAAGGTTGTTCGGAGTCCCGGATGTGATCACGGACATGACGAGGAGTCTCGAAATGATCGAGACATAAAGATTGATATATTGGAAGCCTATGTTTGGACTTCGGAAAGGTTCCGGATGAAAACAGGAAGTTACCGGAACACCGGGGGGTTACCGGAACCCCCCGGGGGGTCAATGGGCCTTGATGGGCCATAGGGAGAAGAGGAAGGGCCGGCCAGGGGCAGGCCGCGCCCCCTCCCCTCTAGTCCTAATAGGACAGGAGAGGGGCGCGCCCTCCCTCTTCCCCTCCCCAATCCTAATCCAACTAGAAAAAGGGGGGGGAGTCCTACTCCCGGTGGGAGTAGGACTCCTCCAGGCGCGCCCCCCTAGGGCTGGCCGCACCCCTTGCTCCTTTATATACGGGGGCAGGGGGCACCCCAAGACACACAAGTTGATCTACGTGATCGTTCTTAGCCGTGTGCGGTGCCCCCCTCCACCATATTCCACTTCGGTCATATCGTCGCGGAGCTTAGGTGAAGCCCTGCGCCGGTGAAGTCATATCGTCGCGGAGCTTAGGCGAAGCCCTACGTCGGTGGAGCATCATCATCGTCACCACGCCGTCGTCGACGGAACTCATCCCCGACGCTTTCTTTGGATCGGAGCCGGGGATCGTCATCGAGCTGAACGTGTGCGAGAACTCGGAGGTGTCGTACGTTCGGTACTTGGATCGGTCGGATCGTGAAGACGTACGACTACATCAACCGCGTTGTTATAACGCTTCCTCTTTCGGTCTACGAGGGTACGTGGACAGACACTCTCCCCTCTCGTTGCTATGCCATCACCATGGTCTTGCGTGTGCGTAGGAAAATTTTTGAAATTACTACGTTCCCCAACAATCATAATATCTTTTATTCATGTGGCTCGTAGGATCATTGGTCTAGTTGGTTCAATTGGTATCTTTTTATAGCTTGCTTCAATCGGTATCTTTTGATTGCTTGATTGATTGTTTCTCTCTTTGTTATGTCTTTGTGGCATATCATTCTTTTGCAATCTTTGGGCCTCAATATAGTTTGTCTTCCTCCAAGTATTTACCGTTGGATATGTGTATTGCATTCCACTCTCTTGCGGAGAAATACACAATTTATGGAGAAACACAACTTATATTGGCATTCTAAGCTTTTCTCCCATTTTGGCAATCGATGCCAATGGGGGAGAAGTTTCAGAGAGTTTTGTGGAGGAGTTTAGAGAGTCATCTTTTCTTGCTTTGGTTGTGTTCCTAAGTGTTTGCACCTCATATGCATGCATTATTGGTTGTTGCATTGCATGGTGATGCATAATTCCTTGTATAAACTCTCTTGAAAGTGATTTTCATCAATTACCAAAATGGCGGAGATTGAAAGAACATGCGGTGCCCCCATGTTTGGTTTTGGTAATTGATGACAATCTCTATGGACTAATGGTTGCCTTGAGTTATATTTGAAGGTTTTGTCCATAGGTTTTTTCTTGGAATACATGTGTTGGTTTCAAGGAGAGTTTGTGTCGACCAAGGTGCTATTCAAGGAATTACCTTAAGATTGGTCTTGTGAGAGGTTGATCAAGACTAAGTCAAAGAGTGAATCAAGTTGATCAACACACAAAGCGTAGAAGATGTACCGAGAGGAATCAAGCGATCCCATGGTATGGTAAGCATTGTCAATTACGCTTTGTGTACTAACCCATGGTCTTCGTGAGAGTTCTTTGTGGGGTTAGGTTGCGGTGTGCAAGTTCAAGTGATGCATCACGAAGACATCAAGCGCTTGAAGCTTGCCATCAATTATGGCGACAATGGATTTGTGAAGATGTGCCGAAGAGTGGCTCACCCATAGTGGAGTATGGGGGAGCAACCTACTAGTCTTCACCGAGCCAACGCAATCAAGAAAGGTGGTCCAACTTGAGGAAGTCAAGATCATCTACATCTAGCTCAAGTGGACTTTGTGCAAGACAAAGGTTTGCCCTTGATAGGTTTTCTATTTTACCGGTCTCATGGTGGTTGTCGGGAGACTGGGTTATAGGATCGATTGTCGTACTATCAAGGGGGGCTCTTGATGAGAAACTTGATCGTGTCGTTCATAGAAAGCTCAAACCATTGCATCCTTGCATCATCTTTCTTGGTTCTTGTTTGGTGTTTCTCTTTGTAAGTTTGGAGCTTATGGTCATCTTGATGACAAGCTCGAGTTCATCGAAAACGGAATTCACTCATGCATCTTCTATGATGTTTTCGATGTTAGGGGTTATGCTGGTTCTTCTCTAATGGAGGGTTCACTCCTCTATATCCTAGGCATACCTCCCCTGCCTCTTCTTACTATAATCATATGAAGAAGTTATGGCTGTTTTGATGCTACTCGTCTTCCTCTATCCAACAAGCTTGAGTTTGCTCAATTCGGAGCTCATATGAAGAAGTTATGGCAGTTCTGGTTTTCTCTCTGCGGTAGTACCGCGGTCGGCAGCGGTAGTACCGCTTGTAGCGTCAAGCGGTAGTACCGCTCTACTACCGCCTCAATTTTGTCTTGCATTTCTTGTGTCGGGTTTCGCGGTAGTTGAGAGGTAGTACAGCTTATAAGCGGTACTACCTCTCCCCTCGAGTGGTAGTACCTCTTATAAGCGGTACTACCTCTCCCCGAGCAGTACTACCTCTCTGGCAGAACTTCAAATCGTGTTTTCTCTCTCGTTGGGCTGTTTTGACCATGCTAAGCGGTAGTACCGCTCCTCCAGCGGTAGTACCGCTCGTGGAGCGGTAGTACCGCTCATGTGCGGGCTGAGCACATAACGGTTGGATTCGTGAGGCCCTATAAAAGGGGGTCTTCTTCCCCAATGAACCTTATCCTTTGAGATCGTGTTCTTCCCCCATTGTTGACCTTCTTCGAGCTTGCTAACTCTCAATCCCTCCATGGATTCTTGCTAGTTTTGGGGGGAAGAGAGAGGAGATCTAGATCCACATTTCCACCAATCACTTTCTCCTCTATGTGAGGGGAACCCTTTGGATCTAGATCTTGGAGTTCTTTGTGTTCTCTTCTTCGTTCTTCCTCTCATTTTCCTCCCTAGCATTAGTTGCTTCAGTGGGATTTGGGAGAGAAGGACTTGGGCACTCAGTGTGCCCTTGCCATTGCATTTGGTGCATCGGTTTGAGTTCTCCACGGTGGTACGTGGAAGTTACAAGTTGAGAAGTTTATTACTCTTGGGTGCTTGGTACCCTTGAGCTTGTTCCTCTTGGGTGCTTGGGTGCCCTAGACGGTTGGTGGTGTTCGGAGCTCAATCATTGTGGTCTAAAGCTCCGGGCAAGCGTCGGGGTCTCCAATTAGGTTGTGGAGATCGCCCCGAGCAATTTGATCGTACCGTGACCGCCCCAAGGGTTGCCAAAGTGTACTGGTTCGGTGACCGCCCCCAAGGGTTGCCATTTATACGGGTTCGGTGACCGCCCTCAAGGGTGCCTTAGTGGAATCACGGCATCTTGCATTGTGCGAGGGCGTGAGGAGATTACGGTGGCCCTAGTGGCTTCTTGGGAGCATTGTGCCTCCACACCGCTCCAAACGGAGATTAGCATCCGCAAGGGTCTGAACTTCGGGATACATCGTCGTCTCTGCGTGCTTCGGTTATCTCTTACCCGAGCCCTTTATTTACGCACTTTACTTTGTGATAGCCATATTGTTTCTTGTCATATTTCTTGCTATCACCTAGTAGTTTATCTTGCTTAGCATAAGTTGTTGGTGCACATAGGTGAGCCTAATTATTGTAGGTTTTGTGCTTGACAAATTAACCGCTAGGTTTATTCCGCATTTGTTCAAGCCTAAACCGTAATTATTTAAAGCGCCTATTCACCTCCCCCCTCCCTCTAGGCGACATCCATGATCTTTCAGGATGCGAGGTCGGGCGCGTCGCTCCTTTTCTATTGTTGTTTGAGAACCATCCTCTGCTTTCCCTTTACACAGGATTTTGAGCGGAATCATTTTTCTACTACGTCGATAACACCCTGTTAACCAATTACAACCTAATCGAAGCAAACAAGAATGGGACTAAAGGAGCAATTCTGCTTTATGAATCATTTTTTTTTACTACCCGATAACACCCTATTAACCAATTACAACCCAAACGAAGCAAACAAGAATGGGACTAAAGGAGCAATTCCGCGTGATGAATGGGACCATTTTATTGCTGCAGTAACCTGGTTGATACCATATAACTGATGCGGAAGTGTTTACCCTAAAAATATACCGATGCAGAAGTTGCTAAAACGCTACCGTTATGCAATAATTTCTGAGAATGGGTTGCAATAAACTGCGGAATCTGATTCTTCTCAGTTATTGATGCAATCTCCTATGCTGAGAGTGCGGCGTTTCTGCTCCCGAGCTCATCTGCACCCCCCTGACGAAAAAAATCAAAACAAATACTAAAAAAATTCCAAAAAAAATTTGTGTGGTAGATAAGTTTATGCGTGAGGTGCGTTCCAAGTTTCAACTCATTTGGACATCTGAGCAACTCAAAGACAAATTCAGGACCTGTTTTTTTTTTTTTTTTTGCTGAGAGCTGCTCAGATGTCCAAATAAGTTGAAATTTGAAGTGAACCTCACGCACAATTTTGTTTGGATATTTTTGAATTTGTTTAGTACTATTTGTTTTGAATCTTTTTTTCTGCCCAGGTGGAGATGAGCCTGGGCACCAAATTGAACTATTCTAATATTGCTACACTCATGAGTGTTTTCCGATCTCTAAGAACTTCGGGATAGTAAAGTTTCCGCCAAAGGGCAGTAGCGCACTGTTTAGTGAAGGTGAAGGAACTTTCGTCCCTCATCCTGGTCTGCCTCTTATTTTATTTCTCTGATTGTAAACGATATCACATCATTTGATGAAATATCCCCGTAAGAAATGAATCTGTTAATGGTTACAAAGTTGATCTCCTTTGTCTGACTGCAATGATTTTCAATTTAGTGTTATGGATGAGTTCGCTTCAGTTAATTTATTTAATCTTTTTTGCCTCATGAACTTATTACAATTCTTTCATTGATCTCTTCTCAAATTTCAGTTTAGTCAGTTCAGTTTGATAGTTCAATTGATCTCCTTTGCCACCTGCATTATATTACAACGATTTCCAATTCAAAGATATGCTCACAAATGGACTGCATCAATGATATGCTATCAAATTTTGTTAACAAATTGTTTCCGAAATATTGGCAGGAGCTCTGTTAGTAGAAAAGAGAGCTTGAATACAAGTTCAGAACAGGGGCCAACCCCTAGCACCACAACCCAGATCATCGCAATTTGACAAGCAAATGGAAAAGCAAGTTTCCATCAAAAATGAAAACCAACACTAGGTTAATACGTTTATTTGATAGGAGTGACGTCCACAAGGATATAAGCGCTGGACAATCACATCTAAATCAAGTAAATCAAAGATTAGATAGATATTTTATGTTCCATAAGATTCTTTCAAGAATCAAAAAACAAAATCTCTGGGAAAACCAAGAGGAAACAACATAATAATACACATTGAAACCAGAAGAAATATAGTCCAATGGTGCTTAGATTATATGGGTGTATAGATGTCGTTCACAGGGATTTCCCGTCAGTACGAGGAATGTTTTATAATCAGTGCACCCAAAAAGGCTCACAAGAGCTATAATTACAGACAACATAATGCAACAAAAACAGAAAAAACAGAGATTAAACTGGAATTTGGGGGCGAGCGTAACCCAAAGATTCATCTGGATGGATTTGTGCTCTAAGCGCCACCTGAATAAATCTCAGGAGCGTTGTAAACTCAGGATGCAAGAACAGCAGCCAAATTGAAACAGTGGTCCCCACATAACAAGATGAGAACATCAAATGGAAGACAAAGTATGAGATACTAATAAGGCTCAGACATCCAAGGAAGGAATTAGCAGCATTAGCTCTCGCCTGGCTGGGCGAAAGCTCTTAGGCGGCATTTGCGAATGTTTTGAGAAAGCCTTAAATTTATCATCATCACCATAACATATCCCCAAAACTGATCAATCATATTGACTAAAACTTGTCAGCCACTACAAAAATATATCAACCACAATAGCTCTGGAGAGTGTATGCCAACCAGCCACTGCAAAAATATATCGACCACAATAACCAACCAAAATACAGACTCAGGTTCCACCAACCAAAATACAGACTCAGGTTCCTATCAACACACAAAAAAACAGAGCAAACAGTATTAGAGAATCCTTCAGAGACCCGTTTAAAATCATGCACACAGATGAACCAAACCAGGTGTAAATGGATATTCCAGCCCTGACCAAACCACAAAGGTTATAGCCAAAGGAGTACACATGCAGTGGTGAGTAACAGCTGTTGTTTACAGTGTGTCTAAGAATCTTCACTGGGATAATTTAAGCTGAACAAAATTAACACTATATATATTATATATTAAATAAATAAAAATCTTAAGCTCTTTTTATGCCTCAGAAAGACACAAAAATATCGTCATTCAGAATCAGACGGTAATTCCAACATAATTATCATGGGCTTTAATTAAATTACAGGTCACTAGTATAAAAGAAAACACTGATTACCAGCCAGACTTCAAATCCACAGGAAAATAGGCACCGTGTCAGAAGGTGTCCTAAGATTTATTAATGTCACAACAACCAAAAAGAAGAAACTCATGTCACCCCTCAGGAAGTGTTGGATTATGCATCAATACTGCAAAGTTTAAGACAAAAGAAATATTGCTGGCTGTAAAGGAAGCACAGGAATAGGATAAAAAACCATAAGGAAGCAGAAATTCAACTTTGCAAGACAAAAAACATGATCAACTGACATAAAACGACTCCAAACATGATAACTATATATAGTAGCAACATTAACTGACGAAGTTCCACCAACACAACCGAACGATACAATGACCAGCGCAATAAGCAGTTCCAACACTGCTCGACACAAATAACCGAAGCTTAACAAGTTTTCAAAACGACTAGAACAACTAAGACCACCAAATACCGCCACCGCCATAGATGCAGTAAAGAACCTGACACCATCTCATTTCTTCTTGGCCGCAGCCTTGGTCACCTTGGCGCCGGTCGGATCCTTCTTCTCCACGGCCTTGATAACGCCCACCGCAACCGTCTGCCTCATGTCACGCACAGCAAAGCGGCCCAGGGGAGGGTACTGGGCGAAGGTCTCCACCACCATGGGCTTGGTGGGGATCATCTTGACGAACCCGGCATCGCCATTCTTGAGGAACTTGGGCGCCGCCTCAATCTCCTTGCCAGACCGCCGGTCGATCTTGGTCTGGATCTCAGCAAACTTGACCGCGATGTGGGACGTGTGGCAGTCCAGCACCGGGGCATAGCCGTTGCTGATCTGGCCGGGGTGGTTCATGATGATGACCTGGGCGGTGAAGTTGGCAGCCTCCTTGGCAGGGTCGTCCTTGGAGTTGGATGCGACGTACCCTCGCTTGAGATCCTTGACAGCCACATTCTTGACATTGAAGCCGACGTTGTCACCAGGAAGCGCCTCCAGGAGAGACTCGTGGTGCATCTCAACGGACTTCACCTCAGTGGTCAGGCCAGTAGGACCAAAGGTGACAACCATGCCTGGCTTGATGACGCCAGTCTCAACACGCCCCACTGGCACAGTTCCAATGCCGCCAATCTTGTAGACATCCTGAAGGGGAAGACGCAGGGGCTTGTCGGAGGGCCTCTTGGGCTCATTGATCTGGTCCAGGGCCTCAAGAAGGGTGGGGCCCTTGTACCAGTCAAGGTTGGTGGACCTCTCAATCATGTTGTCACCCTCGAACCCAGAGATGGGAACGAAGGGAACCTTGTCAGGGTTGTAACCGACCTTCTTCAGGTATGAAGAGACTTCCTTGACAATTTCTTCATAACGGGCCTTCGAGTACTTGGGAGTGGTGGCATCCATCTGGAACAGATCATAAGAGCAATCACATCAGATAAACACAAAAATGAGAAACAGCATAAATGTATATACAAGCACTGATGGAAGTTGCACAGAATAAGAGATAACAAGCAAACAAACAGTTGCACTTGTCAATTAAGATATATAACAAAGTCAGTAACATATATGATGAGAACTACTGGGTGAACTTGTAAGACAAAATCACCAAAAATTAGCAACATTACAAAAGTTCATAAACTGAACCTGGACATTTACTAAGTTGTTCTGAACCTTAAAACAACAAGGATATAGTACATTTCTAAATAGAAAAAACAAATCAGTCAACACTTATTACTAGGATGCCATAGATGTCAATCAGTTAAAAGGAAATTTCTGTGCTGATGAACATGACATTGACCAAGGAATTCTGACCCTTAGATCAAGTGGACAGCAAAGATGTCAACCAGTTACAGGATGTTTCTGCAATAATGAACATTAACATTGACCAAGTAACTCTTAACCTTAAGATAGTGGATAGCAAAAGGATGTCAATCAGTTTATAGGATGTTTTCTGTACTAATGAACACAGAAATTAAATAAGTAATTCTGAGCCTTATCAAGTTCATAGCAAACTGGTACACAAATCAGATGGTCACACTTAAAAACGGCCATTGAAAGTTGAATAGAAATATACCTTGTTGCAACAGCAGATCATCTGCTTCACACCAAGAGTGAAAGCAAGGAGAGCGTGCTCGCGGGTCTGGCCATCCTTGGAGATACCAGCCTCAAAACCACCAGTGGTGGAGTCAATGATAAGCACAGCACAATCAGCTTGGGAGGTCCCAGTGATCATGTTCTTGATGAAATCACGGTGACCAGGAGCATCAATGACAGTGCACGAGTACTTGGTGGTCTCGAACTTCCACAGAGCAATATCAATGGTGATACCCCTCTCACGCTCAGCCTTGAGCTTGTCAAGCACCCAGGCGTACTTGAAAGACCTCTTGTTCATCTCAGCAGCTTCCTTCTCAAACCTCTCGATCACACGCTTGTCAATGCCTCCAAGCTTGTAGATGAGGTGGCCGGTCGTGGTTGACTTGCCAGAGTCGACATGGCCAATGACCACAATGCTGATGTGGATCTTCTCCTTTCCCATGGCTGCTGGAGCTGTTAACTAGCTGCATAGACAATTAGGGATGGTGATATGAGTTCAAGAAGTTCAATACTACTGTTTCTTATTCAAATGGATAGTAATTCAATGACAGTGATAATTTGAAGCAATAATAAGAAAACATACAATCATTGATAAATATATAAATCATCAGGCAATACTTGACAGGCAAGCAGAACTAGACTTGAAACTACATAAAAGCTAGAATTGCACTAATAATACTGCAACAAACCACCAACAGACACAAACAGTGCCAGTGAAAACAGTTAAATTCAGTGAAACCACTACAATTATTCAAATTCATCACACAAGGCATGTAAAACTGTTCCAAATGATTCTTAACTGAAGAATAAGGTAAACATAGACCAGAATACCTTGTCAAGTAGCCAAGCATGTTCTAATCCGATGGGACAAAGATTAGCAGGCAAGGCAACTACTTGACAAGGCAATTCAGGTTGAGAGCAAATTGGAGATGCAGGGGATCGTCTGCAGAAGCACCCAATAGGAATCGAACCTATATGAGAAGGCCCCGCGAGGAGGCCTTCAGTCTTTACCATTAGACGATGGGCACTTTTGCATCTCCAATTTGCTAACAAAGACCAGTGCAAACTATACATAGCTAAACTAGAGATATTATGTACCAATCGGACTAAAAACTGCAGGATAGTACAAACTGGGGCTGCAGGATTAATCAATTCAATATAGAACCAACGAGATTTACGTAGATTTATATATAACGAGATTTACGTAGCCCAACGATTGCAAACAAACAGATCTCTCTACAGCAGGGCTAGTCTAGAACAAGAGACATACAGATCGCATCAAGCTATCAACTATAACATGACGGTGATCCAGATTCAGAGCGTCGGAGACCAACACAACAAGTTAACGCGACAGGCTCTGGATTAAACCAAGCAAGGCGAAAAGGCTAACCGAGCAGATCTAGCCATCTAGGTAATCAGCTCACGCGACAGGCTAAGAAACGAAACCGACCAGATCGACCCATACATCACCTACTGGCGCGCGAACGGCCTATACATGCGACGGCGTACGAGCGAGAGGGGAGGTAACCACCGGCGCGGGAACTGCCGGCGGGCGGCGGGGAGAGGTACCTGGCCTGCCGGAGACGAAGAGGAGGGAGAGGCGATGGAGTCAAAGCCTGCGGCGGCGATGGGGTGGGAGGTGGAGGAGGGATGGATGGATGCCGTCGGCCCCGCCTTATATAGGATCTCACGGGCGCCTAGGGTTTATCCGCGGCCGCTGGATCGTGGGACGGGCGGCTGGGATGGTGGTTACTTCTCGTCCGTTCGATCCCGATCGTGCGGTTACTGGTGGCGCCCTGTGCATTCGCGTTTCGTAGCGCCTACGTTCGACTTGGCCGTGAAGGAATATCCTCTTGTTGTTTAAGAGGATCTCTAGCAAAAGTCATGTGAACTGCGTTTTTTTGGCTGGTTTAGACAAAAATACGGCCGAGCAGGTATGCAAAAAAGGGCCCGACCCGTAACAGTTTTACAAGGGGCCTGTAAACCGACCGTCATTCCGGTATATATGCGGGCGCCGGGTCATTTTAGGGTCTGGTCAGTCATTCCCCTCATCCATCTCCACCACAAAATCAAAAATCTGGCGAGAAATCTTTTCCCCTTCGGCAGTGATTTCCGGCGTATTTGACCACCGAATCTTGGCGGTGATGGCGTCCGAGGGTGCAGGGCGTGGCAGCGGCGGGGGGTTCAGCGGGCACAATGGGTTCGGGCGCGGCGGGCGTGGTGTGTTCACCGGCCGCAAGCGGCGCAACGACAACGAGGCCGACAACTCCTCTCTCCGCCCTCCCGTGTAAGAGAAGCGCAGGGAGCAGGCACGCACCGGTGGTGTGAAATCCCGCAGCACCGGCTTGCGGGCGTGGGCGACTTTCCGGCGACTCGGGAGGCTCTTCGATCCGTCCATCTGCTTCGGGCAGCCGAGCGGGCATGGTGGGAGGCAAAGGAGGCCGCCGCCGCCGCCGCCGGAGATGCAACTGCGGCCGCGCGCATGCCGGCGCTCCAAGAGGAGTACCAGCTCGCTTCGCCCCTCTCCGGTATGCTGATCTACTACACACTCCACGACAACAAGCCCCCGCCCTGCGACAGCGACTCCGGCGATGAGGGTGGCGACGGCGACTCCGACAACGAGGGCGGCGGCGGTGACTCGGCAACAAGTAGACGTAGTATGCTAGTGTGTTAGATTTCCCTTTGTTATGTTTAATTTCGGTTTGTAATGAACTTTGTATGGTATGTACTAGATGAACTCCGGCGATCTAGTTTTAAGCGCGAAATGCAAGTTTAAATATGCGGGTTCGGTATGTAGAATCTGCTCTGGCTCAGCGTCCGACTCCTGCAAAAAATGTTTCCGGGATACCATAAACGAGTATGCTCTTAGAATCAAAAAATGTTGAGGCCAGGTCACGTAAATGAACGACGGATATAGTTGGGCCCAAAGAAAGGAGGCTCTGGCTGATCCGTGACACTGCTGCAGGGCGAAGATGCAATGACCAGTTGATCACACATGTTAACAAAACATTTTCAAAGGTGTACAAATGCAAGAGAGGGCGACCCAAAAGAAAACATGTACTAACTCAATCAGAGATGTTTTGAGCAATGTTTTTTTCATGTCTATATATGTGCTTAATTTTGGAATATTTTTGGGATTTTTGGTCGATCCAGATAACTATTTGGTGTTAATCTAATAGATACTTGTAAGGTGATCTTCATATCAATTTCCTCGTGCAGTGTTTATGATAGTAGCACTGAAAGTTTGTATGTCTATATATACTTAAACGATAAGTATGGTTTCTCTTTTTAGATTCGATTACTTGGAGAGGATACAATGCTTATAGGCCTATAGCTTCTATCTGTATATAACTAGTTCTTTAGATGTCTAATTAAACTTGATTGTATGGTCTCGATCATGGTGTAATTTGTTTACCTAGGATAATAAACATATGTTGTTCTTGTGATGTTGCAGGGGAATCAGACAGTGACATGATGACATTTCCCCTCATAATAAAAGCACCAGCATGCCACTCATAAAACTGGAGTCAAATTACGTACATACTGTTGCAGGGTATTGTTATGTTAGTGTCCTCCTCGCCTTTCCTTTTTGTAGTTATCAGTTTTGTGTTCTTTCAAATTGATGCCAAAATTTGTTGGTATTATCAGTTGTTTGGCAATTCTCATGTGCAATGTATAGATGGGTCAAATATCAGGATTATGTTCATTTATGTTCCCATTTTTGTTAAAATTATTAAAAACTAAAGTTTGAATTAATTGGTTCAATTAGGTTCCGTCGATAGAAAATTTGAAACTCCATGCCGTGGCAAGAGAATTTGTGCAATAAATTATGCACGTCTTCAAGTTTTGCATATCAATTTTAGTACTTGTGCTAAATAGGAGAAAGTATAATTCGCTTTAGAGACGGATCTCGTCAATATAGAAGAGTAACACCTATACAAAATCAAATCTGGTCAGACAAGCCGGTTGTACCTTCTTCTCGAGTGCCCAATGCAAATGACTCATGTTGACGATGCCACTCGCTTGCCTTGTTTTTAAAGATCACATGTGCAACACACCAACGCAAAGGGAATCTCATGGAGGGGGGATAAGACATATTTGTCGGGTTGAAGGAGCACATGAAAGTAGAATTTTGGCGAGGACGAAAATTGAAATGCATGTTTGGAGAAACATATTTAGAGGAAAGTGAGAGATACACAAGAATTATTTGTCACAACATAGTCATAAACATGTGATGTACACACTGTTTGGGAACGTAGCATGCAATTTCAAAAAAATTCCTATGATCACGCAAGATCTATCTAGAAGATGCGTAGAAACAAGACGGGAGAGTGTGTCCACGTACCCTCGTAGACCGAAAATGGAAGCATTAGGTTAACGCGGTTAGGTCTTGTCCATCATATGTAGAAAGCAATAGCAATAAAACTAAATGATCATTATGCTAAGCTAACGGATGGGTCTTGTCCATCATATCATTCTCTAATGATGTGATCTCATTCATCAAATGACAACATATGTCTATGGCTAGGAAACTTAACCATCTTTGATTAACGAGCTAGTCTAGCAGAGGCTTAGTAGGGACATGGTGTTTTGTCTATGTATCCACATATGTATCAAGTTTCCGGTTAATACAATTCTAGTATGGATAATAAACATTTATCATGATATAAGGAAATATAAATACAACTTTATTATTACCTCTAGGGCATATTTCCTTCATTCATATAATGATATTTTGATATATGTTTTCATAGATAAGTTTGTTCTTCCATGACAACGCACAAACATTCAACTAGATTTAGCTTGCTTGGATTAAGAATAGATCGGGTAGAAGGTGACATGGTTCGGTTGTTTTTGTATTGTTCGAGACAACAAAACAACAACATGAAAGCAACATGCATAGTCAAGGGGCAATAGATTGAGAGGATGCATGTTGAGAGAAGGTGATAGATGAAAAGTTTAGCGGGAAAGAGGACTAGAGGGGTGTGTGGTGTTTGTAAGAATAGTGAGAAGAAGATGCTTGCATTTCTGTTGTGGTTGAACATTGCATGCAATGTGCTCGTTTATGGGAGAAAATAAGAATTGTTTATAAATTCATTTGCTAGCCCTGAAATGCATGGGCAATCCACCAGTAGTATGAACATGTGTGATGTTCAAAGGACTACAATTTTTATTGTACGTGGAGATTGAGACCTTTGTTGGGCTAAGGAAGATGCAACCAGTTAGGCTCAATCCCGGGCTACCTAGAGGTGTGTTTACATGCCTCACGCTGGGTCCAGGCCAAATTGCGCCCCAGCCCTTGCCTAAGTCTAGACCATGATAAAACTCAAAGAAGAGTAAACCTATAGCACATAGTATTACCGGAAATTCACTTTGGCACATGGGAGCATATGCTCCTGCCATCGGAAAAACATTTCAAAGTGCCAAAAAAAATTTGAACAAAAAAAATAACGCGTACATCTCGGTATTTTATGTGCGCACGCCAAGTTTTGTGGAAAACTAGCATTTTCTATGGCTTGTGTAAAAAAGACAAAGAAACGTCTCGTGAAAAGCCTTTTTAACCACTGAATTTTGTCTTTTTCACATGCGACACAAAAATTGTCGGTTTTTTGTGAAACGACTTTGTGAGTACGCAGAATGTCGAGATGTATGGACAAAACATTTTATCGGCATTTTTGACATTTCAAAATAAATTTAGAGCATATTTTGTGCTCCTGGGTGCCAAAACGCCCCTCTCGTGTATCGCCGCGAACAATGTACACACCCGAATTCCCTATATGACGCACGTCGCGTCAAATTGCTGGTGTACCCATTTGAGGCTACACATGCTTCCGGTTTAGGTGCGTTCTTTAAGATTTTGTCCGGTTTTTTAATTGAGTTTTTTCCTGTTTGTTTCATTATTATTTTTGTTATCTTCTAGTTTATTTTTTGTTTTTTGCTCCCCTTTTCCATTTTTGTTTCAAAATATTCCACAATTATTTTTGTGATTTCATAAAAAATGTTTATAAATTGAAATTTTGTTCTCATTTAAATTTTGTTCTGAGTTTAAAAAATGTTCTCGCTTTCAAAAATTGTTCATAGATCCAAAAAGTGTTCATGTTTCCAAATTTGTTTGGAGTTTACTAGCTCATATGCCCGTGCCTTGTAACAGGAGATAAATTAGTGTGTCCATTGAGGCTTTCATCACGACAGCATCCATTTCAACGGGAGGTAAATTAGTGTGTCCATTGAAACATTCATCACGACAGCATCCAAACAATGCCATCCGGCGACGACGGGGCGCAAGCCAAGGTCTTAAACACATTAGCAAAAATTGCTCAATTAGGGCATTTGCTTTTCCTCATTAAAATCAGATTAGTAATTTCACAAAATCAGTTTAATATTTCAGACTACTGGACTTTGAAAGGATTAATTATTATGCGTCTCGTTTTCTTTTTGTTTTGCGCATCTTTGATTGGTATGCCTAATTTCCCATTAAACCCATTAAGGTGCGGTAGAATGGTGGCCAATCAGCTATGCCACATAGCGCATGCTGGTTGGTCACGGTGAGAAAGTTTTTGATTTTTCTAGAGTTTTTTAAATGACAGCGAGACTTTTTCCTTTTTTTTCGAGAAATTTTTTTGAGTCTTTTTCTTTTTCTTTTTGAGATGGATGCTAACCCTAACCCTAAACCCTAAACCCTAAACCCTTGAGGAAGAGCGGGGCGTCGCGGGAGAGGAGGTCGAGCAGGGCCGACTTGCGCGCCGGCGGTGGCGGCGAGGTGCGGAGGAAGGCTGTGGGGAAGTAGAGGCCGTCGACGGCGGAGAGCCGGGCGGCAATGCGGTCCATCGCCGCGGGCTCCATGGCGAGCGGTGGTGGTGGCCTGGTGGGTCGGCGCCGGAGGAGGGGTTGGCTGGTCCGGTCGGGCTTTGGCGGTGCGCGGATTTGTGGGTTGGGCTTTGAACTCTTCTATGGGGTCGGTTTCGTTTTCTAATAGGTCGTAATGTCGTAGTGGTGTGTCCATCGTGAACGGATCAAAAGGTGACAACTAGATCCATTCTCCAGTAACAATTAGTTTTATTTTCTCAAAAGAAGTAACAGTTAGTTTTAAAGAGAAAGTAGGAGTACTAATTAATATTTAAAGATTTTTTTGCTAGGATAATAACGATAACTTCATGAACATTATATTTGATAATTTTCAATAATTCTAAAAAAATGCAGTACGTTAGAACATCGATGTACCACTTCGCAAAGAAAGAACATCGATGTACATTATAAACGTGCTAAATTTCACAAATAAACTCATATTCATGTGGGAATGTATTTAAAACCAACGGTTGTTATCATCCACACAAAAAACAACATTTGTTAGGCCTGAAATTTTCTCCTTAATCCGATGAGGGTTAAATGAACAGAAATGCTAAAAATATGATGTCATATTTCTAGGCATGGCAAATCTGACGTTTTCATGGCAATTTATATTCGGTGCGATGATGGCAATTTTAGTTTGCAAGCACAACAATTTTCTGGCAAAAAAATGAAGCGGATTTGCCATGCTCGCCAACTAAACTTGACATTCTCGACGAACATAATTTGCCATTAAAAATGTTCGATTTATCATGCCTAAAAGCTGATGTTGCTGAATATTCGGGTCCCAAATGATTGAAGTCATTATGTTTGCCTTAACAACGTGATCATCCTATTGTTTATCGACCCTTAGTAGCTGCAAATATTTACATACATATATGTCCTAAAAATTGAAAAAAGTCCATGGCGGCGGGCTCCATGGTGAGCGGCGGTGGGTCGGCGCCGGAGGGGGGGGGGGTGGTTCGGGCTTTGGCGGTGCGGGGGCGTGTTGGGCTTTGAACTTTTCTCTATGGGGTCGGTTTCGTTTTCTAATGGGCCGTAAGGCCGTCGTGGTGTGTCCATCGTGAACAAATCAAAAGGTGACAATTAGATCAACTCGAAAAAGAAGGTGACAATTAGACCCATTGTCCAGTAACAATTACTTCTTCTCAAAAGAAGTAATACCAATTATTAGTTTTAAAGAGAAAGTAGGAGTACTGAATAATATTTAAAGATTTTTTGCGAGGATAATAAAGATAACTTCATGAACATTATATTTGATAGTTTTCAATATTTTAAAGAAAATACAGTACGTTAGAACATCGATGTACCACTTCGCAAAGAAAGAACATCAATGTACATTATAAACGTGCTGAATTTCACAAATAAACTCATATTCGTGTGGGAATGTATATAAAACCAATGGTTGTTTTCATCCGCAAAAAAGCCCAACATTTTTTTAGGCCTGGAATTTTTCTCCTTAATCTGATGAGGGTTAAATGAACAAAAACGCTAAAAATATGACGTCAGATTTCTAGGCATGGCAAATCTGGCGTTTTCATGGCAATTTATATTTGGCGCAATTATGGCAATTTTAGTTTGCAAGCACAATAATTTCGAAAAAGCTGAAGCGGATTTGCCATGCTCGTCAACTAAACTTGCCATTCTCGACGAACATAATTGCCATTAAAAAATGTTCAATTTGTCTTGCCTAAAAGCTGACGTTCGCTGAATATCCGGTTCCTAAATGAATTGAAGTCATTATGTTTGCCTTAGCAACGTGATTGTCCTATTGTTTATTTCCTCTTAGTAGCTGCAAATATTTACATACATACATGCCCTAAAAATTAAAAAAAGTCCTCATGGTCTTTTTTAAGGCAGAGGCCGAGCAAGGTCGGCGGTGCAGCAAGTGATCAACATGCCCAAGGGACATGCCAATTGGGAAATTTTGACACAAGTGGTCTCACGCATGGGAAAGCTTGCCCTAGCGATGTACAACAGGAGGTCAAGGTTGTGCTGCAGGGTTACGCAAGTATAGTTTGAGCAAAATATTTGGGGCTCCCTACACCAATGGACCGAATGACATGAGGGATTTTTCACATCATCCAAGCGCAACTTTTGAAAGGAATGGTGTGCAATACGGAGGATTTTCTAACGGCGGCAAATAAATCCTCATCAAGGTAGTTATGCAATCCCCGCCGACCTATTTGATGGATGTCTTTAAACTTCCCGAGCCTTTATGAAGAACTCATGAAAATCATGAGAGAGTTTTGATGGGGTGCTGTAAGTGCATCTAGTGCCACCGCTAGTTGGTTTTGGAGTATTGACGACAAACCTGGTTGAGGGACTAATGTGTTTGTGAGAATTGCAGGATAACACAGGTAGTAGTCCCTCATTGATTCGGTTTACCTACCGGAGATGACCCCTAAAAATGTATGAAGACATTGAAGACAATGGTGGTATGTGAAGATATTCACATTGAAGACTATGACAAGAGAAGGCATTGTGTGAAGACTATGGAGCGCGAAGACTTAGTTGTTTCGTTGTTTCCTTTTCTTCTTTGTTGAGTCGTAGGAACCACCGTACTGTTAAGTGGGGTCCCAGTGAACAAAGTCAGAGTGACTGAAGTGATGCTCAATCAAAATCCTATGTCTTCGAAAAAAGACAATGAGAGCAAATCTTATCCAGAGCTGGATGAGTCAGCTTTACTTATAGCCCAAGTAAAGTTGCCGCGTGTGTTTGAAATCTGACCGTTGGAACATGTGTCAGTTCCTTAGTGACCCAGGGTCATTTCGGACAAATCATGTCGGGTTGCCTAGTGGCTATAAATAGCCCACCCCCTACACCATAAATTGGTGGCTGCTCAGAGTTAGTGCACGGCTTTTGTCGTTTGAGAGCAACCCACCTCCGAAGCTTTTGAGAGAAAGAGAAATCCTTGCGAGGACAAAGCCCAAACACCCAGAGCCAAAGAGTGTTAGGCATCACTGAAGTCTTTCTGTCCGCGTGACATGAAGACTTGTTACACTTGAGGACTGTGAATCCTCCAGCCGGTTAGGCGTCGCGTTCTGAGCATCCAAGAGTCATTGTGGATCGCTGGTGAACAAAGTCTGTGAAGGTTTGGAAGTCTACCTTGAAGACTTACCAGAGTGATTGGGCGAGGACCGGGTGTCCTTAGCTCAAGGGGAATAAGGTGAAGACGCGGTCTTCTGAGTTAAATCTCAGCCTCCCTAACCAGACATACAGTTGTCACAGCAACCAGAACTGGTCCAACAAATCCTGTGTCCTCAACAAGTGACTGGTTCTATCCTCTCCCTCTCTGTACTTACAGTTTGTCTTCGTGAAGTCATTGCATGCTTGCACTACCTGTTTGACTTCACTGTGTGACTACTATCATTGTTTGGCTTCAGACTATCTTCCATCCTGATCTTTACTACCTAGCTGCTATTAGTCTTTGTGATTTCACTTCATTGCATACTTGACTATGGCTTGCTTAGTGTAGTCTACCTTCCGCTGCATATCAATAGGCTCATTTCTTGTGTTTGTCTTCGAAACTCTCATGTTTTGAAGACTTTCATAAAAATCGCCTATTCACCCCCCCTCTAGTCGATAACTAGCACTTTCAATTGGTATCGAGCAAGGTACTCCTTGTTACGTGTGATTCGCTTAACCACCGGAGTTTTAGCTATGTCGATTGCAGGATAATCAAAGTCTCCGCTGCTTGCCCGTCTTGATGGAACTGAATATCCCTCTTTGGAAGAATAGGATGCGATGCATCTTGAAGCCATTGATGTCGACCTATGGTATGTCGTCAAGAATGGCGTTCCCAAGATTGGTGAAGGTGTCACCCTGCCGATGTCAAGAAGTTCATTCAAGCTGGATTCTCCGCCAAGAACGTCATCTGTGGTCATCGACCAAAGGACAAGTATGGCCGTGTGAGTGCTCTGAAGCGTCGAAGCTAGTGCAGGACCGGCTCTCCAAGGTCAACGAAGCGTCTCAACCCGAGAGATCAAAGGATCAGTGTTCTTCGCAACCTCTTCAACCGCTTCAAGAGAAACGACAATGAGAATGTCCAGCTCACGTTTGATCGGCTCACTGACATCACAAATGAGCTTCGTACTCTTAGCGCCACTGAGATCACCAAGCATGAAATCGTCGAGACACTAGTGAGATCTCTTGATAGCTCGTTCGACACCCTTGCCCTCATGATACAAGAACGCCCTGACTTCAAGACACTCTATCCGTCTGATATACTTGAGAGGCTCAACACACATGAGTTCTAGCTATCTGAGAAAAGAGATATCTATGGTCCCAACTACGGCCGAACTCGTGCTTTGAAGGCAAAAGTTGTTTCCTCATCCAAGAAGAATCATTGCGATTACGATGATCCTGAAGACATTGGAAAGGAACTTGCTATGCTTGTAAAGAAGTTCCATAAGTTCACTAAGAAGAAGGCTTCAGAAAGTCTTCACGATCCAGCTCAAGAAATGATGAAGCTTCCACTCATGACTACAAGAAGAGAACATGTCACAAGTGCAAGAAATCTGGACACTACATCTCTGAGTGTCCACATGGGACAATGAGAACAAGAAGAAAAAGAAGAGCAAGGAATATGATTCTGATGACAAGAAGAAGAAGAAATCCTCAAAGCCTTCTTCCAAGTCCTCATCCAAGTCTTCATCTCATAAGAAGAGCTCATCTGGCAAGGCTCGTGCTTTTGTCGGCAAGGAGATGGATTCAGAGGAGGAGTCTGCTTCTGAGGAGGCGGAGGTGGAGTCCGAGGAGGAGTCCGACCACAGGCGTTGCAAGTCCGGCTCTAGCTACTGACCTATGTTGCCAAGTCCATCTTCAACACTTGAAGACAATGGCTCCGTCCACCAACGCTGAAGCTAATGACAAGGACGACTCTGCTCCCACCCTCTTGCTTCATGGCACGTGGTGCCAAGGTAAAATCACGCGATGCTTACTTTCAAACATCAAGTGAAGATGACTCTGATTGTGAATCCAAACCCAACTACAAAACACTTGCTAAAATTGCAACTGAACAACAGAAAGCTATGGAACATACTCAAAAACTGTTAGACAAAAGCAATGACCTGTTGGACGCTGAAATGACCCGTTCTCAGTCCTTAATTAAAGACATAAAAAATCTTCATGTTAAGTACAGGAACTTGAAAGTCGTCATGAAACGCTCTCAACCACTCATGAAAAGCTCTCCTACGATTATCTTCAAAGGAAGCAAGAGCTTGAGAAATTTAGAGTAGCTCATGAAGATCTTCAAAAAGAGAATGAGTCACTTCGCGCTCAACAGATCAGTTCCGCTCAGGAAGGATTTGAACCACCATGTCTAAAATGCCTTGAGCGTTATAACGCTACTACATTCTTGAATGTTCTCTCGCTCTTGTTGCAATATCTTCAATCTGCGATGTGGTAACTAACCCTCTCTGAGGATACCACTACTATTGCCGATGAAAATGCTAGGTTGAAGACATTGCTTGAAACAGGGATGTACAAAAGTCTCAAAGGGCATCGAGACAACATGCGATGTCCTCAAAAGCGATTCTGAACCAAACCCTAGGAAAGAGGGTGTTGGGTTCGAGAGGAAAATGAATGTTGATGGCTCCTCTTTGGAAGCCCGAGCGGATCCCAAAACCACATGGGTTGCTTCAAAGGGACCTTTAGTGGATCCATCCACCTTATCTGGCTTCACTTGTGCTAATCCTATTATCATTGATGAATCCTTTGATGCAAACTATAAACTGTTTAAGAATCAGAATGATGAAGTGTTTGCCAGGTATATTGGTACTAACTACAGGAATGGGCCACCTATGAAGAAGATCTGGGTTCCCAAAAGTTGTCTCGAGATTCTTCCTGTGAATGTCATCATGACACCACTTGGGAAGAAGACAAATCCCAGACCAAAGGCTTCATATGGACCAAAGGCTTCATACAGACAGAGGACTCACCTGAGTCACCCTAACGCCAATGTTTTGTAGGGAAAGCATACTCAGACTTATGAATATGAGCGTGTTTCTTCAAACCGCTATGTTCATAAAACTAAGAACTATTATGCTTATTCATATGAGCACTATTCACCTCCTGCAAGGCTATTTGCTAGGGCTTCAAAGTCGAAGTTCTCAGATGCTGCACTTAGACTCATTGCTTCTAAGCCACCCCTGAAGATGTGGGTGGTTAAGAAGAATTAACTTTATTTTGCAGGGAAAGGTCTCCAGCCAGAAATCAAAGGCGTCTGATGCTATTGCTGGGGACCTAAAACATCTTGTAGGGCGCAAGATCAAATGCCCAAATGGTCTCACTATGTATTTTGTTCTGAATAAACACCAACCATCCTATCAGTCCTAATCTTGATCTGAGATTTGATAATCCTCTTGCCCGTCAAATGTTTATGCTTCACATTACTCTTTGTGAAGCCTATCCCCCTAATTGTACTGTAGGGTATGACACCTCATGCTTTAGAATGGATTATGGACAGCGGATGTACTAATCATATGACTGGTGATCGAAGTCTTCTCATGGACTCAACCTTACGTCCATCTAACAAGAGTCACATCACATTTGCTGACACTGGTAAAAGCAAGGTATTGGGTCTAGGTAGAGTTGCAATCTCAAAGGATCGGCACATGGATAAAGTGATGCTTGTTGAATCCTTGGTTTCAACAATGTACATCTCAATGCTTTGTGACTTGAACATGATTGTGATATTTGGAAAATATCATTGCCTTGTACTAATGGAATCGACAAGTCTCTAGTCTTTGAAGGGTACCGAAAGATGATCTATACATGGTAGATTTCTCGTGAGGCCACACTTGCCGTATGCCTTCTTGCAAAAGCTTCAGTCTTGGCTCGGCATCGAGAGGTTAGGGCATCTTGACATGAGGAACTTACACACTCTCGCAAATAAGAAGCATGTCATAGGCATCGAGGCGTCAAGTTCAAAAGGATCACTTGTGCGGTGCTGCGAAGTGGAAAGATGACTAGGGCCAAGCATCCCTCAAAGACAATCATGGCGACATCTCAACCCTTGAGCTGCTACACATGGACTTATTTGGCCCTACTCACTACTCTACTCTCACTACTACTGCTTGTCTTTATAAACCCGTCATTGTTGACGATTACTCAAGATATCGTGGGTGCACATAATTCTCTACAATCTTCAAGTGCGGGATGTCTTGGACGCTTCGCATAATCGTGCCATGAACAACTATGGCGTCAAGATCAAGCATATCGGGAGTGACAATGGCACGAGTTCAAGAACACCAGCCTCGATCGTACTTGGATACATTAGGCATCACTCATGAGTTCTCGACTCCGTACACCCCTCGTGAGAATGGCATCATGGAGCGCAAGAACGAAACACTCATTGAGATGGCTCGGACGATGCTCGATGAATACAAGACACCAAGAAAGTCCTGGCCTGAAGCTATTGATACTGCATGCCATGTCATCAACCGTGTTTATCTTCACAAGCTTATGAAGAAAACATCCTATGAACTCCTCACTGGTAAGAAGCCAAATGTCAGCTACTTCAGAGTATTTGGTGCTAGGTGTTGGATCAAGGATCCACATCACACTTCAAAATTTGCACCGAAGCACATGAAGGTTTTATGCTCGATTCACGGAAAGGATTCGCACTCCTCTGAGTCTTCAACCTCTTTCACTATAAAGTGGTTGAAACTGTGGATGTCTTGATTCGATGAGACTAACGGCTTGCAAAGAGAGCACCTGCCAAATGTGCTAGATGAAGTTCCACCTAGTGAATCCATCAAGCTCATGGGAACTGGAGAAATCATACTATCTGAAGCACAGCCTGAAGAGGAACTTATCATTTCTGCACCTAATCAACCAGAAGACAATGCTCAGCCCAAAGACAATCCTCCTAACAATGACAATGATCAGCAAGAACAAAATCTTCGTCCAGTTCATCCTCGTGTTGCAAATGAAGTACAAATTGAGAAGATTATTGATAGCATCAATGCACCTGGTCCACTCACTCGTTCAAGAGCAACACAGCTAGCAAATTTCTGTGGGCACTTTGCATTTGTCTCAATATCTGAACCCAAGAAATTTGCTGAAGCCTTCATGGAACCTGAATGGATTCAAGCTATGCAAGAAGAGCTTCAAAAGTTCAAGCTGAACAATGTCTGGGAACTTGTCAAGCGTCCTGACCCCCGCAAGCACAACATAATAGGCACAAAATGGATATATCGCAACGAACAAGATGAGCATGGTCAAGTTGTCAGAAACAAAGCTCGTCTCGTTGCTCAAGGATACACTCAAATTGAAGGGATTGACTTTGATGAAACATTTGCTCCTGTGGCTAGGCTTGAAGCTATTCGCATATTGCTAGCCTATGCTAGCCATCACAACATCTTGCTGTACCAAATGGATGTGAAGAGTGCATTTCTCAACGACAAGATTGAAGAAGAAGTGTATGTTGCACAACCTCCCGGCTTTGAAGATCCAAAACATCCTGATATGGTGTACAAGATAAACAAGGCATTGTATGGCCTCAAACAAGCCCCTCGGGCTTGGTATGACACGCTGAAAGACTTCCTGAAGAACAAAGGCTTCAAACCTGGTTCCCTGGATCCCACACTCTTCACGAAGACATATGATGAACTGTTTGTGTGCCAAATATATGTGGATGACATTATCTTCGGCTACACCAACCAGAAATACAGTGATGAGTTTGGACACATGATGCAAGAGCAATATCAGATGTCCATGATGGGTGAGCTGAAGTTCTTCCTTGGTCTTCAAATTAAATCGACAAAGAAATGGCATCTTCATATCTCAAAAGAAATACCTCAAAGATTGCTGAAGAAGTTTGGAATGCAAGATCGCAAAGGTTACACGCGCCAATGCCAACCAAGAGTCATCTGGGTCCCGCGCCAATGGTAAAGAGTTCGATCAAAAGGTATACCGCTCCATGATTGGTTCTTTACTTTATTTATGTGCATCTAGGCCAGATATTATGCTTAGTGTTTGCATGTGTGCTCGATTCCAAGCGGCACCAAAGGAATCGCATCACTTAGCTGTGAAGCGAATTCTTTGATATTTGGCTTACACCCCAACATTAGGATTATGGTATGAAAGAACATGTGGTGCCCCCATGTTTGGTTTTGGTAATTGATAACAATATCTATGGACTAATGGTTGCCTTGAGTTATATTTGAAGGTTTTGTCCATAGGCTTTTCTTGGAGTACATGTGTTGGTTTCAAGGAGAGTTTGTGTCGACCAAGGTGCTATTCAAGGAATTATCTAAAAGATTGGTCTTGTGAGAGGTTGATCAAGACTCGTTCAAAGAGTGAATCAAGTTGATCAACACACAAAGCGTAGAAGATGTACTGAGAGGGATCAAGCGATCCCATTGTATGGTAAGCATTGTCAATTACGCTTTGTGTACTAACCCATGGTCTTCGTGAGAGTTCTTTGTGAGGTTAGGTTGCGGTGTGCAAGTTCAAGTGAAGCGAGCAAGTTCAAGTGAAGAATCACGAAGAGATCAAATGCTTGAAGCTTGCCATCCATTGTGGTGACAATGGACTTGTGAAGATGTGCGGAAGGGTGGCTCACCCATAGTGGAGTATGGGGGGAGCAATCAACTAGTCTTCATCGTGCCAATGCAATCAAGAAAGGTGGTCCAACTTGAGGGAGTCAAGATCGTCATCATCTAGCTCAAGTGGACCATGTGCAAGGAAAAGTTTACTCTTGATAGGTTTTCTATTTTACCGGTCTCATGATGGTAGTTGGGAGACCGGGTTATAGGATCGATTGTCGTACTATCAAGGGGGGCTCTCGATGAGTAGCTTGATCGTATCGCTCATAGAGAGCTCAAACCATTGCATCCTTGCATCATATTTATTGGCTCTTGTTTGGTTCTTCTCTTTGTGAGTTTTGGAGCTTATGTTCATCTTGTTGACAAGCTCGAGTTCATCGAAAACGGAGTTCACTCATGCATCTTCTATGATGTTTTCGATGTTGGAGGTTATGCCGGTTCTTCTCGGTTGGAGGTTTCACTCCTCTATTTGTTAGGCATACCTCCCCTGCCTTTTCGATGTTGGAGGTTATGCTACTCGTCTTCCTCTATCCAACAAGCTTGAGTTTTCTCAATTCGGAGCTCATATGAAGAAGTTTTGGCAGTTCTGTTTTTCTCCCTGCGGTAGTACATGATTGCAGTGATAGTACCGCTTGTGGCGTCAAGCGGTAGTACCGCTCGATGACCGCTCTACTCTTGCCTCGATTTTGGGTCTTCTCTTTTAGTGTGTCGGGTTCAGCGAGTAGTCGCGACAAGAAGGCACGCAGTAGTACCGCTCGATCGAGCGGTAGTACCGCTCTTGCACTCTTGCCACCGTACTGCTGCTGTCCTACCTCCTTTTGTCCCATGTTACGCTCCTCCGGTAGTACATTGGGTGAGCGGTAGTAATCTGCTGCTCGGCGGTACTACCGCCCCAAGGTTCATGTTTTGTTGCCCTTTTCCTGCTTCTTCCGCTGGCGGTAGTACGCTTCGTGGAGCGGTAGTACCGCTTCGTGTCTTGAGCTAAGCACACAAGCAGTTGGATTTTTTCCCTCCTATAAAGGGGTCTTCTTCCCCAATGAACCTTATCTTTTGAGCTCGTGTTCTTCCCCATTGTTGACCTTCTTGAGCTTGCTAACTCTCAATCCCTCCATGGATTCTTGCTAGTTTTTAGGGAAAAGAGAGGAGATCTAGATCCACATTTCCACCAATCACTTTCTCCTCTATGTGAGGGGAACCCCTTGGATCTAGATCTTGGAGTTCTTGGTGTTCTCCTTCTTGTTCTTCCTCTCATTTTCCTCCCTAGCATTAGTTGCTTGATTGGGATTTGAGAGAGAAGGACTTGGGCACTCCGTGTTCCCTTGCCATTGCATTTGGTGCATCAGTTTGAGTTCTCCACGGTGATACGTGGAAGTTACAAGTTGAGAAGCTTATTACTCTTGGGTGCTTGGCACCCTTGAGCTTGTTCCTCTTGGGTGCTTGGGCGCCCTAGACGGTTGGTGGTGTTCGGAGCTCAATCATTGTGGTGTAAAGCTCCGGGCAAGCGTCGGGGTCTCCAATTAGGTTGTGGAGATCGCCCCGAGCAATTTGACGTGTACCGTTGACCGCCCCCAAGGGTTGCCAAAGTGTACGGGTTTGGTGACCGCCCCCAAGGGTTGCCATTTGTATGGGTTCGTTGACCGCCCTCAAGGGTCCCTTAGTGGAATCACGACATCTTGCATTGTGCGAGGGCGTGAGGAGATTACGGTGGCCCTAGTGGCTTCTTGGGGAGCATTGTGCCTCCACACCGCTCCAAACAGAGATTAGCATCCGCAAGGGTGTGAACTTCGGGATACATCGTCGTCTCCGCGTGCCTCGGTTATCTCTTACCCGAGCCCTTTTACTTATGCACTTTACTTTGTGATAGTCATATTGTTTCTTGTCATATATCTTGCTATCACATAGTTGCTTATCTTGCTTAGCTTAAGTTGTTGGTGCACATAGGTGAGCCTAGTTATTTTATAGGTTTTGTGCTTGACAAATTAACCGCTAGGTTTATTCCGCATTTGTTCAAGCCTAAACCGTAATTATTTTAAAACGCCTATTCACCCCCCCTCTAGGCGACATCCATGATCTTTCATGGTATCCGAAGGGCTCAGAGTTTGATCTAGTGGGATTCTCGGATGCTGATTATGCTGGTGACAAGGTGGATCACAAGTCTACATCAGGCACATGTCACTTTCTGGGACGATCACTTGTCTGTTGGTCTTCAAAGAAGCAGAACTGTATCACTATCCACCGCTGAATCTGAATACATTGTCTTTGGATCTTCTTCGCTCGACTTCTATGGATGAAGCAAACACTCAAGGACTATGGCATCCATCTGAAACAAGTACCACTCTATTGCGACAACGAAAGCGCCATCAAGATTGCCAACAACCCGATTCAGCACTTTCGAAGACAAAGCATATTGAAATTCGTCATCACTTTCTCAGAGATCATGTCATGAAGGAAGATATTGATATCATACATGTCAACACTGAAGAGCAACTGACAGATATCTTCACAAAGCCCTTGGATGAGAAAAGGTTTTGCAAGTTGCGGTGTGTGAGTAAAATATCTTGGAATCCTCAAATGTCCTGTGATCAGGCACACATCCTAACACTTATGCATGTTGATGACTTAGATGTGCAACACACGAAGTAAAGTATATCTTCAATCAATGAAGACTTACACTCTAAGTGTGAATACATTAACGCGAATTTGACTTGGAGCGCCACGATAATTGTCTTGTAGTGTGCAGGTCTAATACTTCCTATACGGTGGGTAACGCCAACACCAAATTCTTCTGTTTGAAGTGTTTTCTCGTGGCATTACATTTTCTATGTCTTCGCATTTGATTTGGCTTCAATTTCAACATGTCTTCTTGATTATCTTCACTATGTTGATTTGGTTGTATTCTGATATATATACATATATTAGTGTTCTGTCCTCTACATCATTCACTTATAGCTATGTCTTCTCGTTTGAATTGTTTGAACTAAGTGAATGTGATCGGACCCTAACCTCTCTATGCTTTCTACCTCAAACTCTATCTATCCAAATCTTATGCATTCTGTTGAAACTGTCGAATGTATTCTCTGCGTCCTTGTCAGCAGAAGATACAGAGACAAACATTAAATCTGTTTTAAATGTTCAATTCTTATTGACTGAAACCCGGAGAAGCCGGAACGACCATCTGACAGTCCAGGCAGGCGTGGGAACGTGGGACAACTCCCAATGTGTTGCATGTTCGCCACGTGTCCCTCAGATGTGAACCGCCAGGGGCACCTGCATAATTGTGCTGTGCCGTCCCTTTCCCTATAAATACCCGTCCAATCGCGGTCAAAATCCTTCTTCCACCTCTCCACCTCGACAAACCCTAGCGCCACCGCTAGCTCTCGACGACACCGTCGACGAAGCACTTAGCTGCCGTGACCTCCCCGACGCCGTCTTCACGCCGACTGCGGACATCGTCTTCTCCGCCGCCGCCGTAGGTGTCCTCCGTCGCCAAGTTAGGGCGCGGAAGATCGAACTGCTCGGCCTCATCTTCTACTCCATCTAGCAGTTCATCGTGTGGTAAATTAAAACCCTCTTTTTACTGTCTTTTTGATCCTATAGATTCATCCTTTTTACCAAAAGTGGTTTCTGCCTCCACAAATTTGGATCTATCCTGTCTGTATCGCATATGATGCCTAGTATATTCACTTATGATTCACACATAGTTAGATTCCTCACTTGTACTTATTCTTGGATTCGTACAAATCTGGAACCAACTCTCAACATATAAGTGAATGTCTTCGCGCTATGAGGTCATTGTCTTCTAAAATGATTTATCTTCAAAATCTTCTAAGAATGCATATGACCTCTTCCCCTTCCCTCGCAACTCTAATGCTGTCACAGGTACATGTCCCTTGGAGAATCCCTTAGTTCTCATAGTCCGCATTCATTTGCAGAATTCTTACAGCATCATATCAACTCTCCCGAAGCCAGTTCCTGTCTAACCAGCAGACGGAAGCCTTTGACAGTGTTGAAGCCATTCAGTCTGAACTACATGGCCACAGAAAAATCAGCAAGGAAGGGTGGCAAACAGCGCCGTGGAGGCACATCAATGGATCTGCCCGAAGATCTCTACGAGCTTTACAAAACTGATCCTGAAGAGAGCTATGGTCAGCGCAAGACACGAATCCAATGGATTCGAAGATATTGGGCAGAATAATGGTACAAGTACAGGTTCGTGACCGGGAATATCTTTGAGAAGAATGCCATCAAGCGACCACAGGGAGACATCTTGTACAAAAATCTTCCACCGTGTCCGAGTGAAGCCATTGAACAAGGCTTCTACCCTTGCATGGTCCGTGGACCACATCCTACAGATGCCGACCCATCTTCATTGCTATGGTGTCGTGACGACAATCTGTTCAAGCGCAACTTCCAGTTTGCCAAGAACTTGGCCAAAGAAAACAAGAAGTCGTGGGGATTAGACTTCAATCCAGGCCCCTCTGCTCCTCGTGTTGATGGCACACGCGAAGCTGAACCCAATCTTGTTGGGCCCTTCTACAACCTAGAAGGTCTCATCACTCATATAATGGTTCAAGGGACAGCCGTGGATGAACCTGCAGACGACGTTGATTACGTCTGGCCTTTGCACCACCGGGCGAAAAGAAGTCAAGAAATCTAAAGCTTCGAAGCCTTCCTCTGCACCAAAAGCTTCGCGAGTGAAGCCTCCGGCCACTGGTCCTCCTGCACCAAGTGTGCAGTCTCAAGATCTCTCACGCATCTCCAAGTCTGAGAAGAAGAAAAAGAAGCCTATGCACACCATCGTCCAGCTCGACCCTGCTGCTGTTACGAGGAGCGAGAATGACGCCATTGATCATCAAGTGACGACGATCTTGCTGATGACGCTCTTGAGCAGCTGATAAAGAGCATGCAAGAGGCGGAAATCTTCAATGATTTGCCTCTCTTTGACGTGAAAGTATTGAACAACTTCATTGATGAGTGGTTTGACACCCCCAATCTCAGCTCTGACGATCTGCAACAGAAGACGAAGCCATCTGTGGACCAAGCTGAACCATCCAGATGGGAAGAATCTCACATTGTCTTCCCAGCCAGTATGACATGCGTGAAGCCTAAGGTCCTCACAGTGGCTTCAGAGCTTCAGAAGACAAGGGCAGCTGAAGCCAAGGCCAGAAAGCGCAAGACCAAGAACACCACTGATGATGCTCCACCCACCAAGAAGTGCAAGACCAAGAAGAGAGATCAGGTTGCTCCCACAGGCCCCTTGTAGTCGAGCCTATTTCATTGCTCGTCCCGAATCTGCATAACAAGAGCGTCGAATGATAGTTAATGAGCACCTTCCACAGAGGCTCCTAAAGTGAAGACATTCCAGCTGTTGATCCCACCGCAGCTGAAGACATTGGTCATTCTGACAATGTTGAAGATGATGAAGTCCTTCCTCAGATCGAGCACAATGTGGTATCATCGCCTGTTCTTACGAACATCAAACTCATCAGCATTGGTCGTCCGTTGACGCCAATCGCTTAGGATGACCCATGGGCTGATCACCCACAAGACTCCCCCCGTCAAGCAGAAACACCTGTTACTCCCCCAACTCAAGTCACCACTCCGGTGATTGAAGATGAAGACTTTGTGGCCCAACCAACTCCATCTCCACAAGCGTCGCCAGTGTTCCGCAGGCTTCGCAGATGACCAAGGCCATAGGTCACTCTGTCAAGTGTTCCAGAAGGAGAAGTGCGCCAATCTATTTCACGCCAAGTCTTTCCTGAAGCCTCTCCAACTGTGAACAACCCTGAGTCTGAAGCCAACATGGCTGAAGATATTCCGGCTGCATCAGCCGATGACCAAGAAGAACCAAGAGAATAAGAAGCACGTGTTGCTACACCCCCAACCAACCAAGTTGTTCTCGAGGAGAACGTGTCTGACCCTCCAGCTACTCAAGTGGAGGTTAACAACATTGAGGCGACCACCAACACCAACACTGAAGCCAATGACGTTGTCATGGCTGAAGCTAATGTGGTGCCTGAAGTCAATGTGGTGCCCGAAGTGATTGCACCTGAAGTCAATGCTGCACCTGATGCCAACCCGATGTCTCAAGCCACTGCCCTTTGCTCGCATCGCCTCTCGGGCCACATACTATTGAGCAAGCATACAACTATGGTCAATCGTCACCGCGGATGGCCTATTCTCGTTCCTCCTCCTCTTCTGCTGGTCCGCATTTGACTATCATGTCGAGCACGAGCCACAGTCCGAAGCCAAAGCCAAGATCGCCTGTGTTTCCGTGTCTCGCAACTTCACGGGGTCCTTCAATGCAAATGGCTTCATTACGCACAACACTTTCTTTGATAGCGCCAAGAACCCTATTCCAAGCCAAGGATTTCATCAGATTAGGTGCGGAGCTATCGGCAAGACAGATTATTATTCATGTGTTCTTTATGATCAAGGGCGCATCTTCCCTCATATGCGTCTTGACTGTGAAGTGATATGTCTCCAACGTATCTATAATTTTTGATTGCTCCATGCTATATTATCTACTGTTTTGGACAATATTGGGCTTTATTATCCACTTCTATATTATTTTTAGGACTAACCTATTAACCGGAGGCCTAGCCCAGAATTGCAGTTTTTTGCCTATTTCAGAGTTTCGGAGAAAAAGAATATCAAACGGAGTCCAAACGGAATGAAACCTTCGGGAGCGTGATTTTTGGAACGAACATGAACCAGGAGACTTGGACCCTACGTAAGAGAAGCTTCCAGGAGGCCACAAGGTAGGGGGCGTGCCCACCCCCTAGGGCACGCCCTCCACCCTCGTGGGCCCCACGTTGCTCCACCAACGTACTTCTTCCTCCTATATATACCTACGTACCCCCAACGATCAGATACGGAGCCAAAAACCTAATTCCACCACCGCAACCTTCTGTACCCACGAGATCCCATCTTGGGGCCTGCTCCGGAGCTCCACCGGAGGGGCATCCATCATGGAGGGCTTCTACATCAACACCATAGCCTCTCCGATGAAGTGTGAGTAGTTTACCTCAGACCTTCGGGTCCATAGTTAGTAGCTAGATGGCTTCTTCTCTCTTTTTGGATCTCAATACAATGTTCTCCCCCTCTCTCGTGGAGATCTATTCGATGTAATCTTCTTTTTGCGGTGTGTTTGTTGAGACTGATGAATTGTGGGTTTATGATCAAGTTTATCTATGAACAATATTTGAATCTTCCCTGAATTCTTTTATGTATGATTGGTTATCTTTCTAAGTCTCTTCGAATTATCAGTTTGGTTTGGCTATAGATTGTTCTTTCTTGCAATGGGGGAAGTGCTTAGCTTTGGGTTCAATCTTGCGGTGTCCTTTCCCAGTGACAGTAGGGGCAGCAAGGCACATATTATATTGTTGCCATCGAAGATAACAAGATGGGGTTTTTATCATATTGCATGAATTTATCCCTCTACATCATGTCATCTTGCTTAAGGCGTTACTCTGTTTTCATGAACTTAATACTCTAGATGCATCTTTGGATAGCGGTCGATGAGTGGAGTAATAGTAGTAGATGCAGCAGAGTCGGTCTATTGGTCTCGGACGTGATGCCTATATACATGATCATACCTAGATATTCTCATAACTATGCTCAATTCATCAATTGCTCAACAATAATTCGTTCACCCACCGTAAAATACTTATGCTCTTGAGAGAAGCCACTAGTGAAACCTATGGCCCCCGGGTCTATCTTTATCATATTAATCTTCCAACACTTTGTTATTTCCTTTGCTTTTTACCTTGCTTTTATTTTACTTTGCATCTTTATCATAAAAATACCAAAATATTATCCTATCATATCTATCGATCTCACTCTAAAGTGACCGTGAAGGATTGACAACCCCTTATCGCGTTGGTTGCGAGGATTTATTTGTTTTGTGTAGGTACGAGGGACTCGCGCGTAGCCTCCTACCGGATTGATACCTTGGTTCTCAAAAACTGAGGGAAATACTTACACTACTTTGCTGCATCACCCTTTCCTCTTCAAGGGAAAACCAACGCAGTGCTCAAGAGGTAGCAAGAAGGATTTCTGGCACCGTTGCCGGGGAGGTCTATGCAAAAGTCAACATACCAAGTACCCATCACAATCCCTTATCTCCTGCATTACATTATTTGCCATTTGCCTCTCGTTTTCCTCTCCCCCACTTCACCCTTGCCGTTTTATTCGCCCTCTCTTTTTTGTTCGCCTCCTTTTCGCTTGCTTGTCGTTATGGCTAGTCCCTTATCCACTCCGTTGTCCCCTGAGTTTGAAGTCTTTCACTTCAAACAAAGACAAGGAGAGAACTTAAAAGATGCCTCGTTGAGAATAATGGAGTCTTATCGTAATTGTACCTTTGAAGTGAACCTGAGAATTTTGCTTCGCAATTTTTATGTTGGATTAAATATGTCTCATAGACAACTCTTGGATTGCGTTGCCAAAGGCAATTTTATTGAAATTGATCCCCATATTGCGCTTGAAGTTATAGAAGGTATAGTGGTGAACACTACCTCAACAAAAGGGGCCTCATCCTACTCAGGAAGAGACACAAGTTTTTGAAAAAAATTGCGAAGTAACTAAGATTTTACAGAAGTATCTTGAACCTCTTAAGAACGTTAGCGGAAATATTCACCGTATGAATATGTTGATTACTCTTTGCAATAAGCGGTTGGATTCTTTAGATCTGAAAATTTCAGAATATGAAGGGAAACGTAAAGAACCTCCCGGATTCGAGCTTGATTCCGCTAAAAAGTTGAAAACCAAAGATGGCAATACCTAGATCTATCCTTGCTTTTATGCCTAGCTAGGGGCGTTAAACGATAGCGCTTGTTGGGAGGCAACCCAATTTTATTTTTAGTTTTTTGCTTTTTACTTATGTTTATGAATAAATCTTTGATCTAGCCTCTGGTTAGATGTGTTTTTATGTTTTAATTAGTGTTTGTGCCAAGTTAAACCTATAGGATCTTCTTGGCTGATAGTTATTTGATCTTGCAGAAATTTCCAGAAACTTTCTGTTCACGAAAAAAATTGTTAAAAATCACCAGAATGTGATAAAATACTGATTCCAATTGCTACTGATCAATAAACAAATTGTCTAGGTCTTCCTATTTTGGCTGATTTTTTGGAGTTCCAGAAGTTTGCGTTAGTTACAGATTACTACAGACTGTTCTGTTTTTGACAGATTCTGTTTTTCGTGTGTTGTTTGCTTATTTTGATGAATCTATGGCTAGTGAAATAGTTTATAAACCATAGAGAAGTTGGAATACAGTAGGTTTAACACCAATATAAATAAAGAATGAGTTCATTATAGTACCTTGAAGTGGTCTTTTGTTTTCTTTCGCTAACGGAGCTCACGAGATTTCGGTTGAGTTTTGTGTTGTGAAGTTTTCAAGTTTTGGGTGATTTTTTTTGATGGATTATGGAAAAAGGAGTGGCAAGAGCCTAAGCTTGGGGATGCCCATGGCACCCCCAAGATAATCTAAGGACACCAAAAAGCCAAAGCTTGGGGATGCCCCGGAAGGCATCCCCTCTTTCGTCTACTTCCATTGGTAACTTTACTTGGAGCTATATTTTTATTCACCACATAATATGTGTTTTGCTTGGAGCGTCTTGTATGATTTGAGTCTTTGCTTTTTAGTTCACCACAATCATCCTTTCTGTACACACCTTTTGAGAGAGCCACACATGATTTGATGTGCTTCACTTATATCTTTTGAGTTATATAGTTTTGCTCTAGTACTTCACTTATATCTTTTAGAGCACGGTGGTGGATTTGTTTTATAGAAACTTTTTGATCTCTCATGTTTCACTTAGATTATTTTGAGAGTCTTAAATAGCATGGTAATTTTCTTAAATAATCCTAATATGCTAGGTATTCAAGATTAGTAAAAACTTTCTTATGAGTGTGTTGAATACTAAGAGAAGTTTGATGCTTGATGATTGTTTTGAGATATGGAGGTAATAATATCAAAGTCGTGCTAGTTGAGTAGTTGTGAATTTGAGAAATGCTTGTGTTGAAGTTTGCAAGTCCTGTAGCATGCACGTATGGTAAACGTTATGTAACAAATTTGAAACATGAGGTGTTCTTTGATTGTCCTCCTTATGAGTGGCGGTCGGGGACGAGCGATGGTCTTTTCCTACCAATCTATCCCCCTAGGAGCATGCACGTAATGCTTGGTTTTTGATGACTTGTAGATTTTTGCAATAAGTATGTGAGTTCTTTATGACTAATGTTGTGTCCATGGATTATACGCACTCTCACCCTTCCATCATTGCTAGCCTCTTCGGTACCGTGCATTGCCCTTTCTCACATTGAGAGTTGGTGCAAACTTCGCTGGTGCATCCAAACCCCGTTGAGGGAGTCCTGGATTAGGGGGTGTCCGGATAGCCGGACTACCATCATCTGCCGGACTATCATCATCGACCGGACTCCAAGACTATGAAGATACAAGATTGAAGACTTCGCCCCGTGTCCGGATGGGACTTTCCTTGGCGTGGAAGGCAAGCTTACGTCTGGATATGTAGATCTCCTACCATTGTAACCGACTCTATGTAACCCTAGCCCTCTCCGGTGTCTATATAAACCGGATGGCTCTAGTCCGTGGGACAACATCATCAACAACCCTTACAATCATACCATAGGCTAGCTTCTAGGGTTTAGCCTCCTTGATCTCGTGGTAGATCTACTCTTGTAAACATCCACAATATCAATATCAATCGAGAAGGACGTGGGGTTTACCTCCATCAAGAGGGCCCGAACACAGGTAAAACATCGTGTCCCTTGTCTCCTGTTACCATCCGCCTAGGCGCACAGTTCGGGACCCCTACCGAGATCCGCCGGTTTGGACACCGACATTGGTGCTTTCATTGAGAGTTCCTTCGTATCGTCACTAGGCGTGATGGCCTCTTCAATCGATAACGACGCAGATCTGGGTGACACTTTTCTCCCGGACAGATCTTTGTATTCGGCGGCCGCATCTGCGGGCAACTTCGCTGCCATCTGGAGCAGATCGAAGCTCGCCCTGGCCGTCAGTCAGGTTTGAAGCCTAAACTTCACGGCCGATATCGCGGAGACTTGATCTTGATGGATCGAGCCGTAGCCGCGGCGCCGCTGCTGTCACGATGGGCATGACCTAATTCGCGCCACGGATAGCACCTTGGAGCCGCTGCGAATCCGCTCCGACTCATAGTTCGAGCCGATCGCTTCGGATCGAGGGCGGATGGCTGGACACCGCCGGGCTGCAACTTCTCGGCGATAGAGGCGAACACCTACCTTGTCCCGCATAAAGCTCATGACTCGAGGTGCGGACTCCCTGCCGGACTCCGAACCTCCCGCGCCCCTGCCAGTCGAATCCGATTGGGCGCCGATCATGGAATTCACCATCTGCGGACATCTTTCAAAGACTCGCCCTTTGGCGATATCATAAATTCACTGAAGCATCTCTCGCTATCCGGAGAGCCTGGCGAACTACGGCCGGGATGGTTGGGACGCAGACGGCGAAGAAATTCAGAGCCCACCCACCACCCACTTCGTAGCCACCGTCGGCGATTTAACCAACGTGCTCGACTACGACTCCGAAGACATCGGCGGTATGGGCGGCGATGCGGAGACTACCAAGAACCAATGCCTACAGGACACCGAAGACCACCTCGTCATACGACATATACATGGTGGACACCCCAAAGATGGGGACGGCGAAGAAGCGGCGAGAGGCCAATTCCTTAAAGAAATAGCCTAAGCGCCGACGCCAGATGGCGCCGCTCTAAATCCCGCCACGGCAAGAATGGAGATTCCGCACAGAGAGATAATAACACCCCGAAAGTGCGAAGACAACTCCCTCCAAAGACGATCCAGCGCAGGAGGAGGCGAAGCAAGCCCTCACGAGAGGCGGCGGGCGAAGAGGTCGAGGATGACAATTACTTACCTCCCTCCGGAGACAAGGCAAGCCTCGACGACGACGAATTAAATCGTGCTGAGGATCCCGTCGAACAAGAGCATTTCAGACGCAGGGCTAATGGCCACGACAAACAGCCTAAAGAAAAAGCAACAACAGCTTCAAGCTGATCAAGACCTACCGCCGACAGATGGACCGAGGTCCTCGCGGCGAAAGTATGAACTCGAACGCCCCTCGAAGTTACCCAAAACGCAAGTTGCTCACCCGATTAGCGGAGGAGGCATACAAACCTGCATCACCAGCGCTGTCTGGCAGACCGCCACCTCGTGGCGCGGCGAGCGTGCAAGCCCTCCACCAAAACCATACCCGGCATCGCTCAAAAAGCATGAAGCCACGGGGAACGCGCGGACTTGCGGGATATATTGGAGGACAAGGCAAGACAATCCAGATCTATCTATGGATCACGTGGGCGCCCCAAGACCCACGACGAATACCGTCGCGCGGATATAACTACTCGGCCGGGCGAACACAGCGGAACAACGCTCTCTCGAGCTAAGTCGCGATATTGCCCAATCTGAGGCGCCAAGACACCCCTATGCTTCATTGACGAAGTAATGGATCATCAAATCCACGAAGGGTTTAAACCCATTAATATTGAATCCTCGATGGCACAACAGACCCGCGGTTTGGATTGAGGATTATCTCCTCCATATACATATGGCCCGCGGCGGCAATCTTCACGCCATCAAATATCTCGCTCAAACTCAAAGGACCATCTCGGCATTGGCTTAACAGCCTGCCCGCAGAGTCAATTGGATCTTTGGGAAGACACGGAAGCCGCATTCCTCGACAACTTCGAGGCACGTCGTGCGACCACGGACGCAGATGACCTAAGCCACATAATCCAGCAGCCCAGACGAATCGGCGAGCAATTCGGACACGGTTCTTAACAAAGAAAAATCAAATCGTCGATTGTCCGGATGCGAGGCACTCGCTGCCTTCAAACATAACATCCGTGACGAGTGGCTGGCCCGGCACCTAGGGCAGAGAAGCGAAATCCATGGCAGCCCTCACATCACTCATGACCCGCTTCGTGCGGGAGAGGATAGCTGGCTAGCTCGCAGCAACAACCTCGGCAAAAACGCCGGCAATCCGAATACTAAGGACCGCAATGGCAGGTTGCGTCGAAACAAAACAAATGCCGCGTGCGGCGGCAAAGAATGAGGATCTGACGATCAACGCGGATTCCGAGGCTCCAAACCCGTGAACGGAAGAAGCCATTCAAAAGAACCACTCGGGCCCGTCCAATTTGGACCGAATACTCGACCGCTCTGTCAAATACATGGAACCCCGAAAAGCCAGCTAACCACACCAACAGAGATTGTTGGGTATTCAAGCGAGCAGCAAATTAATCGCCAAAACAGTGACAAGGGGCTACACAGCGATGACGAGGAAGAGACCCGGCCGCCCGAACAACAGAGGACAAAGGATTCCCCCTCAAGTTCGGACGGTGAACATGATATATGCAACGCATATCCCCAAGAGGGCGAGCGTGCACTAAAGGGCGTATCTGCGATGGAGCGATCGCCCCAAAATTCAACCCATGGTCCTCTTGCCCGATCACTTTCGATCGAAGAGACCATCCGACCAATATCCGCCATGGCGGATTCGCGCGTTGGTTTTAGACCCAATCGTTGATGGATTTCACCTCACGAGTCGATGGGCGGCGGCGATGCTGAACCTGCTTTATCGGGATACGATTGCACAAGATGGGCATAGACCCTTCAAGGATTAAACCTACAAAGACAACCTTCAAAGGAGTCATACCAGGTGTCGAGACCAATTATGCAGAGCTCGATTACTGCTGAAGTGGTCTTGGATCCCGGATAATTTCGAGCGAGGAGTTAATCTTGACATAGTCCCGTTCATGGCGGCTATCACGCTCTGCTCGGACGAACCGCGTTCGCAAAATTCAACGCGTGCCGCATTATGCATACCTTAAGCTCAAGATGCGGGCCCTCGTGGAGTCATCACGGTCAATGGAAACACGGGCGCTCCCTCGAGCGGAGGAACATACAATGCGGCTCTCGGCGGAAATGCAGAGCAGCCTTTTAAGGCAATTCTCGAGTCCGGCCGCTAAGCGACCGGACACGACCAAACGCGCCGGAGCAACATCAACCAAGACCACAGCACGTTCCGAGCATCGCAGCGTAGCAATGTGGCCTCACCCCAGCCCCGCAAAATTGTAAGAGAAGCTCTCCGCGTACATAATTACGCCTTGGAGATACCATGGGCATAGGGGAAAGGCACAACCACAACAGACCAGTGCGGTTCGACCACACCAGGGCTCCCGTGTGTCGCTCTTTTTCTTTTATTTTCTCTTTTTATACAGAACTATGTCCAGCGGCGACCTGCCGAACTCATGATGCAACAGCCAGGGAAGGACAAAGGCGCGGCGAACACTCGGTGGTCTCCATCACGAGCATTAAATTTGTTAAATACAAACATTCCGCGGCCTACCCCTGGAGGGAGACGCCTTTAATTAGTCCAATCCCTTGCTTTCCGCACTATTTGTATCATTCCGCACTCATAGCATATCTTCTCGAATAAAATGCAGCACTTTTTTGCCTATAATTGCATTCCTTATATATATATGTTCATTTATTACATGTTGCATCCGTACATTTTGGTACGGCCAAATACACCAGGGGCTTACGTTCTCCGCATTATGGTGTGATAAAGTCCGCACACTTTCACAAGTGCGGCACCCTGAACTTATAGCATTATATGAATCGGCTCCGAATCATGTCTTGGGTCAATAGTTGGGTTTGCCCGGCTCCCATGTTTGGCACCTTACGTTCCGTTCTATCGGCTAAGGTAGCACTGGAGAACCACTGCGATTGCGCCCGGTTGAGCCGGTTAACGCCTCGATGGAAAGCTAAAACTGATTGTCATGATAAGGCGAGAGACTGGTCGCTGTTCGAGAGGTCCTTTCGGGTCCTTAAAGACCTCGCCGCTTGACGAAGTTCGGATTATGTCCGACGAAGGCGTGGATAGCGCCCCAATTGGTCCTCCGAATACTAGGGGCTTCACGAAATTTAAAATTATAGAATTCTATGGCTAAGTGAGAGTGTTCAAGCACTATAAGTCCGGTTGCCTTGTTACGTTGTGTTGGCGCCTCCTAGATGGACCCAAAAATGGGAACAAGAGTGCTCAAGTTTATCCCAACACCCCAGACTGTGGCATGGGGGCTGAAGCCGACGACTTGCCATCTCTCGATTTAATAAGCGGCCGCATGAAGGTAATATTTTAAATTAACAAGCATTGCTTAGCGCATATGAACAAAGTTTTTAGCGCACAGGATAACACATTGCGAATTTACTCAATAATTACATCCCTGGGGCACTCATCCGCAATCTTGCGGGCACCCTTCAAGACAGCCTTATAGTACATCTCGGGCGTCGATGTTCCTTGCCCGCTGGTGGCGCGTCGATGATTAGCTTCTCGCATCCAGCTTGCCCCAATGCACCTTTGCGCGGGCAAGGGCCCGACGAGCACCTTCAATACAAAGCGGGCGCTTGATAACCTCCACCCGAGGGCACGCATCCACCAGCCGTCGCCGAGGCCGAAGTAGCTCCAGGCATGGCCTCTCCGAGCCACAACCGGACTATGAGACCCTTCATGGCCTGCTCGGCCACCTTGTGAAGCTTCGACCAGCTGCTTCACTGGTCGCTAGGGGCACCGGATGGCGGTCTCGAAGATCTTGAGACTAGAAGACCTTCTCCGTTGAGCTCCCTCCTCGGCTCGGTAGAATCTGGCGACATCCGACATGCTGCGAGGCAGATCTGCAAACGCCTACTGAGAGCTCCGAATTCGGGTAAGTAACACGTAATTTACATTCACATGCTTGCTTTGCATGAAAAATGCTTTACCGCCGCTATCTTCTTCATCAACTCAATCTCTGAAGGGACTTATGGGCCTCGGACTTGGCAGTTTGGCACTTTCGAGAGCGAGGCAAGCTCGGACTCTCGAGTCTTTGAGTCACGCTCCAAACTCTCATGCTTTTCCATGAGAGCACGGAGCTCTTGCTGAACCACCGCCACCCGCGCCTCCTGCTTTTCTCGCTCTGCCCGTTCCGTGGCGCATTGCGTTCGACGCGAACCACGGCCTCCTTGAGGCCGCCACCTCATTCGTGGCCCTGCGGTACCCATGTTATCCTTGTTATTTTTGTTGCAACCTAAATCTTTTTACAGAAGGTACAAGTTCAAAGTGGTGTTACTCACCTTCTTTGTCTTGGAGCTGCTTCCTGGCGCGGCCGAGCTCTTGCTCGGACCGCTCAACTCTGCTTCAAAGCACCGACCTCCAGAGTTAGTGCGGCGAGAGGTCAGCAGCGCAGCCTGCAACCCATATTGACATAATTTTTAGCAACCCTGCGTATAACTTTTTTAGATCCTCGGTCCGGCTTTTCTTTCCGAACACGAACCGAGCATCGAGGCTCTTGTCTCTGCGGTATTACATTGCATATTTTTAACTTCTTACCTCAAAGCACGATAGAAGGCTCTGCGAGCTTGGTCAGCCCGCTCTTGGCGAGCTGCACCTTCTGGATCACCGCACTCATAATAGTGCGGTGTTCTTCCTCGATGGAAGCGCTCTGCAGTGCCTCCAACAAATTACCCGGCGCCTCCGGTTGGACGGAAGCCGGCGGCGTCACGGTCTTGCCCTTCGTTGAAGGGCCGCCCGGCCGGACTCGGAACCACTGCGGGTTCGATGTGAGTCGGCGCAAAGTCCGGAGGGCGCCTTGTGGCGCCTCGGGCCTCCCCAATGGGTCCCTTCTTGGGATCCCACCTCGGCGTCTTCGGCGTCACGAGGTGGGCGGTCGGGATGGAGTCTACATCCGACGAAGCCAACGACCCGCTTCGATGAAGCGGGAGATCATCACCGGCGGACTACAGGCAGCATGCGGCATCGTAATGACACTATGTGATGCGAGAAAAAGAAATTATAAATCATTCAGAATCCGGATACTTAAGATCTCGCGGAGGCTGGCCCTCGAAGGCCATTCTTCCTCGCCAACGTTGATGTTGGCGGAGCTGTCCGGGAATAGTCCTTCCCTCTTGGACCCTTCGGCCTCCCCCGTTGGGGAGCCTTCCTCTTCCTCTCCCTCCTCCGGGAGAGAGTCCTCTTCCTCCTACTCATTTTCGGGAGGAGTCCGCCCGAGTCGTCGGACACCTGAAAACGGCACTCTTCGAGCACCCGTGGCCTCCTTCTTGGCCTTCTTCTCGGCACCACGTGCGGTGCGGAACCAGCAGCCCGCTAGGCAGGCGTCCATGGATTTTACGGCATAGGAGCCGGCGGTAATCTGCTCCGCCTTCCTCATCCATCTGTCAAAGGAGAAGGGAAATTAAAACCGCATAGAGTCAAACTATGAAGAACAAGTGTCCGTAAAGGGTAGAATCACTTACCTCATCGGCTGGCGCTGCGGCGAAATCCGCGATCTTGATCGCGGATGCGAAAACCGGCGCCCTTGAACAGCACCCTCCAGCGCCCGTGCGTCGTGTCGAAGAGCTTGCTCAGCGCTGGTGCTGTTCGGATCGAACTCCACAGATTGAATGCCGCTCTTGGCATGGGAGTATCCGTGAGACGAGCATGACTGGACCACGTTAACCAGCTGAGCTTCTTCACCGGCTTCTTGATACGGGCTTGGAGTCCCATCAGCTCCTCGAACTACCCCACAAAGAAGCCCTTCTCTTTCCGGAGGTGAGCTGCGTGGGGATACCAGATCTAAACTTCGGGGCCGCCGCCCATGTAGGGTCACGCTTGGCTCGGTGATATAGAACCACCCGATTGCCACCCCTTGACGGATTCCACGAAGGCCCCTTGAACCAAAGGGCGTTGGGCATCTTGCCCAACATGGCGCCTCCGCACTCCTCTTGAGTGCCCTTCACTACCTTCGCTTGACATTGAAGGTCTTGAGCCACAAGCAAGTGGGGCTGGATGAGAGGAAGGCCTCGCACCAGCGATAAACGCCGAGATGTTGAGGATGAAGTTGGCGCGGATCATGGAAATCCAGGCCGTAGTAGAACATGAGACCACGGACAAAGGGGTGAAGTGGAAAGCCCAGATCCAGCGGAGGAAGTGGGGAAGAAAGGCGACCCTCTCATGGGGCACAGGGGTGGGGATGAGCTGCCCCTCATCGGGCAGCCGGTCTTGATGTCGCCGGAGAGGTATCCGGCGCCCGCGGTTTAGCGATGTGCTCCTCCTTAGCGGTGGAGGCCAACCATTTACCTCCGCTCCGGACATGGTCGGAGAAGGTTGAGGCGAGATCTTGTGAACTTGGGCGCTGGGCTCGAGTCTTGCGAGATGGATAAGCAAAGGAGGAAGAAGGCGTGGGTGAGAAGGTAAATCCTTATCCCTTATATGGGCGAGGCGAAGTCTCGCGTCCCCACCGCCTGGTAAAACTCGCTTATCCCCAAGCGTCACCATCAATGGCGCGTTGGGTTACCCACGTCCATATTGATGAGAATCCGGATTAAGGGAAACACGATCTCTGCTTCGACAAGGCGTGCCAAGGAAACCGCTTAAGCTAAATCGCCGAGGTGGTAAAGTAAAAATGATTCAAGTAATGGCTTGGTAGTGGTGTGACGTCATGCCACAAAAAACGCGTCAGATTGAACTTGTGTATATATTATTATTCTCTCTATGGTGGAATGTGGAATTTATTTTGCAGAGCGGACACTATCCCGGTGTTCACAATCTTCTATCATTCGGAGGAGGAACCCGCCTTGCAATGCCAAGCAATATCTGCTACGGACTTATCGTCATTGAAGCTTGGTTCGAGGGCTCTTGAGGAGTCTGGATTAGGGGTGTCCGGATAGCGAACTACCATCATCTGCGGGACTATCATCATCGACGGACTCCAAGACTATGAAGATACAAGATTGAAGACTTCGCCCGTGTCCGGATGGGACTTTCCTTGGCGTGGAAGGCAAGCTTGGCGTCGGATATGTAGATCTCCTACCATTGTAACCGACTCTATGTAACCCTAGCCCTCTCCGGTGTCTATATAAACCGGATGGCTCTAGTCCGTGGACAACATCATCAACAACCCTTACAATCATACCATAGGCTAGCTTCTAGGGTTTAGCCTCCTTGATCTCGTGGTAGATCTACTCTTGTAAACATCCACAATATCAATATCAATCGAGCAGGGCGTGGGTTTTACCTCCATCAAGAGGGCCCGAACACAGGTAAAACATCGTGTCCCTTGTCTCCTGTTACCATCCGCCTAGACGCACAGTTCGGGACCCCCTACCCGAGATCCGCCGGTTTGGACACCGACACCCGTGATATGATACGCTCTTTCACACATAAACCTCCTTATATCTTCCTCAAAACAGCCACCATACCTACCTATTATGGCATTTCCATAGCCATTCCGAGATATATTGCCATGCAACTTTCCACCATTCCTTTTATCATGAGACGTTCATCATTGTCATATTGCTTAGCATGATCATGTAGTTGACATAGTATTTGTGGCAAAGCCACCGTTCATAATTTTTGCATACATGTGATTCATTGCATATCGCGGTACACCGCCGGAGGCATTCATATAGAGTCATATTTTGTTCTAGTATCGAGTTGTAAATAAATAGAAGTGTGATGATCATCATTTTCTAGAGCATTGTCCCAAGTGAGGAATAAAAAAAAGAGAAAGGCCATAAAAAAAAGAGAAGGCCCAAAAAAAATGAGAGAAAAAGAGAGAAGGGACAATGCTACTATCCTTTAGCACACTTGTGCTTCAAAGTAGCACCACAATCTTCATGATAGAGAGTCTCTTGTTTTATCACATTCATATACTAGTGGGAATTTTTCATTATAGAACTTGGCTTGTATATTCCAACAACGGGCCTCGTCAAGTGCCCTAGGTCTTCATGAGCAAGCAAGTTTGATGCACACCCACTTAGTTTCTTTTGTTGAGCTTTCATACATTTATAGCTCTAGTGCATCTGTTGCATGGCAATCCCTACTCCTTGCATTAACATCAATCGATGGGCATCTCCATAGCTCATTGATTAGCCTCGTTGATGTGAGACTTTCTCCTTTTTTGTCTTCTCCACATAACCCCCATTATCATATTCTATTCCACCCATAGTGCTATGTCCATGGCTCGCGCTCATATATTGCGTGAAAGTTTATAGGTTTGAGATTACTAAAGTATGAAACAATTGCTTGGCTTGTCATCGGGGTTGTGCATGATGAGATAATTCTTGTGTGACGAAAATGGAGCATGACTAAACTATATGATTTTGTAGGGATGAACTTTCTTTGGCCATGTTATTTTGAGAGGACATAGTTGCTTAGTTAGTATGCTTGAAGTATTATTATTTTGATGTCAATATGAACTTTTATCTTGAATCTTTCGGATCTGAATATTCATACCACAATTAAGAAGAATTACATTGAAATTATGCCAAGTAGCATTCCACATCAAAAATTATCTTTTTTATCATTTACCTACTCGAGGACGAGCATGAATTAAGCTTGGGGATGCTTGATACGTCTCCAACGTATCTATAATTTTTGATTGCTCCATGCTATATTATCTGCTGTATTGGACAATATTGGGCTTTATTATCCACTTTTATACTCCCTCCGTCCGGAAATACTTGTCATCAAAATGGATAAAAGGGTGTGTATCTAGACGTATTTTAGTTCTAGATACATCTCTTTTTATCCATTTTGATGACAAGTATTTTCGGACAGAGGGAGTATTATTTTTGGGACTAACCTATTAACCGGAGGCCCAACCCAGAATTGCTGTTTTTTTGCCTATTTCAGAGTTTCGCAGAAAAAGAGTATCAAACAGAGTCCAAACGGAATGAAACCTTCGGGAGTGTGATTTTTGGAACGAACATGATCCAGGAGACTTGGACCCTACGTAAGAGAAGCTTCTAGGAGGCCATGAGGTAGGGGGCCGCGCCCGCCCCCCCAGGGCGCGCCCTCCACCCTCGTGGGCCCCACATTGCTCCACCGACGTACTTCTTCCTCCTATATATATACCTATGTACCCCCAAACGATCAGATACGGAGCAAAAAACCTAATTCCACCGCCGCAACCTTACATGCCCACGAGATCCCATCTTGGGGCCTGTTAGGAGCTCACGGGAGGGGGCATCCATCACGGAGGGCATCTACATCAACACCATAGCCTCTCCGATGAAGTGTGAGTAGTTTACCTCAGACCTTCGGGTCCATAGTTAGTAGCTAGATGGCTTCTTCTCTATTTTTGCCTCTCAATACAATGTTCTCCCCCTCTCTCGTGGAGATCTATTTGATGTAATCTTCTTTTTGCGGTGTGTTTGTTGAGACCGATGAATTGTGGGTTTATGATCAAGTTTATCTATGAACAATATTTGAATCTTCTCTGAATTCTTTTATGTATGATTGGTTATCTTTGCAAGTATCTTCGAATTATTAGTTTGGTTTGGCCTACTAGATTGATCTTTCTTGCAATGGGAGAAGTGCTTAGCTTTGGGTTCAATCTTGCGGTGTCCTTTCCCAAAGTGATGAGGGGCAGCAAGGCACGTATTGTATTGTTGCCATCGAGGATAACAAGATGGGTTTTTTATCATATTGCATGAATTTATCCCTCTACATCATGTCATCTTTCTTAAGGCGTTACTCTGTTTTCATGAACTTAATACTCTAGATGCATGCTAGATAGCGGTCGATGAGTGGAGTAATAGTAGTAGATGCAGGCAGGAGTCGGTCTACTTGTCTCGGACGTGATGCCTATATACATGATCATACCTAGATATTCTCATAATTATGCTCAATTCTGTCAATTGCTCAACAGTAATTCGTTCACCCACCGTAAAATACTTATGCTCTTGAGAGAAGCCACTGGTGAAACCTATGGCCCCCGGGTCTATCTTTATCATATTAATCTTCCAACACTTTGTTATTTCCTTTGATTTTACCTTGATTTTATTTTACTTTGCATCTTTATCATAAAAATACCAAAAATATTATCCTATCATATCTATCATATCTCACTCTCGTAAGTGACCGTGAAGGGATTGACAACCTCTTATCGCGTTGGTTGCGAGGATTTATGTCAGGACCCCGATTCCAAGTCACATCGATCTAGCCGGTAACACCTCATATCACTTTGCGGCCTTACGCACGGTATTCCCACGGGTGTCGCCTTACCATGGCCCGGGACCGTTTGCGCCTTTTGGCTCACGTATATGATAGTGTCGCTAGCATCCATATGATAGAGAACCCAGGCCGACATGGCTAGTCGTGAACCCAAAGTGGCACTAACCCATGGGGACAGGCATACATGAATCAACTTCGAGCATGTCGGTCAGCAGCGTGTGAATCCGGGCTGTAGCACTGGGCTAATAGGACTCGGGAACCCGGCAGTAGCAGCTAGGCAAGACTCCGGATGTCACCGCGTGACATTTCCCGAAGGGATGAACCACGAGCGAAGTGAAACACATGCCCGCCACCAAGTGTCCTGGCGAGTAGTCTTTGGGCTAGCAGGACTTGGTGAACCGGGCTGTAGCGGACTACTATGGCTCAAGGAAGCACTAGACTACATTTCCCCATAAGAGAGGCCGCCAAGGATAAGCAACTAGATTGTCGGATCCCACACATACCAAGCATTTCAAACATACACACAATATGCTCGATATGTGTAAATACAACATGGCATCACAACATAACTCTACGACTCAAGTATTTATTCATTAGGCTCCGAGGAGCGAGATATTACAAACATGGGTCTCATGATCCAACATTCAGAGCATACAAGTCAAAGCACATGCGGAAGCTTAACATGTCTAAGTACAGACATCTACAAATGAAAAAGGCTGATAAGCCTGACTAACTACCAGATCCTGACGAGGGCACAAGATCGTAGCTGAGTTATCAAGCTAAACGTCGAAGTCCACGCGGAACTACTATCGAGACTGAAGTCTCTCTGCAAAAACATAAAATAGGCAAACGTGAGTACAAATGTACCCACCAAGACTTACATCAGAACTAGCTACATATGCATCGGTTTCAACAAAGGGGTGGTGGAGTTTAACAGCAGCAAGCCAGCTTTGACTCGCTGGCTATCCTGAACTACGACTGCAAGTAACTCTTTTGAGGTGGCGCACACGAGTCCACATATTCACCATATCAATACACCACTAAGGATCCGCTCCCGTCCCCCTATGAGAATGCCATCCATAGCACTCACGCTTATCTTGCGTGTGTTAGAGTATCCACTTTCACTTGTCTATGAACTGTACAGGCAACCCAGAAGTCCTTTACCGCGGACACGGCTATTCGAATAGATGATGTTAACCCTGCAGGGGTGTACTTCTTCACACACGCTTTCGCCACTTACCACCATGTACACGTCGTGTATCTCGACAACCTTCAAGCGGAAGCCTGGCGAGGGAGTCAGCCACGACCTGACTAACCACACAAGTCTCTAGTCCAGGTTTATTGCCTATTCGGTTCCATCCGCAAGGAGATCCGGCGGGGTGTCGCTCACGGCCCAAACAATGTGTGCAGGTTCCCGAGACACCAAGCAGGCGCTCGGTACACCGGGCCACAGTGTATCTACCGCATCATAGCCCACCCCTAGGGTCAGCGCCACGCACGGCCTCCAACACATATCCTACAAACACCGTAAACTAGTTGCAACTCCCGGACAGAGATCAAGTTGATTAATAAGTCGAGAGAGCTTGGAGTGCGGAGCCCAATGTGTGGTAGTAATCTGTTTCATGGATCACAAACACAGAACTTCAGTTCTGAGGACGGCTGCAATGAGACAACCCACCATGTACTCCTACATGGCCTCTCACCGCTACCTTTACCAAATCGTATTCACACACTTAGCTCTCAACAGTAGGACATGTTCACACACCTCCGATTCATCCCGGATGAATCAGATCTGACACAACTCTAAGCAATAGCAGGCATGACAAACAAGCATGAATGAGTACACACATCAGGGCTCAAACAACTCCTACTCATGCTAGTGGGTTTCATCTATTTACTGTGGCAATGACAGGTCATGCAGAGGATAAAGGGGTTCAACTACCGCAGCAAATAACAGATGAATCGTTGTTGTACTAATGCAGTAAAAAAGAGCAGGAGCGAGAGAGTGGGATTGTATCGGAATGAACAAGGGGGTTTTGCTTGCCTGGCACTTCTGAAGATAATATAGTTCTTCATCGGTGTCATCGAACTCATCGTCGGAAGCACGTCTACCGAGAGGGGACAAATACCGGCAACAGAGAAGGAGAACACAATCAATGCAGTGCTCAACATGATGCATGAGTGTGACATGGCAATATGCCGTGGTTTGAGCTAATGCAACTAGCAACCAGATTAAATAAAGTTGGTTTGAATCCAAGATTCAAATTCAAACTCCATATGTGGATATTATAATGCCATTTATATGATTTGTGCTACACAGCAGCTATGAGTTGTTCTAACATGCATGAAAATGGTACAGATGGATAGATTGGATTTTTGATCATTTTTCATATATAAATTATTTCATTTGGAGTTACGGTTGAATTTCTATGATTTTTAGAAGTTTATACTATTTTCTGGAATTTCCTATATAAGAATAAACCCAGAAAAGGATTTCTCACACGAGATGATGTCACCGTGATGTCGTGATCAAGCTGGATCGGCCAGTCAAACTCGACTGTGGGACCCACGTGTCGCTGGTTAGTTAACTAACTAAACATAGTTAGTTAGTGTTAGGTAAAGCACTAATCTAGGTTAATTAGTGCTAAACTAACCTAACTAATAATTAACAAGGGTGGCCCACACGTCAGTGACCCAGGGGGTCAAACTGGGCCCACCCAGTCAACGGTCAACGGGGTCAAACCCACCGGCGACATGACGCCGGCGAGGCCAGACGCGGTGGAGGGGCTCGGGATTCCTCCTCCGGCGACCAAATGGCCGGCGGAGGGCATCTACGTGACGCTGGAGATCCCGCGCGTCGAGTGGTGCAGTCAGTTATGTCGGGGGCGACCTATATCGACGGCGGCGAGCTCAAAGGCGGCGGCCGGAGTTCGGGTCTCAGCGGTTCCGGCGTTGCGTTGCATGACAGGAGAAACTGGAGGGGGTTTTGGTCTTCTGGCATTGTGCTGAGCACGTCGGTGCGCTCGGTTGTAGCTCTAGGTGACAGTGGCCACGGCGGCGACATGGCCGGCGGAGCCGAGCTCGCGGCTCCGGTGGAATCGGCGGCTACGTACGAAAACGGCGACGTGGTTAAGGGGGAAAGGACCGGGAGCTCACGGTAAGGCCGACGACAGGCTTAGCTGGCTCGGGGACGACCGGAAGGCGACGAATCCGTCGATGGAGTCCGGCGGCCGTGCTCGGGGAAGACGACTCGTGGCGGCGATGTGGGGCTCCTGCGGTGGCGTTGCTCGGGGTGGAAGAAAGAGGGGGTCGAGGCGGAGCCTATGGGCCGGTCAGAAAAGCGAGGGGGAGGCGGTGGCTGCAGCTACGGTGAACGGCGTCGGTGGCGACGGCAGCGCTCGGCTGTAGGGAGGAGAGCGAGACAGAGGAGGGAGAAAGCACGGGGGGAGAGTGAGAGAGGTCCAGGGGGTGCGTGGCGTCTCCCAGAGGCGTCCAGGCGTCGAGAGGGAGCTGCAAGTAGGAGGTGGCCGGGGCGCATGGCCGCACGCACGGGGCACACGACCGGCTTCCTTCTGTCACGAGGAAGACGACAGGGGGGGGGGGGGGGAGGCCAGTGGGCTGGGCTAGCCACTTGGGCTGCCAGGTGGGCTGCACAGGTGAGTTTGCCCAGGTTAGTCTCTCTCTGGTTTTCTATTTATTAATGTTTTCTATTTCTGCAATTTGTTTTGATTTGATTTAGCAACTAAATCATTTTAATAAATTCTGTAGGTTATTATATGGCTTGCTAAAATATATACAAAGCCACTCACAAACTTCCAGAATTATTGGAGTCATATTTAATATATATTAAATATAAATCCAAAGCAAATAGTTATTGGATTAATTCAAATGGCCAGAATAAATATTTCTGTGACTCCAAAAATATTGGTTTGAATTTCACCTCATGCCAATATTTTCACAGAGTAATAGGAACATTTTCTTGGACTCATTTGATGAGATTTAAATGTTGGTTATTTTTAGGGGTTTTCTGAGGCTTTGAAAATTCCTCAATTCAAATTTCATTTGAATTTAAACATGATGCACACATGGAAGCTGGCATAGGTCAGACCAGGATTAGGGATGTGACAACTCACCCCCACTAAACAAGAATCTCGTCCCGAGATTCAAGACGTGAGGTAAGAAGACAGAGGGGGCGCAAGCTAACACAGTCTTCACGATCCAGGTTGCACTTCATAAGAACGTTGACATGATCACCATCTTTGTCTCGATGTCTTGCTTTGAGAACTCCAACTAACATGACAATGAGAGGAAATGGAAAACTCCAGAAGGATTGATCTTCTCGAAGATCGAACAACTCAGGATCAACTCATCGAGTGAGACATTGAAACATCTCTCGAGCTGAGACACGAAACATACATCCAGCGGGATGGAGTGTAACAAATGATGAAGGTTCACTACGTAGACACAATTCCACATTTAAGAAGGTGGTGAACGGTTGTCAACATAGCGAGGAGTTGAGTTGCCATGATACCATAACGAGACATCTTAAGGAAGGTGACTCACAGAAATATTCCCTTAAGTGGCAAAAAGAATTACTTTTGATTCAGAGATCATTGAAAATCTTCATACCAGCCAAAGGCAATCTGCAATCGATTACTTAAAGGAGCTCGGAAGAATGACATACTCAGACTAGAATGGATGATGTGGACTACCTTGTTGAAGACAAAGCAATGGATGATTTTGCTTATCATCGGAAATGGATGGGACCCATGGTAGGACCGCTTTTGAAGATGGTCCTGGGTAACAATTGCTGGGGTGCAAGCTGGGAACATAATGCAAATGCTGGGAATGTTTCAACCATCATATCTGCCTGAGATTCAGATCTGGTTTGTAACAGGACATTTCAGACAGCATGTCTGAAAAGGAAATGTTGCAACACAAATCGACGAGATGATGTTGCGAGATTCTCGGGAGATGGACTATGGTAGTAAGCTCCAAAACATGAGCGGTTCTGCTACAAACATGTGAACACGCTGTCCCAGACAAGCATGGCCACGTAGTAGCCTTAAATTAAACACTACCAAGTTCAGGTGGGGGAACCATCATCGAGGATATTGAAATCTTTTCATAAGTCTGGATTAGCTCTTATGAAGGGACTCCTTCTCCTTGAGCAAATCAGTCAGTGGCTTGGTGTGCTAGGGATTCATATGGAATGAAGGTTGCGAGCCTGTCAAACCATAGCATACTTCGCACATGCATGACTGACTTGGGATGGTACCAGAGGAAGCAAAAACAAACTTTCTCGAATTCACGGCGGCAACTTGCTTCAAATGCACATGAACTAGAGGAAGTCACCTCTTTCATCCAACATATTCTTCACGAACATGCACGAAGATAATGCTTACAAAAGTTTCCAATGCTAGCTTTAATGTTCCACATGGATCATGGGGGAGACAAGATGTTGCTGATGGGCTCAACAAAGAACTCATCGAATTTCCATATCATCGACTTCCACCATCATGTGAACACGGTGATAGCATTGGTCGGATAAAAAGATGTAATGGTGTATGCTCGAGGAATCAACCATGAGTAAGACAACATTACGAACATCGTTGGTTCTGATTTGACTTGATGATAGCCCATACTCAAGTCAAGGATTGGATAAGACAATAGCACCGACAACTGATCACGAGGATCAATCAACGAAGATATCATCTTTCTTCAACACACACACACACACACACACACACACACACACACACACACACACACACACACACACACACACACACACAAGGATATCCCTTAGAATGAGCCGGGTCAAATAAAGCTTTTATCTTCCAACTCTCCAATTCATTGTTTAGCTTATCCAACTAGTTCGGGGGTATCCAACACAGATCCTTGGAGAAAGGGTGGTTTATGGAAAACCAACTTGATCACGAACCCAACATACCGGTCAGGTGACAACCTGGTAATACTTCCGAGAAGATATTAGGAAAATCACGAACCACCGATATGTTATTAAGCTCGAGAACAATCTTGCTTTTCAGAGCAAGACGATATGATCAAACGAGTAAGGGATTGACATAATCCTAACTCATTGATCGAAGAGTGCACCGGAATAAGGACTAGGTAGCACGATCAATCTTAGAATGATGATTTAATAACCAACACGCTAAGAATGAGAATACTGTCCATTAACTACCAAGCAACGGAGTTGCTAGCAGTATTGATTTCACACATCATGATTCACTTGTTGGCATTCCGGTTGCGACAAAACGGAACCGAGGAATGAATAATGAGGGCGAGAAGTATCACTGTATCAAGAGTTCATAGGGTGGTGTGCAATTCTCATGACATTATTGACATAAGGCGGTAATACTTCAGGGTAGAACAGAATCAAAAGCTGGATTGGCATTTTGATCTACGAAATACAACTACTTTGACCCAATCCTCGAAGTGGACAAGGTACTGGAGTTTGTTTCTCCTAGTCATTCCAGAATAGAATGGCTTGACGGACCACAATAATAATAGGCATCGATGAACGGATGCACACATACTCTTGATTATCAATTGATAGATGGAGGTCAGAAAACAACTAAAGAGGAATAACTCAAAGGAACATATGTTTTTTTTTCTGAGTTGTGGATGCATAGATTAGTATGTCGAGCGAAGCTCAACATTTCTTCCGGATAACCCATGCGGAAAGGGTAGAACTGGCAGATTCACAATTATGAATGGAGAACTCCTCAAGAGTACTCTGATTGTGATCCTTCAGTTCAGCGAGGAACTTTTGCCATAAGCGGTTCATAGTATTTGGAAGAAGGAAATACCACAGACCTCGAGGACTATCGCAAAGTTACTAATATCCTAAAGGAACTAGCAAACACGATCAACAGGAGGTAAGTAGGGTGAATCTCGGGTTCAAGAACCCATGAATAGAATACCTAGTATTATATGGCATCACGGGACGCTTTCGAGAATGGTGGCCAGAATCATCACATCGGGAACACAAAACATGGCTAGATTGCTAGGTGACTCCCTAAACACCTAGGTTCATAATAATAACTCCAACATATATGTCGAGGCAATAAATTACCTCAACGCACCGATTAGTGTGCTTATTCTGACCATAAAGGACATCAGGAACGGAAAGAAAGGATTTGCAAATGCATCAGACTATTTAGAAACCTGGGATGACTCGGACAACATAACAGCTGTAAATGCTCAAAATGATTTGAGACATCCTGCAAAAATGGTGGCATAACCACTCAGAAGCACAAAACCAAGGTTCCGAGACCAACTATGAACACACGGAAGTAGTAGAAACTGAACTGAGATTTGAAACTATCAATTATATAAGTCTATGGATTAGTAACACGTCATCCTGATAGATAGATGAGAAGGCCTAGTTCTTAATCCCCGTAGAAGAGAAGAGGATGACTCAGATCAGAAGGCCATGAGGTATAAGGAGTAAAAAGAGCCTTACGTTCCCTTCCATAATCAATTCCCTTACATAACTAAAGCATTTATAGACACAACTTCGACCAGTTTGGCTTGGTAATCCTACAGGTAGTCAGGCTCTGATACCAAAGCTGTCAGGACCCCGATTCCAAGTCACATCGATCTAGCCGGTAACACCTCATATCACTTTGCGGCCTCATGCACGGTATTCCCACGGGTGTCGCCTTACCATGGCCCGGGACCGTTTGCGCCTTTTGGCTCACGTATATGATAGTGTCGCTAGCATCCATATGACAGAGATGTTGGGAAACGTAGTAATTTCAAAAATTTTCCTACGATCACGCAAGACCATGGTGATGGCATAGCAACGAGAGGGGAGAGTGTCCGTCCACGTACCCTCGTAGACCGAAAGCGGAAGCGTTATAACAACGCGGTTGATGTAGTCGTGCGTCTTCACGATCCGACCGATCCAAGCACCGAACGTCACGGCACCTCCGAGTTCTCGCACACGCTCAGCTCGATGACGATCCCCGGACTCGATCCAGCAAAGTGTCGGGATGAGTTCCACAAGACGACGGCGTGGTGACGATGTTGATGCTCCACCGACGCAGGGCTTCGCCTAAGCTCATGACGATATGACTTCTCCGCGGGGCTTCGCCTAAGCTCCGCGACGATATGACCGAAGTGGAATATGGTGGAAGGGGCACCGCTGCGGCTAAGGAAAGATCCGTAGATCAACTTGTGTCATGGGGTGCCCCCCCCCTGATATATAAAGGAGGGAGGGAGGAGGAGGCCGCCCTAGGAGGAGGCGCGCCAAGGGGAGTCCTACTCCCACCGGGAGTAGGACTCCTTCTTTCCTAGTCCAACTAGGAGAAGGGGAAAGGGGGAAGGGAGAAGGAAGGGAGAGGTGGGCTGCGCCCAAACCCCTTGTCCAATTCGGACTGGGCTTGGGAGGGCGCGCCACCTCCCCGGCTCCTTCCCACTAAGGCCCATTAAGGCCCAATACTCTTCCCCGTATTCCGTAACTCCCGGTACTCGAAAAATATCCGAATCACTGGAACCTTTCCGAACTCCAATATAGTCGTCCAATATATCGATCTTTACGTCTCGACCATTTCGAGACTCCTCATCATGTCCCCGATCTCATCCGGGACTCCGAACTCCTTCGGTACATCAAAACTCATAAACTCATAATATAACCATCATCGAAACCTTAAGCGTGCGGACCCTACGGGTTCGAGAACTATGTAGACATGACCTAGAACTATTCTTGGTCAATAACCAATAGCGGAACCTGGATGCCCATATTGGCTCCTACATATTCTACGAAGATCTTTATCGGTCAAACCGCATAACAACATACTTTGTTCCTTTGTCATCGGTATGTTACTTACCCGAGATTCGATCGTCGGTATCCAATACCTAGTTCAATCTCGTTACGGTAAGTCTCTTTACTCGTTCCGTAATACATCATCTCACAACTAACTCATTAGTTGTAATGCTTGCAAGGCTTAAGTGATGTGTATTACCGAGAAGGCTCGGAGATACCTCTCCGACAATCGGAGTGACAAAACCTAATCTCAAATACGCCAACCCAACAAGTACCTTTGGAGACACCTGTAGTACTCCTTTATAATCACCCGATTCGTTGTGACGCTTGGTAGTACCAAAGTGTTCCTCCGTAAACGGAGTTGCATAATCTCATAGTTACAGGAACATGTATAGGTCATGAAGAAAGCATTAGCAACATACTAAACGATCAAGTGCTAAGCTAACGGAATGGGTCATGTCAATCACATCATTCTCCTAATGATGTGATCCCATTAATCAAATGACAACACATGTCTATGGTTAGGAAACATAACCATCTTTGATTAATGAGCTAGTCAAGTAGAGGCATACTAGTGACTATCTGTTTGTCTATGTATTCACACATGTATTATGTTTCCGGTTAATACAATTCTAGCATGAATAATAAACATTTATCATGATATAAGGAAATAAATAATAACTTTATTATTGCCTCTAGGGCATATTTCCTTCAGTCTCCCACTTGCACTAGAGTCAATAATCTAGTTCACATCGCCATGTGATTTAACATCAATAGTTCACATCTATATGTGGTTAACACCCATAGTTCACATCGACATGTGACCAACACCCAAAGGGTTTACTAGAGTCAGTAATCTAGTTCACATCGCTATGTGATTAACACCCAAAGAGTACTAAGGTGTGATCATGTTTTGCTTGTGAGATAATTTTAGTCAACGGGTCCATCACATTCAGAGCCGTAAGTATTTTGCAAATTTCTATGTCTACAATGCTCTGCATGGAGCTACTCTAGCTAATTGCTCCCACTTTCAATATGTATCCAGATTGAGACTCAGAGTCATCTAGATTAGTGTTAAAACTTGCATCGACGTAACCTTTTACGATTTAACCTTTTTCTTCCATAATCGAGAAACATATCCTTATTCTACTAAGGATAATTTTGACCGCTGTCCATTGATCTACTCCTAGATCTCTATTGCACTCCTTGCCAATCTTAGTGGTAGGGTATGCAATAGATCTGTACACAACATGACATACTTTATAGAACCTATGGCTGATGCATAGGAATGACTTTCATTCTCTTTCTATCTTCTGCCGTGGTCGGGTTTTGAGTCTTACTCAATCTCACACCTTGTAACACAGCAAGAACTCTTTCTTTGACTGCTCCATTTTGAACTACTTCAAAATCTTGTCAAGGTATGTATTCATTGAAAAACTTATCAAGCGCCTTGATCTATCTCTATAGATCTTGATGCTCAATATATAAGCAGCTTCACCGAGGTCTTTCTTTAAAAAACTCCTTTCAAACACTCCTTTATGCTTTGCGAGAATAATTCTACATTATTTCCGATCAACAATATGTCATTCACATATACTTATCGAAAATGCTGTAGTGCTCCCACTCACTTTCTTGTAAATACAGGCTTCACCAAAAGTCTCAGATAAAACTATATGCTTTGATCAACTTATCAAAGCGTGTATTCCAACTCCGAGATGCTTGCACCAGTCCATAGATGGATCATTGGAGCTTGCACATTTTGTTAGCACCTTTAGGATTGACAAAACCTTCGGTTGCATCATATACAACTCTTCTTTAATAAAACCATTAAGGAATGCAGTTTTGACATCCATTTGCCAGATTTCATAAAATGTGGCAATTGCTAACATGATTCGGACAGACTTTTAAGCATCGATCTGAGTGAGAAAATCTCATTGTATTCAACATCTTGAACTTGTCAAAACCTTTTTCGACAAGTCTAGCTTTGTAGATAGTAACACTACTATCAGCATCTGTCTTCCTCTTGAAGATCCATTTATATAATATGGCTTGCCGATCATCGAGCAATTCCATCAAAGTCCATACTTTGTTCTCATACATGGATCCCATCTCAGATTTCATGGCCTCAAGCCATTTCGGAATCTGGGCTCATCATCGCTTCCTCATAGTTCGTAGGTTCATCATGGTCTAGTAACATGACTTCCGAACATGATTACCGCATTCACTCAGTGCGGATCTTACTCGGAAGACCTCACGAGGTTTGGTAGCAACTTGATCTGAAGTTTCATGATCATCATCATTAACTTCCTCACTAATTGGTGTAGGAATCACCGAACTGATTTCTGTGATGAACTACTTTCCAATAAGGGAGAAGGTACAATTACCTCATCAAGTTCTACTTTCCTCCCACTCACTTCTTTCGAGAGAAACTTCTTCTCTAGAAAGGATCCATCTTAGCAACGAATAACTTGCCTTCGGATCTGTGATAGAAGGTGTACCCAATAGTTATTTTGGGTATTCTATGAAGACGCATTCTCGATTTGGGTTCGAGCTTATCGGTGAAAACTTTTCACATAAGCATCACAACTCCAAACTTTAAGAAACGACAGCTTAGGTTTATCGTTAAACCATAGTTCATACGGTGTCATCTCAACGGATTTAGATGGTGCCCTTTTAAACGTGAATGCAGCTGTCTCTAATGCATAACCCAAAACGATAGTGGTAAATCGGTAAGATACATCATAGATCGCACCATATCCAATAAAGAGCGGTTATGACGTTCGGACACACCATTACGTTATGGTGTTCCATGTGGCGTGAGTGTGAAACTATTCCACATTGTTTTAATGAAGGCCAAACTCGTAACTCAAATATTTTCCTCTGCGATCATATCGTAGAAACTTTATTTTCTTGTTACGATGATTCTTCACTTCACTCTGAAATTCTTTGAACTTTTCAAATGTTTCAGACTTGTGTTTCATCAAGTAGATATACCCATATCTGCTCAAATCATCTTGTGAAGGTCGAAAATAACGATACTTGCCACGAGCATCAACACTCATTGGATCGCATACATCGGTATGTATTATTTCCAATAAGTCAAGAGCTTGTTCCATTGTTCCGAGAACGGAGTTTTAGTCATCTTGCCCAAAAGGCACGGTTCGCAAGCATCAAATGATTCATAATCAAGTGATTCCAAAATCCATCAAGATGGAGTTTCTTCATGCGCTTTACACCAATATGACCTAAACGGCAAGTGCCACAAATAAGTTGCACTATCATTATTAACTTTGCATCTTTTGGTTTCAATATTATGAATATGTGTATCATACGATCGAGATCCAACAAACCATTTTCATTGGGTGTATGACCATAGAAGGTTTTATTCATGTAAACAGAACAACAATTATTCTCTAACTTAAATGAATAACCGTATTGCAATAAACATGATCAAATCATATTCATGCTCAACGCAAACGCCAAATAACATTTATTTAGGTTCAACACTAATCCCGAAAGTATAGGGAGTGTGCGATGATGATCATATCAATCTTGGAACTACTTCCAACACTCATCGTTCTTCCCTTCAACTAGTCTCTGCTTATTCTCAGAACTCCTGTTTGAGTTACTAATCTTAGCAACCGAACAAGTATCAAATACTCAGGGGCTACTATAAACACTAGTAAAGCACACATCAATAACTCTGTATATCAAATATACCCTTGTTCACTTTGCCATCCTTCTTATCCACCAAATATTTGGGTATTTCCGCTTCCAAGGACCATTTCCTATGCAGTGTAAGCACTCGTTTCAGGCTTTGGTTCAGCTTTGGGTTTCTTCGTGGAGTGACAACTTGCTTGTCATTCTACTTGAAGTTCCCTTTCTTTCCTTTGCCCTTTTCTTGAAACTAGTGGTCTTGTCAATCATCAACACTTGATGCTCTTTCTTGATTTCTACCTTCGTCGATTTCAACATCACGAAGAGCTCGGGAATCGTTTTCGTCATCCCTTGCATACTATAGTTCATCACGAAGTTCTAGTAACTTAGTGATGGTGACTAGAGAATTCTGTCAATCACTATCTTATCTGGAAGATTAACTCCCACTTGATTCAAGTGATTGAAGTACCTGCATAATCTGAGCACATGCTCACTAGTTGAGCGATTCTCCTCCATCTTTTAGCTATAGAACTTGTTGGAGACTTCATATCTCTCAACTCGGTATTTGCTTGAAATATTAACTTCAATTCTGGAACATCTCATATGGTCCATGACGCTCAAAACGCCTTTGAAGTCCCGATTCTAAGCCGTTAAGCATGGTGCACTAAACTATCAAGTAGTCATCATATTGAGCTAGCCAAACGCTCATAACGTCAGATCGCTCATATTGAGCTAGCCAAACGCTCATAACGCCTCGCATCTGCTCCTGCAATAAGTCTGTCACCTAGCGGTGCATTAAGGACATAATTCTTCACTGCAGCAATGAGGATAAACCTCAGATCACGGATCCAATCCGCATCATTGCTACTAACATCTTTCAATACAATTTTCTAGGAACACATATGAAAACATAGGGAAGCAACAACGCGAGCTATTGATCTACAACATAATTTGCAAAATACTACCAGGACTAAGTTCATGATAAATTAAAGTTCAATTAATCATATTACTTAAGAACTCCCACTTAGATAGACATCTCTCTAGTCATCTAAGTGATTACGTGATCCAAATCAACTAAACCATGTCCGATCATCACGTGAGATGGAGTAGTTTCAATGGTGAACATCACTATGTTGATCATATCTACTATATGATTCACGCCGACCTTCGGTCTCCGTGTTCCGAGGCCATATCTGTTATATGCTAGGCTCGTCAAGTTTAACCTGAGTATTCCGCGTGTGCAACTGTTTTGCACCGTTGTAGATGGACGAGAACTTATCACACCCGATCATCACGTGGTGTCCGGGTACTACTTAACTTTGGCAACGGTGCATACTCGTGGAGAACACTTCTTGATAATTTTAGTGAGAGATCATCTTATAATGCTACCGTCAATCAAAGCAAGATAAGATGCATAAAGGATAAACATCACATGCAATCAATATAAGTGATATGATATGGTCATCATCATCTTGTGCTTGTGATTCCATCGCCAAGCACCGCCATGATCACCATCGCCACCGCGCGACACCTTGATCTCCATCGTAGCATCGTTGTCGCCTCGCCAACTATTGCTTCTACGACTATCGCTACTGCTTAGTGATAAAGTAAAGCAATTACATGGCGCTTGCATTTCATACAATAAAGCGACAACCATATGGCTCCTGCCGATTGCCGATAACTCGTTACAAAACATGATCATCTCATACAATAAAATATAGCATCACGCCTTGACCATATCACATCACAACATGCCCTGCAAAAACAAGTTAGACGTCCTCTACTTTGTTGTTGCAAGTTTTACGTGGCTGCTACGGGCTGAGCAAGAACCGTTCTTACCTCGCATCAAAACCACAACGATATTTGTCAAATAACTCCGTTTTAACCTTCTCAAGGACCGGCGAGCCACACTCGATTCAACTAAAGTGAGAGAGACAGACACCCGCGGTCACCTTTAAGCAACGAGTGCTCGGAGCGGTGAAACCAGTCTCGCGAAGCGTCGCGTAATGTCGGTCCGGCCGCTTCATCTCACAATACCGCTGAACCAAAGTATGACATGCTGGTAGGTAGTATGACTTGTATCGCCCACAACTCACTTGTGTTCTACTCGTGCATATGACATCAACGCATAAAACCAGGCTCGATGCCACTGTTGGGAAACGAGTAATTTCAAAAATTTTCCTACGATCACGCAAGACCATGGTGATGGCATAGCAACGAGAGGGAGAGGTCCGCCCACGCACTCGTGAGACCGAAAGCGAAGCGCTATAACAACGCGGTTGATGTAGTCGACGCCTTCACGATCCGACCGATCCAAGCACCGAACGACGGCACCTCCGAGTTCTGCACACGCTCAGCTCGATGACGATCCCGGACTCCGATCCAGCAAAGTGTCGGGATGAGTTCCACAAGACGACGGCGCAGGACGATGTTGATGCTCCACCGACGCAGGGCTTCGCCTAAGCTCCGCGACGATATGACTTCTCCGCGCAGGCTTCGCCTAAGCTCCGCGACGATATGACCGAAGTGGAATATGGTGGAAGGGGCACCGCACACGCTAAGGAAAGATCCGTAGATCAACTTGTGTCATGGGGTGCCCCCCCCCTCAGATATAAAGGAGGGAGGGAGGAGGAGGCCGCCCTAGGAGGAGGGCGCCAGGGGAGTCCTACTCCCACCGGAGTAGGACTCCTTCTTCCTAGTCCAACTAGGAGAAGGGGAAGGGGGAAGGGAGAAGGAAGGAGAGGTGGGCTGCCCCAAACCCCTTGTCCAATTCGGACTGGGCTTGGGAGGGGCGCGCCACCTCCCCGGCTCCTTCCCACTAAGGCCCATTAAGGCCCAATACTCTTCCCTGTATTCCGTAACTCCCGGTACTCAAAATACCGAATCACTCGAACCTTTCCGAACTCCAATATAGTCGTCCAATATATCGATCTTTACGTCTCGACCATTTCGAGACTCCTCGTCATGTCCCCGATCTCATCCGGGACTCAACTCCTTCGGTACATCAAAACTCATAAACTCATAATATAACCGCATCGAAACCTTGCGTGCGGACCCTACGGGTTCGAGAACTATGTAGACATGACCTAGAACTATTCTTGGTCAATAACCAATAGCGGAACCTGGATGCCCATATTGGCTCCTACATATTCTACTGAAGATCTTTATCGGTCAAACCGCATAACAACATACTTTGTTCCCTTTGTCATCGGTATGTTACTTACCCGAGATTCGATCGTCGGTATCCAATACCTAGTTCAATCTCGTTACGGTAAGTCTCTTTACTCGTTCCGTAATACATCATCTCACAACTAACTCATTAGTTGTAATGCTTGCAAGGCTTAAGTGATGTGTATTACCGAGAAGGCTGGAGATACCTCTCCGACAATCGGAGTGACAAAACCTAATCTCAAATACGCCAACCCAACAAGTACCTTTGGAGACACCTGTAGTACTCCTTTATAATCACCCAGCTTCGCCAGGCGCTTGGTAGTACCAAAGTGTTCCTCCGTAAACGGAGTTGCATAATCTCATAGTTACAGGAACATGTATAGGTCATGAAGAAAGCATTAGCAACATACTAAACGATCAAGTGCTAAGCTAACGGAATGGGTCATGTCAATCACATCATTCTCCTAATGATGTGATCCCATTAATCAAATGACAACACATGTCTATGGTTAGGAAACATAACCATCTTCGATTAATGAGCTAGTCTTGTAGAGGCATACTAGTGACTATCTGTTTGTCTATGTATTCACACATGTATTATGTTTCCGGTTAATACAATTCTAGCATGAATAATAAACATTTATCATGATATAAGGAAATAAATAATAACTTTATTATTGCCTCTAGGGCATATTTCCTTCAAGAGAACCCGGGCCGACATGGCTAGTCGTGAACCCAAAGCGGCACTAACCCATGGGGACAGGCATACATGAATCAACTTCGAGCATGTCGGTCAAATAGCTGCAGAATCCGGGCTGTAGCACTGGGCTAACAGGACTCCGGGAACCCGGGCTGTAGCAGGCTAGGCAGGACTCTAGATGTCACCAAGACATTTCCCAAGGGACAGAACACAGAACGGCGTGAAACACATGCCAGCCAGTCAAGTGTCCCGAGCAGGTGTCTTTGGGCTAGCAGGACTCCGTGAACCGGGCTGAAGCGGACTACTATGGCTCAAGGAAGCACTAGACTACATTTCCCCATAAGAGAGGCTGCCAAGGATAAACAACTAGATTGTCGGATCCCACACATACCAAGCATTTCAAACATACACACAATATGCTCGATATGTGTAAATACAACATGGCATCACAACATAACTCTACGACTCAAGTATTTATTCATTAGGCTCCGAGGAGCGAGATATTACAAACATGGGTCTCATGACCCAACATTCATAGCATACAAGTCAAAGCACATGCGGAAGCTTAACATGTCTAAGTACAGACATCTACAAATGAAAAAGGCTGATAAGCCTGACTAACTACCAGATCCTGCCGAGGGCACAATATCGTAGCTGAGGTATCAAGCTAAACGTCGAAGTCCACGTGGAACTACTATCGAGACCGAAGTCTCTCTGCAAAAACATAAAATAGGCAAACGTGAGTACAAATGTACCCAGCAAGACTTACATCAGAACTAGCTACATATGCATCGGTTTCAACAAAGGGGTGGTGGAGTTTAACAGCAGCAAGCCAGCTTTGACTCGGTGGCTATCCTGAACTACGACTGCAAGTAACTCTTTTGAGGTGGCGCACACGAGTCCACATATTCACCAACATACCTCTGTAGTTGGTAGTATCATTGCCCTTTGGACACTCTTCAATGCATTGTTGTATATTTTCCAGCCACAAGTATGATGTTTGTGCTCAGAATGATTTATATGTAGAATCCAGGGTGGATGGAGGTTTTCATGATGGCTACTTTGATTTGTTATGGTTCTGATGGTGTGCTTCTTGTGTTTGAACTGAAGCCGTGGATCACTCATCAACCTGGTCTGTGTTTGTATGGTAATCCTTCTAGAATTTAACTCCTTCCAATTTTGTACACAATATTTATCTTACGTCTGGTAATATCTTATGAATGTTTTAGCTAGTAATATAGTAACGCCATACTTCTTTGGACGTTATTCTGTATATGCAAGTGTGGTGAGCTCACATATAGTGTCAGTATCTACCTACGCAACTGAATTATTTCCGGATAGGACAGAGGTGCAATGTTTACATCCATGGTAGAAGGTTCTTTAACACTGAACCCATCAAAGGTCCTTGGACTCAACAGGTTTGTCATTGCACTCCTGACTTTGCTCAAGAAAAAAAAGATTTTGCACTTTTATAGTTATATTTATGATATTTTTTCTACAAGAAGATGAAAAAATTATTGACCTTGTAAACAAGTATGGATTAACAAAATGGTCGCATTGTAAGGTATTTCTTTTGATTGTTTTATTTTTATATGGTTTGCTGAAATGCATTTTCCCCCTATGTGCAAGGTAAACACACTGGTAACAATTCTCTGTTGATGCATTGCAGGTCAGCTACCAGAACTTCTTGCTGCTGATCCTAGGATGTTTCCGAACATGTTCAATTTTTCCGCCCTAGGACAGGTGACTATTGTGCTCCTTTTATGATTCCGTGTAGCTAGTACTCAAATCATGGATAGTCCATTCTATCATCGTAACGTGACCAGATTCACTCTAGTTTGCAGTTTATTTGGTGATGGCAGAATGAACCCACCTGTGATCTATTACGCTTCTTTATTATTCAAAAATGTTTTGTTATTTACTTTCTAATTCTTTCTTCCCTTTGCATCAATCCACTTGCTATGCAGCCACTGCCATGACATAGCAGGTATGCTCGATTTTTTGTTTTGTGCTTGAGATTTTTCTTGTTCTGTGATGCATATGTCTAACAACTCTATTCTTAGGTTACCCAGCATGCTAGGCGTGTTTACTTCGGTGGACTTCCTTCGATCGCTAATGAACAGGTAATTGCCTTGAGTAACTTGTTATTTCTTGGCGTCTCTTTCTCTATTCGCAATCCGTGCTACCTATTTTGTTCTTCTTTCTTCAGACGGTTGCTCTATTCTTCAATCAAGTTGTGGCTCCTATCGGGGGAAACACATTTGGTCTAGGTGATGCAGTTGTTAATATGAAGCTGATTTTTGAATTCATTCAAAACATCTTAGTTGTTAATATGAAGCTGATTTTTGAATTCATTCAAAACATCTTAGGTGGCATAATCATCTGAATCCAAACATATGGAACGATGCTTGGACTACTCAGGAGGAACATGCACTGATTAATGCCATCAGATATATGGGAATAAATGAGCAAAAATAGCAAAAGTTATTCCCGAAAGGTACTGCATGCCAAACAACTTACATCATGGGCTTGCTTGTAGTATTAGCTTTCTGTTTGTGCCCTTTCTATCTCTTGTGTGTGTGACTGACTGTGTGTGACTGTGACTATGACTGTGTATGTGTGACTGACTCTGTGTGACTGTTACTGTGTGTGTGTGACTGAATATGTGTGTGATTGTGACTCTGTGTGACTGACTGTGTGTGTGTTTGAATTAATATTGCATTTGCTTGATGGTGTGTCCTGTATGCTTTGCTTGATTGTGTGTCATGTATGCTTTGCTTGATGGTGTGTCCTGAATGCTTTGTTTGAATGATTGGTGTTGTATGTTTTGTTTGTTGTTATTTAACACTGCCTTTGCCGGTCCCAAGCCTGGATGTGAAAATGTGGAGGGAGCTGCATTGATATTGCATTTGCTTGATTGTGTGTCCTGTATGCTTTGCTTGAATGATTGATGTTGTATATTTTTTGTTTTGTATTGTTGTGGTTTAACACTGCCTTTGCCGGTCCCAAGCCCGGATGTGAAAATTGTTGGGTAACGTAGTAATTTCAAAAAATTTCCTACGCACACGCAGGACCATGGTGATGGCATAGCAACGAGAGGGGAGAGTGTCCGTCCACGCACTCGTGAGACCGAAGCGAAGCGTTAAATCAACGCGTTGATGTAGTCGTCGCCTTCACGATCCGACCGATCCAAGCACCGTTACTCGCACCTCCGAGTTCTTGGCACACGCTCAGCTCGATGACAATCCCGGGCTCCGATCCAGCAAAGCGTCGGGAGGAGTTCCACAAGACGACGGCGTGGTGACGATCTTGATGTTCTATCGTCGCAGGCTTCGCCTAAGCACCGCTACAATATGATCGAGGTGGAATATGGTGGAGGGGGCACCGCACACGGCTAAGGAACGGTCACGAAGATCAACTTGTGTGTTCTAGGGTGCCCCCTGCCCCCGTATATAAAGGAGCAAGGGGAGGGCTGCCAGCCCTTGGGCGCACCAGGGAGGGGGGAGTCCTCCTCCTAGTAGGAGTAGGACTCCCTTTCCTAGTCCTACTAGGAAGAGGGAAGGGGAAGGAAAGAGAGGAGAGGAGAGGGAGGGGGCTGCCCCCCCTAGTCCAATTCGGACTCCCCATGGAGGGGGCGCGCCACCTCTGGTGCAGCCCTCTCTCCCCTCTTGGCCCAATAAGGCCCATAACTTCCCGGGGTTCCGTAACCCCTCCCAACTCCGATTTTCTCCGAAACTTCCGGAACCTTTCCGTGTCCGAATATAACCATCCAATATATCAATCTTTATGTCTCGACCATTTCGAGACTCCTCGTCATGTCCGTGATCACATCCGGGACTCAACTCCTTCGGTACATCAAAATACATAAACTCATAATATAACCGCTATTGAAACCTTAAGCGTGCGGACCCTACGGTTCGAGAACTATGTAGACATGACCTAGAACCATTCTCGGTCAATAACCAATAGCGGAACCTGGATGCCCATATTGGTTCCTACATATTCTACGAAGATCTTTATCGGTCAAACCGCATAACAACATAACGTTGTTCCCTTTGTCATCGGTATGTTACTTACCCGAGATTCGATCGTCGGTATCCAATACCTAGTTTAATCTCGTTACGGAAAGTCTCTTTACTCGTTCCGTAATACATCATCTCACAACTAACTCATTAGTTGCAATGCTTGCAAGGCTTATGTGATGTGCATTACCGAGAAGGCCTAGAGATACCTCTCCCACAATCGGAGTGACAAATCCTAATCTTGATTCATGCCAACTCAACATATACTTTCGGAGACACTTGTAGAGTACCTTTATAATCACCCAGCTTATTCGCCAGTGACGCTTGGTAGCACACAAAGTGTTCCTCCGTAAACGGAGTTGCATAATCTCATAGTTGCAGGAACTTTGTATAAGTCATGAAGATAGCATAAGCAACATACTAAACGATCAAGTGCTAAGCTAATGAAATGGGTCATGTCAATCACATCATTCTCCTAATGATGTGATCCCATTAATCAAATGACAACACATGTCTATGGTTAGGAAACATAACCATCTTCGATTAATGAGCTAGTCTAGTAGAGGCATACTAGTGACTATCTGTTTGTCTATGTATTCACACATGTATTATGTTTCCGGTTAATACAATTCTAGCATGAATAATAAACATTTATCATGATATAAGGAAATAAATAATAACTTTATTATTGCCTCTAGGGCATATTTCCTTCAGTCTCCCACTTGCACTAGTCAATAATCTAGTTCACATCCCATGTGATTTAACATCAATAGTTCACATCGACATGTGATTAACACCCATAGTTCACATCGACATGTGATCAACACCCAAAGGGTTTACTAGAGTCAGTAATATAGTTCACATCGCTATGTGATTAACACCCAAAGAGTACTAAGGTGTGATCATGTTTTGCTTGTGAGATAATTTTAGTCAACGGGTCTGTCACATTCAGAGCCGTAAGTATTTTGCAAATTTCTATGTCTACAATGTTCTGCACAGAGCTACTCTAGCTAATTGCTCCCACTTTCAATATGTATCTAGATTGAGATCTAGATTAGTGTTAAAACTTGCATCGACGTAACCCTTTACGATGAACCTTTTCACTTCCATAATCGAGAAACATATCCTTATTCTACTAAGGATAATTTTGACCGCTGTCCATTGATCTACTCCTAGATCACTATTGCACTCCTTGCCAAGCTTAGTGGTAGGGTATGCAATAGATCTGTACACAAGCATGACATACTTTATAGAACCTATGGCTGATGCATAGGGAATGACTTTCATTCTTTTCTATCTTCTGCCGTGGTCGGGTTTTGAGTCTTACTCAATCTCACACCTTGTAACACGTGCAAGAACTCTTTCTTTGACTGTTCCATTTTGAACTACTTCAAAATCTTGTCAAGGTATGTATTCATTGAAAAACTTATCTAGCGCCTTGATCTATCTCTATAGATCTTGATGCTCAATATGTAAGCAGCTTCACCGAGGTCCTTCTTTGAAAAACTCTTTCAAACACTCCTTTATGCTTTGCGAATAATTCTACATTATTTCCGATCAACAATATGTCATTCACATATACTTATCGAAATGCTGTAGTGCTCCCACTCACTTTCTTGTAAATACAGGCTTCACCGCAAGTCTCAGATAAAACTATATGCTTTGATCACACTATCAAAGCGCTTATTCCAACTCCGAGATGCTTGCACCAGTCCATAGATGGATCGCTGGAGCTTGCACATTTTTTAGCTCCTTTAGGATTGACAAAACCTTCGTTGCATCATATACAACTCTTCTTTAATAAATCCATTAAAGAATGTAGTTTTGACATCCATTTGCCAGATTTCATAAAATGTGGCGATTGCTAACATGATTCGGACAGACATAAGCATCGCTACAGCTTGAGTAAATCTCATTGTAGTCAACACCTTGAACTTGTCGAAAACCTTTCTGCGACAAGTCGAGCTTTGTAGATAGTAATACTACTATCGAATCTGTCTTCCTCTTGAAGATCCATTTATATAATATGGCTTGTCGATCATCGGCAACTCCATCAAAGTCCACACTTTGTTCTCATATATGGATCCCATCTCAGATTTCATGGTCTCAAACCATTTCATGGAATCTGGGCTCATCATCGCTTCCTCATAGTTCGTAGGTTCATCATGGTCTAGTAACATGACTTCTAGAATAGGATTACCGTACCACTCAAAAGCGGATCTTATTCGAAGACCTACGAGGTTTGGTAGCAACTTGATCTGAAGTTTCATGATCATCATCATTAACTTCCTTACTAATTGGTGTAGGAATCATCGAACTGATTTCGTGATGAACTACTTTCCAATAAGGGAGAAGGTACAATTACCTCATCAAGTTCTACTTTCCTCCCACTCACTTCTTTCGAGAGAAACTCCTTCTCTAGAAAGGATCCATCTTAGCAACGAATGTTTTGCCTTTAGATCTGTGATAGAAGGTGTACCCAACAGTTTCTTTTGGGTATTCTATGAAGACGCACTTCTCCGATTTGGGTTTGAGCTTATCAGGTGAATTTTTTTTCACATAAGCATCACAACTCCAAACTTTAAGAAACGACAGCTTAGGTTTACTGCTAAACCATAGTTCATATGGTGTCATCTCAACGGATTTAGATGGTGCCCTATTAAACGTGAATGCAGCTGTCTCTAATGCATAACCTGTTGGGGAACGTAGTAATTTCAAAAAATTTCCTACGATCACGCAAGACCATGGTGATGGCATAGCAACGAGAGGGGAGAGTGTCCGTCCACGTACCCTCGTGAGACCGAAAGCGAAGCGTTATAACAACGCTGTTGATGTAGTCGACGTCTCCACGATCCGACCGATCCAAGCACCGAACGTGACGGCACCTCCGAGTTCTCGCACACGCTCAGCTCGATGACGATCCCGGACTCGATCCAGCAAAGTGTCGGGATGAGTTCCACAAGACGACGGCGTGGGACGATGTTGATGCTCCACCGACGCAGGGCTTCGCTTAAGCTCCGCGACGATATGACTTCTCCGCGCAGGCTTCTCCTAAGCTCCGCGACGATATGACCAAGTGGAATATGGTGGAAGGGGCACCGCACACGGCTAAGGCAAGATCCGTAGATCAACTTGTGTATCTTGGGGTGCCCCCGCCCCGTATATAAAGGAGCCAAGGGGAGGTGGCGGCCCTAGGGGAGGCGCATAAGGAGGAGTCCTACTCCCACCGAGTAGGACTCCCCTCTCTAGTTGGACTAGGATTGGAGGAGGGAAGAGAGAAGGCGCCGCCCCACCTTCCTTGTCCTATTCGGACTAGAGGGGGGGGGCGCAGCCCACCTTGGCCTGCCCTTCCTCTTCTCCCATGGCCCATTAAGGCCCATGGACCTCCCGGGGTTCCGGTAACCTCCGGTACTCGGAAAATCCGATTTCACCCGAACACTTCCGATGTCCAAATGTAGGCTTCCAATATATCAATCTTTATGTCTCGACCATTTCGAGACTCCTCGTCATGTCCGTGATCACATCCGGACTCAACAACCTTCGTGCATCAATACTTATAAACTCATTATGAACTCACATCGAAACGTTAAGCGTGCGGACCCTACGGGTTCGAGAACTATGTAGACATGACCTAGAACCATTCTCGGTCAATAACCAATAGCGGAACCTGGATGCCCATATTGGTTCCTACATATTCTACGAAGATCTTTATCGGTCAAACCGCATAACGACATCGTTGTTCCCTTTGTCATCGGTATGTTACTTACCCGAGATTCGATCGTCGGTATCCAATACCTAGTTCAATCTCGCTACCGTAAGTCTCTTTACTCGTTCCGTAATACATCATCTCACAACTAACTCATTAGTTGTAATGCTTGCAAGGCTTAAGTGATGTGCATTACCGAGAAGGCTCGAGATACCTCTCCGACAATCGGAGTGACAAAACCTAATCTTGAAATACGCCAACCCAACAAGTACCTTTGGAGACACCTGTAGTACTCCTTTATAATCACCCGATTCGTTGTGATGTTTGGTAGTACCCAAAGTGTTCCTCCGTAAACGGAGTTGCATAATCTCATAGTTATAGGAACATGTATGGGTCATGAAGAAAGCATTAACATACTAAACGATCAAGTGTTAAGCTAACGGAATGGGTCATGTCAATCAGATCATTCAACTAATGATGTGACCTTGTTAATCAAATAACAACTCTTTGTTCATGGTTAGGAAACATAACCATCTTTGATTAACAAGCTAGTCAAGTAGAGGCATACTAGTGACATACTGTTTGTCTATATATTCACACATGTATTATGTTTCCGTTAATACAATTCTAGCATGAATAATAAACATTTATCATGATATAAGGAAATAAATAATAACTTTTATTATTGCCTCTAGGGCATATTTCCTTCAGTCTCCCACTTGCACTAGAGTCAATAATCTAGATTACAAAGTAATGATCCTAACACCCATGGAGTCTTGGTGCTGATCATGTTTTGCTCGTGGAAGAGGCTTAGTCAATGGGTCTCGCAACATTCAGATCCGTATGTATTTTGCAAATCTCTATGTCTCCCACTTGGACTTGGTCCCAATGGAATTGAAGCGCCTCTTGATGTGCTTGGTCCTCTTGTGAAATCTGGATTCCTTTGCCAAGGCAATTGCACCAAGATTGTCACGAGAAGATCTTCATCGGTCCCGATGCACTAGGTATGACACCTAGATCGGAAATGAACTCTTTCATCCGCACTCCTTCATTTGCTGCTTCCAAGCAGCTATGTACTCCGCTTCACATGTAGATCCCGCCACGACGCTTTGTTTAGAACTGCACCAACCGACAGCTCCACCGCTTAATAAAAACACGATCCGGTTTGCGATTTAGAATCGTCCGGATCGTGTCAAAGCTTGCATCGACGTAACCATTTACGACTAGCTCTTTGTCACCTCCATATACGAGAAACATATCCTTAGTCCTTTTCGTATTTCAGGATGTTCTTGACCGCTGTCCATGATCCACTCTGGATTACTTTGGTACCTTCCCGCCAAGCTTACAGCTAAGCATACGTCAAGTCTGGTACACAGCATTGCATACATGATAGAGCCTATGGCTGAAGCATAGGAACATCTTTCATTTTCTCTATCTTCTGCTGTGGTCGGGCATTGAGTCGACTCAATCTTACACCTTGCAACACAGGTAAAAACCTTTCTTTGCCTGATCCATTTTGAACTTTTTCAAAACTTTATCAAGGTATGTGCTTTGTGAAAGTCCAATTAAGCGCCTTGATCTATCTCTATAGATCTTGATGCCCAATATGTAAGCAGCTTCACCGAGGTCTTTCATTGAAAAACTTTTATTCAAGTATCCTTTATGCTATCCAGAAATTCTATATCATTTCCAATTAATAATATGTCGTCCACATATAATATTAGAAATGCTACAGAGCTCCCACTCACTTTCTTGTAAATACAGGCTTCTCCAAAAGTCTCAGACAAACCCATATGCTTTGATCACACTATCAAAGCGCTTATTCCAACTCCGAGAGGCTTGCACCGCACCATAAATTGATCGTTGGAGCTTGCACACTTTGTTAGCACCCTTTGGATCGACAAAACCTTCTGTTGCATCATATACAACTCTTCTTCTAGAAATCCATTCAAGAATGCGGTTTTACATCCATTTGCCAAATTTCATAATCATAAAATGCGGCAATTGCTAACATGATTCGGACAGACTTAAGCATCGCTTCGGGTGAGAAAGTCTCATCGTAGTCAACCCCTTGAACTTGTCGAAAACCTTTTGCAACAAGTCGAGCTTTGTAGACAGCTACATTACCATCGGCGCCAGTCTTCTTCTTAAAGATCCATTTATTTTCAATGGCTTGCCGATCATCGGGCAAGTCAACCAAAGTCCATACTTTGTTCTCATACATGGATCCCATCTCATATTTCATGGCTTCCAGCCATTTTGCGAATCTGGGCTCACCATCGCTTCTTCATAGTTTGTAGGTTCGCCATGGTCAAGTAACATGACTTCCGAATAAGATTACCGTACCACTCAGTGCGTATTTTACTCTGGTTGACCTCACGAGGTTCAAGAGCAACTTGATCTGAAACTTCATGATCATCATCATTAGTTTCCTCACTAATTGGTGTAGTTGTCACAGAACCATTTCTTGTGATGAACTACTTTCCAATAAGGGAGCAGATATGATTATCTCATCAAGTTCTACTTTCCTCCCACTCACTTCTTTCGAGAGAAACTCCTTCTCTAGAAAGGACCCGAATTTAGCAACGAAAATCTTGCCTTCAGATCTGTGATAGAAGGTGTACCCAACAGTCTCCTTTGGGTATCCTATGAAGACACATTTTTCCGATTTGGGTTCGAGCTTATCTGGTTGAAGTTTCTTTACATAAGCATCGCAGCCCCAAACTTTAAGAAACGACAACTTTGGTTTCTTGCCAAACCACAGTTCATAAGGCGTCGTCTCAACGGATTTTGACGGTGTCCTATTCAACGTGAATGCGGCCGTCTCTAAAGCATAACCCCAAAACGATAGCGGTAAATCGAAATAGACATCATAGATCGCACCATATCTAGTAAAGTACGATTCGACGTTCGGACACACCATTTCTCTGTGGTGTTCGGGTGGCGTGAGTTGCTAAACTATTCCACATTGTTTCAAATGTAAACCAAACTCGTAACTCAAATATTCTCCTCCACGATCAGATCGTAGAAACTTTATTTTCTTGTTACGATGATTTTCCACTTCACTCTGAAATTCTTTGAACTTTTCAAATGTTTCAGATTTGTGTTTCATTAAGTAGATATACCCATATCTGCTCAAATCATCTGTGAAGGTGAGAAAATAACGATATCCGCCACGTGCCTCAACATTCATTGGACCACAAACATCGGTATGTATGATTTCCAACAAATCAGTTGCTCGCTCCATAGTTCCGAGAACGGCGTTTTGTCATCTTGCCCATGAGGCACGGTTCGCAAGTACCAAGTGATTCATAATCAAGTGATTCCGAAGCCCATCAAGATGGAGTTTCTTCATGCGCTTTACACCGATATGACCTAAACGGCAAAGCCACAAATAAGTTGCACTATCATTATCAACTCTGCATCTTTTGGCTTCAACATTATGAATATGTGTATCACTACTGTCGAGATTCAACAAGAATAGACCATTCTTCAAGGGTGCATGACCATAAAAGATATTACTCATATAAATAGAACAACCATTATTCTCTGATTTAAATGAATAACCGTCTCGCAATAAACAAGATCCAGATATAATGTTCATGCTCAACGCGGCACCAAATAACAATTATTTAGGTCTAAAACTAATCCCAAGGTAGATGTAGAGGTAGCGTGCGATCGCGATCACATCAACTTTGGAACCATTTCCAACGCCAGATCGTCACCTCGTCCTTAGCCAATCTTCGCTAATCCGTAGTTCCTGCTTGAGTTGCAAATATTAGCAATGAACCAGATCAAATACCTGTACTACTATGCGAGTATTAGTAAGGTACACATCAATAACATGTATATCATATATACCTTTGATCACCTTGCCATCCTTTTTATCCGCCAAATACTTGGGGCAGTTCCGCTTCGAGGTCCATCGCTTGCGGTAAAACACTCGAGCTTCAGGCTTAGGTCCAGACTTGGGTTTCTTCTCTTGATCAGCAACTTTCTTGCTGTTCTTTTGAAGTTTCCTTCTTCTTCCCTTTGCCCTTTATCTTGAAACTAGTGGTCTTGTTGACCATCAACACTTGATGCTCTTTCTTGATTTCTACCTCCATGACTTTCAGCATCGCGAAGAGCTCGAGAATTGTCTTAGTCATCCCTTGCATATTATAGTTCATCACGAAGCTCTTGTAGCTTGGTGGCGTGATTGGAGAATTCATCAATGACACTATCATCCGGAAGATTAACTCCCAGCTGAATTAAGTGATTGTTATACCTGGACATTTTGAGTATGTGCTCACCGATGTAACTATTCTCCTCCATCTTGCAGCTATAGAACTTATTGGAGACTTCATATCTCTCAATCCGGGCATTTGCTTGAAATATTAACTTCAACTCCTGGAACATCTCATATGCTCCATGACGTTCAAAACGTCGTTGAAGACCCGTTCTAAGCCGTAAAGCATGGCACACTCGAACTATAGAGTAGTCATCAGCTTCTGCTTTGCCAGACGTTCACAACTTCGCTCAAGATCTCTGCAGCAGCAGTGTCACCCAGCGGTGCTTCCAGGCGTAATTTTTCTCGTGCAGCAATGAGGATAATCCTCAAATTACGGACCCAGTCCGTGTAATTGCTACCATCATCTTTCAACTTTGCTTTCTCAAGGAACGCATTAAAATTCAACGGAACAACAAAGACGAGCCATCTATCTACAATAAACATAGACAAGCAAAATACTATCAGTACTAAGTTCATGATAAATTTAAGTTTAATTAATCATATTAAAAACTCCCACTTAGTCGACATCTCTCTAGTCATCTAAGTGATTACGTGATCCAAATCAACTAAACCATGTCCGATCATCACGTGAGATGGAGTAGTTTCAATGGTGAACATCACTATGTTGATCATATCTACTATATGATTCACGCCGACCTTTCGGTCTCGTGTTCCGAGGCCATATCTGTTATATGCTAGGCTCGTCAAGTTTAACCTGAGTATTCTGCGTGCGCAACTGTTTTGCACCCGTTGTATTTGAACGTAGAGCCTATCACACCCGATCATCACGTGGTGTCTCACACGAAGAACTTTCGCAACGGTGCATACTCAGGGATAACACTTCTTGATAATTTTGGTGAGAGATCATCTTATAATGCTACCGTCAATCAAAGCAAGATAAGATGCATAAAGGATAAACATCACATGCAATCAATATAAGTGATATGATATGGTCATCATCATCTTGTGCTTGTGATCTCCATCGCCAAGCACCGCCATGATCACCATCGTCACCGGTAGCGACACCTTGATCTCCATCGTAGCATCGTTGTCGTCTCGCCAACTATTGCTTCTACGACTATCGCTACTCCTTAGTGATAAAGTAAAGCAATTACATGGCGTTGCATTTCATACAATAAAGCGACAACCATATGGCTCCTGCCAGTTGCCGATAACTTCGGTTACAAAACATGATCATCTCATACAATAAAATATAGCATCACGTCTTGACCATATCACATCACAACATGCCCTGCAAAAACAAGTTAGACGTCCTCTACTTTGTTGTTGCAAGTTTTACGTGGCTGCTACGGGCTGAGCAAGAACCGTTCTTACCTACGCATCAAAACCACAACGATACTTCGTCAAATAGACTCCGTTTTAACCTTCTCAAGGACCGGGCGTAGCCACACTCGATTCAACTAAAGTGAGAGAGACAGACACCCGCCGGTCACCTTTAAGCAACGAGTGCTCGGGCGGTGAAACCAGTCTCGCGTAAGCGTCTGGCGTAATGTCGGTCCGGGCCGCTTCATCTCACAATACCGCTGAACCAAAGTATGACATGCTGGTAGGCAGTATGACTTGTATCGCCCACAACTCACTTGTGTTCTACTCGTGCACATGACATCAACGCATAAAACCAGGCTCGGATGCCACTGTTGGGGAACGTAGTAATTTCAAAAATTTCCTACGATCACGCAAGACCATGGTGATGGCATAGCAACGAGAGGGAGAGTGTCCGTCCACGCACCCTCGTGAGACCGAAGCGGAAGCATTATAACAACGCGGTTGATGTAGTCGACGTCTCCACGATCCGACCGATCCAAGCACCGAACGACGGCACCTCCGAGTTCTGCACACGTTCAGCTCGATGGCGATCCCGGACTCGATCCAGCAAAGTGTCGGGATGAGTTCCGTCAACCTGACGGCGTGGTGGCGATGTTGATGCTCCACCGACGCAGGGCTTCGCCTAAGCTCCGCGACGATATGACTTCTCCGGCGCAGGCTTCTCCTAAGCTCATGACGATATGACCGAGTGGAATATGGTGGAAGGGGCACCGCTGCGGCTAAGGCAAGATCCGTAGATCAACTTGTGTATCTTGGGTGCCCCTGCCCCGTATATAAAGGAGCCAAGGGGAGGTGGCGGCCCTAGGGGAGGCGCGCTAAGGAGGAGTCCTACTCCCACCGAGTAGGACTCCCCCTCTCCTAGTTGGACTAGGATTGGAGGAGGGAAGAGAAGGCGCCGCCCCTTCCTTGTCCTATTCGGACTAGAGGGGAGGCGCGCAGCCCACCTTGGCCTGCCCTTCCTCTTCTCCCATGGCCCATTAAGGCCCATGGACCTCCCGGGGTTCCGTAACCTCCGGTACTCGATAAAATCCGATTTCACTCGGAACACTTCCGATGTCCAAATGTAGGCTTCCAATATATCAATCTTTATGTCTCGACCATTTCGAGACTCCTCGTCATGTCCGTGATCACATCCGGACTCGAACAACCTTCGTGCATCAATACTTATAAACTCATTATGAACTGTCATCGAAGCGTTAAGCATGCGGACCCTACGGGTTCGAGAACTATGTAGACATGACCTAGAACCATTCTCGGTCAATAACCAATAGCGGAACCTGGATGCCCATATTGGTTCCTACATATTCTACTGAAGATCTTTATCGGTCAAACCGCATAACGACATACGTTGTTCCCTTTGTCATCGGTATGTTACTTACCCGAGATTCGATCGTCGGTATCCAATACCTAGTTCAATCTCGTTACGGTAAGTCTCTTTACTCGTTCCGTAATACATCATCTCACAACTAACTCATTAGTTGTAATGCTTGCAAGGCTTAAGTGATGTGCATTACCGAGAAGGCTCGAGATACCTCTCCGACAATCGGAGTGACAAAACCTAATCTTGAAATACGCCAACCCAACAAGTACCTTTGGAGACACCTGTAGTACTCCTTTATAATCACCCGATTCGTTGTGACGTTTGGTAGTACCAAAGTGTTCCTCCGTAAACGGAGTTGCATAATCTCATAGTTATAGGAACATGTATGGGTCATGAAGAAAGCATTAACATACTAAACGATCAAGTGTTAAGCTAACGGAATGGGTCATGTCAATCAGATCATTCAACTAATGATGTGACCTTGTTAATCAAATAACAACTCTTTGTTCATGGTTAGGAAACATAACCATCTTTGATTAACAAGCTAGTCAAGTAGAGGCATACTAGTGACATACTGTTTGTCTATATATTCACACATGTATTATGTTTCCGGTTAATACAATTCTAGCATGAATAATAAACATTTATCATGATATAAGGAAATAAATAATAACTTTTATTGTTGCCTCTAGGGCATATTTCCTTCATAACCCCAAAACGATAGTGGTAAATCGGTAAGATACATCATAGATCGCACCATATCCAATAAAGTGCAGTTACGACGTTCGGACACACCATTAAGCTGTGGTGTTCCAGGTGGCGTGAGTAGTGAAACTATTTCACATTGTTTAACTGAAGGCCAAACTCGTAACTCAAATATTTTTCCTCTGCGATCATATCGTAGAAACTTCTATTTTCTTGTTACGATGATTCTTCACTTCACTCTGAAATTCTTTGAACTTTTCAAATGTTTCAGACTTGTGTTTCATCAAGTAGATATACCCATATCTGCTCAAATCATCTGTGAAGGTCAGAAAATAATGATACTTGCCGTGAGATTTAACACTCATCGGACCGCATACATCAGTATGTATTATTTCCAATAAGTCATTTGCTCGCTCCATTGTTCCGAGAACGAGTCTTTAGTCATCTTGCCCATAAGGCATGGTTCGTAAGCATCAAGTGATTCATAATCAAGTGATTCCAAAAGTCCATCAAGATGGAGTTTTCTTCATGCGCTTTACACCAATATGACCTAAACGGCATTGCCACAAATAAGTTGCACTATCATTATTAACTTTGCATCTTTTGGTTTCAATATTATGAATATGTGTATCACTATGATCGAGATCCAATGAACCATTTTCATTGGGTGTGTAACCATGTAAGGTTTTATTCATGTAAACAGAACAACAATTTATTCTCTTACTTAAATGAATAACCGTATTGCAATAAACATGATCAAATCATATTCATGCTCAACGCAAACGCTAAATAACATTTATTTGGCTTTTAACACTAATCTCGAAAATATAGAGAGTGTGTGATGATGATCATATCAATTTTGGAACTATTTCCAACACTCATCGTCACTTCCCCTTCAACTAGTTTCTGTTCATTCTGCAACTCCTGTTTCGAGTTACTACTCTTAGCAACTGAACCAGTATCAAATACCGAGGGTTGCTACGAACACTAGTAAAATACACATCAATAATCTGTATATCAAATATACCTTTGTTCACTTTGCCATCCTTCTTATCCGCCAAATACTTGGGGTAGTTCCGCTTCCAAAGACCAGTTCCATTGTAGCAAAAGCACTTAGTCTCGTGCTTAGGTCCAGACTTGGGCTTCTTCACTCGAGTAGCAACTTGCTTGCCGCTCTTCTTGAAGTTCCCTTCTTCCCTTTGCCCTTTTCTTGAGACTAGTGGTCTTGTCAACCATCAACACTTGATGTTTTTCTTGACTTCTACCTTCGCCGATTTTAGCATCGCGAAGAGCTTGGGAATTGTTTTCGTCATCCCTTGCATACTATAGTTCATCACGAAGTTCTAGTAACTTAGTGATGGTGACTAGAGAATTCTTTCAATCACTATCTTATCTCGGAAGATTAACTCCCACTTGATTCAAGCGATTGAAGTACCTGACAATCTGAGAACATGCTCACTAGTTGAGCGATTCTCCTCCATCTTTTAGCTATAGAACTTGTTGGAGACTTCATATCTCTCAACTCGGTATTTGCTTGAAATATTAACTTCAACTCTGGAACATCTCATATGGTCCATGACGCTCAAAACGCCTTTGAAGTCCCGATTCTAAGCCGTTAAGCATGGTGCACTAAACTATCAAGTAGTCATCATATTGAGCTAGCCAAACGCTCATAACGCCTCAGATCGCTCATGCAATAGGTCTGTCACCTAGCGGTGCATTAAGGACATAATTCTTCTGCGCAGCAATGAGGATAAACCTCAGATCACGGATCCAATCCGCATCATTGCTACTAACATTTTTCAATACAATTTTCTCTAGGAACACATATGAAAACATGGGGAAGCAACAACGCGAGCTATTGATCTACAACATAATCTGCAAAATACTACCAGGACTAAGTTCATGATAAATTTAAGTTCAATTAATCATATTACTTAAGAACTCCCACTTAGACAGACATCTCTCTAGTCATCTAAGTGATCACGTGATCCAAATCAACTAAACCATAACCGATCATCACGTGAGATGGAGTAGTTTTCAATGGTGAACATCTTATGTTGATCATATCTACTATATGATTCACGCTCGACCTTTCGGTCTCCGTGTTCCGAGGCCATATCTGCATATGCTAGGCTCGTCAAGTATAATCTGAGTATTCTGCGTGTGCAAAACTGGCTTACACCGTTGTAGATGGACGAGAGCTTATCACACCGATCATCACGTGGTGTCTCGGCACGACGAACTTTGGCAACGGTGCATACTCAGGGAGAACACTACTTGATAATTTTTAGTGAGAGATCATCTTATAATGCTACCGTCAATCAAAGCAAGATAAGATGCATAAATGATAAACATCACATGCAATCAATATAAGTGATATGATATGGCCATCATCATCTTGTGCTTGTGATCTCCATCTCCGAAGCACCGTCATGATCACCATCGTCACCGGCGCGACACCTTGATCTCCATCGTAGCATCGTTGTCGTCTCGCCAACTATTGCTTCTACGACTATCGCTACCACTTAGTGATAAAGTAAAGCAATTACATGGCGTTTGCATTTCATACAATAAAGCGACAACCATATGGCTCCTGCCAGTTGCCGATAACTCGGTTACAAAACATGATCATCTCATACAATAAAATATAGCATCACGTCTTGACCATATCACATCACAACATGCCCTGCAAAAACAAGTTAGACGTCCTCTACTTTGTTGTTGCAAGTTTTACGTGGCTGCTACGGGCTGAGCAAGAACCGTGCTTACCTACGCATCAAAACCACAACGATACTTCGTCAAATAGACTCCGTTTTAACCTTCTCAAGGACCGGGCGTAGCCACACTCGGTTCAACTAAAGTGAGAGAGACAGACACCCGCCACCACCTTTAAGCAACGAGTGCTCACAGCGGTGAAACCAGTCTCGCGTAAGCGTCTGGCGTAATGTCGGTCCGGGCCGCCTCACAATACCGCTGAACCAAAGTATGACATGCTGGTAGGTAGTATGACTTGTATCGCCCACAACTCACTTGTGTTCTACTCGTGCATATGACATCAACGCATAAAACCAGGCTCGATGCCACCGTTGGGTAACGTAGTAATTTCAAAATTTTCCCACGCACACGCAGAGACCATGGTGACGGCATAGCAACGAGAGGGAGAGTGTCCGTCCACGCACCCTCGTGACCGAAAGCGAAGCGTTAAATCAACGCGGTTGATGTAGTCAGACGTCTTCACGATCCGACCGATCCAAGCACCGTTACTCGGCACCTCCGAGTTCTTGGCACACGCTCAGCTCGATGACGATCCCGGGCTCCGATCCAGCAAAGCGTCGGGAGGAGTTCCGTCAAGACGACGGCGTGGTGGCGATCTTGATGTTCTCTTCGTCGCAGGCTTCGCCTAAGCACCGCTACAATATGATCGAGGTGGAATATGGTGGAGGGGGGCACCGACACGGCTAAGGAACGATCACGAAGATCAACTTGTGTGTTCTAGGGTGCCCCCTGCCCCGTATATAAAGGAGCAAGGGGAGGGCGGCCAGCCCTTGGGCGCACTAAGGGGGGGAGTCCTCCTCCTAGTAGGAGTAGGACTCCCTTTCCTAGTCCTACTAGGAAGAGGGAAGGGGAAGGAAAGAGAGGGAGAGGAGAGGAAAGGGGCTGCGCCTCCTAGTCCAATTCGGACTCCCCATGGAGGGGGGGCGCGCCACCTCCTGGTGCAGCCCTCTCTCCCCTCTTGGCCCAATAAGGCCCATAACTTCCCCGGGGTTCCGTAACCCTCCCAAGCACTCCGTTTTCTCCGAAACTTCCGAACCTTTCCGTGTCCGAATATAACCATCCAATATATCAATCTTTATGTCTCGACCATTTCGAGACTCCTCGTCATGTCCGTGATCACATCCGGGACTCCGAACTCCTTCGGTACATCAAAATACATAAACTCATAATATAACCGTCATTGAAACCTTAAGCGTGCGGACCCTACGGTTCGAGAACTATGTAGACATGACCTAGAACCATTCTCGGTCAATAACCAATAGCGGAACCTGGATGCCCATATTGGTTCCTACATATTCTACGAAGATCTTTATCGGTCAAACCGCATAACAACATACGTTGTTCCCTTTGTCATCGGTATGTTACTTACCCGAGATTCGATCGTCGGTATCCAATACCTAGTTTAATCTCGTTACCGGAAAGTCTCTTTACTCGTTCCGTAATACATCATCTCACAACTAACTCATTAGTTGCAATGCTTGCAAGGCTTATGTGATGTGCATTACCGAGAAGGCCTAGAGATACCTCTCCGACAATCGGAGTGACAAATCCTAATCTTGATTCATGCCAACTCAACATATACTTTCGGAGACACTTGTAGAGTACCTTTATAATCACCCGATTCGTTGTGACGTTTGGTAGCACACAAAGTGTTCCTCCGTAAACGGAGTTGCATAATCTCATAGTTGCAGGAACTTTGTATAAGTCATGAAGATAGCATAAGCAACATACTAAACGATCAAGTGCTAAGCTAATGAAATGGGTCATGTCAATCACATCATTCTCCTAATGATGTGATCCCATTAATCAAATGACAACACATGTCTATGGTTAGGAAACATAACCATCTTCGATTAATGAGCTAGTCTAGTAGAGGCATACTAGTGACTATCTGGTTGTCTATGTATTCACACATGTATTATGTTTCCGGTTAATACAATTCTAGCATGAATAATAAACATTTATCATGATATAAGGAAATAAATAATAACTTTATTATTGCCTCTAGGGCATATTTCCTTCAAAAATGTGGAGGGAGCTGCACTTACCTTCTTTGTATTGTTTGCATTACACACAATTTGCATTACCTTCTTTGTATTGTTTGCATTACCCACAATTTGCATTACCTTCTTTGTGGTTACTGTCCTGATTGAAATAGTGGATCTTCACATAATGTGAAAGCATGTGATGAAGCTTTCAGATGCATCCTTCCTTGCTATGAAAAATCTAGGCATGCCAGGAACTTCGTGATTCCTTTCTCAAGCTGTATGAGGTCAGTGTTTTTTTTGCGAATAATATGAGGTCAGTGTTTACTTACCATAATACCAAAGGGAAGCGAATGTTCGACTATTCTGGGTGGTGTATGGCTTCCCTAGAAAATAAAATGCAATGCTATCTGTTCAGCTGTATACAAATTTTTTCGACCATAGAATTCGTCTCGTCTCCTAAATTAATCCTACTGGTTTTAAATCTTGTCAGTGTGGATGTTCTTTTTTCTACTAATATATATTGTCAAGCAAATACATCTCCTAAATTAATCTTACTGGTTTTAAATCTTGTCAATGTGGATGTTTTTTTTCTGCTAATATATATTGTCAAGTAAAAAATGTCAGTTGTTTGTCCCAAGCAACTGGGCGTTGCTAGCTAGGCAAGTTGAGTGAGTAATGTCCTGAACATTATAGAACTGACGTCAGTTTTATACTGATCTTGTGTGAACGTGCTCTGCACCCTCGGATGCATCGCATGGATCTTGGCGCGAGGATCGCCATGTGAGGCGCAGAAATTGTTTGCGCTAACTGTCGGCTGAGCGAACGTTCCCTATATCCCCCTTCCTCGCTCCACTAACACCAGCCCCCTAGGCCGCAGCCCAACCACTTTCTAATTCTATTTTTCCTGCTTCCCTTCCATCCTCATGGGCCTGCAGCCCAACCACCCAGGTGAGCGAGCGACTGTTTTCCTTCTCTTCCTCTGCCTTTGTACGCTCTCGCTTACATCGCAGAGGCTATATCACGCTTATAGCAAGTCTTTCTTCGGTCTTGCCTGAAGCGGGTCTATAGTTTTCGGCCGGCCCATTCACACTAAAATAAATACACTAGAGAAAAAGGGTCACACATGAATCAATCCCACGAGGCCATGATGTCCTAGCTGTAGCGTTGCGCTGCTAGCCACTTGTCCACCACCGGGTTCATTTTAAATTAGAACGTCACGACCTTGTGTTAAAGAAAAAGCGTTGGGTTTTCACTTTTTCTTCTTCTTCTTTTTTCCCACCATTTTTCCTTCGTTTATTTTCTCTATTTTACTGGTTTTTTATTTTCTTTTGGTATTCTTTATTTCATTTTTCGTTTTTCACTAGCTTCTTTCTTTTCTTCATTTTCTATGCTTTTGTTTGGTCTTTTTTCTTGTTTTTCATTAGTTTTCTTTTGTTTTATCTCGGGTTCTCATTGTTTTTCTATACACATTTTCGGTATATATCTCGATTTTCATTAATATTTTTCAAGTACAAGATTAAGATTTACTAGCAAAAGTGCCCGTGCGTTGCAACGGGAGAAAAGAGTACCACACGCTCTTAATTTACAAAAAATGATCTATAATCTGAGTATTTGTAGCTACAACCCAAACAAAGATGGCCATTGCCTACAAAAGCGCAAGTTCAAGATTTCACATGTCTTCTATTTAAACACGACTTGCATGTAGATTTAATACGAATAAACGGGCAAGTGATCTTTAATTTCGTCTCCAATCCTGATTGTGCTGACATGTTCATTCACAATCCGAATCAGTACCGATATAAAAGAAAGACGGATAATGCACTGTTGATTAAGATTGCACCCTAGATAGTGTATTTTTTAAATAGTGAACAGATAAAATAACATCATATTCGGATTCTATATATTTTTCTAATCAAATTCCATATATAACATGTTAAATTTGGAGTTACGGTTTAGAAGATATGAGTATTTTAAAAAACATTAGATAGGTACTGCGGGTTTAATGTCATAAATATCAAGGGATTTTCTATAAAATAGCATGACGGACAATACAAGATTAAGATTTATTGATTACTCCCTCTATAAATAAATATAATGTTGTGTTTGGATGTAGGAAAAATTGCTTGGAATTGAATTGGACTGGAAATTCCAAATCCAAGATGGAAAGGAAATGGGCTCCAATTCGAATTCTATTGTTTGGTTGTGCATGGAATTTATTGTTGGAATCAGAGGGTAGCACTCAATTCCAATTGCTGTTTGGATGTACAAACCATGGAATTGGATGTTTTTTGAGTTTGGACAATAGAAACTTTTGTACATGTATGAAAAAAAATATTATGTGTCTATTTGAATATATATATATATATATATATATATATATATATATATTATTTTACACACATAATAACATTATAAAATGTTCTGAATAAGGTCAAAACAATAACACAAGTAGAAATAAATATGGAAAAGGAAGGATACCAGAAAATAGTTTTAAAGTACCAAGAAAACAACATGGACAATAATTTTGGTAGTTTATGTCTCTTACACATAGCACAAGTAGATACTTTTATGTCTCTTACACATAGCACAAGTGGATAATTCGCAAACATGAAAGTACATAGTAGTCCATACATCAACTAAACAGGATAGTAACAATTAATCGAAGGTCAAGAGCCATGGCTTCCTTAACTCCTCGGGTAGCGCCATGAGTGCTTCAAACAAACGCTCATTGACAATCAATTTTCCATAAGCTCTCAGCATATCACTATCTTCCAAATCTGGTACCTTCTTTAGTGCAGCAAGGATTTCTGTTGGAGGAGTCACCTTAGGCATAGGAAGTGGCTCGGTTGTCTTCAACGCATCATCAAAAGACATCTTCATCTTTCCCATCATGCACAAGATAGCATCCCCAGTGCGTTGCCTCTTCTGAGGCACCTTAGGAGCTTCTTCAAGAACAGGTGTGTCTTGTGGTTCTTGAACACATTCAGCTCCTGTCCTAGCACCTGCACCGGTCGCATGATCTTTTGAATATATGATATTGATAGACTCCCAATTGTGCACTACTTTGTTCCTATAGGCACGTGCTTCCTTATTAGCCTACACAAAACACACAAATGAGATCATATTAAAGTTGCAAAATAACCACAAAATAAATTTGGTGTTAAGTACCTCCACATATCGAGACCACACTTCTTCACTATCAACCGAAACCATGTTCTTTACCCAATCCCATCCAAAGCCACTCTGTGCAAGCATCTTGGTAATGATCTCATACTGCTTGTCAAATGTTTTGATTCTTCCTGTTATGTTTTCCTTCGTAATGTCAACATCACATGTATCCTTGACATGCTTAATGCAAGCATTATACACATGTGGCTTCCAACCATTTTGAGCACGGTCACCCTTGTTGTGATGCTCAACAAGGACAACCAACAATGCCGTGTCCATCTCAGGAGTCCATGTAAGGTAAACTCTACTTTTTTTCCCTTTTGGTTCGGCCATGCTTCTACAAGTAAAATAAATGAATGTGCATAAAAGTAAGAACAATAGAGCAAGCACGAGTAAGGTAAACATATATATTAGTACGAACAAAAGATGAAGCATGTACAACCCATAACACACAAGGCACCATCACAGCCAGCATGCTACCACACAAAAAAGGGCACCATCACCAAGCTAGCACAAAAAAAGGCACCATCAGCTAGCTATCTACTCCACCGCTACTTATCTACTCGATCTCTAGTTCTCCATGCGCCACAAGGTACTCAGCATACATCTCATCCGCAAATTGCTGCCTAAAATTGGACCATGCATTTGTTTGTTGGACACTTCTAATGAAAGTAGCATCATCTGCAGGTTCAGGAGTCATAGCTGCTAGCTCAGCGTCGACTTCCGGAAGCAACAAATTATCTCTCATATGCTGCCTATCCCTTGCATAGTTGTGTAAGACACAACACGCATTAATAAGACGAATCTGCAAGTATTTAATTTATCGTCAAAGAAGGAACACAGGATGGCCCATATGAACAATCAAATGGACATGTGTTACCTGGTCCTCTATGTCAAAGAAAGAACAAGAACGCAAGATGGCCCATTTTTTCTTCAACAAGCCAAAGGTTCTCTCCACAACATTTCTAGCACGAGCATGGCGCAAGTTATACAACTCTCTTTCGTTTTGGGGTTGTTGTTGACTTGCCACCCACTCTTTCAAGTGGTACCGGGTGGATCTGAATGGAGATAGAAATCCAGGTCCATTGGTATAGCCAGCATCAACAAGATAGTACTTTCCTATTGACAAGTACGTAAGTTAGCTAACAAGTACATATGAGAAATGAAACGCAAAGAGAAAGAGTCATACCCTGTGGTACAACAAATGCATCTTCGCGATCAATTCTCATAGCATCTTTTAGCACTCTCGAGTCCGATGACGAACCCTCCCAACCAGGTAGAACATAGAGAAATTTCATGTTCCAGTCAACCACACCTAACATGTTAGTGCTGATCTCTTGGTGCCTATTCCTATACCTCCCTTTGTCAGCAGCATTAACAAACACCGGAATATGACACCCATCAAGTGCTCCAAGTGCATTAGGAAACCACTTCCACTTGTAATCATCGGGAGGGGTGATAGAAGGACCGGGAAGCTTGATAAACTCCCCGGTTAGAGACAGGATGGCTGATAACACAGTAGACAAATGCCTACTGATAGTCTCTAAAGAACGCTGGTACATGCCACCCAACATCCTCATTTTAAGTCCATGTCCAACAACTTGTAAGAACATAGCAACATTTTCTTCTCATCACACAAACGTGCTATCTTTGAGACCACACTTCTCACGCAACATAGCACAAAGATCATGGAAGTTCCTTTTAGTTAAGCGTAGCTTATCATAGCAAGTTGTCTCGGACCCCTCATAAGTTTGTTTCAATATATACTTTCGATATGCAACCTTTTCCTCATCATCATCGAAGCATCCGAGATTCCTTGGTGCCCTCTGAGAACTAACATAAGCAAATGCTAGACATGACATTTCAAAATACTGCTTTGTCAACAATATCCTCTTTCTTTTTCTTCTTTTGTTCTCTTCGGTAATGTAGGCAACCAACTCTTGTTGGGACATGATAAAAAAGCTACAATGCAGACACCATTTGTCCATGAATTATTCAGAGCATTGGTACATACTAAACCACGGCAACAACATCACAGTACAAACATGGAGGAGTAGATAATATACCTTGACACCACCAATTTTGAGCTCCTAAAATCCCCGAGAATCTGCATAGTTCAAACCAATCATAAGTTAGCAACACACAAATCTGAGCTCTTAAATTCGAGGCAATGGACTGCATCTGAGAAGGCAGAAAAATTGAAGTTCCCCTTAGGACACCACAAAAAATCGAGCTCCACATGGAAGGGGAAGGCGCCACTACCGCCGTCGTTCCACTACTGCCGCCGTTCCCTGCGGACCACCTAATCCCGCCGCAAATCCCCGATACGATCTAGGGTTTGAGGGCCTCACTGGAGGAGGTCGCGCGATGGCCGGACAAGAGATGTAAGAGGAGGGAGGGGACGGATGGGAGGAAGAGGAGGGAGGGGACGGATGGGAGAGGGAGAGGAGGGCCGGAGAACTGACCGACGCCGCCGCCGCCGGCGGCGGCTGCTTCAGGGGAGTCGGGAGGAGGAGTCGCGAGCGAGAGGGCGTTTCCGAGCGAACATGTACGGGGGTGGGGGTGGGGTGGGGTGGGGGGGCGTTGAGCCTTTCCGAGCTCGTTCGCTCGGAAACTTAGCGCGAGGGGTGGACAGGCGCAGGTCGATCGTTTGGAATCGGGCCAACTTTTCCCAGCCCAAATTCTGTACCACTCCAAACAACAGAATTTTGCCTGGCAATTTCAGATTCGCAATTCCAAGCTAATTTTCCTACATCCAAACGGGGTGTAAGAGCATTTAGATCACTAAAGTAGTGATCTAAACGCTCTTATATTTGTTTACGGAGAGAGTACCATTTATTGAATACATGGTCAATATTTTTCCAATATACAGTTAACAATTTTCAAATGCTTGATTAACATTTTGTAAATACCCGATAACATTTTTTGTGTACACATTTTACACTTTCTTTTTTCAAATCCTTGTTAACAATTTTGAAATACAAGTTTAACATTTTTTTCAATACATGGTCAACATTTTTACTATATACATTTAAATTGTTTTTCAAATGTTTGATTAATATTTTTGAAAATATGATCAATATATTTTCTGTGCACATTTAACATTTTTCATATGTTTGATTAACATTTTGCAAAGAAAATTTTAAAAGTTTTTTTAATACATGGTCAACATTTTAGTATACACATTTAACAATTTATAAATGCTTGTTTTCAAAAATTCAAATGCTTGATTAATATTTGTTAAATACATGATTAACTTTTTTTTTCACATATTAATTTTTTGTATACATTTTTGGTATACATGAGAAACTTTTTCTCTATGTACATTTAACATTTTTTAAATACTTGCTTAGAATTTTTTAAATGTTTAATGTAAAATATTTTTTAATATATTTATTTTGAATATTCGTAAGTATAAACGAAAGTAAAAAATGAAAACAAAAACAAAAATGAAAAACATGAAAAAAAGAGGCACTGGCCTCCCACGCATTGGGCCGGCCCATACACTCGCGCGACTTCATCGAGTCGGAAGATTACCTGCTATAAGGGAAACATACATCCATATGATGAAAACCCCACCTATTACTCCCTTCAATTCGAGTAAATAGAATAAAACTACTACAGTTCAGGCTAGGGTTCCAAAAAACTATTAGAATTGTTGGATTTTTTGGATATCTTTTGTGTTTTTTATTTACTAATTATATTGGGTGCTTGCGGAAGTTGATCACTGCATTTTGGTCAAATATTAATCAAGCCACTATTGCAATTTAAGCTGACGGGTGCTTGCGAAATTTTAAGATGAAGGTGAGGTACGCACAATTTCCTCTCAAGCGGCCCAAAATGGCGGGCCCCAACCACTAGTAACATGCATGTGTTGGGCACCTCTCAAGGCTGCTCTACTTTTCGTCCAGATGCCTCACCAATTTATTTTCTATTCAGTAAACGCACCCCTTGTTGATGCCTCAACAGCTTGTTAATTCTCTCAACTCATGCATATATAAGTTGATGTGATTTGTTATAAAAAAAGTGACATGGGACTACTAATCGGAAGAGCACAAATGTGATATAACTTTTTTTTGACATCACAGACGTGATATAGCTCAATTGGTGGCACTTGTAGGCTTTGAAGAGGACGTTGCGAGCTCGAGTCCATGAATACGCTAACCTTTTTTTCACTCCCTAGGAAGCCAGCCACGTTGAGACTTTTGGCCCAGGTGACCTACAAAACAGGCTCAGGCTCCAAGCGATGTGTGAAACGATTTTTAATGGACTGCATGGATTTTCCTACAAATTTGCCCATAAAAAGCTTATATACTTTAATATCAAATCACCTAAGCGGGACGGAACCAAGAATATCACCTTGCTTTAACAGTAGTTATTAAAAATGTTAAACTATTAAAAGCATGCCTATGTTCGGAGTTTCGAACATTTTCCTGTTTTCAAAAACTAGTTCACATATCCAAAAATTGTTTGCGATTTAAAAAAATGATTGAGTTTTTTAAATAAAAAAATGTTCGTCTTTCAAGAAAAAATGTTTTAAAAAAATTACCTTTGAAACTTGAGAAAATATTCGAATCTACCAATGCCTTTTTGACACCGACAGGGTCCCTCTTGGGCGTGTGAGGTTCCGGGTCCTCAAAAGCACCCGCTGGATTGCTTGCGTACCGCGCTTCCGGTCGGGTCTCCTTCGACGTGAGCTGCGGTGCATCACCCCCGACATCAAGGATACACGGTGACGTGTTCATGTGCGAACAATGGGCCTCCCAGGTCGGACTTTCTTGTCCATCTTCCCAACAATTCGCCGCAGCGAGCGGAACATAGGAGTTCCTGTGCACACCCCCATCTGTATTCTCTTAGAGTTGTATGAGCCAATGCACACGGAAAATGTGTACTACTGCAGGTGCACTGAATTCAAATATGGTAAACACAACAACAAATTCAGGACTGAAGCTGCTTGTTACCAAAGGGCCTATGGTGCACTCGCTGGTCTGAAAATGTTCGCCAATTTAAAAAATGTTGCATAGATTTATAATACAAAATAAGAAAATAAAATAAATAAATAAAAGAAAGAAAGTAAGAAAAGAAAAAGAGAAAAAGAGAAAAGGAGAAAATCGTTATTGGAAGGTTCTACGACCTTCTCAAAACCGATTGAAAAAATAATAATGAGTACACAGCAAAACTCCGGATTGGGATGGCCCAGAAAAAGTACGGGATGCAGGGGGGTACACGCTCGGATTAGAAATCATCCCCGTTTTTACAAACCAAAAAAGAAGTCGCCCCGCGTTCCATCTCCTTCGAGGACCCCTCGAAATCACCTCGGATTCAAGATCGCGAGTACTCGCCGGAGCTCGAAATCACCGCCGCCACTCCGTCTGCACCTCGATATCGACAGAAGCCGAAGACCAACAGGATGAGTGATAGAAAAAACTGGTCGCTACAGTAGCTGCTGCCGCCCCACCCCCAAACGCTAGCTCCCAAATTCTTCTTGGATCGAGCCGCCATGGAGGGATCCACCTCCATCCAGCCCGCGTCGACAATGATGCTAAACCCTCCCGCTACCCCTCTTGGACCCTCCTCGACAACAGAGCCCACTTCACCGACCTCGACAATGCCACCACCATGAAGGACAAGGCCAACACGGAACACGAAGTCAAGGTCACCTTCTGCCTCGCCGAGCCGCCTGCCATCTCCTACTTCCGCGTCCACTGTCCCGAAGATTGTTGCACTACAGAGCCCAACGTCTCCTCTGCTAATGAGCTCGTACTCCTCTGCGTTGCCTTAAGAACCAGTCCACGAAGCACAGAAAAAGACTCCCATCTCCTCGAGTACTTCATCTGTAAGGCTGCCTTCGAAGGTAACTAGTCCATCAGCCCCGTCCCATGTTATTCTCCAACCTACAGGCACTCATGGCACATGACCATCTTGCCCTGTGGAGGGCGACCATTTCTTGGTCGCTGATCTTCTCCGGAATGGAGACCTTCTGCACTACGACCTGCACATCTTCTTGTCGGAGACGAACGAGTGGAGGACCACACACTTGAAGCCGAAGATTCCTTTGGATGTCGTGTCATGGGACCCACCAAGCCAAACTGACAAGGTGATCTCCCTCAAAGTAAGGATGGTAGTATGGGTCGACCTCTGGCGCGGCATCCTTGTCCGTCATGTGCTTAAGAAGGATCCTATTCTTCGCTTCATCCTGCTGCCCAAGGGCAACTTTGACCACCAAGCTCAGCTACTTCGGGACGTCATGGGCTTCCCCAATGGTTTCATCAACTTCATCGAGATCGAAACAAATGAAATATAGTTCAAATTTGTAGTTCAAATTTGAGCAAGTTCACATAATTCACTAGAAATCCAGTAAATCAATAAATTATAGCAATAATACTTTGAAATTCATGAAACTTGGTCAGTGGGCTTCCAATGTGGTCTACTTTGGATGAAAAATGAGAAGACCCAATGTTACAACTTATTTCAGCCACTTCCTTCACAAAAAATCATTTCTGACACTTGAAAAATGGAAATAATATTTTTTATTACAAAAAATGTTTTTTGTGGCAACATTGTTCACGGTAGTAACACCCATGGTCGTGAAAATTTTAAAAATAGTTGTTTTATTTTAGTTAACAAGTGGGGTTATCTAGCACTTGAAAACGAAAAATAATATTAGTGTGCTCTAGTTTGATCGTATAAATGTTAAAAATGTTGTGAATTGAATAAAAAACACTTATATTATAATAAAACCATCTATGCTTGCTTTGTGAAGGAGATGATCAGCGTTGATTTATAATAGAAGTTGTTTAGTGCATGTGAATGATGATGCTATTTAAGATGGTCCGCGAGCCTCTCGCGCGGCGATGTGAGACTAAATTGCATCGTTCTGTATGGTGTGTTAATTGGGGGTACGCTTGGGCGAGGTGCATGGGCCGGCAAGGTACTACGACCGGAGTTAAAATGTCCGTGGTTTTATCAAAATCTATTAAATTCACGCTTAATTTTCCATACGTTTTTACAATTGTTTTGATCTAAAATCTAATAAATTATATTCAAATTAAAAGTAAATGATAGAAATAAAAGATAGAGTGAGAGAAGAAAACTTACATAGCAGGCCAGCACTATGCAGCCCAGCTCACCTAGGGGCAACCCCGTCTTCAACCTCGCGCCTAGTGGCACATGATGCGTCTGAGAGCGCCTGCTCCTGTTACGCGCCGTCGAGGGCTTCTTCATCCATAGCTCTACGCCAAGAGACAACCACGATACCACTAGTTTGAATCTATCTATTGTCCATAACTTTCCCCTATTCTTGCTCGATCTCCAACCATGACCGAGAACGCCATGGACGTGCCGACTTCAACCGACGTAGCCAGCGTGCTATCCTCGCCTCACCACCGTGTCCTTTGGCTTCGCCTCGACACCGTGAACCTCTACGACAAAGATCACAAGACCGAACACCCTGAATCGTCACCATCGTGGCCTTCTTCGCTGTCTATAGCCGAGGTCACCGCTATCGATTCATCACCTATAGCCCATCCCTGAGCTCGATAATGTGCTCTACAACCTTATCGTGAGCTCCACAGATTTTGCCTCTCTCCTTGTGAATGTTTTCGTGCCGTAGTGCCTTTAACCGCGAGCTCCCTTTGCTGAGCATGCACGAGCTCATGATGACGCTCCGTTCACCATTTGGTCATCTGTCCATATCAAAGTGCACCGCACGCAGCCGTAGAACAACACCAGCAAAAAATCTTGTTCGAATCCGTGCTTTAGAGCTTTGTTGCCACAACCACCAAACTCCGGCCACGATGGAACTCACCCACTGGCATCGTTTACGTCCACCCTCGGCCACCCTGATGCCACCCAATGACGAGCACGCGCACCAACAACCCATAGAGGCCAAGATATCGTCCAGCCATCGCCGGAATCGGCCGAACGAGCAACTCTGCTATGCCCTGCTGTCCGTGTCGGTGACTCACCGCCGGTTGGATGATGTGGCCGGAGTTTACAGTGGGCCCACATGCCTGTTTCCAGGTAATGGTCAAAGGGGTTGACCCAACGGAAATGGTGTGTTTGGCCTTAAGTAAGGATCAGCTAGAGGGAGAAGGGGAAAAGTGAGGTGTGTTTGTTGCCATGAGTAAAACTGAGTAGAACCATGTAACTGAAGGCATGAAAATAGAAATCCCTTTTTTAACACTGCAAAAATACCATGGTTTATAATACCATCGTTTTAGCTAGGGCCAAACACCTAAAAGTATTTGACACTGCAGTTTTTTAAGATACCGTGGTATGCTTGGAATATTTTAAAAATACTCTGTACCTAACAGAGCATAAGTTTTGTGATTTCTCTTGATTTGATTATCCTGTATTTTTTTTTTGAAACAAACTAAGAATTGCTCAGGCTAGCTAGCATTTGAGATACGTATGTTACTCCCGCTGCTTCATTGCTTTGCCCTATTTTGCTTTGAGCCCTATTGGGAGTCTTGGGGCACACTGCATCCAAGGAAGATCATCCTAGGGTCCAACAAAAAAGATCTTAGGTACATTTGAACATTTTGTGAAACTCCACTATGGTGCATCTTAGTATGTACAGCTAGGTTAGAATCTTCCATCATTCTTGCACCATCCAAACTGCAAGAAATCCCTACTGCTTGAGGAAATTAAGTTTTCAGATGCCGCTGCAGACAGTAAGCAAGCTACTGATATTCAGGATATCTGTTGCGTGAGAAACCGAATTTTGTTCTCAAGCAACAGGGATTACTAAGGGCATATGCACTTTGTTGGCGTCCAAGGACATAAATCCAGTTGGTGGCGCCGACCTTGATATTCCACCTGCTCACGATGTGTAAGAGACGAAAATGGCTTCAATGTGGTGTTGCTGGCCATGGCTGAGGACAATGTAACTTCCTGCCGTTGAAGTCATCCAGATTGCCCTGGAGCCAAGGGTTGGGCGAAGGGTTGCCGCGCTGGCATTGGAGGCCTCCATAGGACAAAGGGCTTATACATCTCATTCAACGGTACTGATATATACATCCGTCCATAGGCATCTGGTAAAGTCCAACGGGCATAGATATACCCTTCTACAGAAGTAAGAGGAAAAAATTATAGTAGTAATATATAAATAAAAACTAAAATCGTATTATTTAATACATGGACTGAAGCTTTCATCAAGAGAAGCAATTTGATCAAATGGAAACGGTTACACGTGCTAGAAAAATTGGAGGAAACATTTTCTATTGATCATTTTTGTTCTGATATGATTATCCAACATCAAATTTATTACAGTGTTACTGTGGATGAATTCTGAAACCCGAAAATGCAACAGCTTAGTGTCACATTGTTACACAATCAGCTAGTTAAAGTAACAAGCTCGGCTCCCAACTCACATGTTAATCCAAAATGCACTGGAGAAAAAAGTTTCACCACAGACCAAGAAAATATTCAATCGATGAGTCAAGTCACTCACACAAAGAACAGAAATCCTAGACTTATGGACCCAGCTCACGGACAAGTCTTTCTCCATTGCGGCCCCCTGTTATCATTCAAAAAAAAATTATCCGCAGTTGTAACAAAACTCCACAAAGGGACCAGATTCCCATCATCACCCCACATGATGTCTCAAAATTTCATATTTTGGTGTCACCAGCTAGTAAACTTACTCATTGATCACAGCTACCTTTTGCACTCCGCTTTGCTTAACTGGCTAATTTGCAATTGTAATTTGTAAGGTTGTATTCTCCCATTCAAGATATATTTGTTCCCTTTGGGAAAAATACTAACATAAATTTTATGTTACGAAAGTCGGATTAAATTCTGCGAACAAAACTTCTTAACTCTTTGCCACATCAAGTACAGGATGCAGTTTACAAATAGTATCCCTGTTGATGATGTTTGTCAACAGGGTAGCAACTAGACAATGGTCCCTGGATTACAAATAATGATTACATAATTACCACATCTACTTCTATGAAAAATAAAATCTCACAAAGGGATGCCAGTACATGATAGTTCAACCAACATTTGCTTCCTATGGCAACACTGGTAGCTGTAATCCAGGGCAAGAACAGCAACATGGTGACCCAAGTCTTTTGTACATTATTCAAAATCGTGATACCAAATGGTTCATTAATTTCTAACAGTTTAGAGTTAAATATCTAGATTCAAGGAGCACTGGAATAAAGGAACGACATGATATTGTATATAAGCGTTGACAATGTTATTACCTGATAGAGTTGAAGACAACATGGGTTGCACAGCTTGTGTCAAATTGGGTGGAGGTAAGAACGGTGGGATTGGCTGCTGATAGTTGCCGTAGCCTGGGTGCGCGCCATAACCGCATTCGTTCCATGTCCCACAGTAGCCATCCCCATCGCACGTGTTTTGCTGGGGTTGATGGAGAAGGGATACATTAATCTTATTGAACAGAGATGGCAAAAGGGACACGTCTATAGTGGCAGTAAGAAGATTAATTACAGCATACCTTATTGTTTGGAGCAGTATCACCCGATGAAAGATGATCATTTGGCACACCATTCTGAGCAGACTCTGCTGCAACTTCCTCATCACATGGCCTTAAGAAAATTAATTAATTAAAGGCAAAATGTCAGCTGCCATGGGGTAAAATAAAATAAGCGGAGAACTGGAAAAGATACAATTAGTTTGGCAAATCTTTTTTCGGTGTGCATGAAGAAGGTTAACAGAATAGAACTAACAGGAACAGAGCAAAAAAAAAACATGCCTTGGATATGGACTGGTACTCAGATATTCAGAGAATGCACAGGAAATGAATGCCGGGTCGAAAGAAGCGGCTCTCGCGCCACAATATGGTCTGATGACTTCCAGCTTCTTCTTTCCAATATCAACACCAACAAGCAACGCGTCTTTATCATCAGACTCCGCCTTACACATGAGGTAGACAACATCACCGGCGCAAATGCTGAAGGTCGGGAAGCCTGTGCGCTTCAGGTTTCTTTTTTCGAAACGGAGGCAAAAGATTTGCCTCATCTATTAAAGTAGAGGAGAATAGAGTTTTGTAGAGTTACACAAGGCCGGAGTACGGCATGACAATTACTCGCGCGATACAATTTTCCCTAATTGTTTAGCCCCTGCAGTAACCCATAGGTTGGCCTCATCTATAATAAGCTTGAGAAGGATTGGTGGTGGCGTCTCTTTGTGGCGGAAGACTCTAGCGTTCCTTTCGTTCCAAATTGTCCAGGATACAAGCATGGTAAGGGAGGCCATGGCTCGACGATCCGGAATGCTCGAATTGGTGCGCTTGTCCCACCAAGAGAGGAGGGAGTCCTCAAGGTGCCAGTCAGAAGGGTCCAGATGCGCGAGCCCATACTTGTCAATGAGCATCCGCCAAAGCCTCAAGGTGAAGCGGCATTTGGCGAATAGGTGGATGCCCGACTCCTGCACCTGCTTACAGAGCGAGCAAAGACCGCAATTGTCCCAGCCACGTCGCTCTAGCCTGTCGGCGGTCCAAATCCGATCTTGTAAGGCCAGCCACGTCGCTCTAGCCTGTCGGCGCTTCAGGTTTCTCAATGTCCATTTTCTGTCTCTATCATCCCACAGCTGAGGCAGCAGCATAGAGGGGTCTGTCTCTGTTGGGCAGGCTGATATATCGTCCACATGGATAGTGTTACCCTTGCGCCAATAGTCCCAAGAAATGCTCCTATACATTGTCCGGAGCTTCCAGCCAGCAGGTACGGACACAGGTCTATCGTCATCTGTAATGCCCATGTCATCATGGTAGAGGATATCCGTGTCATAGATGGCATCTTGAGTGTCAAAAATCTTGGGCGTATTGAAATTGCTGCTGCTGATAACATTGACGAATTTGTGACAGTGTTCGAGCTCCTCCGAGAGAGATGACCTTGTCGGTTTGGATTGGCAGGTCCCATGGCTGGGCATCGGAAGGAGACTCCAGCTTCAAGTGTGTGGTGCTCCACTCGCTCGTATCCGACCAGAAGACGTGCAGGTCGTAGTGCACAAGGTCCGCATTCCGGACAAGATCAGCGACCAGGAAACTGTCGCCCTCGCAGGGCAAGATGGCCGCGTGCCATGTGTGCCTGTAGGTTGAAGAAGAAGACGGGACGGGTCTGATGGACTGGTTGCCACCGGAGGCAGCAGTGTAGACAAAGTACTCGAGGAGATGGGAGTCTTTGTCTGTGCTCTGTGGGTCGGTTCTGAAGGCGAAACAGAGAAGGACGAGCTCATTGGCGGAGGAGACGACGCGGGGCTCCGTGGTGCAACAATCTTCGGGGCAGTGCACGCAGAAGTAGGAGACGGCAGGCGGCTCGGCGAGGCAGAAGGTGACCTTGAATTCGTGCCCCGTGCTAGCCTTGGCCTTGACGGTGGTGGCGTTGTCGAGGTCGGCGAAGTGGGCTCTGCTGTCGAGGATGATCCAGGAGGGGTAGCCGAAGGTTGCAGCATCGTCGTCGGCGGGAGACTGGATGGAGGCGGACACAAAAGATCCCTCCATGGCGGCTCGATGCCTCGATCAGAGAAGGATCGGGGAGCTAGGGTTGCAGGGGCGGTGGTATTCGGCTTCTGTGGGCAGCAAGGTAGGGACGAAGTGGCGGCGGTGACTTGGAGCTCCGGCGAGTGCTCGCAACCTTGAACCCGAGGTGCTTTCGAGGGGTCCAAGATGGGGATCGAACGCGGGGGCTCTCTCCGGGGGCGATTCCCTTTTTCTTTAGCGTACTCCGGGGGCGATTCCTAATCCGCGCGCTTACCAACCTCCCCTGCGCCCCGTACTTTTTCTGGACCGGCCCAATTTGGGGTTTTGCTGTGGTTTATCATGTGTTTTCCATAGGTTTTTCGATTCCTAGCGGGTTTCTTTCTTCTTTCTGTTTTTCTTTTCTTACTTTCTTTTATTTGTTCCTACTTTCTTAGTTTTTCCTTTTTTTCTTCCTATTTTCTTACCCCTTTTGAGATTTAGAATATTTTCAAATCCAAGACCAATTTTTAAAATCCTATTTTTTTTCAAATTTGTTATTTCTAAAAAAATTCCAAAATTAAAAAGCAACACAAAAAGGAAACAAGAAGGAAAAAACCAAAAACAAAAGGAAAAAATGAAAACAATCAAGGGCACCCCGCCCTACATATGAGGCGGACACGAAAGATTGCTCCATGGCAGCTGGATCCAGGAATGATTTGTTGGCTAGAGTTTACCTCCAATGAGAAAAAATAGTGCGCTACCAGATATAGCGCCGCTATTCTCGAGATGCTATATAAGTTATCAGGTTTGCTATTTCACATCTAGATGTGAAATAGCTATCTCACATCTAAGTCCATTACCATTAGATCTTTTTTAGATCTTTTTTGTTGTTTGTATTTTCGTGCGCTCTGATTCGCATCGTTGGTTGCGTTGCGGCATCGATCCTTCGTCTCCCGCGTACGTAGCTTTGTTCCTTCGTTGTCTTGTTATGTGGCCTGCTCTCCTTGCCTTTGGGCTTGGGCCTGCTTTTATCTTTTGCATTATCTATCTAATGTGTTGCTACAGGACTCGTAGGGAATAGATGGGAATACACAACGTATTTGCAATCTTTGGCATTCTTCACTCTCTCCATCTCATGTGGACTTGCATCAGTCTTTGTTTTAAATAAATAAAAACAAAATAAATTTTTGTGTTAGATGTGAGATACTTACCTCACATCTAAGTTGTTGGCCTGTTTGATCTGTTGATGATGTAAATCTCATGCAACTCTGATTCACATCGTTCTGTAGTGTGCTTCGTCTCGGTCATTGTTTTGAATTGTTCTCGTTTGTTTTGCCTGTCAACCTGTTATGTAGCCGTTCTGAGGATGGGCCCGGCTTGTTTTTTGTTTTTTATTCTTTTTTGTTGGCTTGTGAGATTTGTAAGTCTACCGGCCAAGCCGTGTAAACTAAGAGCGCTGATCGATTTCCTCTAACTCTCTATTGTCACTCTCTTCCATCTTCTATTCTCTTTCCTTCGTTACCAACTTTTTCTTTTCTTTTTAGATTTCTTTCTTTTCACTATTATTTCTATCTGTTTCTCTTTTTTCATTTTTCTTTTTGTGTCAGTTTGTATTTTATTTATTTATTTTTCATTTTGTCTTATTTTTTCAAATTTGTGAATATTTTATAAAAACACCTTCTAAATTCATATATATATTTTTCATACGAAATGTTGTCTCATCTAAGTTTGCCACCATTCAATTTAGTGTTTGTAATTTTCATTCAAGCGCTCGATCCTTCGCCTCCCTGGCGACTATTTGTTTTGTCGCACATCTTTTTGTTGGCCAGTTTGCCTTCACTATTTGTCGACACATTTATCACGGCGTGCTGGCAGCCCATTTCGCTGCGTTATTTTTAGGCCAAGTCTTCCCGATGTCTAGTTTATCAGGTCGTTCATGTCAGACACACTCTTTTTTAGGCTCATTTTTTGTTCGGCATGTTTTGCTTTTTCATGGACCATTCTCACGACCCTTTTTTGTCCAGTTTATTCTTGTTTCATGGTAGTTGCAATTAGACCCTCGACCTACAACTAGGGATTTCTGTCGGCCCAGTTGCAAGTCCACCCTCAACTCGCAACTCAGGGGGTGTAGTTTTTATAGTTTCCCTAGTTGCAAGTCTACCCTCGACTTGCAACTCGAGGGGTGTTGTCTTTTGTTTTTGTTTCATCGTTGTTGCAGTTAGACCCTCGATCTGCAACTATGTGTTTCTGTCGGCCCAGTTGTAATTCCACCCTCGACTCGCAACCCGGGGGTGTAGTTTTATAGTTGCCCTAGTTGCAAGTCCACCCTCAACTCGCAACCCGAGGAGTGTTGTCTTTTCTTTTTGTTTCATGGTAGTTGAAGTTAGACCATCAACCTGGAACTAGGGGTTTCTGTCGACCCAGTTGCAAGTCCACCCTCGACTCGCAACTCGGGGGTTGTTGTTTTGGTTATTACCCCAGTTGCAAGTCCACTCCGACTTGCAACTCGAGGGATGTATTTTTGTATTGCCCCAGTTGCAAGTCAACGATGTACTCGCAAGTCGGGGATGTAGTTTTGTAGTTGCCCTAGTTGCAAGTCCACCATGGACTCGCAACTCGAGGGGTGTTGTCTTTTTCTCCTTGTTTCATGGTAGTTGCAATTAGACCTGCAACTAGGCATTTTTGTCGGCCCAGTTGCAAGTCCACCCTCTACTCGCAACTCGGGGGGTGTAGTTTTTATAGTTGCCCTAGTTGCAAGTCCACCCTCGATTTGCAACTCGAGGGGTGTTGTCTTTTGTTTTTGTTTAATGGTACTTGCAATTAGACCCTCGATCTACAACTAGGTGTTTCTGTCGGCCCAGTTGCAAGTACACCCTCGACTCGTAACTCGGGGGTGTAGTATTTATAGTTGCCCTAATTGCAAGTCCACCCTCGACTTGAAACTCGAGGAGTGTTGTCTTTTGTTTTTGTTTCATGGTAGTTACAATTAGACCATCAACACGGAACTAGGGTTTTACGTCGGCCCGGTTGCAAGTCCAACCTCGACTACGCAACTCGGGGTTTGTTTTGTTATCGCCTAGTTGCAAGTTCACTCTGACTTGCAACTTGAGGGATGTAGTTTTGTATTGCCCCGGTTGCAAGTCAACGATGTACTCGCAACTCGGGGATGTAGTTTTGTACTTGCCCTAGTTGCAAGTCCACCCTCGACTCGTAACTCGAGGGGTGTTGACTTTTATTCTTGTTTCATGGTAGTTGCAATTAGACCCTCTACCTGCAACTAGGGGTTTCTGTTGGATCAGTTGCAAGTTCATCCTCGACTCGCAACTCAGAGGAGGAGTGTTATTTGTTTTCAAGTTGCAAGTCAATCATGTAATCGCAATTCTGGGTTGTAGTTTTCTAATTGCCCCAGTTGCCAGTCCACCGCCGACTCGCAACTCGAGGGCTGTAGTTTGTAATCACCCAGTTACAAGTCCACCACCGACTCGCAACTCGAGGGATGTAATTTGTAATCGCCCCAGTTGCAACTCCACCCTAGACTCGCAACTTGGGGGTGTTGTTTTGGTTTTCACCCCAGTTGCAAGTCCACCCCTGACTTGCAACTTGTGGGATGTAGTTTGTAATCGCCCTAGTTGCAAGTCAATCATGTACTCGCAACTCGGGGATATAGTTTTGTAGTTGCCCTATTTGCAAGTCCACCCTCGACTACGCAACTCGGGGTGTAGTTTTGTAGTTGAGATGCAGCCTTCATTTTCCGGGATGGATACATCAAGTTGGAGGCCTTGTTTGATGTTGTGTCGATACTTCTTTTCTTTTTCAAGTAGAACAGTAATGTATTACCTTCTAAGTTTTAGAGAAGTTTTCATTCTATTTTTTTTTTGTGGTACACGTGTTTTTCTGGTGTATATAAGCTAGCTAGCAGAATTAGCCTTTTTTTCTGAACCTGTTGCATATATATGTTTTGCTGCGGAGCCGCGATGTCCAACTGAAACCTGTATGATGTACTGAACTTTGGTATGATTGTCCTACTGAACTTGCATGCTGTACTGAAGTGTTATTCATAATTTTTATTTCCTTTTATATAATTCATGTCTATCATATCGATTGTCCAAACACTATCATCCATCCATTTGTCACATCGGTATATAGAGTGTTTCGAAATTTTCTGCTGAACCGTGAGGTACATGAAAGCTAGCTAGCTATGCATGCATGCACTGAGAGCACAGGTCTCACTATCTGTTTTGTTTCTTGTACTAGAAGAACACCCGTGCGTTGCAACGGGGCCACATTAACTTTAAGAGTTCAATATCAATTATGTTAATATTACATTTAATATTCTCATACATATTAAGTGACATTGGCGACCTTTTTACCATCAAATTCTCACACACTCTCTCCTCCCTCCTCCTCACTCTCTCTCCCCTCTCTCTCTCTCTCTCTAACACACACATATCCATCTTATTGGGTGCGGGACCATAATCCATCTATTTCATACGCTTTGCAGCGCTTAGTGCATAACAATATGGGTTATAAAACAGGTTCAAGGTAGTAACAAGGATTCTTCTCATGCATTAATAAACAAATGTTTTGCACTCAAGACAAGATAAACAATTCCCAAAGTGCATCGAGCATCACGAACATTCTTGGCAAGATAAATGCACGATGTACGGAACTGCTCGGATGAACTGGAACAGAGCCAACATATATCATCCTAGACAAACGCAACATCAACCATTTACCTTGGTACTTTAGGGACCGACATGAGGATGCATGTAGAAGCGCTTCTTGCCTGCGAATCCACAATCGAGAGAGAAATTGGAACCCATTCCCATCACCAGCTGATAAAGAAAGCATGTAAGAAAATTGATATCGAGCCAACTTGGATCTTCGGTGATTGTCCGCGGTATGGAGAATTTAGGAGGGTGGGTGCAGGAGTGGCCTTGTGGATGATGGATGGAGGCGCGGAGGGATGTGGTCGCCGGAAGGTCGAAAGCGGAGAGGGTCGGGCACGTTAGGTGGAGCCGGTGGTGCGCGACAACCGGAGGCGGCCCAATCGTGGGCGGCGAACCGACGATAGCCTCGGCCGCCTCTCGGCGCAGCGAAGATAGAGAGGGCGGCACTGCCGGTGCTCGAGGCCGCCGCCGGCACCATCTACATCGAGGGAAAGAGAGGCGAAAGCGATAGGGTGATGCGGGGCTAGGGATTGCGGAGGAGGGTGGGGTGTGCGATTTGAATGGATGGTTCTGCCCACCGCTTTTCTTATGCGTGGCGGTGGAGACGGCGGCGTCTAGCCATGCAAAGCGAGGCATGGGTCGAGCCGGGCACACGGCGAGGCGCAGAGCGAGGCGGGCCGATTTTTGCTACTGAGATGCAGGGTGTGGGATTGATCGTTCATGTTCTCTTTTCCTTTTAACGGGAGATGGATGCGATTTTTCACGAGGGGAGAGATGCGACCACGTACAGATTCCATAATAAATTAATTAGGTCCATAACGGGATTTCTTTACAATGCGTTAAGATTTACGTGTTAGTTTTCTTAATAAAGAAATGCACTGATGTAGGGATCGATTGATTCGGTAAGGAAAGATAGATTCGTGATCTTTTGTATGTTAGGAAATTAGTGGTTTGCAAGGAAAGAGTGGAGAGAAAAGAACCAATGCGACCATATAGATTCCATAATAAATTAATTAGGTCCATAACGGGATTTGTTTACAATGCGTTAAGATTTAGGTGTTAGTTTTCTTAATAAAGAAATGCACTGATGTAGGGCGCGATTGGTTCGGGTAAGGAAAGATAGATCCGTGATCTTTTGTATGTTAGGAAATTATTGGTTTGCAAGGAAGGAGTGGAGAGAAAAAGAATCAGTACGAGGGGGTGGTGGGAGGTGGGACGAATAAAAACCGGACGAAATTGGGAGGTGGGAGGGGGCGAGTAAAAACCGACGGAAAAAACCAACGAAATTGGAAGGTGGGAGGGAGGATGAAAAAAAACCAGGGGAGGTTGGAGGACAAAAATAAACCATACGAGCCTACCAACTGCTCCATTAGGAGTAGAGATATGCACATATATACAAACTTCATCCGTTCCATGCATCATTCCAAAACCTGGAGAAGGGCCAGCCCAGGACTAAGCAAATCAAGCAATTGCTTCTCTAGATCGTGTGGCACACATGGACAAGGACAAGAAAGAAAGAAAGAAAAGCAGGGGGAGGAATAACGTGACCAACAACTAGAAAAGGATACAAGCAAACTTTTTCTTTGTGATGCCTAGATCTGTCGATGCAGCTTTTTTGAACAAAAAAAAACCCAAACAAATATAACCCTGGAGGCCCAACAACAGTTACATGGCCCAGCAACAATGACAAGGACTGTGTCAACACATCTGGAATGGGGCTGGGTGTAGCAGCGTCGTTCTGGGCTGGACAAACAACGAGACAACCGACGGCAAAGGCAACGACACAGTCGGAAGGAAGCAAACGTAGTTAGCAATGTGAGGATTGTCTCAAAAAAAAGCAACGTGAGGGCCACAAACAGGGGGTGATGTCATGTTAGATGTGAGATATTATCTCACATCTAGATGTGGTATAGACAGACTCATAAGTTATAGCGTGATATATTTGGAACTAGCTTTTTGCATAAAATATCAAATATATCACATACTGTAAAGCTTTCATAATTTGCAAGGAAAAAGAGCACTTCTAATTAAACAGAGAAGCATACCAGAGGTAGGATTAAACCATATACACTCCTAATTTGCAAGGAAAGAGAACACTTTTAGTTAAACAGAGAAGCATATGTGAACCACAACAAGATCAGCTGACAAAAAGTTCAGTTACGAGATAGACACAAAAAAGCTAGCGCTGGGCGATGGGCGACAGGGGCGCTCCCCTGTCCGGCACCGCTAACTCTCACCGGAGGGGGAACAGGTTCTGGGCCCTCACTGGTTCAGACTCCGACGATGAAGATGGCCATGCATGTCGCCGGACCGGCGGCGGCAGCATCGGACTTCATATGTGAGTCTCTCAGGGGGGGATATTCCGAGCAGGAAATGGCGGATTGCATCGACGGGATCGTCCCGTGAGCGACAAGGCATGGAATGGGTTCGGCGCCACAGACAAGATGGAGGTTCTCCGGCGGGTCGTACATCGCCGGACGGCGTCGTCCGCGGTGCGGCCATGGAAAGGGCCTATGCCGAAGGTTAGTCTTCCATCCTTGACGCTTGGTGATTTCATCGGATCTTGGACGAAAGTGCAACGATGAAGAAAGAAGGGCCGACGGGTGGCGGAGCCGGCACCGCCGCCGCTGCAGCCGGCGGCGGGCGATCCGGCTGCTCATATCCGGGCAGCCAGGATAGAGCATTTGAATCCGCTTCTGGGCCAAGACGAGCCGGAAGCGGTCGAGCCCAGAAGGGGTGCTGGGTATTTGGCCCAGCCGCAGGAGATGGATGAGACGGGTGAGCCGGGCGTACATGGGTATATGGCCCAGTGTATCGTACCATCAGAGAGGTGGTTTGAGGTGGGGGTGGTCGTCCTCCGCGCCGTCCGTTTGTGCCAACTGCCAAAGACGGCCCCCAAGTCGGTTCTCCCGCCAAAGGGGATTGTCAGCGGGGTGACCAAAGTGGCAGATGCCGCCACTTCCTCTTCTGCAGCGTTGCCAGACGTGGCGGCGGCGGCGGTTAAGGCTCTGGCTGGGTTCATCATTCCAACTTCCACACTTTCAGATGACAGAGATGGCCACAGTGACAAAGGTAGCGACAAAGCGGATGCGGTGCGCGCTAAGAAAGCGGCACGTAAGAAAGAAAAAATGACTTGTTATCGTTGTGGTGTGCCAGGCCACTTTGTGGTTGACTGCACGGCGGTGCTCTGTGATATATGTCTGAAGTCAGAACACTCATCTCACTGTCGTTGCTTTTGGTGCCTATACCTGTGGTGAACATCTACGGTGTCTGTAATACAAAGTTTATGTTTTTTGAGAATCCACGCGCGATTTCGGCGACTCCTGCGGTGGACAGTTCGAAGTTTGGTTTGTTCAGGGTTACTCAGGGGACTCTGACAGAAGAACAGGTGTGTCAGCAGCTCAGACGGCTAGTATCTTAGTCTTTCAACTGGTCTCTCGTCAGGTTGGAGGATCAGGTTTACAGGGTGGAGTTCCCTAGGAGGGAGGACTTTCACCACCTGCTGAAGTGTGGACTCAGTAAGGTGCCCGGGAGTAAGTGAATTCTTGACTTTGATGAGTGCAAAAAACCTGAACCAATGGGGATACTGCTAGAAAAAGTTTTGGTCAGATTCTCAGGAGTTCGAGAGATTCTTCTTAATGAATATCTTATTGTTGCGAGTCTTGGCTCTCTGTTAGCTAAAACAGAGAAGGTAGACATGCCATTTACACGTCTGCATGGAGAGGCGAGGCTACTTGTTGGTGTTGTGAATGAGGATTATATTCCCGATTTCGTACCATGGACTTATGATGGGATATCTTATGATCTTGATATTGTGGTTGAGGAGGTTCAGCGGGCAAATAATAATTCTGGGACTACTGATGTTGATATGACTTGATGGTGGAGACGGTAGTCCACATGGTGGTGGCGACCAGGGGATGGAGAGCAGTCCCGGCGACCACAGTGGAAAGGACAAACCGCCAGAACACCCACACAGTCGACTGAGCCGAGGAATGGCAAGGGGGCGGCACCCCTATCGACTCAGGCGACATCTCTCTGGTTTGGTTCATTTCAGGCGATGTCCGCACCGAGCCGTCTTTGGGGTGACCGTGTGGAGATAGAGGACTCTGATGATGATCTTCTAGCATAGGTGGTAGTGGTGGAGGAGCACCGACAGATGGTGGATGAGGTCTCACCGCAGCTGACGCCGCATCGCCGCCCAGCCACTCCCGTGGAGACGGAGGTCTCTATGGCAGTGGTGGCAGTGGAGAGACGACCGGCGGTAACCACTACCTCTCCTACGGTGGAGAGTTCTAGACATCCATCTCGCTCTCCGTCGCCACGTCCGATTAGCTCAACACAGGTGGTGTCCAGGTCGGGCAGTGATGATAGCAGATCGGTGGGGATCAGTGCTTCCGATGTCGCAGTTAATGGTACCGCGGTCGAGCAGCCCGGGAGGTTAGTGTCTCCCCTTGTTTCTGACTTAGTCGGGAATACGGCACCTGACCACAGCTCGCCCGGAGTTGCTCTAGAGGACGTCATCGCTTTTGGAGGAATTCCGGACCCTATGTCCGGTGACACACGGTTCAGTCACCGGATTCAGGGTCAACCGGACGCGGATGACATACAGATGGGGCGAGCCATGAGGGCCGCCAAGCTTCGAGACATCGAAGTCCATACAGGTATGTCAGTAAATACTAGTTGTTTAGTTCTACACTTTTCCGAGCATGATATTATTGATAAAGCCAACAACTTAGGGATCTCTCTTGATAGTAATGACAAAGAAACCGCAAAATAAATTAATGATTTACTAGACTTAGAGACATATAGAGTTGTGGATTTAATACGACATCTAGCGGCGGTTAAACCCATGAATCAAGCAGATATCAATGATCTTGGAGTAACTGCGCTTCAGAGTCCGTGTGAGGATTTGGTCCCCACTGAGGGCTTATAGGCGGAGGAGGAGGATATGGTTTCAGAGGGGTATGTGGCCCGTCTGCAGCCAGAAGCCACATGTTGAGGAGATGAAGGGTAAACCAAAAAAAACCTGGAAGAGGAAGGTTTATCCTACATCGGCGGTGCGTCGGAGTGCGAGAGTTAAACAAAAGAAAAAACCATGAAGAAATATGAAAGGGATATTCTGGAATAGCAGAGGTCTAGCGGACTTGGCTCAAAGGAGATTCCTTAGTGATACATCAGTAGAACAAAAATTAGATTTTATGGCTTTATTGGAGACGGGATAATTTCACCTCCCAGTTTCTCAACACCGTTTTAGGGGGGTTGATTTTGACTTGCACTGTTTACCTCCAAGGGGGAGATCTGGAGGGATACTACTTGGGGTGAAGTGCGAACTTTAGAGGTGCTGAATGTGGTCCACGATGATTTTGCGGTTAAATTTCGTGTAAGGTCGAAAATTGAAGGCTTCCGATGGGCTTTGATGGCCGTATACGGTGCGGCACAACCAGAGCTTAAACTGGTGAGAATTTGTGGGGATGAAAGGTTACCCATTCTGGTGGGGGGACATTTCAATATCATTAGAAGACAAGAGGAAAAAAATAATGACAAATTTGATGGAAGATGGTCATTCATGTTTAATATGATAATTGAAAGTCTCGATTTGAGGGAGATTGACCTCACTGGTAGGCAATTCACGTGGGCCAATTCTTTGCCAATTCCTACTTACGAGAAATTGGACAGGGTTCTCACTAGCGTTGAGTGGGATCAAAAATTTCTGTTGGTTACGGTTCAGGCCCTACAGAGGGCCATCTCTGATCATACCCCGCTACTAGTTGATTCTGGGGAAGCGACCCACGTGGGAAACAAAAATACTTTCTATTTCAAATTATGATGGTCTGAGAGGGAGGGCTTCATGGAGCTCATTGCGGCTAAATGGGCCAGAGACATGGGAGGATCTTCTAGTGTTGAGAGATGGCAAAACAAAATTAGACATCTGCGCCAGTTTTCGAGAAGCTGGGCCAAACACCAATGTGGTATCTATAAAGTGGAAAAGGAAAGATTGACACGAATTATTGATGAACTTGATGTGAAAGCGGAATCCATACTTCTTAATACTTCTAAGAGAGATATTAAGAATGAGGCCAAGAAGAAGTTACAAGCCCTTATGAGATAGGAGGAGATGAAATGGGCGCTTAGAGCAAAGGTTTCTAAGATTGTCCAAGGGGATGATAATACACAATTCTTCCACATGATTGCTAATGAGAAGCATAGAAAGAAAAATAATAATACAACTAGAACAAGATGAGGGTACAATTGTAGGACATGATAACCTAAAACTATACATTTCCGAATATTATAAGAAACATTTCAGAGCACCCGAAGAAAGTTTTGTTTCACTTGATGAGAATGTGATCGGGTACATACCACAACTCAACATAGAAGAGAATGAGGTATTGTTTGCCCCTTTCACTGAGAAATATGTGTTTGATGCTACACCGCAAATGAAGCATAATAAAGCGCCCGGGACAGGTGGGTTCCCGGCAGAATTTTATCAAAAATGTTGGCATATAATAAAGTGTGATCTTTTGTCTATGTTCCATGATTTGTTTGAGGGCCACTTAAATTTGTTTCACCTTAATTTTGAACCAATAATGTTGTTGCCAAAGATGGTGGAAGCTGTTCACATTGAGCAGTTTAGACCAATATATCTTCTCAATGTAAGCTTTAAGATCTTTACAAAGGTTGGCACGAATAGGTTGACACAGATAGCCTATTCGGTCGTGCAACCCACTCAAACCGCATTCATGCCAGGATGAAAAATCCTAGAAGGGATGGTAGTCCTACATGAAACATTGCATGGAATCCATTCAAAGAAACTAGATGGGGTTGTCTTCAAAGTGGATTTTGAAAAGGCGTATGACAAGGTCAAATGGCCCTTCCTTCAGCAAGCCTTACGTATGAAGGGGTTCAACGAAGCCTGGAGATCTCAGGTGGATTCATTCATACAGAAAGGCAGTGTCGGGATAAAAGGTAAATGATGACACATGTCATTATTTCCAGCCACATAAGGGGTTACGACAGGGAGATTCCATGTCTCCTGTGCTGTTCAACATTAGCGGATATGTTGGCAGTACTTATTAGTCAGGCTAAAGAGAGTGGCCAAGTAGGAGGTCTCGTTCCCCATCTCGTAGAGGGGGGCGTCTCTGTCCTACAATACGCGGATGATACTGTTATTTTCATGGAACATGATCTTGCAGAAGCTAGGAATATGATGCTTATTCTATGCCTTTTTGAGCAACTGTCTGGGCTCAAAATCAACTTCAATAAAAGCGAATTGTTCTGCTTTGGAAGAGCTAAAGAAGAACAAGACAATTACAGAAACTTGTTCGGTTGTGAAATGGGATCCTTACCTTTTAGTTATCTCGGGATCCCAATCCATCATAGACGGTTAACGAACAAAGAATGAAAATGTATAGAAGATAGATTCGAAAAAAGATTAAGCTGCTGGAAGGGCAAGCTAATGTCCTACGGAGGGCGACTGGTGTTGATTGACTCGGGTTTCAAGAGTTTGCCGATGTTCCTCCTATCTTTCTTTGAAGTACCGCTAGAGGTACGGAAAAGATTAGACTTTTACAGATCCCGATTCTTCTGGCAAAGCGATGAGGCCAAGAAGAAATATAGACTGGCTAGATGGGATATCATGTGTAGACCAAAAGACCAGGGTGGGTTAGGGATCGATAATTTAGAGGTAAAGAATAGATGTTTGCTTAGCAAATGGCTATACAGACTATCTACGGAGACCGAAGGCATGTGGTACAAATCTTACGGAATAAATACCTACATACTAAGAATTTGGCCCAGGTGAATGCAAGGCCAACAGACTCACCGTTTTGGAAAGGGTTAATGAAGACAAAAGTAACTTTCTTCCAGTGGGTGAAGTTCCTAATTCGTGGTGGTACCTCTACTAGATTCTGGGAGGACACATGGCTAGGTGATACGCATATGGCTTTACAATTCCCTTCCCTATATAATATTGTGCAACGTAAGGAGGATTATGTCGCCACAGTATTAAATTGAGTACCACTTAACATCCAATTTAGGAGATCTCTTGTAGGGGAACGTCGGAATGCTTGGTTACACTTGGTCCGTAGGTTGATGGAAGTTCAACTTTCAGACCAGACAGATAAAATTTGTTGGAAGTTAACCACAAATGGATTATTCTCAGTGAAACCCATGTATTTGGATGAATTGACTCCGGGCCATTGTTGAGGTCTTTGCACATCTGGAAGATTAAAGTTCCACTCCGCATCAAGATCTTTATGTGTTGCGTCCACAAAGGAGTCATCTTGACCAAAGATAATCTGATGAAAAGGAATTGGGTTGGTAACCCCAGGTGCTGTTTTTGTGATCAAAACGAAACGATTAAACACCTCTTTCTCGAGTGTCCACTTGCAAAATTGTTATGGCGATCTATTCATATAGCTTTTAACACCCAACCTCCAATGAGCATAAACACGTTATTTGGGACATGGCTTAATGGAGTAGACATACACATAGCTAAAATATTCGGATAGGGATATGTGCTTTATTGTGGGATATATGAAACACTAGAAATGATATGATTTTTAATGGTACAACATTCACCAATTTTTTGCAGGTTATCTACAAAGCTACAACCTGGATCCATATGTGGTCGTTACTCACTCATGCGGACTACAGGGGGCCTATGGTTATTGGGTGCAACCGCTGGGAGACGGTAGCACGGGCTATCTTCAGCCGGTTTGGATGGCGAGTTAATAATAGGCTAGGTGTGTAGGCATCGTAGTCTGTTTTCTATCGCCGGACCTGTCGGTGTACTAGAGTAGGGGTACCCTAGTATCCCGAACTTGTGCACGGGCAGTTGCAGCACCCCGCGGCAAGGCTTGTCGGGTGACCGCCAAGGTCCTCCGTGGTTCCTTTGGAGCCATTCAAGAACAAAGTATTCAAGCCAAGGAGACAAGGCCCCGACAAGAGGAGCTTGCCGGGAAGGCCAACCAAGGCATCTTGAGGAACTTGCCGCTCACGCAGCGTCCCCGCGAGGCCCGTGGCGACAAGCTTCCGGACGCGACAAGACAACGACCTCGGCAAGGCGCTTGCCGCGGAAAACTACCACTCTGTACCCGCGCTCCAGCACATCCACCAACGTGTCGCCCTGGGACCTTTTCAGGCGCGCGTGGCAAGAGGCTGTGCGGCCAGCGGTGCGCGGTGGCAAGCGACGCTGACAAGATTGCCATCGTGGCAAGCGGTGGCGTCCCTGACGGTCCCTTTTTGCACTATTTGGGCAACGTAGACGGGCACTTAATGCCTTTGTCCCCTGTCGTCAGGGTTAGGTATGATACACTGTGCATGTAGTTGTACCTAACCGTAATTCTTTTCCATTTTTACCCTTGTCTACGTTGCCACCTGTCGGAGACCCCTTTAGCATATAAAAGGAGGCCCATGCGCAACGTAGGGGGGGGGGGGAGTTCGAAAGCAGAAAAACACTCACGCTCGGTCTCGTTAGCAGCTCGTGTGTACTGTAGCACTCGGCGCTCCCGAGAAAGAACTCAATACACTCAGACATGCAGCAGTAGGAGTGTTATCTCTCCGGAGAGCTCCGAAGCTGGGTAAACTGCTCGTGTGCTTCGCCTCGATCCGCTCTTCGTGCGATCTCCGCCCCCCGCCGAACCGAAAGGGGCTCGGTCCGCCGGTCCCATTGGTGTTCTTGGATCAGTTTCCCCGACATCTTTGGCTGTGGTGCTTTATTGCCGGTTGTGGCACTTTACATATTTATTTTCTCCTTTTTTGCTTGGATTTTGAGCTTCCTTGGATGTTAAGACTCTGTTGCGACTTCTAATAATATGGCTGCATGCATCAACTGATGCAGAGGCCGGAGGTATTCCTCATTTAAAAAAAAATAAACCTAACAAGTGCACAAAGGAACGAGAGCCCCACTCCTCACCTTGGACGTCACCTTCCTCATTGGGAGCCATGCCATCGACCTCCAACACCGATGAGCCTCCATCACTGGTGGCATGAATCAGGCCCATCCCGGTGCGAGAGCCTCGATCCCTGGTGGCATACATCTGGTGCATCCGGCGCTCGCCACCAGCCTCGGCGACCGCGTTGACACGCTCATTGTCAGTGGAAGGTCGGCGAAGGCACCTCAACTTTGTGTACATCGTCACCTCTGGCCCAGGCGCTACAGTCATCAACTAGGTTCGTCCAACTAACTTACGCGGCAATTCGTTTTGAATCAAATTAGGTGTTGTTGTACATCTCACGCGTTGTGGACTTGTGAGGATGACGAGGGAGCGAATCCTACTTTGAGTCCAGAGCGAACACAACCTCTCATCGGTCATGAAACAAACCATGTATAGGGGATTAGGGGTAGGTCCAAGCAAAGCGGATGATTCATCAAACATGGCTCATCAACATAACACAAACTTTCTCAGCCAGATTTTACTTATGCCACTCTAACTTTTGCCAATTTTATTTATGTCACTCTAGCTTGTGACATTTACCTTTTTTTCGCGAATACGCAAAGTTTGCATATCATTCATTGGTAGGTAGAAAATGAGTACAAGGTGTTGGTGTTACACGTACATGCATTCCGGCGAGAGAGATACCACCTAAGCAGCCAGGACAAGGGGTTGCTTAAACCCTAACTACAAGGCTCAGCCGGTGTCAATGATGTTCGCAACTCCAGTCGCCCCAGCTCTAGCCCAAAGACGGGCCTACTTGCAGATTTGATCAATTAGCTGCTGGGTCGAGGCGCAAGTAGCGTCGAAGACGACACCGTTCCAACGTTTCCAGATCTCCCAAACCATCAAGGAGATGATGGCATTTAGAAACTTGCGCATGGGAGCGGGTATGAGCTTGTTCGTTCGCCCACCAGACAATGAATGACATCTCCAATAGAGCATCTCCATCAGGGAGTGTGAGAGGCAGTCTGCACCAGGACAGAGTACCGAACCAGACCTATCACTCTTAAAGCATCTCCAATAGAAAATGTATATGCCAAAATAACTAACTTTTGCATCTCTAAGGCCCAAAAACACTTCTCCAAATGATAATGCAGATGCAAAAAAGTTTACATCTCCCAGAGATGTAAAAGACAACATATCGCAGTGCAAATTTGCATCTCCGCTAACTGGAGATGTATAAAGGACAGCCGCGCGTCAACCGCCCAATAACCGTTCGTTCCCTACCGTGCGACTGCCCACCGCCCGCCCAACATAGCTGCAGGCCGAATTCGCCCAAAATAGACGCCGCCGCCGCCCACCCGACGGCTGTCGGGCCCGCCGCGGCTTTGCCCCCTGTCCTCTTCTGTCTGCCTCGCCAGGCCACCGCCCACAGCCGTCGATTCCCTTTCGACCGCTGCTCTGAATCAAAGCCTCTCCGGCGGTCCAGATGGCCTAATGCCTTCCACGACGAGGTTGTGGAGGGGCTAGGCTTCTTTCCAGCTAAGATCCCCCACCAGAGGTAGGGGAGGCGCGTTGTGCCGTCCGCCCGACGGCCGCTAGCCTTGGCTGTTCTTCCGGCCGCGCGAAGCCGGCCGCCCGCACCACCGAGCTCCTGCCGTCTTCTCTGCCGAGCTGTAGCCGCCCGTAGGTGTTCTGTGGCCGCTCCTCCTTCTCTCTCCGCCTCGAATCGCCATTCCTTCGCCGCTGATTCGCGTCGTCGCCGCTCCTCCTCCCCTCCGACGCTGCTTCGCCACCCCTCCACCGCTCTCCACCTCAAATCGTGATACGCCGTCGCCGTCCCCACGGTCGTTCAACTATTTGCATCATCTGTTGGAGTTTCTCTTTACACCTCCTATACACATCATCTGTCGGAGTTGCCTTTTTTTTGGAGATGTAAAAAGCACTTTTTGGAGATGTAAAATTGTACATCTCCTGTTTTACATCTCCAAGTTTACATCTTCTATTGGAGATGCTCTTAGCTTTCTGCAATACATCACAATTTACATTCCATAGCATACGCAAAATTTTCAGAGTGACAATTGTGATACATGCAGTGTCAAAAGCTAAGAGTGACAAAAGTTAAACGGAATTATTTTGCTTTTGCCACAGAATGACAATTTTGATACTCCCTCCGGTCCTTTTTAGTCAGCATATAAGTTTTGTCCAAAGTCAAAATGTCTCTACTTTGACCAAACCTATGGACAAAAGTATTAACATTCACAATGCCAAATCAATATTGTTAGATTCATCATGAAATGTAGTTTCATAGTATATATATTTGGTGTTGTAGATGTCGATATTTTTTAATATAAATTTAGTCAAACTTTACAAGGTTTGACTTGACACAAATCTAATATTAGATGCGGAGTAAGAAGGACCGGAGGGAGTACATTGTCAAAATCTAAAAGTGGAAAAGGTGAAATGTCAAATTTTAGAGAGGCATAAGAAAAATTGGTGAAAACTAGAGTAGCAAAAATAAACAAAAATTCACATAATATTTTGGAGTGCCGCCTTATGAAATCCAGCGTTGATAATACCGTCGCATCTTTAGTTCCAAAGTGACCTTCTAAGAGTATTTTTCTCTTTCTAGCATAATACGTACTGTAGTATGTTTGAACGACGGATCTCAAGCACAACCCGCATCTTTTTAACTTGGCCATGTTGGGCAAACACGGCTGGCGTCTTATCACTAATCTAAACTCACTGTGTGCACGTGTTCTAAAGGGTCGGTATTTCCCGGATACTGATTTCATGCATGCTACAGTCCCAAAATCTGCATCGGCCACTTGAAGGGCTATAGTAGCAGGAAGAAGCGCCCTAAAGGCGGGTTTGATATCCAGGGTTGGAGATGGCTCCAACATCTCAGTTTGGGAAGACAAATGGATACCGGGGACGGCATCCATGACACCTACTATGAGGCCCGTGGATACAGTCATTGACCGAGTATCGGATCTCATCGATATTGATCATCATTGGACTTGGAAACATGAGGTGATTACGAAGAACTTCACCATCCAGGATGCCACTGCCATCCTAAACATCCCAATCAGGCAAGGTGGAGGTGAAGATTTTCTCGCTTGGGCTTTTGACAAATCAGGGAACTACACTGTAAAAACAGCGTACCGTGCTCTCGTGACTCGGAACGAGCTTTTGGCTCTAGAGGAAGGGACGGCTACCGAAACTTCAACGGACGACCAACAGTTGTGGAAATCTCTGTGAAAATTGAAAGTCATTCCCAAAGTCAGAGTTTTCTGGTGGAGAGTCTTGCGTGGCATTCTCCCAGATGAGGCTACCTTAAACTACAGACACCTGGCAGATGTTCGACAATGCAAGGTATGCTGTTCCATGGAGGAGGATTTGAAGCATGCGCTAATCCATTGTCCACATGCCCAACGCTTCTGGAAAGAGGCGTGGACTTGGCTCGGTCTTCGCCTGCCTCTTCTCCACTCGGATACGTGGGCGCGAGACATTACATGTCACCCACAATTCACTTCAGATGAGCGTGCAAAGATCACTACTACTATGTGGTCTATCTGGCACTCTAGGAACCACGTCAAGCATGGAGATGAAGGGAGGGATCCTACAGCGACCATGAGATATATCAAGGAAGCTATTTCCCTCTTACAACTACCAAGGAGGGACACCTTGACGCTCCTAGGTCACGGTTGGCGGCCGCCCGACGTGGGTATAATCAAGATCACGACGGACGGAGCCCTAAATTTTGATGCAGGGCGAGGTGGTGCGGGCGGTGTGGCTCGTTCCTCTACGGCCCTTTTGGGTTCATGGTGCAAACCATACGTGGGGGTTTCAGATCCCTTGATGATGGAATGCTTGTCCCTACGAGATGGAGTCCGGTTTGCTTGTCTTCGAGGATTCCCGCAGGTGATTATGGAAGTCGACTGTTTGGAGCTAGTGAAGCTCTGGCAAACTCGCCACAATGCTCGTTCTACTGTGGCTCCTTTACTTCTAGAAATAGGAGAGCTATGTAACACTTTTAGTTCGTTTGATATTCAGCATGTAAATCGGGTGGCGAACCTCCCGGCGCATCTGTGTGCTAAGCATGCTTGCACATTGAATGTTACGGAGAGCTGGCTCGATGAAACTCCCAGCTTCTTGATGACCAGCCTGTTGGCTGACTGTCCCCAGAACGCATATATTGAATAAAAGCTCTCTGATTTTCCAAAAAAAAAGCCTGGTCCCAACCGAACCACATCGCTTTCGCTGGGCGCGTGAGCAGTGGCGGAGACGGGGGGACCAGCAGGGGCCCTGGCCCCCCCCTAACATTTTTCATCTAAGCCTAATATGCATATGAAAAGGTGATTATTTGCCACTAAATTGGTGTATTTTGATGCACCGGCCCTCTCCAATGAAGATTAGCAGCACTTGGCCCCCCTCATTCGATTTTCCTGGCTCCGCCACTGTGCGTGAGGCAATCTAATGGTCCGACAACACGTCGGGTTGGCCTTCTACAAGATCCACGCCTCGGGCTACAGCCGTCCCATGCCAAATTCCGCCCGTGCCACGTTCGATTCCCGTGGAGAACTCGTCGAAATCACCTCGGATTAAAGATTTGCGTCTGGTCGAAGTCGCCGCCGCCACTTCGTCCGTGCCTCGCTGCCGAGAGAATTCGAAGACCACCAGGAGGAGCGCGACGAGGGATCTTTCTTGGATCCCAAATCCTTGCTCCCAAACCCTTCTTGGATGAGACCGGCTTTTCAACACCCGGGGGTCGGGGCACCCGGCAATCAGGAGCTGCTCGCATGGATCACAAGTCTGAGAGAACTGTGCCATGCCATGCAATGGTTTTGCATTAGCAGGCCTATATGAACAGTGCAGATTCCCATCTTCACAGCCTGGTCGTTGTCCAGCCTGTGAATTAAAAAATCAAAAAGTAACCAACGCAGCACATCACATCACTGTTCCAATCTCTGTCTCTCTCCGGCGTGCAGCACATGCACAGGGAAGTCACTCTTGACCCAGAGTGGTTTTTATAGAGCGAGAGGCAATGTGATCACAGATGAACAGTGCGCAGATACTGTTCATGTCTCTGATATGACTGCCGAGCAGAGGAGTGGAGACGAGATGCTGTTTCCAATGCGCTGAGTCCCACCTTTATCAAGAGGATTCCAATTTAGAGTAGTGGAGATGAGCTGCAAATGTCTCTGCAAATTACTGTCTCCGAAGCAAATGGTTCCGGTTATGGCAGGCGCCGCTTGACTGTGTAGAACGTGACCCACTGTCACTCCCGCCGGAAACAGGCTCGTCAGACCTACTACCTGCTAATTAGACCTAAGGCCTAGTTCATATCGCTTGTCAGATGAGTCAAATGGCCTCACTAAGCATCCTGTTGTTTGCAACTCGTCAGGCCCTGCAGGAATCTCGATGTGATTCAACGGATAGGATAATGGGGTGCCGGGACCCCCGGGTGCTACTACATCTTTCCGTTCTTGGATCCAGCCGCCATGGAGGGATTTTTCGTGTCCTCCTCCATCCAGCGCCCCGCCGACGACGATGCTGAAACCTTCCGCTACCCATCCTGGGTCCTCCTCGATAGCAGAGCCCACTTCGCCGACCTCAACAACGCCACCACCGTCAAGGCCAAGGCCAGCACGGGGCACGAAGTCCAGGTCACCTTCTGCCTCGCCGAGCCACCTGCCGTCTCCTATTTCTGCGTTTGCTGCCCCGAAGATTGTTGCACCACGGAGCCCCGCGTCGTCTCCTCAGCCAATGAGCTCCTCCTCCTCTGCTTCGCCTTCAGAACCGGCCCGCCGAGCACAGAAGAAGACTGCCATGTCCTCGAGTACTTCGTCTACAAGGCTGCCTCCGGCGGCAACCAGTCCATCAGACCCGTCACGTCTTCTTCTTCAACCTACAGGCACTCATGGCAAGCGGCCATCTTGCCCTGCGAGGGCGACGATTTCTTGATTGCTGATCTTGTCCGGAACGAGGACCTTGGGCACTACGACCTGCTCATCTTCTCGTCGGAGACGAACGAGTGGAGCGCCACACACTTGCAGCTGCAGACCCCTCCCGATGCCCTTCCACGGAACCTGCCAAGCCAAACCGACAAGGTGATCTCTCTCGGAGGAAGCATGGTAGGATGGGTCGACCTCTGGCGCGGCATCCTTGTCTGTGATGTGCTTGAGAAGGATCCTGTTCTCCGCTTCATCCCGCTGCCCAAGGGCGATTTTGACCACCAAGCTCGGCTAGTGCGGGACGTCATGGGCTTGCCCAATGGTTTGATCAGCTTCATCGAGATCGAAAATTGTTCCAAATGGTATAATTTTACCAAAATGAGGGGTTTCAAGACGACCTCGTCCCTTGACTTCCTAGATACCATCCAGGATACCGAGCTCGGCAGCCATGATGAAAGGGTCGTTATGGATGATGGACTTAAGTCTGTACCTGATGGCTGGAAGATCCGAACATGCTTTAGGAGCATTTCTTCGGACCATTGGAGGAAGAGACACATTGTCCATGTTGATGACATATCAACCGACCTACGGCATTCTTTGCTGGAACTTCGGCTGTGGGATAGTAGAGCTCGAAAATGCATAGAAATCTGGAGACTACAGCAGGCATCCCGACCTTCAGCGTTTATGATGACAATGTTGTCTGCCTCAAGGTGGCGTCTCATGATGATGAAGATGCATGGATAATCTGCGTTGGTCTTGGGAAAAAGACGTTAGAGGTCATCAAACCATATTGTGCCATGGGATCCACTTCTTTCGATCCAACATTCATTTCCTGTGCATTCTCCGAATATCTGAATACCACTCCAAGTCCAAGGCGTGTTTTTTGTTTCTGCTCTGTTCTCTATTCTGTTAACCTTCATACGGGCTGAAAAAGATTTGCCTAACTAATTGTATCTTTCCCAGTTTTCTACCCCATGGCACCTGACATTTTGCCTCTTAATTTGGTAAAGGCCATGTGCAGATGAATCTGCAGCAGATTATGCTCAGAATGTTGTGCCGAATGATCATCTCTCATCAGGCGGTGCTATTCGAGAAGCAAACTGTGCACAGAATTCTGTGTCAAATGATCATGTTTCATCAGGTGATACTGTTCCGAACAATGTGGTACGCTCGCTGTAATCATCTTACTAGTAACATTATTGATATGTTCTTTATTTACCATCTCTGTTCAATAAGATTTATGTAAACCCTTCAACAGCAACCCCAACAAAACACGTGGAATGGGGATAGCTACTACGGCAGTTGGAATGAACACGGTTATGGTGCGCCCCCGGGTTATTGCGGCAACTATCAGCAGCCCACCCCATTCCAGCCATGGTTCATACCACCACCCAATTTCACAGAAACTGTGTGGCCCATGTCATCTCCAATTCAATTAGGTAATAACATTCTCAACACTTACAATATGGTGCTGTTCTTTTATCCTGTCTGTAGGGCTTCTTGACTCAAGATATTTATCTCTAAAATGTTGGAAATTAATGAACATTAACATTTGATATCATGATATCCAAAAATGTTGCCGTTCTTGTTCTTGTTACTGTAGATTAAAGCTGCTAGTGTTGCCACTAGGAAGCAAATGTTGGTTGACCTTTCATGTACTGGCATCCCCCCTTTGTGAGGCTTAATATTTGACGGAACTAAATAAGACAATTAATGAATATTATGTGTAATTCAGGGACCAATTTCAAGTTGCTACCCTGTTACCAACTAGGAACAATATCAACAGGGATTTTATTTTTAAGCTGCAACCTGTACTGAAGGTGCCAAATAAGTAAATGAAAAACTGTCACATGTGCTAAGAAGCATCTTTCAGGATTCGTAAAATTTCAAATCAACCTATAAGCACAAGGAAACATATCAAAGTTTTGTTACCGTTTCTATCAAAAGGGGAAAATATTCTTGAATGGGCGAATACAAATCTGTAAAATGCAAATTGGATAGCCATCGCAGCAAAGCTGAGTGCAAAAGCTATCTATGAGCCTGTGATAAATGACGAGGCTTAATTGCGCTCGGAGCAAAAGCTAACAAAGCTGATGATTTTAAGAGTACAATTTTTGAAGACATTAATTATGTAGGGTGATGATGGGAATCTTGGTTTCTTTGTGTGAGTGACTCGGTGGTGTGTGATACATTAAACTTTTTATTATTCCCCAACTTTTGTGGTGAAAGTCCTTTCTCCGTGATGCATTTTGGATGAACAAGTGACTTCTGGGTAACGAGCTTGTTACTTGAACTACTCGAGTGTTTGTAAATGTGTCAATATTGGATGTTTGAGTTGTTGGATTTTAGGGACTTAGAATTCATCAGCAATATTGCAACAAATTTGCTGTTGGGTAATCACATTATAATTAGGACAAAAGTTAACAAGTAAAAATGTTTCCACTAATTTTTCTAGCACAAGGAATTGTTTCATTTGATCGAGTTGCTCTCTTGATTACTGCCTTAGTCGATGCATTAAATAATACGTATGGTTTCAGTTTATATTTTATTATAACTTGCTCATCTTGATTTTGCAGAAGGGTATATCTATCCGTTGAGTAAAATGGATAAGCCGACGCCGATTGTCCCGCCCTTGGCCCAATCGATCCATCCAATGGCAGCACAACCACCATTCGCCCAACCGTTGGCTCCAAGGCAATTCTTCGCACCGCGATGATGACTTCGATGGCGGTAAGTTATGCTGCCCCAGCCACGGCCAACAACACCAAGTGAAGCCATTTTCATCTCTTACACATCGCGAGCAGGTGGAAAATCAAGGTCCACGCCCCCGGCTGGATTTTCATTGTTGATGTCCTGCAGTGTAAACAAAGTGTGTATCTTCGCATCTCGATGCTTTGTAGCATGCCCAAGTTATTTTTTCCCATATGAAGTTGTGCTATATATTGGTGATGTTTGGTTACTCCTACTTCACCGAGTCACTCACACAAAGTTAGCAAAGCTGATGATTTCAAGAGTCCAATTTTTTAAGACATTAATTATGTGGGGTGAAGATGGGAATCTTGGTTTCTTTGTGTGAGTGACTCGGTGGTGTGTGATACATTAAACTTTTTATTATTCCCTGTTTTTGTGGTGAAAGACCTTTCTCCGATGCATTTTGGATGAACAAGTGACTTCTGGGTAACGAGCTTATTACTTGAACTACACGAGTATTTGAAAATGTGCCAACATTGGATGTTTGAGTTGGTGGATTTTAGGGATTCAGAATTTGTCTGCTGTATTGCAACAAATTTGCTGTTGGATAATAGCATCAGGACAAAAGGAACAAGTAAAAAAAATTCGACTAATTTTTTCTAGCACAAGGAATTGTCTCATTTGATCAAATTGCTTCACTTGATTACTGCCTCAGACCATGAATTTAATAATACGTATGATTTTAGTTTATATTTTATTATAACTTGCTCATCTTGTTTTTTTGCAAAAGGGTATATCTATCAGTTGAAGAAAATGTATAAGCCGGCGACGGTTGCCCCACCCTTGGTCCCATCGATGCATCCAATGGCAGCACAACCACCCTTCGCCCAACCGTTGGCTCCAAGACAATCCTTCGCACCCCGATGATGACTTCGATGGCGGGAAGTTACGCTGCCCCCAGCCACGGCCAACAACACCACATGAAGCCATTTTCATCTCTTACACATCGTGAGCAGGTGGAAAATCATGGTCCACACCACCAGCTGGATTTCATGGTTGATGTCCCGCGGTGTAAACAAAGTGTGTATCCTCGCATCTTGATGCTTTGTAGCATGCCCAAGTTTTTTTTTGCCCGTATGAAGTTGTGTTATAAATTGCTGATGTTTGGTTGCTCCTACTTCATGATGTCTGTTTTGTGAAAAAAAATTATTTTAACCTTGGAGTTCCTGTATTCTACTTTCTTGTGATCTTGAGTAATCACTGGCTTCAGGCACCCTTTCTCCATGACTGAAGCTCCTGGAGACAACTACACAATAGCTCTTGTACGAACCATGGGGAGCTGGACACAACAGCCCAAGCATAGTTTTGTTGAACTACTTCTACCCATGCCATGCATATCCAGAAGAGCGTTGTTTGGGTAGTTATTTCTTTGCCTTCACGGATATGAAACTGAGCTAAGTCCCATCTCTAGTTAAGCACATTTAAACATTTTGTGAAACTCCACTCTGGTGCATCTTAGTATGTACAGCTAGGTTTGAATCTTCTATCGCTGTTGCACCATCCAAACTGCAAGAAATCCCTACTGCTTGAGGACATTAACATTTTAGATGCTGCTGCAGACAATAAGCAAGCTACTAATGTTCAGGATATCTGTTGTGTGAGAAACCGAATTTTGTTCAAGATAGTAAGCAAGCTACTAAGAGCATGCATCCCCACGAGCACGCGGGATCCATGGTCCAGCCACCACGCTGCCGCCGGCCCGCACGCCCGCCGCCAACGGCCCGCTCACCCACCAGCACGAGCTCCCCTGCTCGTGCGCAAGGCGACCCGACGACAAGGAAGAGGAAAGCCCCGCCGCCACCGGCGGGCTTTGCCCGGCGGAGGCCACCAGCGGTGGCGAGGGGAGGAGGTCTGGTGGTGGTGGGGGGGGGGGGTGTTGGGGCCGGCAGAGCCGCCGCCCATTTCACCGAGGGGAAAGGCAACGCGGGGGCTTGGGGCCTTAAAATTACTGATAGTATTTTGACACCTACTAATATGAGCAATAGAACAATCCCTATCACCGAGAAGCGACTTCACTTCATTGCTTATCATCGCATGCAACGACCTATCCTCAACTGGTGCCCGAATCGAGCCCACAACAACCAAGCAATCCATCTCAACATCCACATGAAGTATCGACCATTGCATAACAAAGTTTAGACCCCCCAAGCAGGCTGCAAGTTCAGCTTGCAAGGGACTTGCACAGTTCAGCAGGCTTTTACAAGCCGAGAAAATGATGGCTCCACTAGTGCCGCACAGTATCATGCCCGCACCTGCCTCTCCAGAAGCTTCATAGTAGGAACCATAACTGTTTAATTTTACACGACCATGAACTGGAGGTTGCCATTTGATTGGGGGAGTCTGAGTGCTCTCTACATGTGATAGCAACGGCAACCGACCTGCATCATCAATCACCATTTTACCTTTCATGAGATCACCTGAAGGATACCTCTTGATAGCGAGCAACAACGACTCATAGCTGAGTAAGAATCGACATGATACTTCAACTGGGGACGGATGTTTGTCGTGGACGATTTCATTTCTAACATGCCAGGAGCGCAAGTCAATCATGGCGCGACATGTTTGAACACGCTTCAGTGGAACATGTGGTATCTTCTTGTTCTGACCACTGTCTGTTACTCATCCGTTTTCATGCTGAACAAATTGTTCAGAACAAAAGGAGGTGTCGGTAGTATGAATTGTTCTGGGAGCGTGCGTCTGACCTACCAGAGATCATTGAACAGGCTTGGAGTGCAGCCGGGGAGAAGGATGATCTAGGCGCCATCCAAGCTTGCCTCGTCTCGGTCATGAACTCCCTCCATGCATGGAGTAACAAGCGCTTCGGTAATATTTTGAGGAAGCTTAAAGAACTGCATACTGAACTAGATCGTCTCCTCGGCAGCGGGGCGGACAGAGCTGAGGTTCGTAGAGTCAATGATCAGCTCAACGAACTCCTGTACAAAGAGGAGATGTTATGGCTTCAGAGGTCCCGTATTAACTGGCTGAAGGAGGGCGATCGGAACACGAAATTCTTTCACAAAAAAGCAGTTTGGCGGGCTAAGAAAAATAAGATTACCAAGCTGAAAAATGCGAGTGACAACTGGGTGACAGCACCGGACGACATTGAAGCATTGGTAACGAGCTATTTTCAGGAACTGTTCACCCGAGACCCCAACTTGCACCATGAGGAGATTGTACAGCTGTTTGAAACCAAGGTGACTCCTGAGATGAATGTACTTTTATGCCGGGATTTTTCAGAGAAGGAGATAGAGGACGTGCTGTTTGAAATAGGGCCCTTGAAGGCACCGAGCAGATGGCTTTCCGGCAAAATTCTATCAACGAAATTGGGGAGTTCTCAAGTACAAAGTTGTTCCCGCGGTTCTGCAATTCTTTGCCACTGGGCACATGCCCTCAAATGTGAACCATACAGCCATTGTCCTAATTCCTAAAGTGGACCAGCCTACGACCTTGAAGGAGTTTCGTCCTATCAGCCTATGTACTGTTCTGTATAAGGTGATCGCCAAGTGTCTTGCGAATAGGTTGAGACCACTGCTTGGAGATATTATCTCTATCAATCAGAGTGCGTTTGTGCCCGGCAGATTGATTACAGACAATGCCTTGGTCGCATTTGAGTGCTTCCATTTCATTGAGCATAATACTAATCCTGGGAAGAATTTTTGTGCCTACAAAATTGACTTGTCGAACGCCTATGACCGTGTGGATTGGGACTTCTTGGAGAAGGCGATGAAAGGCTTAGGTTTCGCTCATCGGTGGACTAGCTGGATCATGTAATGTGTATCCTCGGTGAGCTACTCGGTTAAACTTAATGGAACCTTGCTGGATTCGTTTACACCAACCCGTGGACTTCGACAAGGCGATCCTCTTTCGCCATTCCTCTTTCTGCTTGTTGCAGATGGTCTGTCAGCGTTGTTGCAAAAAGAAATTAATGATGGAAACATTGCCCCTGTAAAGGTATGCCGGGGCGCCCCGGGTATCTCTCATATGCTATTCGCCGACGACACATTGCTCTTCTTTAAGGCGAATGCAGAGCAAGCTACAAGGATTCGACAAGTCATTACTTCATATGCCCAAGGTACGGGACAACTGGTAAATTTTGATAAGTGTTCACTCATGTTTGGGAAATCTTTCCCTGACCAAATTCAAGAGGAGATCAAATCTGTCCTTCAAGTCTCGCAAGTTGAATTTGAGCCTAAATACCTTGGACCTCCGATGCCGGAAGGAAGGATGCACCGAGGTAAATGAAGGAAATATGCCCTAGAGGCAATAATAAAGTTATTATTTATTTCCTCATATCATGATAAATGTTTATTATTCATGCTAGAATTGTATTAACCGGAAACATGATACATGTGTGAATACATAGACAAACATATAGTCACTAGTATGCCTCTACTTGACTAGCTCATTAATCAAAGATGGTTATGTTTCCTAACCATAGACATGTGTTGTTATTTGATTAATGGGATCACATCATTAGGAGAATGATGTGATTGACATGACCCATTCCGTTAGCCTAGCACTTGATCGCTTAGTATATTGCTATTGCTTTCTTCATGACTTATACATGTTTCGGTAACTATGAGATTATGCAACTCCGCTTACGGAGGAACACTTTGGTACTACCAAACGTCACAACGTAATCGGGTGATTATAAAGGAGTACTACAGGTGTCTCCAAAGGTACATGTTGGGTTGGCGATTTGAGATTAGGTTTTGTCACTCCGATTGTCGGAGAGGTATCTCTGGGCCTTCTCGGTAATACACATCATATAAGCCTTGCAAGCATTGCAACTAATAAGTTAGTTGCGAGATGATGTATTACGGAACGAGTAAAGAGACTTGCCGGTAACGAGATTGAACTAGGTATTGGATACCGATGATCGAATCTCGGGCAAGTAACATACCGATGACAAAGGGAACAACGTATGTCGTTATGCGGTTTGACCGATAAAGATCTTCGTAGAATATGTAGGAACCAATATGGGCATCAAGGTTCCGCTATTGGTTATTGACCAAGAATAGTTCTCGGTCATGTCTACATAGTTCTCGAACCTGTAGGGTCCGCATGCTTAATGTTTCGATGACAGTTATATTATGAGTTTACATGTTTTGATGTACCGAAGGAGTTCGGAGTCCCGGATGAGATCGGGGACATGACGAGGAGTCTCGAAATGGTCGAGACATAAAGATTAATATATTGGATGATATGTTTAGGCTAAGGGTCAAGCCCATGAGGCTTTAGGTCGGTGCAAAAGGAGTTTTATGGAGGCTGGGGGCCAAACGCCAAGATCTCGGCGTCGCCCTGGGCCGACGCCGAGGCCCATGGCGTCTGGGCCGACGCCAAGGATTGTGGCGTTTGGTCCAGAGTCCGAGTGGGACTCTTGCCTTCGAGCAAAACCGACTTTGAGGAGGCTTTTGCTCCAAGTTTCACCCCGGGCTCAACATATAAATAGAGGGGCAGGGCTAGCACCAAAGATACAACAATTGATCCTTGGATCTCTTAGCCGTGTCGGTGCCCCTCCACCATATTCCACCTCGGTCATATCGTCATGAGTTTAGGCGAAGCCCTGCGCCGTAGAGCATCATCATCGCCACCACGCCGTCGTCTTGACGGAACTCATCCCCGACACTTTGCTGGATCGAGTCCGGGATCGCCATCGAGCTGAACGTGTGCTGAACTCGGAGGTGCCATACGCTCGGTGCTTGGATCGATCGGATCGTGAAGACGCACGACTACATCAACCGCGTTGTCATAACGCTTCCGCTTACGGTCTCACGAGGGTACGTGGACAATACTCTCCCCTCTCGCTATGCCATCACCATGATCTTGCGTGTGCGTGGAATTTTTTGAAATTACTACGCTCACCAACAAAGGGTATCGAGCCTGGTTTTATGCGTTGATGTTATATGCACGAGTAGAACACAAGTGAGTTGTGGGCGATACAAGTCATACTGCTTACCAGCATGTCATACTTTGGTTGGGCGGTATTGTGAGATGAAGCGCCCGGACCGACATTACGCAGACGCTTACGCGAGACTGGTTTCAACGCTGCGAGCACTCGTTGCTTAAAGGTGACCGGCGGGTGTCTGTCTCTCTCACTTTAGTTGAACCGAGTGTGGCTACGCCCGGTCCTTGCGAAGGTTAAAACAGCACCAACTTGACAAACTATCGCTGTGGTTTTGATGCGAGGTAAGAACGGTTCTTGCTCAGCCCGTAGCAGCCACGTAAAACTTGCAACAACAAAGTAGAGGACGCCTAACTTGTTTTTGCAGGGCATGTTGTGATGTGATATGGTCAAGACGTGATGCTATATTTTATTGTATGAGCTGATCATGTTTTGTAACCGAGTTATCGGCAATGGCAGAGCCATATGGTTGTCGCTTATTGTATGAAATGCAAAAGCCATGTAATTGCTTTACTTTATCACTAAGCGGTAGCGATAGTCGAGAAGCAATAGTTGGCGAGACGACAACGATGCTACGATGGAGATCAAGGTGTCGCGCCGGTGGCGATGGTGATCACGACGGTGCTTGAGATGGAGATCACAAGCACAAGATGATGATGGCCATATCATATCACTTATATTGATTGCATGTGATGTTTATCCTTTATGCATCTTATCTTGCTTTGATTGACGGTAGCATTTTAAGATGATCTCTCACTAAAATTATCAAGACGTGTTCTCCCGAGTATGCACCGCTGCCATAGTTCGTCGTGCCCGCACACCACGTGATGATCGGGTGTGATAAGCTCTCGTCCATCTACAACGGGTGCAAGCCAGTTTTGCACACGCAGAATACTCAGTTAAACTTGACGAGCCTAGCATATGCAGATATGGCCTCGAACACGGAGACCGAAAGGTCGAGCGTGAATCATATAGTAGATATGATCAACATAGTGATGTTCACCATTGAAAACTACTCCATCTCACGTGATGATCGGTTATGGTTTAGTTGATTTGGATCACGTAATCACTTAGATGACTAGAGAGATGTCTATCTAAGTGGGAGTTCTTAAGTAATATGATTAATTGAACTTAAATTTATCATGAACTTAGTACCTGATAGTATTTTGCTTGTCTATGTTTACTGTAGATAGATGGCTCGTGATGTTGTTCCGTTGAATTTTAATGCGTTCCTTGAGAAAGCAAAGTTGAAAGATGATGGTAGCAATTACACGGACTGGGTCCGTAACTTGAGGATTATCCTCATTGCTGCACGTAAGAATTACGCCCGGAAGCACCGCTGGGTGCCGTGCCTGCTGCAGAGCAACGCCGAAGTTGTGAACGTCGACAGAGCAAAGTCGATGACTACTCTATAGTTCAGTGTGCCATGCTTTACGGCTTAGAACCAGGTCTTCAACAACGTTTTGAACGTCATGGAGCATATGAGATGTTCCAAGAGTTGAAGTTAATATTTCAAGCAAATGCCCGGATTGAGAGATATGAAGTCTCCAATAAGTTCTATAGCTGCAAGATGGAGGAGAATAGTTCACCGGTGAGCATATACTCAAAATGTCTGGGTATAATAATCACTTGATTCAACTGGGAGTTAATCTTCCGGATGATAGTGTCATTGACAGAATTCTCCAATCACTGCCACCAAGCTACAAGAGCTTCGTGATGAACTATAATATGCAAGGGATGAACAAAACAATTCCCGAGCTCTTCGCAATGCTAAAAGCTGCGGAGGTAGAAATCAAGAAGGAGCATCAAGTGTTGATGGTCAACAAGACCACTAGTTTCAAGAAAAAGGGCAAAGGGAAGAAGAAGGGGAACTTCAAAAAGAACAACAAGAAAGTTGCTGCTCAAGAGAAGAAACCCAAGTCTGGACCTAAGCCTGAAACTGAGTGTTTCTACTGCAAGCAAACTGGTCACCGAAGCGGAACTGCCCCAAGTATTTGGTGGATAAGAAGGATGGCAAGGTGAACAAAGGTATATGTGATATACATGTTATTGATGTGTACCTTACTAGAGCTCATAGTAGCACCGGGTATTTGATACTGGTTCATTGCTAATATTTGCAACTCAAAACAGGGACTACGAAATAAGCGAGCACGGCAAAGGACGAGGTGACGATCTGCGTGGGAACGGTTCCAAAGTCGATGTGATCGCGGTCGGCACGCTACCTCTACATCTACCTTCGGATTAGTTTTAGACCTAAATAATTGTTATTTGGTGCCAGCGTTGAGCATGAACATTATATCTGGATCTTGTTTGATGCGAGACGGTTATTCATTTAAATCAGAGAATAATGGTTGTTCTATTTATATGAGTAATATCTTTTATGGTCATGCACCCTTGAAGAGTGGTCTATTTTTATTAAATCTCGATAGTAGTAATACACATATTCATAATGTCGAAGCCAAAAGATGCAGAGTTAATAATGATAGTGCAACTTATTTGTGGCACTGCCGTTTATGTCATATCGGTGTAAAGCGCATGAAGAAACTCCATACCGATGGACTTTTGGAATCACTTGATTATGAATAACTTGGTACTTGCGAACCGTGTCTCATAGGTAAGATGACTAAAACACCGTTCTCCGGTTCTATGGAGAGAGCAACAGATTTGTTGGAAATCATACATACAGATGTATGTGGTCCGATGAATGTTGAAGCTCGTGGCGGATATCGTTATTTTCTCACCTTCACAGATGATTTAAGCAGATATGGGTATATCTTCTTAATGAAGCATAAATCTGAAACATTTGAAAAGTTCAAAGAATTTCAGAGTGAAGTTGAAAATCATCGTAACAAGAAAATAAAATTTCTACGATTTGATCGTGGAGGAGAATATTTGAGTTACGAGTTTGGTCTACATTTGAAAAATTGCGGAATAGTTTCGCAACTAACGCCACCTGGAACACCACAGCGTAATGGTGTGTCCGAACTTCGTAATCGTACTTTACTAGATATGGTGCGATCTATGATGTCTCTTACCAATTTACCGCTATCGTTTTGGGGTTATGCTTTAGAGACGGCCGCATTCACGTTAAATAGGGCACCATCAAAATCCGTTAAGACGACTCCTTATGAACTATGGTTTGGTAAGAAACCAAAGTTGTCGTTTCTGAAAGTTTGGGACTGCGATGCTTATGTGAAAAAACTTCAACCTGATAGGCTTGAACCCAAATCGGAAAAATGTGTCTTCATAGGATACCCAAAGGAAACAGTTGGGTACACCTTCTATCACAGATCCGAAGGCAAGACATTCGTTGCTAAGAATGGATCCTTTCTGGAGAAGGAGTTTCTCTCAAAAGAAGTGAGTGGGAGAAAAGTAGAACTTGATGAGGTAACAGTACCAGCTCCCTTATTGGAAAATGGTTCATCACAGAAATCGGTTCCTGTGACACCTACACCAATTAGTGAGGAAGTTAATGATGATGATCATGAAACTTCAGATCAAGTTTCTACTGAACTACGTAGGTCAACTAGAGTAAGATCCGCACCAGAGTGATACGGTAATCCTATTCTGGAAGTCATGTTACTTGACCATGGTGAACCTACAAACTATGAAGAAGCGATGGTGAGCCCAGATTCCGCAAAATGGCTGGAAGCCATGAAATATGAGATGGGATCCATGCATGAGAACAAAGTATGGACTTTGGTTGACTTGCCCGATGATCGGCAAGCCATTGAGAATAAATGGATCTTTAAGAAGAAGACTGACGCTGATGGTAATGTAACTGTCTATAAAGCTCGACTTGTTGCGAAAGGTTTTCGACAAGTTCAAGGGGTTGACTACGATGAGACTTTCTCACCCGTAGCGATGCTTAAGTTTGTCCGAATCATGTTAGCAATTGCTGCATTTTATGATTATGAAATTTGGCAAGTGGATGTAAAAACTGCATTCTTGAATGGATTTCTAGAAGAAGAGTTGTATATGATGCATCCAGAAGGTTTTGTTGATCCAAAAGGTGCTAACAAAGTGTGCAAGCTCCAGCGATCAATTTATGGTCTAGTGCAAGCCTCTCGGAGTTGGAATAAACGCTTTGATAGTGTGATCAAAGCATATGGTTTTATACAGACTTTTGGAGAAGCCTGTATTTACAAGAAAGTGAGTGGGAGCTCTGTAGCATTTCTGATATTATATGCGGACGACATATTATTAATTGGAAATGATATAGAATTTCTAGATAGCATAAAAGGATACTTGAATAAAAGTTTTTCAATGAAAGACCTCGGTGAAGCTGCTTACATATTGGGCATCAAGATCTATAGAGATAGATCAAGACGCTTAATTGGACTTTCACAAAGCACATTCTTTGATAAAGTTTTGAAAAAGTTCAAAATGGATCAGGCAAAGAAAGGTTTTTTACCTTTATTATAAGGTGTGAAATTGAGTCAGACTCAATGCCCGACCACAGCAGAAGATAGAGAGAAAATGAAAGATGTTCCCTATGCTCCAGCCATAGGCTCTATCATGTATGCAATGCTGTGTACCAGACCTGACGTATGCTTAGCAATAAGTTTGGCAGGAAGGTACCAAAGTAATCCAGGAGTGGATCACTGGACAGCGGTCAAGAACATCCTGAAATACCTGAAAAGGACTAAGGATATGTTTCTCGTATATGGAGGTGACAAAGAGCTAGTCGTAAATGGTTACGTCGATGCAAGCTCTGACACTGATCCGGACGATTCTAAATCGCAAACCGGATACGTGTTTTTATTCTACATGTGAAGCGGAGTACATAGCTGCTTCGGAAGCAGCAAATGAAGGAGTCTGGATGAAAGAGTTCATTTCCGATCTAGGTGTCATACCTAGTGCATCGGGACCAATGAAGATCTTCGTGACAATATCGGTGCAATTGCCTTGGCAAAGGAATCCAGATTTCACAAGAGGACCAAGCATATCAAGAGACGCTTCAATTCCATCCGGGACCAAGTCCGGTGGGAGACATAGAGATTTGCAAGATACATACGGATCTGAATATTGCAGACCCGCTGACTAAGCCTCTTCCTCGAGCAAAACATGATCAGCACCAAGACTCCATGGGTGTTAGAATCATTATTGTGTAATCTAGATTATTGACTCTAGTGCAAGTGGGATACTGAAGGAAATATGCCCTAGAGGCAATAATAAAGTTATTATTTATTTCCTCATATCATGATAAATGTTTATTATTCATGCTAGAATTGTATTAACCGGAAACATGATACATGTGTGAATACATAGACAAACATATAGTCACTAGTATGCCTCTACTTGACTAGCTCATTAATTAAAGATGGTTATGTTTCCTAACCATAGACATGTGTTGTTATTTGATTAATGGGATCACATCATTAGGAGAATGATGTGATTGACATGACCCATTCCGTTAGCCTAGCACTTGATCGCTTAGTATATTGCTATTGCTTTCTTCATGACTTATACATGTTCCGGTAACTATGAGATTATGCAACTCCGTTTACGGAGGAACACTTTGGTACTACCAAACGTCACAACGAATCGGGTGATTATAAAGGAGTACTACAGGTGTCTCCAAAGGTACATGTTGGGTTGGCGTATTTGAGATTAGGTTTTGTCACTCCGATTGTCGGAGAGGTATCTCTGGGCCTTCTCGGTAATACACATCATATAAGCCTTCCAAGCATTGCAACTAATAAGTTAGTTGCGAGATGATGTCTTACGGAACGAGTAAAGAGACTTGCCGGTAACGAGATTGAACTAGGTATTGGATACCGACGATCGAATCTCGGGCAAGTAACATACCGATGACAAAGGGAACAACGTATGTCGTTATGCGGTTTGACCGATAAAGATCTTCGTAGAATATGTAGGAACCAATATGGGCATCCAGGTTCCGCTATTGGTTATTGACCAAGAATAGTTCTCGGTCATGTCTACATAGTTCTCGAACCCGTAGGGTCCGCACGCTTAAGGTTTCGATGATGTTATATTATGAGTTTACATGTTTTGATGTACCAAGGAGTTCGGGGTCCCGGATGAGATCGGGGACATGACGAGGAGTCTCAAATGGTCGAGACGTAAAGATTCATATATTGGATGATATGTTTAGGCCAAGGGTCAAGCCCATGAGGCTTTAGGTCGGTGCAAAAGGAGTTTTATGGAGGCCAGGGGCCAAACGCCGGAGACCTGGCGTCGGCCCGGCGAGACGCCGAGGCCCATGGCGTCTGGGCCAGACGCCAAGGATTGTGGCGTTTGGTCCAGGAGTCCGAGTGGGACTCTTGCCTTTCGGGCAAAACCGACTTTGAGGAGGCTTTTGCTCCAAGTTTCGACCCCGGGGCTCAACATATAAATAGAGGGGCAGGGCTAGCACCAAAGATACAACAATTGATCCCTTGGATCTCTTAGCCGTGTGCGGTGCCCCCCTCCACCATATTCCACCTCGGTCATATCGTCGCGAGTTTAGGCGAAGCCCTGCGCCGATAGAGCATCATCATCGCCACCACGCCGTCAGGTCTTGTGGAACTCATCCCGACACTTTGCTGGATCGGAGTCCGGGATCGCCATCGAGCTGAACGTGTGCTGAACTCGGAGGTGCCGTGACGCTTGGTGCTTGGATCGGTCGGATCGTGAAGACGTACGACTACATCAACCGCGTTGTCATAACGCTTCCTCTTACGGTCTACGAGGGTACGTGGACAATACTCTCCCCTCTCGTTGCTATGCCGTCACCATGATCTTGCGTGTGCGTAGGATTTTTTTTTGAAATTACTACGTTCCCCAATAGTAAATTCCAAGGAATTCAGGCTAAAATGCTCAAGAGATTCGTGCTATGGGCCGAGTCATCGAAGGGTGGGAAGGAGGTGCTTATCAAGGCGGTTGCCCAAGCTCTCCCCACTTATCTTATGGGTGTTTTTAAACTCCCAGATGGACTATGCGAGGACCTGACAAAAATGATACCGGAATTTCTGGTGGGGAGCGACTCAAGGGCAACGACGAACTCACTGGGTGTCATGGAACATTATGCTTAGGCCCAAATCTCATGGAGGCATTGGATTCCGTGATATGAAACTATTTAACCCAGCGCTGCTTGCTAAGCAGGCTTGGCGGCTAATTGTCAACCCCCATAGTTTATGTGCGCAGGTGTTCAAGGCAAAATACTACCCCAACGGATTCTTGGTGGATACCGTCTTCACCGGCAATGCGTCGTCGACCTGGCAAGCCATTGAATATGGACTGGAGCTGCTCAAGAAAGGGGCCATTTGAAGGATTGGAAACGGGTCCCAAGTTCGAATATGGCGTGATCCTTGGATACCTCGTGACCACTCACGGCGACGATGACTCCGAAGCGACGCTGTCGACTAAAGTGGGTCGCTGATCTTCTCAATCCCGATGGCACATGGAACCATGCCCTGTTACAGCAGCATTTCTATCAGCCAGACGTCGAGAGTATCCTCCGGATTAAGACGTCCAACAGACATGAAGCGGACTTCCTTGCGTGGCACCCTGACAAACGAGGCTGCTTCTCGGTGCGTAGTGCCTATTACCTGGGGTTGCAGGAACACATGGAGGCGCAAGATTTGGTAGCTTCGAGCACACGGCCGGACGGACGACGGCCGGTTTGGGACCTGATATGGAAGAACGCAGCTCCAGCGAAAGTTCGTGTTTTTGCATGGCTTGCAGCTCGTGAGTCCCTTGCAACGCAAGCCACCAAGCATCATAGACATATGGAAAACGACCCTGCATGCTTGATGTGTGGTCATGCAACGGAGGATGTACACCACGCCCTCACCCAGTGCCCCCACGCAGTGGCACTTTGGGAAGCTATGCGTGAACTGCGAGATCTTCCATCTTCTGTTGTCCTGCGCAATGCCGAACCTGACTGGATCTTTCGCCTGTTGGAGAAACTCTCTGACGTCCAGCGGCTGGCGTCTCTGATGATTATGTGGCGAATTTGGTATGCTAGAAATGAGGTTACTCACCACAAACCACCAGTCCTGATTGAGGCTTCGCGTAGATTTCTTACTAGCTATATCACGTCCCTGCTGGCCATTCAGCAACATCCGAAGGCCGACATGACAAAGGGCAAGCAGGTGATCAACTTCTCAAGCAGTCGGCAGGTGAACGTACCTGAAGTAACACACACTCCACGCTGGGAGGCTCCTCCAGCAGGTCATGCAAAACTGAACATTGATGGTTCTTTTCTGAAGGAAGATGGAACGGCTGGAGCTGGTATGCTCTTGCGGGATCATGAAGGTGCTGTGATCTTCGAAGCGACAAGGGTGCTCTTCAATTGCGGTGATCCCCTAGAAGCTGAAATGGCGGCAATGGAAGAAGGGCTTCGGCTTGCCCTCCACTGGTCGGACCTACCATTGATTGTTGAGACGGATTGTGCCGAGTTGTTGAAGATGGTGCAATCTAAAGGTACGGACCGTTCGAGGCATGCATTTCGTATTAATGAGATCAGAAGCATTCTGACTCTAGAAAGGAACATTAGTCTAGCTAAGATCAGTAGGCACACGAACATGGCGAGTCATACTCTTGCTTGTATGGGCCGTTCGCAGGAACTCGCCTATGGAGATAGCTAGCATTGTGGACTCTGAATGTAATCATCATGGTTGATTAATGAGAAGTTCCTTTCCCGCAAAAAAAAAGCGCAAGAGTACCATCAGCATTCCTTGTTTTTGCGAAAACAATAATCCGGGTTCTGGCCCGGAGTATCTTCGTGCTCCAAACAAAGATGACCTAAAGAAACTCATGGCGATGAACGAAGCAAGGGGATGGCCGGCATGCTAGGTAGTATTGATTGCATGCATTGGAGGTGGAAGAACTGCCCAGTGGCTTGGGCAGGGCAATACACCGGCCACAAATGCAAACCCACCATCATGCTTGAAGCCGTGGCCTCACATGATCTACGGATTTGGCATTGCTTCTTTGGTTTGCCAGGGTCTCATAATGATATCAACATTTTGCAGCGATCTCATTTTGTTTGCTCAGCTAGCTAGTGGAAACGCTCCAGCTTGCAACTATACCCCAAAATGGTCAACATTTATGAAGACCATTAGTGACCCCAAAATCAAGAAGCAATTTTTTTTTTGCCAAACCACAAGAAGCTTGGCGAAAGGATATTGAGAGGGCACTTGGTGTGTTGCAAGATCGGTTTGCCATTGTTCCATGTCCCGCTCGCTTCTGGGATAAAAAAAATCCCTTTGAAACGTCATGAATGCTTGTGTAATTTTACACAACATGATCATCGAGGAAGAGGGGGATTTGGACTTGGACTACAACTATGCCAATGTTGGTAGCTGTGCGAAGCCGTCCAGGGATGCAAATGAGATCAGTGCATTTCTTGAGACCTACCACAAGATCAAGGACCGTGATTCGCATAACCAACTTCAACATGATCTTATTGAGCATCGGTGGTAGCTCTACGGGGGAGATAGATCCCCATTAATTTGTATCCATTTCTATTCGTGTGAGATTTGAATAATTTGGCGTTGTAATAATTATTTGAATTCGAATATTTGTTGTAATGATGACTACTGTTGTATTGTGACTTGCTTGACCATTTATATATTTGTATGTTGAATTTATTTTAGATTCCATTCAGTTGACATTATTGTGAAATGTCCAATTTGTATGATGTTTTATGAAAAATTTACGGTGCGGCGAGCAATCCGGACGAACAGATCCCGCAAAGGCGTCCCGCAAAACATTTGCGGAATGCGTTTGCGGGATCTGTTCGGCCAGAGCGGTCGCCGCATCGTAAAAACAATTTGAGGGAGCCCTTATACACGTTTTATAGGACGCGCGTTTGCGGGAGCTTCTAGAGATGCCAAATAAGGTTGCTTGTCCGTCTATCTTATTTTCCCAGCGAGACCATGGCCAAAGGTTGCTTGTCAGTCTAACTTGTCCGTCTATGGCCATGACATATACACAACATAAACCTATATAAACGCTTTTGCAGAAAATCAAGCTGGGTCGGCCGCCCAACCTTGGCGGCTCCTCCGCCCCTGGCTGCATCAGCCGAAGATCAGAAGAAACGCTAGAGATAAACGGCGTGAAGCGGGAGAGCCCCAACAGAGGAGCATGTTGATAATCACACAAATTTTGATCAGAAATTTGTTTGGAAAATGATAGCTACACTAAAGTCTTTGCCCCAAAATTTCAGCTTGAAATGTGGGTAGGTATTTTCAAGCTTTTTTTGGACATCAAGGTCTTTTCAAGCTTTGTTTTGATAGAGGTGTAAGATCTTCCGTAATTTGTTGTATACATTGGGCAAGACGATGATAAAAGCCTACACCGTTGCATGCTTTCAGAGGTAAGGCACTACTTATTTTCCTTCAATATTTGAATACTTTTTGCCAAACCACAATGATGCTGTGCTAGTGCAGATATAACTATTTTCTCTAATTGAATTGCTATAACTCTTGCAGGAGTATTTTTTTTCCGGGTATCTATGAGAAAACTGCGGAGACCTAAGTTCTGAGTTTTCCCTCAATTTGATCATCCTGTATAATTTTATGAAACAAACTAAGAATTGCTCATGCTAATTGGCATTTGAGATATGTATGTTACTCCCGCTGCTTCGTTGTTTTACCTTATTTTTCTTCAAACCCCATTGGGAGTCTTGGGACACACTGCATCCAAGGAGGATCATCCTTGAGCCTGACAAAAAGAATTGGCCATGGTGGAGTGTTCTTAGGCACATATAGACATTTTGTGAGAGTCCACTGTGGTGCATCTTAGATTCTTAGTATGTACAACTAGGTTTGAATTTTCTATCATTCTTGCATCATCCAAACTGAAAGAAATCCCTACTGCTCGAGGAAATTAAGCTGTTAAACGCCACTGCAAGCAAGCTACTGATAGGATGTTTGCTGTGTGAGAAACTGAAATTGTTCTCAACCAATAAGCACTTTGTTGACGTTCCAGAACATCAACCATGAAAATCCGGTTGGTGGCAAGGACCATGATATTCCACCTGCTCATGATGTGTAAGAGATGAAAATGGCTTTATGTGGTGCTCTTGGCCATGGCTGAGGACACCATAACATCCTATCGTCGAGTCATCGGTGCTGCAAAGAACTGTCCTGGAACAAATGGTTGGGCGAACGGTGGCTGCGCTGGCATTGGAGGCATCTATAGGGCAAAGGGGTTATACATGTCATTGAACGGTACTGATAAATATATCCGTCCATAGGCATCTGGCAAAGTCCAACGGGCATAGATATACCCTTCTGCAAAAGTAAAATGAGCAAGTTATATCATAATAAATAAAAACTAATTCATATTATTCAATGCATGGACTGAGGCTTTCATCAAGAGAAGCAATTCAATCAAATTGAAAGGGTTTCACATGCTAGAAAAATTGGAGGGAACATTATCACTTAATCATATATATGTTTGTTCTGATTCAATTATCCAATATCAAATTTATCGCAGTACCGTGGATGAACTCTTAAAGCCAAGCATCAAACAACTCAGTGTCACATTTTCAAACAAACAACTAGATTAAATAACAATCTCGGCTCCAGTTAATCCAAAATACAGTAGATAAAAAAATCATCACAAATCAAGGAAATACTCTAGAGTTTAATATATCACACAGCGCTGAGTCATTCACATAAACAAACCAAGATTCCCATCATTAGCCCACATAATATCTTAAAACTTTCGTATTGTAAAACCATGAGCTAGTAAGTTTACTCATTGATCAAAGCTAGCTTTTGAACTCAGCTTTGCTGCAACGGCAAATTTGCAATTGCAAGGTTGTATTCTGCCATATACAGCAACAAAGGCAACATGGTGATGCAAGTCTTCCACAATTTTTTTAAAATCATGATATCAAATGTTAATGTTCAATACTTTCTAACATTTTATAGTTAAACATTTTGTTTGAGCCAAAAAGAACTAGGATAAAAGAATGGCACCATATTATAAGCATTGACGATGTTTATACCTAATTGAGTTGAAGTTGAAGACCACATGGGTGGCTGGAATGGGGTTGGCTGCTGATAGTTGCCGTAGTATCCAGGGTGCACACCATAACCGTACTGGCTCCAACTCCCATAGGGCCCATCCCCATTCCACGTGTTTTGCTGGGTTTGCTGTGTAAGAAGGGTTAACATATATACATCTTATTGGAGGAGATGGTAAATTAAATGGAGACATCTATAATATATAGCAGCAAGATGATTAATTACAGCGTGCTTACCAGATAGTTTGGAACAGTATGGCCCGATGAAAGACGATCATTCGGCACACCATTCTGAGCAGACTCTGCTGCAACTGCAACTTCCTCATCATTGCTTGGAACAGTATCGTCCGATGGAAGATGATCATTCGGCACACCATTCTGAGCAGACTCTGCTGGAACTGCAACTTCCTCATCATTGCTTGGAACAGTGTCATCCGATGAAAGATGATCATTCGACACACCATTCTGAGCAGAGTCTGCTGCAACTGCAACTTCCTCATCACATGGCCTAAAGAAAATTAAGAGGCAAAATGTCTCAGGCGCCAATGTGGTAAAATAAGTCGAGTACAAAAGAAATCTTTTTTTGTTGAGTTTATGGTGAAGGTTAACAGCATAGAGTAAAGAGAAGCAGAGCAAAAGAAAATCATGCCTTGGAGTTGGAGTGGTGTTAAGATATTCAGAGAATGCACAGGAAATGGGATCGAAAGAAGTGCGTCTCCCGCCACAATATGGTTTGATGACTTCCAGCTTGTTTTCAATATCAAAACCAACAACCGGAAAGGGGTCGAAAGGAATGGATCTCCCGCAGCAATATGGTTCGATGACTTCCAGCTTCTTCTTTCCAACATCAACACCAACAAGCAATGCGTCTTCATCCGGAGACTCCAGCTTAGAGACGAGGTGGACAACATTACCACCGTAAATACTGAAGGTCGGGAAGCCTGTAGTCTTTAGGTTTCCCAATGTCAATTTCCCATCTTTATTATTAATTAGATGAGACAGCAGCTTGGAGGGTTCAGGTGGGTAGGCTGATATGTCGTCGACATGGAGAGTTTTACTACTTTCCCAATAGTCCCAGTGGACGCTCCTAACCATTGTCCGGAGCTTCCAGCCAGCGGGTGCATGCCGTACAGGATGGTCATCTTTAAGGTCGTCCATATCATAAGGCTTGAGGAGGTCCTCGTCAGAGATGGTATCCTCAACATCAAAAACCATGGCCGTCTTCAAAGTGCTCTTTCTGACAACGGTGAACCATCTGAGGCAGTGCTCGATCTCGACGAAGTTGATGTAACCATCGGGGAAGCCGATGACGTCCCGCACTTGCCGTGCTCGGCTTTTCTGGTGCAGGTCGAAATCGGCCTTGGGCAGCGGGAGGAAGCGGAGAAGAGGCTGGTTCTGAAGCACATCACAGACGACAATGCCGCGCGAGAGGTCGACCCATCCTACCGTGCTTTCTCCGAGAGTGATCACCTTGTCAGTTTGGCTTGGCAGGTCCAGTGACAAGACATCGGGAGGCGTCTGCAGCTGCAATTGTTTGGTGCTCCACTCGTTCGTCTCCGATGAGAAGATGTGCAGGTTGTAGTGCCCAAGGTCCCCATTTGGGGATAGATCAGCGACCAAGAAATTGTCGCCGTCGCGGGGCACGATGGCCGCGTGCCATGAGTGCGTGTAGGCTGGAGGAGAACACGGGACCGGTCTGATGGTGTGCTTGCCACCGGGGGCAGCCTTGTAGACGAAGTATTCGAGCTGATGGGAGTCTTTGTGTGTGCTCCGTAGGTCGGTTCTAAAGGCGAAGCAGAGGAGGGCGAGGTCCTTGGCGGAGGAGACGACGCGGGGCTCCGTGGCGCAAAAATCTTCTATGCTGATCGCGGCGCAGTGGAAGCAGAAGTAGGAGACGGCAGGCGGGTCACCGAGGCAGAAGGTGACCTTGACGTCGTGGCCTGTGCTCGTCGTGGCCTGGACTGTGGTGGCGTTGTCGCGGTCGGCGAAGTAGGCTCTGCTGTCAAGAAGGACCCAGAAGGGGTAGCGGGAGTGGTTGGCGCCGGCAGGATCTATGGCGGGAGGCTGGAAGGAGGCGGCCGTGAAGGATCCCTCCATGGCTGGCTGGCGGCGGCGGCGGCTCGCGAGTCGCGAGATCGTATTTCTGAACGAGGGCAAGCCGGTTATTGTCCAGCCTCCTTACTGATCCGGTGGGCCCTCCCGGTTTGGGGTTAAACTGAACCGCGGTTGAGATACTGCTACTACTAGATGCCATATTTTTCTTTCCCGAATAAAGTTTCCAGTTATTCCAGATTTCCCTTTTTTTTTTCTCGCCGACGCTGACACAGGTCCGCCTCGCCTCCGGTGGCCCTAGGGCCATTGGGGGCGCGATGGATTCTGGCAAGGGCCGGCGGAAGGGCTCCGTTGTTAGTCGTTCCTTTGATTTTTGTTAAGGTTTGTGTTCTGATCAGGAAGATGAGACGGTGGTGGCTCCCTGGAGATGGAATAAAAGTCTCCTGGCCTAGCCTCTGTTCTGATGATGCGTCTAGCATCTTTGGTGGGCGTGTGGAGGTGTGTCTCTGGCGGATCTATCCTCGGTGGATTTGCTCGGATCTGGTTATTGTTTTTAGAGGAAAGGCATCCACCCGACTTTATAAATAAAGCCACCAGGCAGAGTTCAAGACAATCAAACCACAACCAACTAAACAGACAGTCGGCCACACCCAGAAGGCAAAGTGTTGTACAGAGATACAGGGCGCACAGGCCACAGCATCGGCACGCATGCCGGAACTAAGAGAGGCTGAAAAGGAAGGTAGTCGCACGAAGAAATCACGAAAGCCAAAAGGTCGCCCAGGACAACTAGCCACCTGGCTCCTGCCACGAGATAGGAGACGCAGAAGCCTGAATTTTAGAAAATAGGAGGTTGAAAGCATCATGGTCTTCTGTCTTAGTCAATGATCTCCACTGCTGCAAGAACATGCACGCGTTAAAGCAATCAGCAGGTTTAGCAGGAAAAATATGCTCAATGGTAAATCTGTTCCTAGTTGTCCATGGTGCCCAGCAAACCGCAGCTAGGCCGACCCAAAACAAATGTTTGGTGGACCCCACTAGGCTATTAGATAAGACCCGAAGCTCAGAGAAAGAGGAAGGGCTCCATGAGACCCGAAGCCAAGACCTAATCCAACACCAGATCAACTTGGCCAAGACACTATGGAAGAAAATGTGATTCATGTCCTCTAGGTCTCCGTAGAACACACATCTGTCTGAGCCCGGGCCATTACATTTACGAATTTGATCCACCGCCAGCATGCGGCCTTTGAAGGCTTGCCATAAAAAGATCTTCACCTTGGGAGGAATCTGGGCATGCCAAATAGGTCTAAACTTATTAGTGGGGGTACCATCAATTAACTTGGAGTACAAAGACTTCACGGAAAATCGGCCGGACGAAGAATGGGGCCAGACCACCGGGTCTTCTCTCTCTACAAGAGACATCGAGCGACAGAAGGCTAGGTGCTAGTTATTGTCAGAGAACTCAGAGATGGAAATATCCGAGTTCGGGCAGTATGAAAACAGTGTGGGGAAGGCCACAGAGAGAGTAGAATCCCCAGACCACCGATCAAGCCAAAAACGAATCGAATTACCGTTAGCGATCACAAATTTAACGTGGTCCTTAAAAAGAGGGAGAACCTTGACGAGATCTTTCCAAAACTAAGAGCCTCCCCGAGAGGGAGCAAACATGGGGCTAGAGAGAGGGAAGTACTTAGCCTTTAGGGTGGAGAGCCATAAGGTGTCCTCAGTCGACATTATTTTCCACCACCATTTGACCATGAGGAATTTGTTCATAATCGCAGTGTTAAGAATCCCCAACCCCCAAGGTTTTTGAGCCTACATATGTCTTTCCATTTAACCATCCTATATTTACGTTTATTATCCAAAGCATTTCAATAGAAAGCACCCCTATGCTTATCAAAACCACCATGAATACTACCCGAGAGAAGATAAAATCCCATGATAAACATTGGGAGGGAGGAAAGCCAAGCATTGATGAGGGCAACTTTACCAGCATTGGTGTTATATGTGCCCCTCCAAGGCATTACCCTATTGCCCACCTTAGCTACCACAAGGGTGAAGTCTTTAGCACATAGTTTATCCGGGGAAATAGGAAGGCCCAGTTATTTAAAGGGGAAGGAGCCCAGGGAACAATTCAGAAGCTGGGAGACCCGCAAAGCCTGGGCATCATCGATGTCGAGGCCATCACACCCATTGGTCCAGCAGTGGTCGTTGTGGCGTCGCTCGACGACGACGGGTGCGTCTCCCTCCCACCTATCCTCCGGGGCTCACCGTCGGCCTGGATGTGCTCGAGGGTCAGAAGAGGCCACCGGGACATTGCCGGGTTCTTGATTCTGCTGTGCTCGCATTGGCTGCCGTGGTGGGGACTACATCGTTGGGTGGCCCCTTCCGTACGACTAGCAGCACGAGCCGCTGTCGTTGCTTGGGGAGGCCGTGGCGGGCCGGCTCGCTTTGAGCACCCAGCCTCGGCAAAACCGAGCAGACTTTGGATGGTGGCACGCCATTCATCCATCTGCTCGGCCGCTGGCGGAAACCTCAGCAGCAGCTGAGCCCGCGCCATGGCTTCAGTGGCTATACTTGGCACAGGCGATGATGAAGTAGATTGCATCGTCGCTCGGCTCCTGACGGTGCCACCAACGGGAGCACCGTGCCCCTGCTGTTGCGGAGCGGCCACCTGGATGGCATGGGGGTGCAGCGAAGGCGCTCGAGGGTCAGCGGCTCCGTCAGGCGCAACAACTTGGTCGACCCGTCCCGGGGCAGGCTGCTACGTCTCGAGCTAGCGTTGGATTTCCCCGAAGTGGAGAGGATGATGTAGCACAGTAGCGTAAGTATTTACCTCAGTTTTTGAGAACCAAGGTATCAATCCAGTAGGAGGTCACGCGCAAGTCCCTCGTACCTGCACAAAACGATAGCTACTCGCAACCAACGCTTAGGGGTTGTCAATCCCTTCACGGTCACTTACGAGAGTGAGATCTGATAGAGATAATATTTTTGGTATAAAGATGCAAAGTAAAAGTAAAAGCAAAGCAAGTAAATAAAGTGATGGAGATTGATATCATGAGAATAGACCCGGGGGCCATAGGTTTCACTAGTGGCTTCTCTCAAGAGCATAAGTATTCTACGGTGGGTGAACAAATTACTGTTGAGCAATTGATAGAATTGAGCATAGTTATGAGGTTATCCAGGCAATGATCATGTATATAGGCATCACGTCCGTGACAAGTAGACCGAAACGATTCTGCATCTACTACTATTACTCCACTCATCGACCGCTATCCAGCATGCATCTAGAGTATTAAGTTAAAAACAGAGTAACGCCGTAAGCAAGATGACATGATGTAGAGGAATAAATTCATGCAATATGATAAATACCCTATCTTGTTATCCTGGATGGCAACAATACAATACGTGCCTTGCAACCCTTTCTGTCACTGGGTTAGGTCACCGCAAGATTGAACCCAAAGCTAAGCACTTCTCCCATTGCAAGAACTACCAATCTAGTTGGCCAAACCAAACGGATAATTCGAAGAGACTTGCAAAGATAACTTAATCATACATAAAAGAATTCAGAGAAGAATCAAATATTTTCCATAGATAAGCTGGATCATAAACCCACAATTCATCGGTCTCAACAAACACACCGCAAAAAGAAGATTACATCGAATAGGTCTCCACGAGAGAGGAGGAGAACATTGTATTGAGATCCAAAAAGAGAGAAGAAGCCATCTAGCTACTAGCTATGGACCCGAAGGTCTGAGGTAAACTACTCACACTTCCTCAGAGGGGCTATGGTGTTGATGTAGAAGCCCTCCGTGGTGGATGTCCCCTCCGGCGGAGCTCCAGAACAGGCCCCAAGATGGGATCTCGTGGATACAGGAAGTTGCGGCGGTGGAATTAGTTTTTTGGCTCCGTCCTCGATCTGTTGGGGGTACGTAGGTATATATAGGAGGAGGGAGTACGTCGGTGGAGCGTCAGGGGGCCCACGAGGCAGGGGGCGCGCCCAGGGGGGAGGGGCGCGCCCCCCACCCTCGTGACCGCCTCTGGCACCCCTTGGAGTAGGCTCCAGGTCTCTTGGATCACGTTCGGTGAGAAAATCACGTTCCCGAAGGTTTCATTCCGTTTGGACTCCATTTGATATTCCGTTTCTTCGAAACACTGAAATAGGCAAAAACAACAATTACAGGCTGGGCCTCCGGTTAATAGGTTAGTCCCAAAATAATATAAAAGTGGAAAATAAAGCCCATTATAGTCCAAAACAATAGATAAAGTAGCATGGAGCAATAAAAATTATAGATACGTTGGAGACGTATCAGGCATCCCCAAGCTTAATTCCTGCTCGTCCTCGAGTAGGTAAATGATAAAAAGAGAATTTTTGATGCGGAGTGATACTTTGGCATAATTTCAATTTAAATCTTCTTAATTGTGATATGAATATTCAGATCCGAAAGATTCAAGACAAAAGTTCATATTGACATAAAAATAATAATACTTCAAGCATACTAACAAAGCAATTATGTCTTCTCAAAATAACATGGCCAAAGAAAGTTATCCCTACAAAATCATATGGTCTGGCTATGCTCCATCTTCCCCACACAAAGTATTTAAATGATGCACAACCCCAATGACAAGCCAAGCAATTGTTTCATACTTTAACATTTTAAAAACTTTTTCAATCTTCACGCAATACATGAGCGTGAGCCATGGATATAGCACTATATGTGGAATAGAATGGTGGTTGTCGAGAAGACAAAAAGGAGGGAAGATGGTCTCACATCAACTAGGCATATCGAAGGGCTATGGAGATGCCCATCAATAGATATCAATGTGAGCGAGTAGGGATTGCCATGCAACGGATGCACCAGAGCTATAAGTATATGAAAGCTCAACAAAAGAAACTAAGTGGGTGTGCATCCAACTCTCTTGCTCATGAAGACCTAGGGCATTTGAGGAAGCCCATCATCGGAATATGCAAGCCAAGTTCTATAATAAAAAATTCCCACTAGTATATGAAAGTGACAAAATGAGAGACTCTCTATCATGAAGATCATGGTGCTACTTTGAAGCACAAGTGTGGTAAAAGGATAGTAACATTGTCCCTTCTCTCTTTTTCTCTCTTTTTTTTATTTGGGCCTTTTCCTTTTCTTATGGCCTCTTTTTTTTCGTCCGGAGTCTCATCCCGACTTGTGGGGGAATCATAGTCTCCATCATCCTTTCCTCACTTGGGACAATGCTCTAATAATGATGATCATCACACTTTTATTTTTCTTACAACTCAACAATTACAACTCGATACTTAGAACAAAATATGACTCTATATGAATGCCTCCGGCAGTGTACCGGGTTATGCAATGAAACATGAGTGACATGTATGAAAGAATTATGAACGGTGGCTTTGCCACAAATACGATGTCAACTACATGATCATGCTAGCAATATGACAATGATGGAGCGTGTCATAATAAATGGAACGGTGGAAAGTTGCATGGCAATATATCTCGGAATGGCTATGGAAATGCCATAATAGGTAGGTATGGTGGCTGTTTTGAGGAAGGATACATGGTGGGTGTATGATACCGGCGAAAAGTGCGCGGTATTAGAGAGGATAACAATGGTGGAAGGATGGGAAAAAGTGCGTATGATCCATGGACTCAACATTAGTCATAAAGAACTCATATACTTATTGCAAAAATCTAGAAGTTATCAAAGCAAAGTATTACGCGCATGCTCCTAGGGGGATAGATTGGTAGGAAAATACCATCGCTCGTCCCCGACCGCCACTCATAAGGAAGACAATCAATAAATAAATCATGCTCCGAGTTCATCACATAACGGTTCACCATACGTGCATGCTACGGGAATCACAAACTTCAACACAAGTATTCTTTAAATTCACAACTACTCAACTAGCATGACTCTAATATTATCAACTTCATATCTCAAAACAATTATCAAGCATCAAACTTATCTTAGTATTCAACGCACTCAAAAGAAAGTTTCACATATCTTGAACACCAAGTATATTAACATTAAGCAAATTACCATGCTATTAACGACTCTCAAAATAATCTAAGTGAAGCATGAGAGATCAAGTTTCTTTAAAACAAATCCACCACCGTGCTCTAAAAGATCTAAGTGAAGCACCAGAGCAAAAATTATCACGCTCAAAAGATATAAGTGAAGCACTATGAGCAAACTATTAAGCTCAAAAGATATAAGTGAAGCACATAGAGTATTCTAACAAATTCCAAATTATGTATGGCTCTATCAAAAGGTGTGTACAGCAAGGATGATTGTGGTAAACTAACAAGCAAAGACTCAAATAATACAAGACGCTCCAAGCAAAACACATATCATGTTGGTGAATAAAAATATAGCTCCAAGTAAATTACCGATGGAAGTGGACGAAAGAGGGGATGCCTTCCGGGGCATCCCCAAGCTTTGAATTTTTGGTTTCCTTGGATTATCTTTGGGGTGCCATGGGTATCCCCAAGCTTAGGCTCTTGCCACTCCTTATTCCATAATCCATCAAAAGAATTCACCCAAAACTTGAAAACTTCACAACACAAAACTCAATAGAAATCTCGTGAGCTCCGTTAGAGAAAGGAAACAAAAGACTACTTTAAGGTACTGTAATGAACTCATTCTTTATTTATATTGTTGTTAAACCTACTGTATTCCAACTTGTCTATGGATTATAAACTATTTTACTAACCATAGATTCATCAAAATAAGCAAACAACACACGCAAAACAGAATCTGTCAAAAACAGAACAGTCTGTAGTAATCTATAACTAACGCAAACTTCTGGAACCCAAACAATTCTACCAAAATTAGAAGACCTAGACAATTTGTTTATTGATCATCAGCAATTGGAATCAGTATTTTATCACGTTCTGGTGATGTTTAACAATTCGGGCACTGAGCACAAAGATTCTGGAAATTACAGCAAGATCAAATAACTATTATCCAAGAAGATCCAATAGGTCCAACTTGGCACAAACACTAAATAAAAGATAAAACCACATCTAAACAGAGGCTAGATGGATTATTTATTCCTAACCAGAACCAAAAACAAAAAAAACAAAATAAAATTGGGTTGCCTCCCAACAAGCGCTGTCGTTTAACGCCCCTAGCTAGGCATAAAAGCAAGGATAGATCTAGGTATTGCCATCTTTGGTAGGCAATCCATAAGTGGCTCTCATGATAGATTCATATGGTAATTTTATTTTCTTTCTAGGAAAGTGTTCCATTCCTTTCTTTAATGGAAATTGGAATCTAATATTCCCTTCCTTCATATCAATAATTGCACCAATCGTTCTAAGGAAAGGTCTACCAAGAATAATAGGACATGAAGGGTTGGAATCTATATCAAGAACGATAAAATCTACGGGAAAATAATTCCTATTTGCAACAATAAGAACATCATTAATTCTCCCATAGGCTTTTTAGTAGTGGAATCCGCAAGATGCAAGTTTAGAGAGCAATCATCAAAATCACGGAAATCTAGCAAATCACACAAAGTTTTGGGAATAGTAGAGACACTAGCACCCAAATCACACAAAGCATGAAACTCATAAATTTTAATTTTAATTTTGATAGTAGGTTCCCACTCATCATGGAGTTTCCTAGGGATATAAATTTTCAACTCAAGCTTTCTTCATAAGATTGCATCAAGGCATCAACAATGTGTTCGGTACAAGCCTTATTTTGACTATAAGCATGAGGAGAATTTAGCACGGATTGCAACAAGGAAATACAATCAATTAAAGAGCAATTTTCATAATTAAATTCCTTGGGATCCAATATAGTGGGTTTAGCAACATCTAGATTTTTATTTCTTTCAATCCCACTTTTATCAATTTCATCATCAAGATCTAAAAACTCCGAATTCTTAGAACGCCTTCTAGGTAAAGGAAGATCATATTCAGTTTCATCAAGATTCATATTGCAAAACAAAGATTTAATAGGGGACGCATCAATAACATTTAGATCTTCATCTTGATTTTCATAGGAATTAGAAGAACATGCTTTAATAAAGGCATCTTTGGAAGCACGCATCCTAGCGGTTCTTTCTTTGCACTCATCAATGAAAATTCGCATAGCTTTGAGAGACTCATTGATATCATGCTTAGGAGGAATAGATCTAAGCTTTAAAGAATCAACATCAAGAGAAATTCTATCAACGTTCCTAGCCAAGTCATCAACTTTAAGTAATTTCTCTTTAAGCAAAGCATTAAAATTCTTTTGTGAATTCATAAACTCTTTAACACTACTCTCAAATTCAGAGGGCATCTTATTAAAATTTCCATAAGAGTTGTTGTAGGAATTTCCATAATTATTAGAAGGATTACTAGGATAAGGCCTAGGATTAAAATTCCCTCTATACGCGTTGTTTCCAAAACTATTCCTACAAACAAAATTCACATCCATAGATTCATTATTATTCTCAATCAAGGTAGATAAAGGCATATTATTGGGATCAGAAGAAACACTCTTAGCAAATAAATTCATAAGTTCATCCATCTTTCCACTCAAAACATTGATTTCTTCTATAGCATGCACCTTTTTATTAGTAGATCTTTCAGTATGCCATTGATAATAATTAACCATAATATTATCTAGGAGTTTAGTAGCATCTCCTAAAGTGATTTCCATAAAAGTGCCTCCCGCGGCCGAATCTAAAAGATTTCTAGAAGCAAAATTCAATCCAGCATAAATTTTTTGTGTAATCATCCATAAGTTCAAACCATGAGTAGGACAATTACGTAGCATTAATTTCATTCTCTCCCAAGCTTGTGCAACATGTTCATGATCAAGTTGCTTAAAATTCATAATATCGTTCCTAAGAAAGATAATCTTAGCGGGAGGAAAATACTTAGAGATAAAAGCATCTTTGCACTTGTTCCAAGAATCAATACTATTTTTACGCAAAGATGAAAACCACGCTTTAGCACGATCTCTAAGCGAAAAAGGAAATAGCTTCAATTTAATGACATCATTATCGACATCTTTTTTTATTTTGCATATCACATAAATCAACGAAGCCATTCAGATGAGTAGCGGCATCTTCGCTAGGAAGGCCGGCGAATTGATCTTTCATAACAAGATTCAACAAAGCAATATTGATTTCACAAGATTCGGTATTGGCAATAGGAGCAATCGGAGTGCTAAGGAAATCATTATTATTGGTATTGGTGAAGTCACACAATTTGGTGGCATCTTGAGCCATCGCGACGAACAAGCAAACTAACACACGAGCAAACAAAAGGCAAAGGGAAAAATAGGAGGAGATTGGGAAAGAGAGGGCAAATAAAACGGCAAGGGTGAAGTGGGGGAGAGGAAAACGAGAGGCAAATGGCAAATAATGTAATGCGAGAGATAGGGATTGTGATGGGTACTTGGTATGTTTGACTTTTGCGTAAGCCTCCCCGGCAACGGCGCCAAAAATTCTTCTTGCTACGTCTCGAGATTGCGTTGGATTTCCACAAAGAGGAGAGGATGATGCAGCATAGTAGCGCAAGTATTTCCTTCAGTTTTTGAGAACCAAGGTATCAATCCAGTAGGAGGTCACGCGCAAGTCCCTCGTACCTGCACAAAACGATAGCTACTCGCAACCAACGCTTAGGGGTTGTCAATCCCTTCACGGTCACTTACGAGAGTGAGATCTGATAGAGATAATTTTTTTGGTATTTTTGGTATAAAGATGCAAAGTAAAAAGTAAAAGCAAAGCAAGTAAATAAAGTGATGGAGATTGATATGATGAGAATAGACCCGGGGGCCATAGGTTTCACTAGTGGCTTCTCTCAAGAGCATAAGTATTCTACGGTGGGTGAACAAATTACTGTTGAGCAATTGACAGAATTGAGCATAGTTATGAGGTTATCCAGGCAATGATCATGTATATAGGCATCACGTCCGTGACAAGTAGACCAAAACGATTCTGCATCTACTACTATTACTCCACTCATCGACCGCTATCCAGCATGCATCTAGAGTATTAAGTTAAAAACAGAGTAACGCCTTAAGCAAGATGACATGACGTAGAGGAATAAATTCATACAATATGATAAATACCCCATCTTGTTATCCTCGATGGCAACAATACAATACGTGCCTTGCAACCCTTTCTGTCACTGGGTAAGGTCACCACAAGATTGAACCCAAAGGTAAGCACTTCTCCCATTGCAAGAACTACCAATCTAGTTGGCCAAACCAAACGGATAATTCGAAGAGACTTGCAAAGATAACTTAATCATACATAAAAAATTCACAGAAGAATCAAATATTTTCCATAGATAAGCGGGACCATAAACCCACAATTCATTGGTCTCAACAAACACACCGCAAAAAGAAGGTTACATCGAATAGGTCTCCACGAGAGAGTTGGAGAACATTGTATTGAGATCCAAAAAGAGAGAAGAAGCCATCTAGCTACTAGCTATGGACCCGAAGGTCTGAAGTAAACTACTCACACTTCATCGGAGGGGCTATGGTGTTGATGTAGAAGCCCTCCATGGTGGATGCCCCCTCCGGCGGAGCTCCGGAACAGGCCCCAAGATGGGATCTTGTGGATACAGGAAGTTGCGGCGGTGGAATTAGGTTTTTGGCTCCGTTCCCGATCTGTTTGGGGTACTTAGGTATATATAGGAGGAGGGAGTACGTCGGTGGAGCGTTAGGGGGCCCATGAGGTAGGGGGGCGCGCCAGAAACGCCTCTTCCTAAGGCGAGCAGAATCATATGGATTATAGTCAGTGAAGAATACGTGCTCAACAAAGAAATCATCAGCCTTGAACTTTTGTTTGCTTGAGAATGGATTCTTTTGCTTGGGCAGAGGGGTGTCAGTGAGTTGCATCACCACCTCAGGAATCGCAAGTTCAGGTTCTTCAGGCTGAGGAATTTCTTGTTCCTCAATAGGTGCAGTCTGAGGATCAGCGGCAGTAGGTTCATCAGCACTAGTGGCTGGAATTTCTTCATGCACAGAGCAAGTGGGTTGAGTTTCTTCAGTCCATTTGGACTGTTTGTGCAGGGGACTGAGGAATCTGTTGGAGCGGGGTGAAGAGAGGAGTATTGGGATGCATACTTTCGCAAAAGTCATCATTCATCACAGGTGTGTGTTGGGGAACGTAGTAATTTAAAAAAATTTCCTACGCACACGCAAGATCATGGTGATGCATAGCAACGAGAGGGGAGAGTGTTGTCTACGTACCCTCGTAGACCGAAAGCGGAAGCGTTATAACAACGCGGTTGATGTAGTCGTACGTCTTCACGATCCGACCGATCCAAGCACCGAACATACGGCACCTCCGAGTTCTGCACACGTTCAGCTCGATGACGATCCCCGGACTCCGATCCAGCAAAGTGTCGGGGATGAGTTCCGTCAGCACGACGGCGTGGTGATGATGATGATGCTCCACCGACGCAGGGCTTCGCCTAAGCTCCGCGACGATATGACTTCTCCGGCGCAGGGCTTCGCTTAAGCTCATGACGATATGACCAAGTGGAATATGGTGGAGGAGGCACCGCACGGCTAAGGAACGATCCGTAGATCAACTTGTGTGTCCATGGGGTGCCCCTGCCCCGTATATAAAGGAGTGGAGGAGGGAGGGCGGCCCTCTCTATGGCGCGCCCTAGGGGAGTCCTACTCCCACCGGCAGTGGGATTCCCCTTTCCTAGTCCAACTAGGAACCCTTCCATGTAGTAGGAGTAGGAGAGAAGGAAAGGGAAGAGAAAGGAGAAGGAAGGAAGGTCGCCCCCTCCCTAGTCCAATTCGGACTAGTCCAAGGGAGGGTCCGCCACCCTTTGGCCCTTTCTCTCCTTTCCCGTATGGCCCAAAGAGGCCCAATACGAATTCTCGTAACTCTCCGGTACTCCGAAAAATACCCGAATCACTCGGAACCTTTCTGAACTCCGAATATAGTCGTCCAATATATCGATCTTTACGTCTCGACCATTTCGAGACTCCTCGTCATGTCCCCGATCTCATCCGGGACTCCAAACTCCTTCGGTACATCAAAACTCATAAACTCATAATATAACTGTCATCGAAACCTTAAGCGTGCGGACCCTACGGGTTCGAGAACTATGTAGACATGACCTAGAACTATTCTTGGTCAATAACCAATAGCGGGACCTGGATGCCCATATTGGCTCCTACATATTCTACGAAGATCTTTATCGGTCAAACCGCATAACAACATACGTTGTTCCCTTTGTCATCGGTATGTTACTTGCCCGAGATTCGATCGTCGGTATCCAATACCTAGTTCAATCTCGTTACTGGCAAGTCTCTTTACTCGTTCCGTAATGCATCATCCCGTAACCAACTCATTGGTCACATTGCTTGCAAGGCTTATAATGATGTGCATTACCGAGAGGGCCCAGAGATACCTCTCCGACAATCGGAGTGACAAAACCTAATCTCGAAATACGCCAACCCAACATGTACCTTTGGAGACACCTGTAGTACTCCTTTATAATCACCCAGTTACGTTGTGACGTTTGGTAGCACCCAAAGTGTTCCTCCGGTAAACGGGAGTTGCATAATCTCATAGTTACGGGAACATGTATAAGTCATGAAGAAAGCAATAGCAACATACTAAACGATCAAGTGCTAGGCTAACTGAATGGGTCATGTCAATCAGATCATTCTCCTAATGATGTGATCCCGTTAATCAAATGACAACTCATGTCTATGGTTAGGAAACATAACCATCTTTGATTAACGAGCTAGTCAAGTAGAGGCATACTAGTGACACTCTGTTTGTCTATGTATTCACACATGTATTATGTTTCCGGTTAATACAATTCTAGCATGAATAATAAACATTTATCATGATATAAGGAAATAAATAATAACTTTATTATTGCCTCTAGGGCATATTTCCTTCAGTGTGGTGCACCCAATATCCACATCTTCATCTTCATTTTCCTCAACACCAGCCTCTTCAGTTGTGAACCGAGGCATAGGTGAGGAAATGACTGGGGTTGAAGGGATTGCGTCCACTTCAATTTCTTCATCAATCTGCTCTGACGAAGCAGAATGATGTTCTTCATCAGATCCGATTGGTATCTCATAGTCTTCTCCAAAAGGAACAAGGTCCTTTGATGGCATGGAGGAGATCGGAACAACATCAATTGGATTTTCGAATGAGCTGGTCATTGGCTTCATTTTCTTCGCATCCGAGGAATTTGACACAGCTGATGCTTTCCTTTTCTTCACAGCAGCTCGTTCTGCAGCCTTGGTTTTCTTCACATCAGAGGCAGATGGAAGAATTGGAGTTGGAGTTGGCGCAGGAGGAGCTGAGGAATTTGGTTGATTTTCTTCAGGCACAACTGATGCAGTTACCCTGTCTTGTTTAGTTTCTTCAGGCGCACCACTAGTGGATGCCCTGGCAATTTCTTCAGCCCTGGAACTAGCATTTTCATCAGCAGCCTGAACGTCATCAGCGGTGCTGGCATGTTCTTCAGTCTGCTGAGCTGAGGCTTCAGCCTGAGGAATTGCATGTTCCGTTGGGGCAGCAACATTTGTGAATTTCTTTGTCAAGTTGACGAATCTGACCTTGGCTCCTTGCCAATCAGCATAATAGGAATCGAAGTTTTTGCTGAGGTCTTGAATTTCAGTCTGGACCTTGAGAAGCTCCTCAGGTGTCATTTTGACAACGTTTTTCTTCAGGAACTTCTCCTTTCTGTATTGAGCCTTTTTGATTTCTCTTGCCTTCTCAAACTTCCATTTTTCTTCAGCGATGAAGTGAGTTAACATATGACTTTGTCCAGGTGTCAGATGAAAGTCAGGCATAGGGGTATTGGGATCCTTGTGCCAGAGATCAATATAGTCGAGGACTTTCTTCGGATCCAACAGCAGTGGCACAAACGTACCTTTGGCTCTAGCGGCCTTTTCTTGACGGTCTCTGATGATTTCCGCAAGTTCATCATCAGACGCTTCATCATCAGAAGGCACATGGAATGCAACCTGTTTCTTCTTTGGGCTTGGCCGAGGACCTCGTCCAGCTGTTGCTTTGGTCTTCAGCTGAGTCGGGCCAGATGATGAAATGGGAGCTGCTGAGGAACTTACAGAAACGCCTGAGGCAATTGAGAAGCCAGCAGTCCTTTGACATGTAGCCAGGTGGACAGGGCGAAGACTTTGACGGAGCTGTTGAGGACTTTGGTGGAGCAGCAGCAGTGTGAGGAATTTGCTTTGAGGGTGCTGCTGAGGAACTTGGCCGTGAGGGCGCTGATGGTGAAGCACTTGGCTTATGAGAAGGCTTCTTTGGCATGGGTTTCCTCGGTTTGACCGAGGCCTCAGTAGCAGAAGCCGTGGCAGAATCCTCATTGAATTTCTTCACTACCTCCTTGGCTTGTTTTGCCAATTTAGCTTGGCGCTTAGCCCATTCATCAGGAAAGTCCTCACCACGTTTGATGCTTGTGGGATCAGCTACTTGGCCAGGTGCCAATGGAGCTCTTGGGCATGGAGGATTGAGAGCGAATTTCTTCATGTACTTTGGAGTCACATATCTGTACTCCCTCCATTCCCGTGCCCATCTCCGTTCAATCTTCTGAATACGCACCTTGCGTTGATTTTTGTTTTCTTCATCAGGTGTGCAGTAGTCAGCATAGATTTCCTCAGGGATTTCAAATGCATTCATAACCTCAGGTTTCTTTCCTCCTTTCTGTGGCTTCTTACCGTCTGCCATGTTCTTCAGTTGAGGAATTTGAACAATTGAGTTCTCTGAAGAAGTATGCAGTTTTTCTTCGAGGAACGCTGCAAATGAGTTAAGTTGATGAGAACCTAGTGATTCAGCAGCGGACATGTGTACCTGTGAACAGAGTATAGTTGCGAGGAATTTGGAGAGGTCATATGCGTTCTCAGAAGGTTTTCCAAAAAGAACAAGTTTTGAGGATTTTGACCAGATGAGCCTTGAAGAATTTCACTAAGCGTTCTTTGTCTTAGGTTCCAGAGTTGTACAGATCGAGGATCCACACAATTGAGGAATCTTGAAGAAAATCATTGCTTAGAGAAACGAATCAAGAGATGTTTTGTTTGAGGTGTTCATATGTGTGAAGTTTTGAAGAATAAACACCTTTGAAGATTTTCAAGAAGGTTTGAGAATCAAAGCGAGTAATAAAAGTAACTTTTAATTACCCAAAGTGAAGAACACGACAAACTAAGAAGAACAGTTGGGAAGTTCGTCAGTTCAGATCTTCCACGCCCTAACTTGGCGGAGGAAGACAGCTACGGCGGCGGCTTAGTGAGGATTTCCGCGGTCGGTGCGAGTACGTCGGCGACGAGGTCGAGGCAGTGAAGCTTTTCCTCACCGGCGATGATGGAGTAGCGGCGGCGCTAGGGTTTGAGGAGCTCGAGCGGGAGAGAGAGGTCGAGCGGAGGAAAAGAAGTGAGGAAGGGAAGAGGGGTATTTATAGACACGGTGAAAAACGGATCGCCCGAAGATTTAGGACGAACGTGCCCCTGACCATTTCCCTTCCCACGACATGTGTCATCCACGTACTGTGTAGTGGAGATCGTGTACGATTGTGGGTAAGTAAAATAATGCATCGTGGGATGCGGAACGGTTTGAGCGGCAAAACCGAAAGTTTGGATAAGGTCAGTTTTAAAGTTCCGTTCACAATTTCTTCAGCTGTCAAGGACACAGTGAAGATTTTGAACGAGTTTCAAAATAGAACGCACATGAAGAATTTGTGAATAGATTGGGTTGAGTATAGCATAGAGGGGGAAGGGTCCGATCACATTCACTTAGCGAAAAAGCGACTTGAAGAAATAGCCATAAGTGAATGATGTAGAGGACATAAACCCATATATATATATATATATATATATATATATATATATATATATATATATATATATATATATATATATATATATATATATAGGAAAATCCATCCTACCACCCGTGGTAGTTACCCCACATGTCTCATATACTACCATGTGGTACTATATATACTATTTTATTATTTTAAATATGTTCATATAATATATCTAAGATATTTCAAAGCAAGTTACATGAAAAATTGCATATGAGCCCATAGTTTTTTTATATTTATGAAATACGTATATATTTGTACATAAAAAAGAGCATACTCAAAAAATGGTACATACTACCTAAAAATTAGTATATATACTACCTAATCATTATTATATACTACATAGTACACGTACATACTCTCGGTTTCGACAGATACTACATACAACATACAAAACACAAGTGGTGGTAACTACCACTGCTTGTAGGAAACATTTGTCCTATATAGGGAAAATCCATGCCAATGAAGAAAGACGACGGAAACAGTGAAGATTTTGAAAAGTTGAAGGATTTGAAAAACTGAAGAATTTCAAAACTGAGGAAAAATTCAAATTGAAGATTTTCAACTTTGTTGGTGGCGTGTCCCACCGTATAAGAATGATGATTTCAGACACCGCATACAATTGTCGTAGGGTTCTGAGAATCAAATTCTTCATTAATTTCTTCACACTAAGAGTGTTATTCTTCATTGATTGAAGAAAAACGTTTCTTCATGTGTAGCACATCTAAGTCATCAATTTTGCATAAGTGTTAGGATGTGTGTCTTTTTCAAAGAACATTCCAAGATTCTAAGATATTTAGCTCACACCGCAACTTGCTAAATCTCTTCTCATCCAAGGGCTTAGTGAAGATATCAGCTAGCTGTTCTTCAGTCTTCACGTGCTCGATGGAGATGTCGCCCTTCAACACATGATCACGAAGAAAATGATGACGAATTTGAATGTGCTTTGTCTTCGAGTGCTGAACTGGGTTGTGAGCAATCTTGATGGCACTCTCATTGTCACAGTAGAGAGGCACATTCTTCACGTTGATGCCATAGTCCTTGAGGGTCTGCTTCATCCACAGCAATTGAGCACAACACGAGCCAGCAACAATGTATTCAGCTTCCGCAGAGAGCGAGAATACACAGCCTGCTTCTTGAGGACCAACGGACCAAAGATCGTCCGAGGAAATGACAAGTACCAGATGTTGACTTGTGGTCCACACGATCACCAGATAGTCGAGTCGAAATATCCAATGAGATCAAAAGTAGAGCCCTTGGGGTACCATAATCCTAGTGTTGGTGTGTGAGCTAGATATCAAGAATATGCTTCACAGCCTTATGGTGTGATTCCTTCTGTAGCTTGAAATCGGGCACACATGCAAACACTAAGCATTATATCTGGCCTAGATGCACATAAGTACAATAAAGAACCAATCATGGAGCGGTATACCTTGTGATCAAGTCAATACCATTTTCCTCAAGGCATAGATGGCCATTTGTGGGCATAGGAATTTTGACGCCTTTGCAATCTTGCATGCCAATTTCTTCAGGACATCTTTGAGGTATTTCTCCGAGATATGAATATGCCATTGTGTCGTTGATTTAATTTGAAGACCTAAGAAGAATTTCAACTCTCCCATCATAGACATTTGATATTCTTCACTCATCATATAGGCAAATTCATCACTATAACGTTGGTCAGTACAGCCAAAGATAATATCATCAACATATATTTGACACACAAACAGTTCACCATCATAGGATTTAGTAAAGAGAGTAGGGTCGAGTGAACCGGGTGTGAAGCCATTCTTCATGAAGAATTCCTTCAATGTATCATACCACGCCCGTGGTGCTTGTTTGGGACCATAGAGGGCCTTATTAAGTCTGAAGACTTTGTCAGGATTCTTTGGATCTTCAAAACCTGTGTGTAGCCTTGAGCTACTAGTCGTGCCTTATTCCTCACCACAAGACCATTTTCATCTTGCTTGTTGCGGTAGATCCACTTTGTGCCAATGATATTATGCTTGCGAGGATCTGGACGTTTGACCAGTTCCTGGACATTGTTGAGCTCGAACGATGTAATTCTTCTTGCATAGCCTGAATCCACTCCGCTCCGTAAATGCTTCATCTACCTTAGTGGGCTCTGTGATAGAGAAAAAGCATTGTGCCCAAAAAGTTAGATAAATGTGAAGCTTTTGAGCGTGTGAGAGGACTGGCGCTTTAATGTCATCGATGATCTTCTCCACTTGCACTTCTTTTGCAACGCGAGGCTGAGCTAGTTGTCGCCGAGGAATTTGATCATTTTCCTCAGCACCATTTTCTTCACATTATCTTCAGTGCATCACTCGACGTTCTTCACAGACAGAATGAATTCTTCAGCAGTTTCTTCATGGGAATGACATCCTCGGTTGCCTTGAACTTGATAGAATCCTCGGTGCTGGTTCATCTAACACGTAAGGTAGGTGCTCTCTTTTGAGCCATTAGTTTCATCAAACCGCACATCTACAGTGTCAACAATCTTGTGAAGAGTGATGTTGAAGACTCGAGAGGTGTGCGAGTCCTTTCCGTAACCAAGCATAAAACCTTCATGTGCTTTCGGTGCAAATTTAGAATTGTGATGAGGATCTCTAATCCAGCATTTAGCAATCAAGACTTTGAAATAACTTACATTGGGTTTCTTGTCGTTGAGGAGTTCATAGGCAGTCTTTTGAAGAATTTGTGAAGATATACTCTGTTGATGATGTGGCACGCGGTATCAATTGCATCAATCCAAAAGCGACTAGGCGTTTTGTATTCATCAAGCATAGTCGAGCCATCTCAACAAGAGTTCTGTTCTTGCGCCCACGGCGCCATTTTGCCGAGGAGTACAAGGAGCAGATAACTCATGAGTAATACCAAGTTCATCAAGATAGGCATCAAGACCGAATTCTTGAACTCAGTTCCATTGTCACTCCCGATGTGTTTGATCTTCACACCAAAGTTAGTTGAAGCCCTCGAGGAAAATCGTTTGAAGACTTCCTGCACTTGATTTTGTAAGTAACAATGTGTACCCATGTGTAACGAGAGTAATCATCAACAATAACAAAGCCATATAGAGATGCATCATTAACGACATCTGAGTAATGATTGGGACCAAAGAGGTCCATGTGAAGCAATTCAAGGGGCGAGTAGTGGTCATGATAGTCTTCATTGGATGCTTGGTCTTGGTCATTTTCCAGCTTCACAGTTCCGCATAAGTGATCCTTGAGGAATTTGACATTCTCAATGCCAATGACATGCTTTTTCTTCGCAAGCTTGTGCAAATTCCTCATGCCTGCGTGACTAAGTCGCCGATGCCATAGCCAGCCTTCGAAGCTTTTGCAAGTAGACACACGGCTGGTTGTGGTCCCAGAGAAATCAACAATATACAAGTCTCCTCTCCTAAAGCCTTCAAGACTTTGGAATTGTCGACTTCCATAATCACAACACAACGATACTTGCCAAAGATAACAACCATATCAAGATCACAAAGCATTGAGACTGACATGAGGTTGTATCCTAAGGACTCAACAAGCATGACTTTGTCCATGTGTTTATCCTTAGAGATCGCAACCTTACCAAGACCCAATACCTGACTTTTGCCTTTGTCAGCAAAGATGATATGCTTCAGATGTGACGGTGATAAGGGAGCATCCATCAATAGATTCTTGTCACCAGTCATGTGATTTGTACATCCACTATCGAGAACCCACTCAGTGGCTTTGGGTTGATCATCCTGCAGATGAATTAGTACAACTTACGATCTCATATACTTCATCAGTGAAGAATATGATATCAAGTTCATCAGATGAATTTCATCGGTCAGTATTAACAGATAAGCAATATGAGGACGTGTGAAATGAAAGTTCATTTCATCATGATTAGCTCGTCCTTTCGTGCACTTTTTTCAGGTCCCCAAAGAAATTCTTCAGACGTTAAGGCACGCCCGAGACCTGACCCTGCGAAGAGATTAGTTCTTTTCTTCACCACCCACATCTGAAGGGGTGGCAAAGAGTTCATCACTCTGAAAGCACCATACGAGAATGGTGGCATAGAAGCCAAACCATTTCGTTTCACATAAGAGGGGTTAGGGTAAGCATATGAATAAGCAGAGAAATTCTTCGAGGACTTATGAACATATTGGTTTGAAGAATAATGCACATATTCATAGTCCTTAGTTCTACCCTGCGAAACAGAGTTGTTAGCACGATGATAATCATATGAGGACTTTGATCCTTTTGAGGAATTTGATCCACGTGAGGAATTTGGTCCGTATGAGGACTTGGATCCATATGAAGAATTTGGTCCATATGAAGAATTTGATCTGGGGTTCCTATTCTTCACAGGTGGTGTCATGAGGACATTCACCTGAAGATTTTCAAGGCACTTCTTGGGAACCCAGATTTTCTTCAGAGGGGAACCGTTCCTGCAGTTAGTGCCAATATATCTAGCAAATACTTCACCATTCTGATTTTTGAACAGTTTATAGTTGGAGTCAAATGACTCATCAGAAGAATGAGGAGATTCGCATGTAAAGCCAGATAAGTTAGATGGATCAACTGGAGGTCCCTTTGCAGCAACCCATGAGGTTTTGGGATACTGCTCAGGCTTCCAATATGTTCCATCAGCATTGAGTTTCCTCTCAAAGGCAATACCCTCTTTCCTAGGGTTCCTGTTGAGGATCTGCTTTTTAAGCACATCACAAAGAGTCTGATGCCCTTTGAGGCTTTTGTACATGCCTGTCATATACAATTCCTTCAGCCCTGCATCGTCAGAGATACTAGCAATGTCCTCAGATGAGGAATTAGTGATAGCAGAGGCAGGTGAAGAATTTGTAACAGTTGAAGCATTTGAACATTCAGGTGAAGAATTAGCAGATTCACGGTCAATGCACTTTAAGCATGGAGGAACAAATTCTTCCTGAGAAGCGCTGATTTGTTGAGCAAGTAATGAATCGCGCTCCTTCTGAAGATCTTCATAACTCACTCTTAGCTTCTCAAGGTCTTGCTTTCTTTGAAGAAATTCATAAGAAAGTTTCTCATGATCAGATAAGAGAGTGTTATGATGACCTTGAAGACTGTCAAACCTAAACTGAAGTCTCTGAAGATTTTCAGTCAGGGCTTTAGTGCGATCCATTTCTTCACCTAACATATCATCACTCTTATCTAGCATGTTTTGAACCTTTTCCAAAGCCCTTTGTTGTTTTACAGCAATTTTAGCAAGTTTTGAGTAACTGGGCTTTAGATCTTCATCAGATTCATTTTCACTAGATTTAGAGGAGGTATATTTGAGTACCTTGGCACCCTTTGCCATGAAGCAATAGGTGGGAGTGTAGTCATCACTATCTTCTTCATCATTGTTGGTGAGGTCATTTTCTTCAGAGTTGAAGATGGACTTGCTAACGAAAGCAGTAGCGAGAGCTAGACTCGCCACACCAGACTCAGATTCTTCTGATGCCTCCTCTTCCTCATGTTCCTCAGATTCAGCTTCAGAGTCCATTTCCTTGCCAATGAATGCCCGAGCCTTTTTGGAGCTGCTCTTCTTGTGAGAAGAAGGCTTTGAGGATTTTGATGATGAAGATTTCGATGATTTCTTCTTCTTCTTCGCATCATCAGAACTGTAATCCTTGTGTTTCTTCTTCTTTAGTTCCTTTTCCCACTGAGGACAATCTTGGATGTAGTGACCAGGCTTCTTGCATTTGTGACAAAGTCTTCTCTTATAGTCACTGGATGAGGAATCACTGCTCCTTGAGGATTTTCCAAATTGACCACGCCTTGAGAACTTCGGAATTTCTTCACGAAAGCGAGTGCTAGCTCCTCGCCTAATTCTTCAGATCTCCAAGGCTACTACCAGAGTCTTCACACTCGATTCGCACACAGCCTTGGCCTTCGTGGCACGCGCTTTTCCATAGCTAGAACCATAGAGATCTCTTTCAGAAAGCTGGAACTCATGAGTATTTAGCCTCTCGAGGATATCAGCAGGATCAAGTGACTTGTAGTCAAGACGCTCTTGTATCATCAGTGCGGAGTATCAAATGAGGAATCAAGCGATCTTAATAATTTCTTCACCACCTCATGGTCGGTGATGTCAGTGGCGCCAAGTGCTTGAAGCTCATTTGAGATGTCAGTGAGACGATCGAAGGTTTGTTGAACATTTTCGTTGTCGAGTCTTTTGAAACGGTTGAAGAGATTCCGAAGAACATCAACTCGAGAGTCACGCTGAGTTGAGACTCCTTCATTCACTTTCGACAGCCTGTCCCAGATGAGCTTGGCAGATTCCAAAGCACTCACTCTTCCATATTGACCTTTGCTCAGATGGCCACATATGATATTCTTCGCTTGAGAATCGAGTTGCTTGAATCTCTTCACATCAGCAGATTCGAGAAGGTGTGACCGAGGAACACCATTTTCCACAACATACCGTAGATCGTTGTCAATTGCTTCAAGATGCATTCGCATCTTGTTCTTCCAGTAGGGGTAGTCCGTCCCATCAAAGGTAGGACACCCTGCTGAGACCTTGATCATACCTGCGGTCGACATAACTAAAACTCCAGGTGGTTAAACCAAAATCACACAAAACAAGGGAGTACTAAGGCTCTGATACCAATTGAAAGTGCGTTATATCGACTAGAGGGGGGGGGGTGAATAGGCGATTTTTATGAATTCTTCACTGAGGAATTTGCCGGTGAGGAAATTCCTTAGCGAAGAACTGCTTGCAGCGGAATAATTACTCAGAAGTAAGCATAACAGAATACACGCATGGTCATCATGATGAAATGATGACTAGCACAGAGTACAGAAAGCGTAATCACAGGATAACACAAGATGAAGACAAACAAACTGAAGAAATTGAACTGAGGAAATTGAGAAAGTCTTCAGTCAAAGTCTTCAAACACAGATATGAACAAACACTCAACACAGTAATGATGAAATGAAAGGGTTGAGGAAATAGAACCAGTAAGGTTGGTGAAGACAATGATTTGGTAGACCAGTTCCAACTGCTGTCTCAGTTGTACGTCTGGTTGGAGCGGCTGAGTATTTAAACTCGAGGACACACAGTCCCGGACACCCAGTCGCTGAGCACGCAGCTCAGGACACCAAGTCCTCATCAGATTATCCTTGAACTAAGGTCACATGACCTCGCCCAATCACTCGTGGTAAGTCTTCAGCGATTTCCAAACCTTCACAGACTTGGTCACTCGGCGATCCACAATTCCTCTTGGATGCTCTAGACCATGACACCTAACCGTCTGGAAGAAGCACAGTCTTCAAAGGTAACAAGCGCCGGATCCATGCAGGATCAATTTCTTCATGATGCTCAATCACTTTGGGTTTGTAGGGTTTGGCTTTTGGGTTTTCCTCACTTGATGATTTTCGCCAAAGTCCTCGGAGGATGGATTGCTCTCAAATGACAAGTGTCAAGTTCTTCGAGTAGCCAACCAGCTAGTGGTTGTAGGGGCGGCTATTTATAGCCTAGGGAGCAGCCCGACATGATAAGACATAAATGCCCTTCAATGATATAACCGTTAGGTGGATAAGATATTTTGGGACAGTGGCGCAAGAAGACAAGAACGGTCGGAAATTTGAATCTCAAATTCCTCGGGGCTATCATGTTCCTCATCGTAGGCAATCCGCCTTTGCGAATTCCTATCTCCTCGGTCGAACAAATTCTCAACACTGTAAGAACTTCGTCTCATCCATCAAGAAATTGACTGAATCTGTATGAGATTTCCAAAGGCTTCACTCAAGGGATTGGTAGGTGTAGCATTTTGAGTTGAGCATCACATGGAAATTTTTCCTTAGTATTTCTCGACCCCTTTAACAGATGGTGTTTCCTATGACTCAAGAAAGAGAAAACGAAACTACGAAAACAAAAGTCTTCACGCTTCATGTTCCTCAAATGAATACCAAGTCTTCAAGGTCACACCAATTTCTTCACTTTCAAAGTCTTCGAAAGTCTTAAGAATATCAAAGTCTTGAGTCAAGAACTTCATTTTAGGGTCGACTTTCTCTCAGAATATCAAACTCCTCATAGACTTATAGACCTGTGTACACTCACAAACGCATTAGTTCCTTAACCTATAAGTCTTCAATCCACCAAAATCGTCGCGATGCTCCGCTTCGGATCGGCTACGGATGACTCGGCCTAGGCAATGCCTGCGTTCCGAGCCCGCGTCGGCGCTCGCATGCCCGCTCATACTCACTGGCTGCCAGCGCGTACCGCTCCCTACGAGCGTTACGCGAGCTGAGGACACGCAGTGCCAAGTCTGCTTGGCTTAATTCTCGCGTGCTCCCGGCCACACGTGACCTCGGTACTGGGTGGACGTCTTCGGTACAGCATGCATCTGCTTCGAGCTGACCTTGGACCAGCATGACCTGTGTCAGTTTAGACCTTATGATCGGCTCCTAGTGGTTACCTTGCGCCAAGGTCCGCACTGTACGTTGGACAATCGGATCCAGCACTGTCCTGCTGCTCTGTTCAGGTGACTTCAACTATGCTAGCACAATTTTTGGCAATTATCGATAGTCCAAGCTATATGACTTATATATAATTCATTAGAATCTACCATCATTTACGAATAGCAATTTTATGAAAGTCATAATAATTCATATATCTCATCAATCTTGGTTGACATTTGTCTCTTTTGCAAACAGTATAGTCATTGCACTAATCATGCATCACTGTCCATATGAGTTTGATTGATTGATGACATCCTATGCTTGCATTGTCTCTACTCGATGATCGATCACGACATTCATGATCACATATGACAATTATCTCTAGTATTTGTACTTGGAGGTGGAAGCAACGACCCATGTTATCGATATGATATCCTTGCTTAGCCATACTAAGTACGCTTGATTACATTTGATGCAGTAATGCTCTCGTCAGCTTATGTATCATGGTAATTGATCTGGCTAGGATTGAATTGATATGATCTTGACTAAGTTCTTGGATGTGCCTTCGATAGCGTGTAATTGTGAACGTCAATAAGTTCTGCAGTGCACTCACACCCTTGTTCTATGATACTGTGTTTAGTCATGATAAGTCGTCTGTAGCTCATTGTTCTAGTTCGTATATTCGAGCGGCTACGTTTAGTTCGACTGGCCTTGAGTACGTTCCTCTTGATCATGCAGTGCTTCGTACTTTCATCTGTATATCAGCTCCTTGTTCATTTCGTAGAACTGACTCGCATTGTTGCTTCGTAGCTTTATGACTTTAATTCGTCATGACGATTTGCTAACTCTGCCTATCATGCTAATTCGTGATTGGATTCCTACCATCATAGTTGTTATGTCATCTCGTTAACTGCTATTCCATGTATGACATACTGCATGGTTGTATTAGGCACCATTATGTAGTTGCTTGACCATGCATCCTACTCTAGTTTAGCATTCTGGTATCGATCATGTATGATTGGATGTACTGCTTATTTGTGACTAATGCTGCACTGACTAGATTAGTGTATGTATGAGCCATGTGAGATGTGGGTCATGTGATCCTGGATGAATTACTTTGTAATCCATGATCGTATAAATGAGACTACATTGTGGTACGTCTCGTGTAGTAATGACTAGACTAACTGGATTGTATCATGTAAATTTCATGAAGATAATTGTGGACCCTCAAATACCTTCCGAAAGTGACCCAATTATGCTCAAAGGTCTAGCACATTGACGCTCTGCATACGACATTTCAATCAGTATTATATAGATTGCACTAATATGTTATATCTGGCATTTGAATTATGATGAATGTACTATGTTGATAATTTTGATAATAGGTCAAATATGCCACTATCAAATATGCCATAGGCTCTGAAAATTGACAGCTAAAAAATTGATTAGTATAATATTTCATACTATTGAATCGAATTTGAAAAAAAAACAATGGCTAAAACCCTTCAGTGCTACTACCTCGACACTCATATGACGTGGCTCGTTGCCAACCGCCGGCTCCCGTGCATTGCTCCAAGCAGAGCCTTGCCGCTCACCTGCCACCGTCCTCCATCCGCCACCTGCGCACGCCAACCGGTCCCCCTCTCGCCTCCCGCTCCGTCTCCCACTCCCTCGCTCCCCCGTCCCTGCTTCGCCGCCTCACCCCGTCGCCTCCGCATCTGCCCATCCGCGCCCCGCGCCTCTCTGGCTCCACTGGCGCCGCACTCAGCCTCGCTAGCGCACCGCAGCCCTGCCCGCCCATCCGGCCTAGACCTAGTCGCGAGTCGCCAGCCACTCCGGCCGCAATCGCCGGCCGCTCAGCCCCAGTCCGACCGTCCTGACTCCTCGTCGCCCGCCCGTGCCTCCGCGTCGCGCAGTCCTCCGGCCGCGCTTTCGCTCGTCCGCATCGTGCTCCAGCTCCTCCGTCGCCTCGCTCATAGCGACCCGGCCGTACGCGCTACGCCCGCATTCGCTGTGCACTAGCTCTGCTCGCCAGCTCTGGCCACGCAGCTCGCTCGCGGCTACTGGCCCTGACCTCCTGCCTCCGTCTCCTCGTCGGCGCAAGCTTCTGTTGCTCCAGACTCGAGCGTGCCCGATGCCCGTGCGGACTCGCCGCGTGGCCCGCCGGACCTGCCCTCGAGCAGGCGCACTGGTCTAAGTGGCGTACACTGGTCAGGTTTGACTTGGTCAGGCGCCTAGTTGACCTGATGACATCAGGGTGATGTCATGCTGACGCAACATCTATTTTCTGGATTTATTTTAATTCAGGAAATTCCAGAAAATGTACTAAACTTCTAAAATTCATAGAAATTCACCCGTAGCTCCAAATCAAATAAATTATATATGAAAAATGATCAGAAAAATTCAATCTATCCATCTGTACCATTTTCATGCATGTTAGAACAACTTATAGCTGCTGTTTAGCACAAAGCATATAAATGGCAATTTAATATCCATATATGGAGTTTGAATTTGAATCTTGGATTCAAACCAACTTCATTTAATCTGCTGCTAGTTGCATTAGCTCAAATGACAGCATTCTAACATGTCATGATCATGCATCATATTGTGCACTGCATTGATTGTGTTCTTCCTTGTTGCCGGTATTTGTCCCCTCTCAGTAGATGACGTACCGACGATGAGTTCGATGACACCGATGAAGAACTATATTATCTTCAGAAGTGCCAGGCAAGCAAAAACCCCTTGTTCATTCCGATATAATCCCACTCTCTCGCTCCTGCTCTATAAGCGTGAGTGCTATGGATGGCGTTCTCGTAGGTAGACGGGAGTGGATCCATAGTGGTGTATTGATATGGTGAATATGTGGACTCGTGTGCGCCACCTCAAAAGAGTTACTTGCAGTCGTAGTTCAGGATAGCCACCGAGTCAAAGCTGGCTTGCTGCAGTCAAACTCCACCACCCCTTCGTTGATCTTGATGCATATGTAGTTTAGATCTGATGTAAGTCTTCTTTGAGTACATTTGTACTCACGTTTGCCTATTTTATGTTTTTGCGAGAGAGACTTCAGTCTCGCTAGTAGTTCCGCATGGACTTGACGTTTAGCTTGTTACCTCAGCTACGATCTTGTGCCCTCGGCGGGATCTGGTAGATAGTCGCTTCTCAGCCCTTTTTCATTTGTAGATGTACGTACTCGGACATGTTAAGCTTCCACGTGTGCTTTGTTTTGTATGCTCTCAATGTTGGGTCATGAGACCCATGTTTGTAATATCTCGCTCCTCGGAGCCTAATGAATAAATATTTGAGTCGTAGAGTTATGCTTGTGATGCCATGTTGTATTTACACATATTGAGCATATTGTGTGTATGTTTGAAATGCTTGGTATGTGTGGGATCCGACAATCTAGTTGTTTATCCTTGGCAGCCTCTCATATGGGGAAATGTAGTCTAGTGCTTCTGAGCGATAGTAGTCCGCTTCTGCCCGGTTCACGAGTCCTGCTAGCCCAAAGACACTCTGCTCTGGACACTTGACTGGCGGCATGTGTTTCACTTCGTTCTGTGTACATCCCGGAAATGTCACGCGGTGACATCCGAGTCTGCCTAGCCTACTACAGCCGGGTTACGAGTCCTGTTAGCCAGTGCTACAGCCCGGATTCATCGTTGATGACCGACATGCTCGATGTGATTCATGTATGCCTGTCCCCATGGGTTAGTGCCGCTTTGGGTTCACGACTAGCCATGTCGGCCCGGATTCTCTGTCATATGGATGCTAGCGACACCATCATATCGTGAGCCAAAAGGCATAAGCGGACCCGAGCCATGGTAAGGCGACACCGTGGGAATACCGTGCGTGAGGCCGCAAAGTGATATGAGGTGTTACCGGCTAGATCGATGTGACTTGGAATCGAGGTCTGACAGCTTTGGTATCGAGCTTGACTGCCTGTAGGATTACCAAGCCAAACTGGTCGAAGTTGAGTCTAGAAATGCTTTAGTTATGTAAGGGAATTGATTGTGGAAGGGAACGTAAGGCTCTTTTTACTCCTTTACCTTATGCCCTTATGATCTGAGTCAACCTCTTCTTTTCTCCGGGGATTAAGAACTAGGCTTCTCATCTATCTATCAGGATGACGTGTTACTAATCCATAGACTTATAGAATTGTTAGTTTCAAATCTCAGTTCAGTTTCTAATACTTCTGTATGTTCATAGCTGGCCTCGGAACCTTGATATGATGTTGTTGAGTGGTTATGCCACCATTTTGCATGATGTCTCTAATCTTTTTGAGCATTTACAACCGTTATGGTGTCCGAGTCATCCCAGGTCTCTAAATAGTCTGATGCATTTGCAAATCCTTTCTTTCCATTCCCAATGTCCTTTATGGTCATAATAAGCACACTAATCGGTAAGTTGAGGTACTTTGTTGCCTCGGCGTAGATGTTGGAGCTATTATTATGACCCTAGGTGTTTAGGAAGTCACCTAGTAATTTATCAATGCTTTTGTATCCCGGTGTGATGATTACGGCCATTATTCTTGAAAGCATCCCGTGATGTTATTAGTTAGTAGGCATTCTATCCTGGGTTCTTGAACCCGAGATTCACCCTACTTCATGTTGTTAGTATTTTCTAGTTCCTTTAGGATATTAGTAACCTTGCGATAGTCCTCGAGGTCCGTGGTATCTCATTCTTCCACGTACCATGAACTAGTTATGGCAGAATTTCCTCTTTGAGCCTAAAGATCGCAATCAGAGTACTCTTGAAGAGTTCTCCATTCATAATTGTGACTCTGCCAGTTCTACCTTCTCTGCATGGGTTATCCGGGAGAAATGTTGAGCTTTGCTCGATATACTAATCCATGCCTCCACAACTCGAAAAGTTATATGTTCCTCGAGTTGTTCCTCCTTAGTTGTATTCCGATCCCCGTCTATCAGTTGATAGTCAGGAGTAGTCGTGCTCTCGTCCTCATGATGCCATTTTTTTCTTGTGGTCTGTCAAGCCATTCTGTTCTGGAATGACTAGGAGAAACAAACTCCAGTACCTCATCCATATCCAGGATTGGGTCAAAGCAGTCATAATCCGCAGATCAAATGCAATCAAGCTTTTGATTCTGTTCTATCCTGAAGTATTACCCACTTTATGTCGAGGAGCGTCATAAAATTGCACCTTCTCTTATGAATTCTTGATGCAGTGATACTTCTCGCCATCATTATTCATTCCTCGGTCCCGAGTTGTTGTAACCGGAATGCCGACAAGTGTACTGTGATGTGTGAAATCAATACTCCTAGCAACGAGTTGCTTGGTAGTTAAAGGATAATAATTTCATTCTTAGCGTGTTGGTTCTTGAATCATCATTCTAAGATAGATTGTGCTACCTAGTCCTTATTTCTGGCGCACTCTTCGATCAATGAGTTAGGATTGTGTCAATCCCTCACTATTTTGATCATATCATCTTGCCCTGTAAAACAAGATTATTCTCGAGCTTAGTAACATATCGGTGGTTCGTGATTTTCCGAATATCTTCTTGGAAGTATTACTAGGTTGACCCCTGACTGCTATGTTGAGCTCGTGAACAAGTTGGTTTCTTGTGAACCACCCTTTCTCCGTGAATCATGTTGGATACCCCGAGCTAGTTGGTTGAGCTAAACAACAACTTGGAGAGTTGGAAGCTAAAAGCTTAATCCACTTAGTTCATCACTATGGGATACCCTTGTGTGTGTGTGTGTTGAAGAAAGATGATATCTTCGTTGATTGATCCTCGTGAACAGTTGTCGGTGCTATTGTCTTATCCAATCCTTGATTTGAGTATGGGCTATCGTCAAATCAAATCAGAACCAACGATGTTCATAATGTTGTCTTACTCGTGGTTGATTCCTCGAGCCTACACCATTATATCTTTTGGGTCTGACCAATGCTATTACCGTGTTCACATGATAGCGGAAGTCCAATGATATGGAAATTTCGATGAGTTGTTGTTGAGCCCATCAGCAGCATTTTGTCTCCCCCATGACTCATGTTGAACATCAACCTAGTGTTGGAAACTTTGTAAGCAATGCCTTCGTGTTCCGTTCATGAAGCTTATGCTTGGATGGAAGAAGTGACTTCCTCGAATTCATGTGCTTTAGGTGTAAGTTGCCGCCATGAATTTGAGAAAGGTTTGTTTTGTTTTCTCTGGAATCATCCCAAGTTAGTCATGCACGTGCGAAGTGCCCTATGGTGTGATAGGTTGGCCGCCTCCACTCCATATGTGTTCCTAGCACACCAAGCCACTGATTGACTTGTCCAAGGAGAAGAAGTTCCTTCATAAGAGCTAATCATATGACTTATGCAAGGGCTTCGCTCTCCGCAATGATGGTTCCCAACCAGAACTTGGTAGTGTTTTAATATAAGACTACTACGTGGTCATGCTTGTCTGGGACAGCGTGTTCACTTGTATGTAGCAGAACCAGCTCATGTTTTGGAGCTTGCTATCGTGGTTCATTCCCCGAGAATCTCGCAACTCCATCTCGTCGATTTGTGTTGCAACTTTTCTTTTCAGACATGTGAGTCTGAAGTATCCTGTTTCTAACCAGATCTGAATCTCAGGCAGATATGATGGTTGGAACATTTCCGATATTTGCATTTTGTTCCCAGCTTGCACCGCCTTGTGCCAAATTCCTTTGGATTGCCCTTCTCAGCAATTGTTGTTCAGTATCATCTTCAGAGGTGGTCCAACCATGGGTCCCATCCATTTCCAATGATAAGCAAAAGTCATCCATTGCGTTGTCTTTGACAAGGTAGTCCACATCATTCATTCTAGTCCGAGTATGCCATTCCTTCGAGATCCTTCAGACGATCGTTTGTGATTGCCTTAGGCTGGTATAAAGAGTTTCAATGATCTCTAAATCAAAGGTAATTCCTTTGCCACTTAAGGGAAGATTCTGCGAGTCACCTTTCCTAAGGTGTCCCGTTATGGAATCATGGCAATCATCTCCTTGTTACTTTGAAACCATGCACCATTTTACTTAAGCGTGGAATGGTTGCCTACCAATTGAACCTTCGTCATCCGTTTCTTTCCCATCATTCCTAATGTGTGTTTGGTGTCTCAACTCAAGAGATGTTCTTCGTCTCCTCCATGAACTGATCTTGAGTTGCTCGACCTTCAAGAAGATTAAATCCTGTAGGGTTCCCCTCTTTACATTGTCGTGTCGAGTGAAGATCTCGAAAGCGAAGACGTCAAGACCAAGATGATGGAATGAATCAACATCTTGAGAAGGGCAATTGGATCGAGAAGATTGTGATAGTTTTGTGCCCTCTCGTCTTCTTACCTCCGTCCCGAATCTCGGGGCGAGATTCCTGTTTAGTGGGGTGAGTTGTCACAGCCCTAGAATTGGTTGTAATTAGTGGCATCTGCATCCATGCATCATGTTTGATTTCAAAGGAATTTTGAGATGGGGATTGCCTAAACCCTAGCATTAAAGGAATTCAATAGGTTCAACTAAAAATATTTTTCGATGAATCCAAATGGCTTTAGAAAATGTTCATCAATTCTGGAAAAATGCTATAAACCAGAACCAGAGGTGCTGCACATTTTTCATGACACATTTGGTCACTGGATTAATTCATAAAGTATTTGCATTTGGGCATTGAATGCTAATAAATATTTTAAATGCTCAAATAATCATAAACAAAAATGTTTACTGTTGGATATATTCCAAACAGTAGTCAAGATTAGTTTCATGATTTTTGGAAATTCCATGACATTTTTAATAAAGCCCTGGAGTTACAGAAATAATAGAAAACATGAATTAATAAAAAAAAGGAACTTACCTAGAAATGCCCACCTGGCCTGGCACTGTAGTAGCCCAGCTGGGCAAAGCCAGCCCAGCCCACCTGGCGCCTCCCCTGTCGCCTTCCTCCTCATGAGAAGGGCGGGGCGCTGGCCGCCCAGCCGCCACCTCCTCCTCCTGCCTGCTGGCTCCTCCCGGTGCTCCTAGGCGCGCCACGGAGGCGCCACGCACCCAGGGCCTCTCACTCCTTCCCCGTGGTCATCCCCTCCCCTGTCCCTCTCACGCGCACCCAACCGAGCCAAGCCGTCGCCGCCGGCCGCTGTTGCCGCGTCCACCGCCAACCCCTCACCTCGTAGTTGTTTCCAGAAGAACCGCCGTGATGCCCCCGTCCTTCCTGCCGAGCCACGCGAGCCGGGAAGCTCTGCATCGCCTCCACGCCATCGTCTTCAACCTCGGGCGCCGCCGATTGCCGACTCCGATTCGCCGTCTTCAGCGCCTCCCGGAGCCCAATGAGACCGCCGACGAACTCGCTGTGAGCTCCACTCCGTTTCCCCTCCTTCGTTTTGCTCATTCCCGTGCCGTAGCACCTTCCCCCACATGCCCGAGCACCGCCGTCCGCCATGGCCGCGTAGCTCTCCTGACCCGAGCCCCTCTGCTCGGACCCGTGGCACCAACGTGCTTCTGGTGGCCCGCGGATGCCACCTAGCCCATCAGCTTCTCCCCTAGCGCACCGCAGCCTCGTTCCCGGGTGCGCCCAAACTCCAGCCGCCGCCTCGCTCGCCACCACCGACGCCACAACCCATCAAAACTCCTCTCGCCTGCTCCTCTGGATGCGCGTGGACTCGACGAACCCGTAGAAACAAACGGCGAGGCAAATGGTTGCCCGTAGCTCGATTCCGATGAACTTCCGTCGTCGGATGTGCTCGCCGGCGTCCAACTCCGGTGAGGTGACATGGCGTCATTAGCCCGAAGCTAATTACCGCGTTAATCTGCTCAATGTCAGCGACAGACCGGCCCCACCACCCTAATTAACCACGGAGTAAACCCTGTTTAGTTTAAGTTAATCAGAGTGGCCCCAAGCGTCGGCGTTGACCTTGCTGACGTGTCCATTGACCGGGCCCACATGCGTGTCCCTAATCGACCTTTGGGTCAGCGGCGATGGACCCCACTGGTCAGGTTTGACTTGGTCAGGCGCCTAGTTGACCTGCTGACATCAGGGTGATGTCATGCTGACGCAACATCTATTTTCTGGATTTATTTTAATTCAGGAAATTCCAGAAAATGTACTAAACTTCTAAAATTCATAGAAATTCACCCGTAGCTCCAAATCAAATAAATTATATATGAAAAATGATCAGAAAAATTCAATTTATCCATCTGTACCATTTTCATGCATGTTAGAACAACTTATAGCTGCTGTTTAGCACAAAGCATATAAATGGCAATTTAATATCCATATATGGAGTTTGAATTTGAATCTTGGATTCAAACCAACTTCATTTAATCTGCTGCTAGTTGCATTAGCTCAAATCACAGCATTCTAACATGTCATGATCATGCATCATATTGTGCACTGCATTGATTGTGTTCTTCCTTGTTGCCGGTATTTGTCCCTCTCGATGAGCGGCGTCTGCGATTTATGAGTTCGATGACACCGATGAAGAACTATATTATCTTCAGAAGTGCCAGGCAAGCAAAACCCCCTTGTTCATTCCGATATAATCCCACTCTCTCGCTCCTGCTCTATAAGCATGAGTGCTATGGATGGCGTTCTCGTAGGTAGACGGGAGCGGATCCATAGTGGTGTATTGATATGGTGAATATGTGGACTCGTGTGCGCCACCTCAAAAGAGTTACTTGCAGTCGTAGTTCAGGATAGCCACCGAGTCAAAGCTGGCTTGCTGCAGTCAAACTCCACCACCCCCTTCGTTGATACTGATGCATATGTAGTTTAGATCTGATGTAAGTCTTGCTGAGTACATTTGTACTCACGTTTGCCTATTTTATGTTTTTGCAGAGAGACTTCAGTCTCGCTAGTAGTTCCGCATGGAGTTCGACGTTTAGCTTGTTACCTCAGCTACGATCTTGTGCCCTCGGCAGGATCTGGTAGATAGTCAGGCTTCTCAGCCCTTTTTCATTTGTAGATGTCTGTACTCAGACATGTTAAGCTTCCACGTGTGCTTTGTTTTGTATGCTCTGAATGTTGGGTCATGAGACCCATGTTTGTAATATCTCGCTCCTCGGAGCCTAATGAATAAATATTTGAGTCGTAGAGTTATGTTGTGATGCCATGTTGTATTTACACATATTGAGCATATTGTGTGTATGTTTGAAATGCTTGGTATGTGTGGGATCCGACAATCTAGTTGTTTATCCTTGGCAGCCTCTCATATGGGGAAATGTAGTCTAGTGCTTCTGGCGATAGTAGTCCTCTGAGCCGGTTCACGGAGTCCTGCTAGCCCAAAGACTACTGCTCTGGACACTTGACTGGCGGCATGTGTTTCACTTCGTTCTGTATACATCCCTCGGGAAATGTCACGCGGTGACATCCGAGTCTGCCTAGCCTACTACAGCCGGGTTGCGAGTCCTGTTAGCCAGTGCTACAGCCAGGATTCATCGTTGATGACCGACATGCTCGATGTGATTCATGTATGCTGTCCCCATGGGTTAGTGCCGCTTTGGGTTCACGACTAGCCATGTCGGCCCGATTCTCTGTCATATGGATGCTAGCGACACCATCATATCGTGAGCCAAAAGGCGCCAAACGGACCGGGCCATGGTAAGGCGACACCGTGGGAATACCGTGCGTGAGGCCGCAAAGTGATATGAGGTGTTACCGGCTAGATCGATGTGACTTGGAATCGGGGTCTGACAGCTTTGGTATCGAGCTGACTGCAGTAGGATTACCAAGCCAAACTGGTGAAGTTGAGTCTAGAAATGCTTTAGTTATGTAAGGAATTGATTGTGGAAGGAACGTAAGGCTCTTTTTACTCCTTTACCTTATGCCCTTCGATCCGAGTCAACCTCTTCTTTTCTCACGGGATTAAGAACTAGGCTTCTCATCTATCTATCGAGGATGACGTGTTACTAATCCATAGACTTATAAATTGTTAGTTTCAAATCTCGGTTCAGTTTCTAATACTTACGTATGTTCATAGCTGGCCTCGGAACCTTGATATGATGTTGTTGAGTGGTTATGCCACCATTTTGCATGATGTCTCTAATCTTTTGAGCATTTACGATCGTTATCTGTCCGAGTCATCCTGTGTCTCTAAATAGTCGATGCATTTGCAAATCCTTTCTTTCCATTCCCAATGTCCTTTATGGTCATAATAAGCACACTAATCGGTAAGTTGAGGTACTTTGTTGCCTCGGCGTAGATGTTGGAGCTATTATTATGACCCTAGGTGTTTAGGAAGTCACCTAGTAATTTATCAATGCTTTTGTATCCCCAGTGTGATGATTCTGGCCATTATTCTTGAAAGCATCCCGTGATGTTATTAGTTAGTAGGCATTCTATCCTGGGTTCTTGAACCGAGATTCACCCTACTTCATGTTGTTAGTATTTGCTAGTTCCTTTAGGATATTAGTAACCTTGCGATAGTCCTCGAGGTCCGTGGTATCTCATTCTTCCACATACCATGAACTAGTTATGGCAGAATTTCCTCTTTGAGCCTAAAGATGCAATCAGTACTCTTGAAGAGTTCTCCATTCATAATTGTGACTCTGCCAGTTCTACCTTCTCTGCATGGGTTATCCGGAGAAATGTTGAGCTTTGCTCGATATACTAATCCATGCCTCCACAACTCGAAAAGTTATATGTTCCTCGAGTTGTTCCTCCTTAGTTGTATTCGATCCCGTCTATCGGTTGATAGTCGGGAGTAGTCGTGCTCTCGTCCTCATCGATGCCATTTTTTTCTTGTGGTCTGCTGCCATTCTGCTACGGAATGACTAGGAGAAACAAACTCCGATTACCTCATCCATATCCGAGGATTGGGTCAAAGCAGTCATAATCCATGAGATCAAATGCAATCAAGCTTTTGATTCTGTTCTATCCTGAAGTATTACCCACTTTATGTCGAGACGTCATAAGAATTGCACCTTCTCTTATGAATTCTTGGCGCGGTGATACTTCTCGCCATCATTATTCATTCCTCGGTCCCGAGTTGTTGTAACGGAATGCCGACAAGTGTATTGTGATGTGTGAAATCAATACTCCTAACAACGAGTTGCTTGGTAGTTAAGGATAATAATTTCATTCTTAGCGTGTTGGTTCTTGAATCATCATTCTAAGATAGATTGTGCTACCTAGTCCTTATTTCTGGCGCACTCTTCGATCAATGAGTTAGGATTGTGTCAATCCCTCACTATTTTGATCATATCATCTTGCCCTGTAAAACAAGATTATTCTCGAGCTTAGTAACATATCGGTGGTTCGTGATTTTCCGAATATCTTCTCGGAAGTATTACCAGGTTGACCCCTGACTGCTATGTTGAGCTCGTGAACAAGTTGGTTTCTTGTGAACCACCCTTTCTCCAGGAATCTGTGTTGGATACCCTGAGCTAGTTGGTTGAGCTAAACAACAACTTGGAGAGTTGGAAGATAAAAGCTTAATCCACTTAGTTCATCACTATGGGATACCCTTGTGTGTGTGTGTTGAAGAAAGATGATATCTTCGTTGATTGATCCTCGTGAACAGTTGTCGGTGCTATTGTCTTATCCAATCCTTGATTTGAGTATGGGCTATCGTCAAATCAAATCAGAACCAACGATGTTCATAATGTTGTCTTACTCGTGGTTGATTCCTCGAGCCTACACCATTATATCTTTTGGGTCTGACCAATGCTATTACCGTGTTCACATGATGGCGGAAGTCCAATGATATGGAAATTTCGATGAGTTGTTGTTGAGCCCATCAGCAGCATTTTGTCTCCCCCATGACTCATGTTGAACATCAACCTAGTGTTGGAAACTTTGTAAGCAATGCCTTCGTGTTCCGTTCATGAAGCTTATGCTTGGATGGAAGAAGTGACTTCCTCGAATTCATGTGCTTTAGGTGTAAGTTGCCGCCATGAATTTGAGAAAGGTTTGTTTTGTTTTCTCTGGAATCATCCCAAGTTAGTCATGCACGTGCGAAGTGCCCTATGGTGTGATAGGTTGGCCGCCTCCACTCCATATGTGTTCCTAGCACACCAAGCCACTGATTGACTTGTCCAAGGAGAAGAAGTTCCTTCATAAGAGCTAATCATATGAGTTATGCAAGGGCTTCGCTCTCCGCAATGATGGTTCCCAACCGAACTTGGTAGTGTTTTAATATAAGACTACTACGTGGTCATGCTTATGCAGGACAGCGTGTTCACTTGTATGTAGCGAACCAGCTCATGTTTTGGAGCTTGCTATCGTGGTTCATTCCCCGAGAATATCGCAACTCCATCTCGTCGATTTGTGTTGCAACTTTTCTTTTCAGACATGTGAGTCTGAAGTATCCTGTTTCTAACCAGATCTGAATCTCAGGCAGATATGATGGTTGGAACATTTCCGATATTTGCATTTTGTTCCCAGCTTGCACCGCCTTGTGCCAAATTCCTTTGGATTGCCCTTCTCAGCAATTGTTGTTCAGTATCATCTTCATAGGTGGTCCAACCATGGGTCCCATCCATTTCCGATGATAAGCAAAAGTCATCCATTGCGTTGTCTTTGACAAGGTAGTCCACATCATTCATTCTAGTCCGAGTATGCCATTCCTTCGAGATCCTTCAGACGATCGTTTGTGATTGCCTTAGGCTGGTATAAAGAGTTTCAATGATCTCTAAATCAAAGGTAATTCCTTTGCCACTTAAGGGAAGATTCTGCGAGTCACCTTTCCTAAGGTGTCCCGTTATGGAATCATGGCAATCATCTCCTTGTTACTTTGAAACCATGCACCATTTTACTTAAGCGTGGAATGGTTGCCTACCAATTTGAACCTTCGTCATCCGTTTCTTTCCCATCATTCCTAATGTGTGTTTGGTGTCTCAACTCAAGAGATGTTCTTACGTCTCACTCCATGAACTGATCTTGAGTTGCTCGACCTTCAAGAAGATTAAATCCTGTAGGGTTCCCCCTCTTTCTGTTGTCGTGTCGAGTGAAGATCTCGAAAGCAAAGACGTCAAGACCAAGATGATGGAATGAATCAACATCTTGAGAAGGGCAATTGGATCGAGAAGATTGTGATAGTTTTGTGCCCTCTCGTCTTCTTACCTCCGTCCGAATCTCGGGACGAGATTCCTGTTTAGTGGGGGTGAGTTGTCACAGCCCTAGAATTGGTTGTAATTAGTGGCATCTGCATCCATGCATCATGTTTGATTTCAAAGGAATTTTGAGATGGGGATTGCCTAAACCCTAGCATTAAAGGAATTCAATAGGTTCAACTAAAAATATTTTTCAGTGAATCCAAATGGCTTTAGAAAATGTTTATCAATTCTGGAAAAATGCTATAAACCAGAACCAGAGGTGCTGCACATTTTTCATGACACATTTGGTCACTGGATTAATTCATAAAGTATTTGCATTTGGGCATTGAATGCTAATAAATATTTTAAATGCTCAAATAATCATAAACAAAAATGTTTACTGTTGGATATATTCCAAACAGTAGTCAAGATTAGTTTCATGATTTTTGGAAATTCCATGACATTTTTAATAAAGCCCTGGAGTTACAGAAATAATAGAAAACATGAATTAATAAAAAAAGGAACTTACCTAGAAAGGCCCACCTGGCCTGGCACTGTAGCAGCCCAGCTGGGCAAAGCCAGCCCAGCCCACCTGGCGCCTCCCCTGTCGCCTTCCTCCTCGCGAGAAGGACGGAGGCGCCTGGCCGCCCCGCGCCGGCCACCTCCTCCCTCCCTGCCTGCCTGGCTCCTCCCCGGTGCTCCTAGACGACGCCACGGAGACGCCACGCACCCCCGAGGCCCTCTCACTCCTTCCCCGTGGTCATCCCCTCCCCTGTCCCTCTCACGCGCACCCAACCGAGCCAAGCCGTCGCCGCCGGCCGCTGTTGCCGCGTCCACCGCCAACCCCTCACCTCGTAGTTGTTTCCAGAAGAACCGCCGTGATGCCCCCGTCCTTCCTGCCGAGCCACGCGAGCCGGGAAGCTCTGCATCGCCTCCATGCCATCGTCTTCAACCTCGGGCGCCGCCGATTGCCGACTCCGATTCGCCGTCTTTAGCGCCTCCCGGAGCCCAATGAGACCGCCGACGAACTCGCTGTGAGCTCCACTCCGTTTCCCCTCCTTCGTTTTGCTCATTCCCGTGCCGTAGCACCTTCCCCCACATGCCCGAGCACCGCCGTCCGCCATGGCCGCGTAGCTCTCCTGACCCGAGCCCCTCTGCTCGAACCCGTGGCACCAACGTGCTTCTGGTGGCCCGCGGATGCCACCTAGCCCATCAGCTTCTCCCCTAGCGCACCGCAGCCTCGTTCCCGGGTGCGCCCAAACTCCGGCCGCCGCCTCGCTCGCCACCACCGACGCCACAACCCATCACAGCTCCTCTGCTTTGCTCCTGCGGATGCGCGTGGACTCGGCGAACCCGTAGAAACAAGCGGCGAGGCAAATGGTTGCCGTGGCTCGATTCCGATGAACTTCCGTCGTCGGATGTGCTCGCCGGCGTCCAACTCGGTGTGGTGACATGGCGTCGTGGCCCGGCTAATTACGCGTTAATCTCGCCTGTGTCAGCGATGACCGGCCCCACCACCTAATTAACCACGGAGTAAACCCTGTTTAGTTTAAGTTAATCAGAGTGGCCCCAAGCGTCGGCGTTGACCTCGCTGACGTGTCCATTGACCGGGCCCACACATGCAGTGTCCCTAATCGACCTTTGGGTCATCGGCGATGGACCCCAGTGGTCAGGTTTGACTTGGTCAGGCGCCTAGTTGACCTGCTGACATCAGGGTGACGTCATGCGGACGCAACATGTATTTTCTGGATTTATTTTAATTCAGGAAATTCCAGAAAATGTACTACACTTCTAAAATTCATAGAAATTCAACCGTAGCTCCAAATCAAATAAATTATTATGAAAAATGATCAGAAAAATTCAATCTATCCATCTGTACCATTTTCATGCATGTTAGAACAACTTATAGCTGCTGTTTAGCACAAAGCATATAAATGGCAATTTAATATCCATATATGGAGTTTGAATTTGAATCTTGGATTCAAACCAACTTCATTTAATCTGCTGCTAGTTGCATTAGGTCAAATCATAGCATTCTAACATGTCATGATCATGCATCATATTGTGCACTGCATTGATTGTGTTCTTCCTTGTTGCCGGTATTTGTCCCTCTCGATGAGCGGCGTACCATCGACGATGAGTTCGATGACACCGATGAAGAACTATATTATCTTCGAAGTGCCGAGCAAGCAAAACCCCTTGTTCATTCGATATAATCCCACTCTCGCTCCTGCTCTATAGCGTGAGTGCTATGGATGGCATTCTCGTAGGTAGGCGGAGCGGATCCATAGTGGTGTATTGATATGGTGAATATGTGGACTCGTGTGCGCCACCTCAAAAGAGTTACTTGCAGTCGTAGTTCAGGATAGCCACCGAGTCAAAGCTGGCTTGCTGCAGTCAAACTCCACCACCCCCTTCGTTGATACTGATGCATATGTAGTTTAGATCTGATGTAAGTCTTGCTGAGTACATTTGTACTCACGTTTGCCTATTTTATGTTTTTGCAGAGAGACTTCAGTCTCGCTAGTAGTTCCGCATGGACTTCGACGTTTAGCTTGTTACCTCAGCTACGATCTTGTGCCCTCGGCAGGATCTAGTAGATAGTCAGGCTTCTCAGCCCTTTTTCATTTGTAGATGTCTGTACTCAGACATGTTAAGCTTCCACGCGTGCTTTGTTTTGTATGCTCTGAATGTTGGGTCATGAGACCCATGTTTGTAATATCTCGCTCCTCGGATATAATCCCACTCTCTCGCTCCTGCTCTATTTTACTGCATTAGGACAACAACGACTCATGTGTTACTTGCTGCGGTAGTTGAACCCCTTTATCCTCAGCATGACCTGTCATTCCACAGTAATTAAATGAAACCCACTAGCATGAGTAGGAGTTGTTTGAGCCCTGCTGTGCCTACTCATTCATGCTTGTTTGTCATGCCTGCTACTGCTTAGAGTTGAGTCAGGTCTGATTCATCGGGAATGAATTGGGATGGTGTGTGAACATGTCCTACTGTGTGTGAGCTAAGTCTGTGAACACGATTTGGTAAAGGTAGCGGTGAGAGGCCATGTAGGAGTACATGGTGGGTTGTATCATTGCAGCCGTCCTCAGGAACTGAGTTCTGTGTTTGTGATCCATGAACAGTTACTACCACACATTGGGTTCCGGTAACTCGACCTGTCACATCCCTCGTTCTGGTATGACCTAGACTAGCTGGTCATTGTGCATCATGTTTAAATTTCATTTAAATTTGAAATGAGGATTTGTGGAACCCTCAGAATAATTTTTTGGAAATGACCCAAATAAAAATTGCTCCAAAAGGTCCAAGATAATGCTCATGTTGCCCTCTGAAAATATTGGACAGAGATAATAATCAAACCAATATTTTAGGATCTCATAAGTATTTATTTTGGGCATTTGGAATTAATGCATAATTATTTGTTTTGGATATATATTATTATATATATAATATTGTCCAAAAATTATGCCATTTATAAAGGAGCTCCGGAATAATACCACTAGCTCATATAAAAATTGGCATAAGTAAATAAATTGATTTAGTATTTTAATAAATCAGAACAAATGTCAGAATATTAGAAAAGAAAACAAAAGGGGATAAAACCCTTACAGAACTTACCTTACTGCGGCCCAACTCACATGCGACTGGTCGGCCCAGCTGGCCAGCCCGGCCCAGCCCGCCTCCCCCTCTGTCGTCTTCTCCCCCTCGCCAAGCAGGTGCGTGCCCGCGCCACAGCCACCGCGGCCACGCGCCCGGCCACCTCCTGCTTCGTCCTCCTCGTCGCCCTGGACGCCCTGGAACGACGCCCCGCACCTCTCTCCCTCTCTCTCATTTCCCCCTCCTCCTCTGGCTTCCTCTCCTCTCCCTTGTTCTCGCCCGAACCCGAGCGCAGCCATCGCCGCCGACTAGAACCACCGCGGCCACAGGCCCTCCCTCGCTCCTCCGACCGTATCCAGAGATCCGCGACGACACAAGGCTACTCGACGACGAAGCAGGCGAGCCCGGAGGCATCGCTGCGACGCCATCGCCGTCTTCTCCATCTCCAGCCACCGGAGATCGCCACCGTCGTTCGCCGCCGTCCACGCTTCCCCAAGGCCGCCAACCAGCTCTCTGGATCCGTCGTGAGCTCCTCTACCTAGCCCCCTACCTCCCGTGCTCGATTACGCCGCGTAGCCACCGCCCCTTCGATCCCGAGCGCTCCTCGCCGCCGGCCATGTCGCCGTCGTGGCTACAGCCGTGCAAGCACGCGTCCGAGCGCACCACCGCATTCAGTGCGTCCTCAGGAGCCTAACGCATGCACTCCGTCGCCCTGCCGTGCACCGTAGCCCTCTTTTCCTCTCCGCCCGAACTCCGGCGCCGCCGCGAGCTCTGCTCCGGCGAGCTCCGGCCACCCTGCGCCCTGCTGCTGCCTCTGCTCGATGCGGCCGAGCGAGGGCTTCCTCCTGGTGCCCCAAGGGCGCCAAACGGTGACCCGCACGAGAAACCCGAGCAACTCCGGTGAAACCTCGCCGCGTTTCTGGTCGCCGCCGACCAAGCTCTGGCGAGCTGACGTGGCGCTGGCTTAAGTAGTGCTAATGACCCTGCTAAAACCCCCTAGAGCCACTGCCATGTGGGCCCAGTGCCTGTTTAGTTTAACTTAATGTTATGTTTAGATTAGTTATTAACCCAGCTGGTCCCACACGTCAGTGACTCATGCCAGCGGTGTGTCACTGACCAGTGGACCCCCCTGGTAAGGTTTGACCCGAGGCTGCCCTGTTGACTCTGCTGAGGTCAGCATGACGCCATGATGACGCAATATTCCTTTTCTGGAATTTAGTTTATTTTATAAATAATCAGGAATTTCCAGAATATATTCAAAACTTCAATAAATCATATAAATTCAACCGTAGCTCAGATTGAAATAATTTATATATGAAAAATTATCAGAAAAATTCAATCTATCCACTTGTACTAGTTTCATGCATGAAAAAACAACTTATACTTGCTGTATAGGTGAAAACTTATGAATGGCATTTATAAGAGCTTATTTTGGAGTTGCATTTGAACCTTTGGTTCAAATGGACTTCATTCAAATTGAATACCAGTTGCATTAGCTCAAACAGCATCACATCTACATGCCATGTTCATGCATCATATTGTTGCATATGATTGTGTATTGATTGCGGCACTGTTCCTTCTCGATAGGTCCTGCTCAAAGGCGTTCAGTACACATGCGTGAAGCGGTGCCTCCTTGTTGATTTACCGAGCAAGCAAACCCCTTGTTCATTCGATACAATCCTACCCTCTCGCTCCTTCTCTCGGTTATTGCATTAGGACAACAACGATTCATCTGCTACTTTGTGCTGCGGTAGTTGAACCCATTCCTCTGCATGACTGTCATTGCCACGATAAATAGTTGAAACCCACTAGCATGTGTAGGAGTTGATTGAGCCATGTTGTGTTCCTACCATGCTATGCCTGCTATTGCTTAGAGTTGTATCAGTCTGATTCATTGGGAATGAATTGGAGTGCAGTTCTATGTTACGATCTTTGAGAGTGAAGTGTGTGAACACGATTTGGTAAAGGTAGCGGTGAGAGGCCATGTAGGAGTACATGGTGGGTTGTCTCACCGGAACCGTCCTTAAGCACTGAGTTCTATGTATGTTGTCCAATGACTCGATACTACCACACATTGGGTTCGGTAACTCGACCCTCTCGACTTATTAACCAAATTGATCTCTGTCCGAGAGTCGCAACTAGTTTCGGTGTTTGTAGGTAGTGCTATTTTTCTACCAAGTGGCACCCGGCAGGTGGGCTTAGGACAGACTAAACACAGTGGCACGGTGTACCAAGTGGCACCGGATGGTGGGCTTGGGAACCCTGCTCACATCGTTTGGGGCCGTGGCGACACCCGGCGGATCTCCTTGCGGATGGAACCGAATAGGCGATAAACCTGGACTAGAGTCTTTTGTGGTTAGTCAGGTCGTGGCCGACACCCTCGCCAGGCTTCCGCTTGAAGGTTACCGAGATACATGACGTGTATATGGCGGTAAGTGGCGAGGCGTGTGTGAAGAAGTACACCCCTGCAGGGTTATTATGATCTATTCGAATAGCCGTGTCCTCGGTTATGGACTTCTTGGATGCTTACGTGGTACATAGACAACTTGAAGTGGATACTCTAAAATGCTCAAGACAAGTGTGAGTGCTATCGATGGCCTTCTCGTATGGAGACGGGAATGAATCCGTAGTAGTGTATTGATGTGGTGACTAGTGGACTCGTGTGCGCCATATCACCTCAAAGAAGTTCTGGTAGTCGTAGAATAGGATAGCCACAGAGTCAAAGCTGGCTTGCTGCAACTAAACTCCACATTACCTTCTTGATACTAACGCATGTATAATAGGATCTGATGTAAGTCTTGCTGAGTGCCTTTGTACTCACGTTGCTTTATTTATGTTTTTGCAGCGGAGACTTCGGTCTTACTAGTAGTTCCGCTTGGACTTCGACGAGTAGCTTGTTACCTCAGCTACGATCTTGTACCCTTGGGAGGGTCTTGTAGATAGTCAGGCTTCTCAGCCTTTTTCTTTTGTAGTTATGCGTACTCGGACATGTAATGCTTCCGCTTGTTGCTTGTATGCTCTCAATGATGGGTCATGTGACCCTGTTTGTATTTAATGCTATGTGGCTCTTGAGCTTTTATCTATATGAGTTTGCGTTATGTTGTGATGCCATGTTGTACAGCACATACTTGCATGTTATGCGTCGTGTAACTTGTATTGCTATGTGTGGATCCGACAACCTAGTTGTTTATCCTTGGTAGCCTCTCTTATGGGGAAATGTAGTCTCGTGCTTCGGCGATAGTAGTCCGCTACAGCCCGGTTCACGGAGTCCTCCTAGCCCAGCACTACTGCTTGGACACTTGACTGGCGGCATGTGTTTCACTTCGTTCCTATGTCTGTCCCTTTGGGGAAATGTCACGCGGTGATATTCGAGTCCTGCCTAGCTGCTACAGCCGGGATACCGGAGTCCTGTTAGCCAGTGCTACAGCCCGAATTTATCGTTGATGACCGACATGCTCGATGTGATTCATGTATGCCTGTCCCCATAGGTTAGTGCCACTTTGGGTTCACGACTAGTCATGTCGGCCCGGTTCTCTGTCATATGGATGCTAGCGACACTATCATATCGTGAGCCAAAAGGCTAAACGGTCCCGAGCCATGGTAAGGCGACACCCGTGGGAATACCGTGCGTGAGGCCGCAAAGTGATATGATGTGTTACATGCTAGATCGGTGTGACTTAGGATCGGGGTCCCGACAGCTTTGGTATCAGAGCCTGACTGCCTGTAGGATTACCAAGCCAAACTGGTCGAAGTTGAGTCTAGAAATTCTTTAGTTATGTAAGGGAATTGATTGTGGGAAGGAACGTAAGGCTCTTTTTACTCCTTATATCTCGTGCCCTTCTGATCTGAGTCATCCTATCTTTCCTACGGGGTTAAGGGACTAGGCTTCCTCTTCTGTCTATCAGGATCACGTGTTACCACTCCGTAGCTCCATAGGGTTGGTTGATCAGAGTCATACCCCAGTTTTTGATTTCCTTCGGTGTAGCCTGTTTAGTAATATCTCAGAGCCTTGAGTGGTGATGTTGAGTTGTTGCACTACCCCATTTTAGCAGGATGTCTCATTTTGAACATTTTACTGCCGTTATGCTGCCGGAATTGCCCCAGGAGTTCGAGAGTTACTAATTTCGGTGTCCTACATTTTTCAGTATGTAGTGATGTTGATTCCGTCCTTGGTTTCGTTTCTCGGGATGTCATCGTTAAGCGAAGTTACATTGCTTGTAGCGAGAACCACGGAGATGGTAGGGATGAGGATCCTCCCGACCAGCCTTCATTGGCAGAGTTTATGTTAGAGATGGAGAGGAACAAGTGTGAGTCTAACCGTTTGTTGGCACGTATCGAGGAGAACACCGCACAGTAGTTCAAAGGGTCTGCAACCATTCATGACTTCATTCGCTTGCATCCACCTACCTTTCATCATTCCATCGAGCCACTCGATGCAGATGACTGGCTCCGTAGTATCACACGCAAGATCCGTTCTGCGAACGTAGCTGAAAGTGACAAGGTCACCTATGCTGCATACCATCTGGAAGGTCATGCTAGTCTTTGGTGGCAGAACTATGAGGCTATGCTTCCAGTTGGTCAGATTCCAACCTGGAGGGATTTCACTGAGGCTTTTCGCGAGCATCACATTCCTGTAGCCCTCATCGATCGCAAGAGAGAAGAGTTCTGTAGTTTCACCCAGAGTGAGATGGCTGTTGATGCTTACAGCAGAGAGTTTGAGAACCTTGCCCGTTATGCCACAGAAGAAGTGTCCACGGACGCCAAGAAGCGAGCTAGATTCGGAAGGGTCTCAACCCCAAGTTGCGTCGTGACCTCCACCGCACCATTGTGATACATTCCGTGCTCTTGTGAACAAGGCCATTAATGCGAGACAGCTCAGCTCACTTACGAGGAGTCTCGTAAGCACAACCGTGAATTGATTTCTTCCTCCGGTTCTAGTTCGCGAGGCGCGGATTTGGATTCGAACTCTGCTCTTCCACCGGATATTCACGAGGCCATCCCATATGGCGCCTCACCCAGTTCAGCTTACATGCTCCATCCAGGCCTATTGGTAGACCACTTGTCAATGCGGGTCCACGTCCTACTTGAGGACTTGCTTCACATGCGGAGAGCCAGGACACTATGCGTGTGGCGCTCTCAAGCCAGTTATGCTCCACCCCAGCCCGAGAAGACTGTTGGTTGTGTTAAGCCATCAAGCAAGACGATCAGTGTCAAGTCAGCTCCCGCTGAACGTGGATGTGTGCATCACGTCTCAGCTAAAGACGCTCATGATGATCCGGATGTCGTTCTTGGTACACTCCTTGTCAATTGTCATCCCGCCTCAGTTCTATTCGATACTGGAGCATCTCATTCCTTCATTTCTGAAAGCTATGCTAACTTGCACAACATATCATTTTGTGATATGCCCTCTCCGCTAGTCATTCAAACTCCTGGATCCAAATGGCAAACTTCTTGTGTAAGCCATGGTAACGAAATCCTTGTTGACAGACTTGTATTCCTTGCCTCACTTGTAGCCCTCAAGTCTTCAGATATTAACATCATCTTGGGGATGGACTGGATGACAGCTCATCATGCCAAGATTGATTGTTTCACTAGGTCTGTTCAGCTTACACACCCATCTAGCAAGATAGTCACTGTCTCCACTAGAGTTGCAAAGCGTCAACTCTATTCTCTTAATGCCAGCCCTCTTCCAGACCTTGAAGATATCCCGGTAGTCCGTGACTTTCCGGATGTTTTCAAAGGAACTGCGGTGTTCCACAGCGACGAGATGTAGAGTTAAATCATAGATCTTATCCGAGAACCGCCCCAATCTCTAGGAGACCTTATAAGATGGCACCCTTAGAACTAGCCGAGCTTAAGAAACAACTTGATGAGTCCTTGCAAAAGGGTTTCATCCGTCCTAGTTCTTCTCCTTGGGCTTGCCCCGTCCTCTTCGTCAAAAAGAAGGATGGTACGGACCGGAGGGTTGTAGATTATCGTCCCGTTAATTTGGTCACGATAAAGAACAAGTATCCGCTCCCCAGGATCAACGACCTGGATGATCAGCTCGCTGGATCCTCAGTCTTTTCTAAGATGGATTTGAGGTTAGGCTACCACCAAATCAAGACTAGGAATGGAGACATTCCCAAAACAGCCTTTGTCACTCGTTATGGCCAGTATGAGTACACCGTCATGTCCTTTGGTCTAACCAACGCTCCAGCTACATTCTCCCGCTTGATGAACTCGATCTTCATGGAGTGCTTAGATAAATTTGTCGTGGTTTACCTCGATGATATTCTTATTTACTCGAAGAATGAGGAAGAGCATGCCGAACATCTTAGACTTGTGCTAGAAAAACTCAGAGAGCACCGCCTTTATGCCAAGTTCTCCAAGTGTGAATTTTGGTTGCCAGAAGTGACCTACCTAGGCCACGTAATCTTTGGTAAGGGCATTGCTGTCAATCCCGAGAGAGTTCAGGCCGTTCTTGATTGGACTCCACCTGAAACCATTAAACAAGTTAGGAGTTTCCTTGGTCTAGCCAGCTATTGTCGCCGCTTTGTTGAAAACTTCTCCAAAGTAGCTAAACCCCTCACGGAACTTCTCAAGAAAGATAAAAAGTTTGAGTGGTCCCCACAGTGTGAGTACAGTTTTCGAGAACTGAAAAGGCGCTGACTTCCACTCCCATACTGGTGCCACGGTTTCACTAAAGACTTTGTTATCTCTGCGGCGCCTCACGACAGGGGACTAGGTTGCATTCTTATGCAGGATCGTCATGTGATTGCCTATGCATCTCGTCGCTTGCATCCACATGAGGAGAATTATCCTACACATGATCTAGAGCTTGCAGCCGTAGTCTATGCACTCAAGACACAGCGACATTACCTTCTTGGTAAACGTTGCGAGATCTACACGGTCACCGAGTCTCAAGTATATCTTCACCCAACCAGATTTGAACCTTAGGCAAAGGCGTTGGTTGGAGTTGATCACAGATTATGATCTAGGGATTACCTACACCCGGCAAAGCCAATGTCATGGCTGATGCCTTAAGCCAGAAATCCTATTGCAACAATCTCATGTTGCAGCAAGGCCAACCACTTCTCCATGAGGAATTTTGTAAGCTTAACCTTCACATTGCTCCTCACAGTTCCTTTCTACCTTGGTAACGAAACCTACTCTTGTGGATCATATCATAGAAGCCTGTAGCATGATACGGGGATTACGGATCAAGAGAAACATTATAGCGGTATTGCTGGTAGTTTCTCTATAGATAATCGAGGTGTCGTTTTCTTTGGGAACCGCTGGTGGTCCCCAAGAAGCAACATCTTGACAGTTGATTCTTAAGGAGGCGCATGAATCTCCTCTCACAATTCATCCCGTAGTACTAAGATGTATCGGGACCTCGCCGGAGGTTACGGTGGACTAGGATGAAGAGAGAAATTGCTCGGTTTATTGCTAATCGTGGCGTTTGTCGTCGCGTTAAGCGAGCATCAAAGGCCAGTGGCACCCTTCAGCCTTTAGCTATTCCTGAGTGGAAATGGGATAAAGTTGGTATGGATTTCATCACCGGCTTTCCCAGGACCAAGAAAGGGAATAATGCTATCTTCGTAGTCGTTGATCGTCTTTCCAAAGTGGCTCATTTCCTTCCTGTTCGAGAGAGTATCACTGCTAGTCAGCTCGCTGACTTATACATTTCTCGAATAGTTTCACTCCATGGTGTTCCACTAGAGATCAATTCAGACCGTGGCAGTCTTTTCACTTCTCATTTCTGGGAGAGTTTCCAAACTGCCATGGGAACCCATCTTATCTTCAGTACCGCTTTCCACCCTCAGTCAAGTGGTCAGGTGGAAAGGGTCAACCAAATTCTTGAAGACATGCTTAGAGCTTGCGTTATCTCATTCGGTATGGATTGGGAGAAATGTCTTCCTTTTGCCGAGTTTGCTTACAACAATAGCTATCAATCCAGTCTCAAGAAAGCTCCTTTTGAGATTCTCTATGGACGAAGATGTCGAACACCTTTGAACTGGTCAGAAACCAGTGAAAGACAATTCTTTGGACCGGATATGATCCAGGAGGCAGAAGAGCAAGTTCGCATCATTCGTGAGAATTTGAAAACAGCCCAATCTCGTCAAAAGAGCCAAGATGACCGTCGTCATAAGGAAGTGGCTTATGAAGTTGGCGACAAGGCTTACCTTGGGTTACTCCTCTAAAGGGTACCCATCGTTTGATATCAAGGGCAAGTTGGCTCCTCGTTACATTGGTCCTTTTCGCATTCTCGCTAAAGAGGAGAGGTTGCCTACCAGTTGGAACTACCCCACATCTTTCTCGAGTTCATGATGTCTTCCACGTCTCTCAACTCAGCGTTGCTTCTCGGATCCTATCCGCGAGTGGACCACTAAACGCTTGATCTCCAAGATAACCTCACATACCGAGAGTACCGGTTCGCATTCTTGATCAAGCGAGCGTGTTACCCGACGTCGAACATCAAGTTTCTCAAGGTTCGATGGTCTCATCATTCCGAGAGAGAAGCTACAGGGCGAGAAGATCGTCTTCGATCGAGTACCCGCTTTCTTTTAAATCGACCCACAATCTGGGACGAGATTCTTTCAAGTGAGGCGAGTTGTCACATCCCTAGTTCTGGTATGACCTAGACTAGCTGGTCATTGTGCATCATGTTTAAATTTCATTTAAATTTGAAATGAGGATTTGTGGAACCCTCAGAATCATTTTTTGGAAATGACCCAAATAAAAATTGCTCCAAAAGGTCCAAGATAATGCTCATGTTGCCCTCTGAAAATATTGGACAGAGATAATAATCAAACCAATATTTTTAGGATCTCATAAGTATTTATTTTGGGCATTTGGAATTAATGCAGTAATTATTTGTTTTGGATATATATTATTATATATATAAAATATTGTCCAAAAATTATGCCATTTATAAAGGAGCTCCGGAATAATACCACTAGCTCATATAAAAATTGGCATAAGTAAATAAATTGATTTAGTATTTTAATAAATCAGAACAAATGTCAGAATATTAGAAAAGAAAACAAAAGGGGATAAAACCCTTACCTGAACTTACCTTACCTGCGGCCCAGCTCCTGTGCGACCTGGTCGGCCCAGCTGGCCAGCCCGGCCCAGCCCGCCTCCCCCTCTGTCGTCTTCTCCCCCTCGCCAAGCAGGTGCGTGCCCGCGCCACAGCCACCGCGACCACGCGCCCGCCACCTCCTGCTTGCCCTCCTCCTCGTCTCCTGGGCGCCTGAGCAGCCACGCGCCGCCCCGCACCTCTCTCCCTCTCTCTCATTTCCCCCTCCTCCTCTGGCTTCCTCTCCTCTCCCTCGTTCTCGCCCGAACCCGAGCGCAGCCATCACCGCCGACTAGAACCACCGCGGCCACAGGCCCTCCCTCGCTCCTCCGACCGTATCCAGAGATCCGCGACGACACAAGGCTACTCCACGATGAAGCAGGCGAGCCCGGAGGCATCGCTGCGACGCCATCGCCGTCTTCTCCATCTCCAGCCACCGGAGATCGCCACCGTCGTTCGCCGCCGTACGCGCTTCCCCAAGGCCGCCAACCAGCTCTCTGGATCCGTCGTGAGCTCGTCTACCTAGCCCCCTACCTCCGTGCTCGATTACGCCGCGTAGCCACCGCCCCCTTCGATCCCGAGCGCTCCTCGCCGCCGGCCATGTCGCCGTCGTGGCTACGGCCGTGCAAGCACGCGTCCGAGCGCACCACCGCATTCAGTGCATCCTCAGGAGCCTAACGCACGCACTCCGTCGCCCTGCCGTGCACCGTAGCCCTCTTTTCCTCTCCGCCCGAACTCCGGCGCCGCCGCGAGCTCTGCTCCGGTGAGCTCCGGCCACCCTGCGCCCTGCCGCAGCCTCTGCTCGATGCGGCCGAGTGAGGGCTTCCTCCTGGTGCCCCCAGGGCGCCAAACGGTGACCCGCACGAGAAACCCGAGCAACTCCGGCGAAACCTCGCCGCGTTTCTGGTCGCCGCCGACCAAGCTCCGGCGAGCTGACGTGGCGCTGGCTTAAGTAGTGCTAATGACCCTGCTAAAACCCCCTAGAGCCACTGCCATGTGGGCCGAGTGCCTGTTTAGTTTAACTTAATGTTATGTTTAGATTAGTTATTAACCCAGCTGGTCCCACACGTTAGTGACTCATGCCAGCGGTGTGTCACTGACCAGTGGACCCCCCTGGTAAGGTTTGACCCGAGGCTGCCCTGTTGACTCTGCTGAGGTCAGCATGACGCCATGATGACGCAATATTCCTTTTCTGGAATTTAGTTTATTTTATAAATAATCAGGAATTTCCAGAATATATTCAAAACTTCAATAAATCATATAAATTCAACCGTAGCTCAGATTGAAATAATTTATATATGAAAAATTATCAGAAAAATTCAATCTATCCACCTGTACTAGTTTCATGCATGACAAAACAACTTATACTTGCTGTATAGGTGAAAACTTATGAATGGCATTTATAAGAGCTTATTTTGGAGTTGCATTTGAACCTTTGGTTCAAATGGACTTCATTCAAATTGAACACCAGTTGCATTAGCTCAAACAGCATCACATCTACATGCCATGTTCATGCATCATATTGTTGCATATGATTGTGTATTGATTGCCGGCACCGTTCCTTCTCGATAGGTCCTGCTCCGGAGACGTTCCAGAGTACCTGTCTGTGAAGCGGTGCCTCCCTTGTTGATTTACCAGGCAAGCAAACCCCCTTGTTCATTCCGATACAATCCTACCCTCTCGCTCCTGCTCTCAGTTATTGCATTAGGACAACAACGATTCATCTGCTACTTTGTGCTGCGGTAGTTGAACCCATTCCTCTGCATGACCTGTCATTGCCACAGTAAATAGTTGAAACCCACTAGCATGTGTAGGAGTTGATTGAGCCATGTTGTGTTCCTACCATGCTATGCCTGCTGTTGCTTAGAGTTGTGTCAGGTCTGATTCATTGGGAATGAATTGGAGTACAGTTCTATGTTACGATCTTTGAGAGTGAAGTGTGTGAACACGATTTGGTAAAGGTAGCGGTGAGAGGCCATGTAGGAGTACATGGTGGGTTGTCTCACCGAACCGTCCTTAAGCAATGAGTTCTATGTATGTTGTCCAATGACTCGATACTACCACACATTGGGTTCCGTAACTCGACCCTCTCGACTTATTAACCAACTTGATCTCTGTCCGTGAGTCGCAACTAGTTTCGGTGTTTGTAGGTAGTGCTATTTTTCTACCAAGTGGCACCCGCAGGTGGGCTTGGGACAGACTAAACACAGTGGCACGGTGTACCAAGTGGCACCGGATGGTGGGCTTGGGAACCCTCTTGACATCGTTTGGGGCCGTGGTGACACCCGGCCGGATCTCCTTGCGGATGGAACCCAAATAGGCGATAAACCTGGACTAGAGTCTTGTGTGGTTAGTCGGTCGTGGCGACACCCTCGCCAAAGCTTCCGCTTGAAGGTTGCCGAGATACATGACGTGTATATGGCGGTAAGTGGCGAGGCGTGTGTGAAGAAGTACACCCCTGCAGGGTTATCATGATCTATTCGAATAGCCGTGTCCTCGGTTATGGACTTCTTGGATGCTTACGTGGTACATAGACAACTTGAAGTGGATACTCTAAAATGCTCAAGACAAGTGTGAGTGCTATGGATGGCCTTCTCGTATGGAGACGGGAATGAATCCGTAGTAGTGTATTGATGTGGTGACTAGTGGACTCGTGTGCGCCATATCACCTCAAAGAAGTTCTGGTAGTCGTAGAACAGGATAGCCACAGAGTCAAAGCTGGCTTGCTGCAACTAAACTCCACATTACCTTCTTGATACTAATGCATGTATAATAGGATCTGATGTAAGTCTTGCTGAGTACCTTTGTACTCACGTTGCTTTATTTATGTTTTTGCAGCGGAGACTTCGGTCTTACTAGTAGTTCCGCTTGGACTTCGACGAGTAGCTTGTTACCTCAGCTACGATCTTGTACCCTTGGGAGGGTCTTGTAGATAGTCAGGCTTCTCAGCCTTTTTCTTTTGTAGTTGTCTCAGACTCGGACATGTAATGCTTCCGCTTGTTGCTTGTATGTTTCAATGATGGGTCATGTGACCCTGCTTGTATTTAATGCTATGTGGCTCTTCTGAGCTTTTATCTATATGAGTTTGCGTTATGTTGTGATGCCATGTTGTACAGCACATACTTGCATGTTATGCGTACGTGTAACTTGTATTACTATGTGCGGGATCCGACAACCTAGTTGTTTATCCTTGGTAGCCTCTCTTATGGGGAAACGTAGTCTCGTGCTTCTGAGCGATAGTAGTCCGCTACAGCCCGGTTCACCGGAGTCCTGCTAGCCCAGCACTACTGCTTGGACACTTGACTGGACGGCATGTGTTTCACTTCGTTCCTATGTCTGTCCCTTTGGGGAAATGTCACGCGGTGATATTCGGAGTCCTGCCTAGCCTGCTACAGCCCGGGATACCGGAGTCCTGTTAGCCCAGTGCTACAGCCCGAATTTATACGTTGATGAGGGACATGCTCGATGTGATTCATGTATGCCTGTCCCCATAGGTTAGTGCCACTTTGGGTTCACGAGTAGTCATGTCGGCCCGGGTTCTCTGTCATATGGATGCTAGCGACACTATCATATACGTGAGCCAAAAGGCGCAAACGGTCCCGGGCCATGGTAAGGCGACACCCGTGGGAATACCGTGCGTGAGGCCGCAAAGTGATACGATGTGTTACATGCTAGATCGGTGTGACTTAGGTTCGGGGTCCCGACACGACCCCTCTCGACTTATTAATCAACTTGATCTCTGTCCAGGAGTTGCAACTAGTTTCTGGTGTTTGTAGGTAGTGTTAGTAGTCTACCAAGTGGCACCCGGTACAGGTGGGCTTGGGACAGACTAGGCACAGTGGCCCGGTGTACCAAGTGGCACCCGGTTGGTGGGCTTGGGAAGCCTGCACACATCGTTTGGGGCCGTGAGCGACACCCCGGCCGGATCTCCTTGCGGATGGAACCCGAATAGGCGATAAACCTGGACGAGAGACTTGTGTGGTTAGTCAGGTCGTGGCCGACTCCCTCGCCCGACTTCCGCTTGAAGGTTGCCGAGGTACATGACGTGTACAGGGCGATAAGTGGCGAGAGCGAGTGTGAAGAAGTACACCCCTGCAGGGTTATCATTATCTATTCGAATAGCCGGATTCCTCGGATATGGAAACTTGGACCCCTTGCATAGTTCATAGACAAGTGAAAGTGGATACTCTAAAACTCGCAAGATAAACGTGAGTGCTATGGATGGCGTTCTCGTAGGTAGACGGGAGCGGATCCATAGAGGTGTATTGATATGGTGAATATGTGGACTCGTTTGCGCCACCTCAAAAGAGTTACTTGCAGTCGTAGTTCAGGATAGCCACCGAGTCAAAGCTGGCTTGCTGCAGTCAAACTCCACCACCCCCTTCGTTGATACTGATGCATATGTAGTTTAGATCTGATGTAAGTCTTGCTGAGTACATTTGTACTCACGTTTGCCTGTTTAATGTTTTTGCAGAGAGACTTCAGTCTCGCTAGTAGTTCCGCGTGGACTTCGACGTTTATCTTATTACCTCAGCTACGATCTTGTGCCCTCGGCAGGATCTGGTAGATAGTCAGGCTTCTCAGCCCTTTTTCATTTGTAGATGTCTGTACTCAGACATGTTAAGCTTCCGCGTGTGCTTTGTTTTGTATGCTCTGAATGTTGGGTCATTAGACCCATGTTTGTAATATCTCGCTCCTCGGAGCCTAATGAATAAATATTTGAGTCGTAGAGTTATGTTGTGATGCCATGTTGTATTTACACATATTGAGCATATTGTGTGTATGTTTGAAATGCTTGGTATGTGTGGGATCTGACAATCTAGTTGTTTATCCTTGGCAGCCTCTCATATGGGGAAATGTAGTCTAGTGCTTCCTCGAGCGATAGTAGTCCGCTTCAGCCGGGTTCACCGAGTCCTGCTAGCCCAAAGACTACTGCTCTGACACTTGACTGGCCGACATGTGTTTCACTTCGTTCTGTGTTCTGTCCCTTTGGGGAAATGTCACGCTGTGACATCCGAGTCCTGCCTAGCCTGCTATAGCCCGGGTTACCGGAGTCCTGTTAGCCCAGTGCTACAGCCCGGATTCATACGTTGATGACCGACATGCTCGATGTGATTCATGTATGCCTGTCCCCATGGGTTAGTGCCGCTTTGGGTTCACGACTAGCCATGTCGGCCCGGGTTCTCTGTCATATGGATGCTAGCGACACCATCATATACGTGAGCCAAAAGGCGCAAATGGTCCCGGGCCATGTTAAGGCGACACCCGTGGGAATACCGTGCGTGAGGCCGCAAAGTGATATGAGGTGTTACCGGCTAGATCGATGTGACTTGGAATCGGGGTCCTGACACGAACACAAGTCCGTTTCCTCCATTTTGCGATACGCCAGACCCCTCCCAGGATCCTGTTTTGACCGTGGCCAGTCAAACAGAAGGCCATTTCCTCCATTCTACGGTATGCCAGGCCTTGTTTCGATCGGCTGTTCCGTCCAAGCCGGTTGGGTCCCGATGAACACTACGACATAGTTTATCTGTTCCGACCCAGCCGGTTGGCTGTTGATGAATAGGACGCCGTCGCTGCCTCTCCATGTACACGATCCCTGGCCGTACGTATGCACGAGTAGGCGTTCGAGACCCCACCCGTATGTACGCACGTGGCCGTATTTACTTTCTTGCACCCTGGCTGTACGTACGTGTACATGCTACGTGCGTGCCTCTACTACGACACGTGTCCTTCCTTACTCAACCATGGTTCATCGCTGCAACCTGCAGACAGACTGATCGACCAATATGTGCATACACGTTCGCGACCAGAATGACAATGCTACGTACGCTTCGACCAGGTGGGTCCCGACTATCAGGCACTTCCTTTCGTGCGAAGATGTAGCATGAGCGTCCCAGCAGTCAGGGGAGAAACTTTTTTTCGCGTAATAGAGTGGCCTGTCCAGTGGGTCCTGATATGTCCATTTTGCATCATGCTTTAATATCGATATTTATTGCATTATGGGCTGTTATTACACGTTATGTCACAATACTTATGCCTATTCTCTCTTATTTTACATGGTTTACATGAAGAGGGAGAATGCCGGCAGCTAGGATTCTGGGCTGGAAAAGGAGAAAATATTAGAGACCTATTCTGCACAACTCCAAAAGTCCTGAAACTCCACGAAAGTCATTTTTGGAATTAATAAAAAATATTGAGCGGAAGAAATACCAGTGGGGCGCCACCCACAGTGCACGAGGGTGGGGGACGCGCCCTACCCCCCTGGGCGCGCCCCCTGCTTCATGGGCCACATGGCAGCCCTCCGGTGCCCATCTTCTGCTATATGAAGTCTTTTACCCTAGAAAAAATCATAAGCAAGCTTTCGAGATGAAACTCTGCCGCCACTAGGCGGAACCTTGGCAGAACCAATCTAGGGCTCCGGCGGAGCTGTTCTGCCGGGGAAACTTCCCTTCGGGAGGGGGAAATCATCACCATCGTCATCACCATCAATCCTCTCATCAGGAAGGGGTCAATCTCCATCAACATCTTCACCAGCACCATCTCCTCTCAAACCCTAGTTCATCTCTTGTATCCAATCTTTGTACCAAAACCTCAGATTGGTACCTGTGGGTTGCTAGTAGTGTTGATTACTCCTTGTAGTTGATGCTAGTTGGTTTATTCGGTGGAAGACCATATGTTCAGATCCCTAATGCATATTAATACTCCTCTGATTTTGAACATGAATATGCTTTCTGAGTAGTTACGTTTGTTCCTGAGGACATGGGTGAAGTCTTGCTATTAGTAGTCATGTGAATTTGGTATTCGTTCGATATTTTGATGAGATGTATGTTGTCTCTTCTCTACTGGTGTTATGTGAACGTCGACTACATGACACTTCACCTTTATTTGGGCCTAGAGGAAGGCATTGGGAAGTAATAAGTAGATGATGGGTTGCTAGAGTGACAGAAGCTTAAACCCTAGTTTATGCGTTGCTTCGTAAGGGGCTGATTTGGATCCATATGTTTTATGCTATGGTTAGGTTTACCTTAATACTTCTTTTGTAGTTGCGGATGCTTGCAATAGGGGTTAATCATAATTGGGATGCTTGTCCAAGGAAGGGCAGTACCTAAGCACCGGTCCACCCACATATCAAATTATCAAAGTAACGAATGCGAATCATCTGAGCGTGATGAAAACTAGCTTGATGATAATTCCTATGTGTCCTCGGGAGCACTTTTCTCTATATAAGAACTTGTCCAGGCTTGTCCTTTGCTACGAAAAGATTGTGCCACCTTGCTGCACCTTATTTACTTTTATTGCTTGTTACCCGTTACAAATTACCTTATCACGAAACTATCTGTTACCAATAATTTCAGTGCTTGCGGAGAATACATTACTGAAAACCGTTTGTCATTTCCTTCTGCTCCTCGTTGGGTTCGACACTCTTACTTATCTAAAAGACCACGATAGATCCCCTACACTTGTGGGTCATCAAGAATCTTTTCTGGCGCCATTGCTGGGGAGTGTAGCGCCTTTGGTAAGTGGAACTTGGTAAGGAAAAATTTATATAGTGTGCTGAAATTTACTGTCACTTGTTACTATGGAACATAATCCTTTGAGGGGCTTGTTCGGGGTATCACTAGTAGAAAAGGGGGCAATGGCCCAGGCCGGTTCAGCCCATTAGTCCCGGTTCAATCCAGAACCAGGACCGATAGAGCTATTTGTCCCGGTTCGTGAGCCCAGGTGGCCGGCCGGGCCACGTGGGCCATTGGTCCTGGTTCGTCCGGACCTTTTGGTCCCGGTTGGTGGGACGAACCGGGACCAATGGGCCTGGCTCCTGGCCCACCACTATTGGTCCCGGTTGGTGGCTTGAACCGGGACCAAAGGCTTCCCTTTAGTCCCGGTTCATGCCACCAACCGGGCTAATGGTGGTGCCTATATATACCCCCTTATGCAAGAGCGAGCACACTTTGCTCTGCTTTTTCGGCCGAGGGGAGAGGTCTTGGTGGTGCTCTAGCTCACCTCCTATGCACACAAGGTGTTCGATGGAATGCCCGAGCCACACTACTTAAGGTTTCTCCTCTCCAAGCTCGATTGCCAAGCTCCATTTTCCTCAATATTTATCTAGGTTTAGCGGTTCGTCACGCCCGTCCCGTCTTCATCGCCGTCGATCACCAAGCGCCGATCTCATCGCCGGCACCACCGTGGTGAGCCTCTTGTTCTTATCTTCTTTACGAAAGGAAAAATATTCTTACTTGTATGTTTAGATAGATACTTGTATTATTTTCTTACTTTTATTATTGCATCTTATATAGTGCGATAGTTTTGGTATCCGCCCCGTCGGCCCTCGTCACCGCCTATGATTCGGATGTGGTATATATTATCTTTTCATAACTATTGGTTCATTTATTGTTTATGAAAATTATGCCACCAACGTGACATAGATTTTATTTATCTAGGAGGTTGTTGAACCGGAAATCCAACCGACCCTATTGTCGAGAGGTTAAATTTAGTTGAAGAAGAAAACAATTTCTTGAAGGAAAAAATAAAAAAACTTGAGGAGGAGAAGATGATATTGGAGTTGCATGTTGCGGATGTCATCGATGATCACAAGATCAAGATGGATGCAATGCGCTTGAAGATTAGAAATATTAGAAAATATGCCATTCATACCGAGGCTTGGTATCATTATGCCGTTGGATCAGTTGTTACCTTGGTTGCGATTATGATCGCATTTGTTGATCGCATTTGTTTTCGCATTGAAATGTTTTACATAGTTTCAATGTATGGTTTAATTAATTTAGATGCTCTGCAGAGCTTTATGTTGTTAGATGAGAACTATGTATGTACTTTGGTTTTTATGTGATGATGAACTTCTATTAATTTGGTGACTTAATTATCTATTCATGATGTTCTGTAATGATTTTTGACACACTTAATTATATATAATGCACGCAGATGAACCGGCAATGGATGTACGGTGAGAGACAGACCTCCGAGTACACTAAGGGCGTGCATTATTTTCTCGAAGTGGCTGAGGCAAACAAGCAGAATGGTTTTATGTGTTGTCCATGCCCTATATGTGGGAATACGAAGTCTTACTCTGACCGGAAAATCCTTCACACCCACCTACTTTACAAGGGTTTCATGCCACACTATAATGTTTGGACGAGGCACGGAGAAATAGGGGTTATGATGGAAGACGGCGAAGAAGAAGAGTATGATCACAAGTATGTGCCCCCTGAATACGGTGATGCTACTGAACATCAAGAGGAAATGAGACGATGTGCACGATGGTGCTGCAACGGCGAAGCTGCTGAAGATCGGGAGGAACCGACGATGTGCCCGATGATGATGATCTCCGCCGGGTCATTGTCGATGCAAGGACGCAATGTGAAAGTCAAAAGGAGAAGCTAAAGTTCGATCGCATGTTAGAGGATCACAAAAAAGGGTTGTACCCCAATTGCGAAGATGGCAACACAAAGCTCGATCAGTCTTTGAATTGCTGCAAAGGAAGGCAGAGAATGTTGTGCCCGATAAAGGATTTGAGAAGCTACTGAAAATAAGGAAGAAGAAGATTCCAAAGGATAACGAATTGCCCGACAAGACATACGCAGCAAAGAAGGTCGTATGCCCTCTAGGATTGGAGGTGGAGAAGATACATGCATGCCCTAATGATCTGCATCCTCTACATGGGTGCATACAAGGATCTGAACGCATGCCCGGTATCACGGTGCATTGCGGTATAAGATCGGATGATATGACCTGGTGATGTTGATGGCGAGCCTCCGGAAGAGGGTTCTGCGAAGGTGATGTGGTATGCTCCTATAATACCACGGTTGAAACGTCTGCTCGAAACGGAGAGCATGCCAAGTTGATGCGATGGCATAGTGAGGACCGTAAGAAAGACAGAAGTTGAGAGCACCCGCTGACGGGTCGCAGTTGAGAAAAATCGAGAGAAAGTTCTGGGATGAGTTTGCAAAGGACCCAAGGAACGTATGGTTTTCTTTAAGCGCGGATGGCATTAATCCTTTCGGGGAGCAGAGCAGCAATCACAACACCTGGCCCGTGACTCTATGTATGTATAACCTTCCTCCTTGGATGTGCATGAAGCGGAAGTTCATTATGATGCCAGTTCTCATCCAAGGCCCTAAGCAACCTGGCAATGACATTGATGTGTACCTAAGGCAATTAGTTGAAGAACTTTTACAGCTGTGGAATGGAAACGGTGTACGTACGTGGGATGAACACAAAAAGGAGGATTTTCACCTAAAGGCGTTGCTGTTTGTGACCATCAACGATTGGCCCGCTCTCAGTAACCTTTCAGGATAGACAAACAAGGGATACCACGCATGCATGCATTGTTTACTTGACACCGATAGTATATACCTGGGAAGCTGCAGGAATAATGTGTACCTGGGCCATCCTCGATTTCTTCCGACCAACCATCAATGTCGAAAGAAAGTCAAGCATTTCAAAGGCAAGGCAGATCACCGGAAGAAGCCCACCATGCGTACCGGTGATCACGTACTTGCTATGGACAATGATTTACACGTAATCTTTGGAAAGGGTCCTGGCGGACTAGCTGTTCCAAATGACGCTGACAATCACGCACCCATGTGGAAGAAGAAATCTATATTTTGGTACCTACCTACTGGAAAGACCTAGAGGTCCGCTCTTCGATCGACGTGATGCACGTGACGAAGAACCTTTGCGTGAACCTGCTAGGCTTCTTGGGCGTGTATGGGAAGACAAAAGATACACCTGAGGCACGGGAGGACCTGCAACGCTTGCACGAAAAAGAGGGCATGCCTCCGTAGCAGTATGAAGGTCCTGCCAGCTACGCTCTTACGAAAGAAGAGAAAGAAATCTTCTTTGAATGCCTGCTCAAGATGAAGGTTTCGACCGCTTCTCGTCGAATATAAAGGAATAATAAATATGCGGAGAAAAGTTCCGAACCTAAAGTCTCATGACTGCCACGTGATTATGACGCAATCGCTTCCGGTTGCATTGAGGGGCTTCTACCGAAAACGTCCGATTAGCCATTGTGAAGCTATGTGCATTCCTCAATGCAATATCTCAGAAGGTGATCGATCCAGAAATCTTACCAACGCTAAGGAGTGATGTGGTGCAATGTCTTGTGAGTTTCGATCTGGTGTTCCCACCATCCTTCTTCAATATCATGACGCACGTCCTAGTTCACCTAGTCGACGAGATTGTCATTCTGGGGTCCGTATTTCTACACAATATGTACCCCTTTGAGAGGTTCATGGGAGTCCTAAAGAAATATGTTCGTAACTGCGCTAGGCTAGAAGGAAGCATCTCCATGGGCCATCAAACAGAGGATGTCATATGGTTTTGTGTTGACTTCATTCCTGGCCTTAAGAAGATAGGTCTCCCTAAATCGTGGTATGAGGGGAGACTGACTGGAAAAGGCACGCTTGGAAGGGACTCAATAATATGCAGGGACGGATATTCTTGGTCTCAAGCACACTACACAGTTCTACAGAACTCTACCTTGGTGATCCCGTATGTCGATGAACACAAGAACAGTCTACGCCCAAACACCGGAGCAAAGTCGACGATCGGATTACATGTGAACACATCAGACTTTCAGCAGTTGGTTGGAAACACGTCTCAGAGGTCACATCATTGTTTGTGATGAGCTGTAGTTGTTGTCCAGGGGACCATCTTCGACTGTAATGATTTGGAAAGGATACGAGATAAATGGGAATACATTTTACACGATTGACCAAGATCAAAAGAGCACCAACCAAAACAGCGGTGTCCGCTTTGATGCAGCAACCGATAGGGGAAAGGACACATATTATGGTTACATAGTAGACATATGGGAACATGACTACGGAGTAGATTTTAAGGTCCCTTTGTTTAAGTGCAATTGGGTCAATCATCAGAGGGAGGCAGGTGCAGTAGACCCACAAGACGGAATGACAACAAAGGATCTAAAAAATCTTGGGTACACTGACGAACCGTTCGTCCTAGCCAATGATGTGGCAAAGGTTATCTATGTGAAGGACATGTCTACTAGAACGAGGAAAAGAAAAGATAAGGAAGCGAATACATCATACGATGAGCCAAAGCGCCACATAGTTCTTTCAGGAAAAAGGGACATCCTGGGAGTGGAGGGCAAGACAGACATGTCTGAAGAGTATCAAAAGTTTCATGAAATAACTCCCTTCAAAGTCAAGGCTGACCCAAGCATCCTGATAAACGATGAAGATTATCCATGGTTACGGCGCAATAAGCAAATGACACAAGCGAAGAAAAAATGAAGACTTTCTCCCGCAACTATTATGATGATACCATGCCAACTTTGTAACATACGAGTATTATACCATTGTCCGTTTTGTACATGCACATGCTATGCCAACTTTTTCAGAGTTCATTTGAAAACTACGAATTTCAAAGATTTTAAATTTTAACTATTCAAATTTGAAAACTAATGGCACAAACAGAAAGCCTAAAACTAATGGCACTAACAGAAAGTTTATAATTTTGCTGACCTAAAAGCCAGAAGAATTAAAAAATAAAGCAAAAAACCAAAAGAAAATAAATAATGCAGAAAACAAAACAAAAAAACTGGAAAAAAATTTAAAAATAGCAACAATAAGTATTTTGTTGTAAGTAGAAACAAAATAAAATGAATAAAGCAACAAATAAAACAAAAAAGTGTTTTCAAATTTGAAAACTAATGGCACTAACAGAAAGTTTATAATTTTGTAAAACTAAAAGCAAAAAGAATTAAAAAATAAAGCAAAAACAAAAGAAAATAAATAATGCAGAAAACAAAACAAAAAACTGGAAAAAATAAAATAGCAACAATAAGTATTTTGTTGTAAGTAGAAACAAAATAAAATGAATAAAGCAACAAAGAAAACAAAAAAAGTGTTTTCAAATTTGAAAACTAATGGCACTAACAGAAAGTTTATAATTTTTCTAAAACTAAAAGAAAAATAATTAAAAATAAAGCAAAAAACAAAAGAAAATAAATAATGCAGAAAACAAAACAAGAAAAGTGGAAAAAAAAATAAATATAGCAACAATAAGTATTTTGTTGTAAATAGAAAGAAAATAAACTAAATAAAGCAACAAATAAAACAAAAACAAAAAAGTGCCACCCATCGGGCCCCCACGGCCTGAATACAACTAGAAACCCTACCATGGGCCAGATTCAGGCCAGGGAGGCCCAAGAGGCCCCAGCACAGATTGCGTGGTTAGGCCCAAAGCGTGCTTTGAGAGGAGCTCGAGAGGAAGGCGCACCGCACCTTATAAACAGTGCGCCTCCTCTCAACTAGCGAGTGGGACTAAATATTTGGGTTCGGGGCAGCACATGCCTTTGGTCCCGGTTGGTGGCACCAACCGGGTCTAAAGGGGTGCATTAGTCCCGGTTGGTGCTATGACCCAGGACTAATGCCCCCCTTTAGTCCCGTTCGGGACTAAAGGGGGCATTAGTCCCGGTTTGTGCCACGAACCGGGACCAATGCTCTTGCTATATATACGACACTTAGCAGTTTTCGCCAAAATCCATCTGTTTCTTCTCGCCCGACGCCTTCTGCTCCTCGTCGCCGCCACCGCTGAGCCCTGCCCCGACGCCGCCAGTTGGTCCACTCGCCGCGCCGCCGCCGAGCCATCGCCCGACACCGTCGCCGCGCCCGCCGCCCTGCCGCCCCGACCCCATCGTCGTCGTCGCACGCGCCGCCCGCCCCCGACCCGTCGCCGCCACGCCACGCCACCTTCCCGACCCGTCGCCGCTGCCGCCGCCGCGCCGCCTGTCCTCGACCCGTCGCCGTCGCTGCTGTGCAAGCCTCTGCTCCGACCCGTCGCCGCGCCCAAGCCGCCTTCCTGACCCGTCGCCGTCGCCAGCCGCCGCCTTCCCCAACCCCGTCACCGTCGCCCCGACCACACGCCGCCGCCTTCGGTCCGGCCGCCGGCTCCCTTTCCTCTTATTTTTTTGTGCATTATATGTATATGTTCTTTGTGTATATATGTATATGTTCTCTATGTATATATGTTCATATATGCAAAAGTTAGATTTTAGAAAAACTTTATATATGCAAAAATTTATATATGCAAAAATTTATACATATATGTAAGTATATATGTATGTATGTGGATACATGAGGGGGGTCGATATACCCCCTCTGCGATAACATTTTTGTGCATTTTAGGTTAGTGCATATATATGTTGATGTATATATGCAAAAGATAGATTTTTAGAAAAAATACTATTTTTTCTGTTGATGATATGATGATGTTTTTTTTTCATATATGCATTTTTTCACATATGTATTTTTTTAAGTTGTTAGTAAATATCGATTTTAGGTTAGTGCATTTTATCACTGATTTTAGGTTAGTTGATCGATTTAGTGCATTTTATGTTTGTTGCATTTTAGGTTAGTGCATTTTATGTTAGTGGAGAGGAAAAAGTAAAATAAGGAAAAGGAAAATAAGTAGAGAAAGAAGGAGAAGACGAGGAGAGGAAGAGGAGAAAGAAGAAGAGAAAAAGAGGAGAAGAAGAAGGAATAGAGGAGCTTCTTCTCCTTTTTATTCTCCTCTTTTTTTCTTCTTCTTCTTAATTTTTATCGGGAATGAGGGTGTCGAGGATCGCCGAGGGGTCGGGAACTAGGGTAGAGGGTCAAGGGTCGTTAAGGGGTCAAGGGTCGAGGGTTCGAGGGTTCTAGGGTCGAGGGATCGAGGGTCGAGGGTCCCAGGGTCGTCTAGGGGTCGAGGGTTCCAGGGTCGTCGAGGGTTCGAGGGGTCGAAGATCGCCGAGGGGTCGAGAGGTTTCCTAGTGTCAAAGTATTGAAGAAATCCATGGCTTCATCATTAGCCAGAAGTAACCATGGCATGATGGTACGAAGTCCTCTAAAGTTATTCTGGAATGGAGTCCCGGATAGGATAATTTGCCTTTTTGTACGAATTTCAGCAAAGGCCTTCCAAATAACGATATTCGGAAGGTTCTTGCTGAACTTTGTACCAAAAGCTAATTATCCTATCTAGGACTCCGTTCCAAAATAACTTTGGAGAGCTTCGTACCATCATGCACCTGTTACTTTCGCCTAATGATGAAGACATGGTTTTGTTGAATACTTTGACACTAGGGAACCTCCCGACCCCTCGGCGATCCTCGACCCCTTGACACTCGACCGCTCGGTGATCCACGACCCTCTACCCTACCGCGGGCTCGATGCCCACGTCACTTGTGGGACATAAATGTAGTGTTCAATGCCGACCCCCTCCCGATAGCTTCAACACGTGGGGGGGGGTCGATATTACCCCCTCCTTGAAGCATTCTCGAGGCCACCCCCTAACCCTTGAAGCGTTGTCGAGGCCACCCGAAACCCTAGAGAAGCAGCGTCGACTCCACTAATTAATATGATTCCTTATTTTGATTAGCTCGCTAGTTCTACGTTTGCCACTAATATATCCATATCTGTCATGTTTGAATAATAATTGCCATGTTGTAAATATTTGTAGAAACTATGGACACCCCGCCCCGAGACGAAGCACAAGAAGCATTGTTGAGGCACATAATCGCAGAAGGAAGTGATGCTGTCAACTCGATGATGTTTCTCAACGACACCGATGGTCTGGAAGGAGAGGGTGAAGAAACAGCTGGCTATGATTATGATGACTCCGATGACCCAATGCCGGTGGAAGAAGGAGAGGGTGAAGAAGTAGACCGTGAGGACTGCTCTGGTGATCACCGAACTGAGTCCGGCCAGGTATATATATTAGTTAAGCCTGTGCTGACTAGCTAATTGATGCATACATTGTTTTGGTATGTACACATATTAATTAACTCTCGTCTTTCTTCCTTTTTCTAGCCCTACAGATCGAGCATAACTTCGGTAAGGAGACGAGGCCAGAAGAAAAAGTTGAGCTCGGATGAAAGGTTTGAGATCATAGAAATCGCGCGCGACGGCCAACCGATTGAACCCATCCGGACAAAGAAGGCATTTGTTGCTCAGCGCGGGGTTCTGGTTAGGGACAAGATCCCGATCTGCATCCAGCAATGGTATAAGCCTAAGAACGAAGACCCTGAGGTGTCTTATGTCAATGATCTGCAGAAAAATGATCTTTGGACTGAGCTGAAGTCAAATTTCACCCTACCGCCAGAGGATGATCCGGAGAAGCCAGTAATAGAGCCATTAATCAAGTCTTTTGCTCTTAAGAATAAGTTTGTCGATAAAAAAGAGACACCAGAATTCAAGGGCAAATATGAGAAGATCAGAGATGACTGGCCCGCATTTGTGGCCCATAGGACATCGGAAAAGAGTAAAAAGATGTCAGCGACAAACAAGCAAAATGCTGCGAAGAAGAAGCTTCACCATTGCACGGGGTCAGGTGGCTACCTCATAGCCCGGCCTAAGTGGGCCAAGGCTGAGAATGATCTGCTTGATAAAGGGATCGAACCGAGACAATGAACTGGCCAGACCGTTGCGGACTTGGTTCTTGAGGGTTGGCGGAACCTTGGACCCTGTGTCGTGGAAGTGCATTTGGACGGACGAGCAATTGGACATACCAGTCAAGAGGCTAAAGAAATATATCAAGCAGCGCAACAAGGGAAGTTCGTTCAGACAGGGAGAAGGACGAGCTCACAATGGCCCTCGGAATGCTGAGCACCACAGACGGACACGAGGCACGCCAGCTCCGTTCGTGGAAGGCTGGATTTCGGACGCAGGGGTTACAAAACCCATGAGAGGAGGAAGAAACCGAGCAGAGCCAAATGCAGGAGCTGCACGAAAGGGTAATGGGGCTAGAGGAACGAGAAGAAGAACGGAGCAAGCGACCTGCGAAGCTTCCCGGTTACCCCGCCATCTCAACGGAGAAGCAGCGTGCCTTCCACCGAGTTGCTTCAGCGGAGCATGCCTTGACGGCTCTGCCAGCTATCCGTGGATGCTATCACGGAGTCTCAAAATTGCCACCTTATGGCGCAATGGAGCAATTTGAAGGTCAAGGCGGCTGTTGGCTCTGTTTATCCTACTAAACCCGACTCAACTTTTCACTGCCGGCCGATTCCAGAAGGATATGCTAAGGGATGGTGGATGAAATAACGGAGGGATTTGAGGACCTCCGGCTTGACCACCCTACAGGTGAAGGGGAGTATCGGCTGGGTTCTGCTCTGAAGACTCCATGCCTATGGCGGAACGATCTCATCAACCTTCCGAACTGGACGCCTCCGCCTCCTCCTCCTCCTCCGGCGAGTCAGGGCACTCCGCCTCCTCCACCGCCTCCTCCTCCGGCGAGTGACGATCTGGGCACTCGGACGGCTCCTTCTCTGGCGCGTGGCGGCACTCCGCCTCCTTCTCCTCCTGCACCGGCGCACCCGAGCAGCCAGCCTCCTCCTTCTCCGCCTCGTCAGCAAGGGCGGAAGAGACCCGCCGCCGCTCCGGCTGCTCTGGCGCGTCGTAGTCCTTCTCCTCTGCCTCGTAAGCAACGAAAGAAGACATTCGCTCCGTCTGCTCTGCCGGCGTCTAGCAGTACAACCAAAGGCGGGAGGAGATACATATTCGGTCCTTCTCTAAAGAATCCAGAGAAGTTACCGTACGAGATGACCGAGGAGGAAAACGCGAAGATCGCGCAGACCGAAGTGCATGACTGGTTTGAAGGGTTGAAAGCAAAGATACATCCACCTCCGAAGGAGAAGGTAGATCCGGTGAAAGCGAAGCGCACTCTGGCTGCCCTGACAAAACCACCCAAGTCTCCGCCGAAAGGCAACTATGAGCGCATTATTGGAAAGGCATTTGCCGAAGCGGAGAGGTCAGGAAGTACTAAAAGTGATCAAAGAATGAAAGAACGACGAGCTGGGAAACAAATTGCCCAGCTCGGCGAACAAGCGAAGCAATCGTGCTCCCGCTCAAGGTGCACGCTAGCGACATCGTCGATCCGGGATGGTGCCCGTTATGGCAATCCTGAAGATTACCTGCCCGACGATGTACATTATGATTTCTTGGAGGTGCAGATACAAAGATACGAGTACGGAAGCCTCTCGTCAAAGATGAAAGCTCTCTATCAACGATGATGCGAAGATTGCATGATTGGTACATGAAAACCTGCAGAGAGTCTGAGGGGAGGAGTACTTTGTATGTGAGAGTTAAAAAGGAGCATGACCTCGTTGGAATTGAACTGTTGCCTATTCCATTTGAGGAGTTCTATCAGTTTTTCAATCAATTGGCCCTCGATAAAGCAACGGTCACCTGCTATCGCCTCGTAAGTTAGTACTACTTCATCATTAAGTCTCTATATAACTCAGCTCTTTCATTGCATGTGTTTATTATTATCCTGACTATATTATGCAGATTGAAGATCGCCGAATTGAAGAAAAGACAAGTGGGTGATATTGGGTTCATTAACACATATCTCATAGATGCAACTGAGGTTGAATTTCATGCCAAAAATACCGAGGCCAACTTGCTACAATCGTTCGTAATAAATGAACACACGGATATAATACTCTTTCCTTACAACTTCAAGTGAGTGTTACTGTCTTGTGGCATATTCGGTTTCCTTATTAGTCCAGGTTATAGTAATGTAATATTGATGAGTTATGCATGCGCAAGCAGGTACCACTATATTCTCCTAGAGATTAAGCTTGAGCAGGAGTAGTAACTGTCTTAGACTCCAAACGAAAAGATCCCAAGGAGTATGCGGACATGACTGAAATGCTCGAGAAGTAAGTTAAATCGATCATTATCCACCATATCAGCAACTTTGTTCATTTCTGATATCAAGTAATTGTTTTCTTTGTATGGCAGGGTTTGGACAAAATTCACCAAAAAAGCTCCGGGACTGCCGAAGAAGCTGCAATTTAGACACCCGAAAGTAAGTACTATAGTAGCATATTCCGCGCATCTCCTAGTGATTCAAGCGCTAGTTTCATCAATAACATTTAACATGCTTGCTAATTATCAGTTTGATTGACCTCTATTTCTTGTAAAGTGGTTGTGGCAGGAACAAGGGAATGATTTCTGTGGATACTACATTTGCGAGTCCCTCCACCACACGACCTGTGAGCGGGGCTACTCTGACAAACAATATGAAGTGCGTAAATAACAATATTCACAATTTTATTTTATTACCATCATTTTTGTTGAGTTTCATTCATTCATATATATATGTATTGACCCCCTTCTTAAAATTAGATGTTTCGGATGCGGGATGAACTACTAGCACCAGATCGCCTGCGAGCAATTCAAGAGGAATTGGCGGCATTCTTTCTTGACCACGTGATCGCTGAAGACGGATAATACTATGTCGACCACACGTCCGTATGTTAGGAGATTATTTTTGTAAAAGATAATTATTGTATATATGTAGCCGGTAGTGTCGGATAGATATACGAGAACTTGTTGTTCAACCAATCTCTCGGAGAAGGAGAGGTGGTCGATATCACTTCCCTCTGTATGCATATATGTTCATGACGATCTTCTGTTTCCTTCATTTGCTTACTAGCTAGCTAGCGTGTCTAGCTAGTCCTCTCTATACGTATGTATAGTACGTAGCGTCGACCAAGAACGGAGAAAAGAGAGGACACTTCTCTCTATTAATTAGCTAGCTAACACAATATATGAAACACCTAAATTAACCCCCCAAAACCCCCAAACCCCCCCCCCCTTTAAAAAAAAAAAACCCCAGCCACAGAAATGCTGACGCGTGGATGCCTATTGGTCCCGGTTGGTGCCACCAACCAGGACCAAAGGCCCTCCTGCCTGGGCTCAGCGCACAGGCCACGTGGAGGCCCATCTGTCCTGGTTCTGGATTGAACCGGGACTAAAGGGCCAGGGTATTAGTACCGACCCTTTAGTCCCGGTTCATGAACCGGGACTAAATGCCCTCACCAACCGGGTCAATAGGCCCCTTTTCTACTAGTGTATCTTCACCTCGACCAGTAGTGCAAAGAGTTGCTCCTCAACCTACTGAACCTACTGAAAATGTTTACTTTGAAATTCCTTCGGGTATGGTAGAGAAACTTCTAGCTAATCCCTTTACAGGAGATGGAACATTGCATCCCGATTTACACCTAATCTATGTGGATGAAGTTTGTGGATTATTTAAGCTTGCAGGTATGCCCGATGATGTTATCAATAAGAAGGTCTTCCCTTTATCTTTGAAGGGAGATGCATTGACATGGTATAGGTTATGTGATGATATGGGATCATGGAACTACAACCGATTGAAATTGGAATTTCACCAGAAGTTTTATCCTATGCATCTTGTTCATCGTGGTCGTAATTATATATATAATTTTTAGCCTCGCGAAGGAGAAAGCATCGCTAAAGCTTGGGGGAGGCTTAAGTAAATGCTATATTCATGCCCCAATCATGAGCTCTCAAGAGAAATGATTATTCAAAATTTTTATGCTCGGCTTTCTCTCAACAATCGCTCGATGCTTGATACTTTTTGTGCTGGTTCTTTTATGATGAAGACTATTGAATTCAGATGTGATTTATTGGAAAGAATTAAACGCAACTCTGAAGATTGGGATCCCGATGAAGGTAAGGAGTCAGGTATGACACCTAAGTTTGATTGTGTTAAATCTTTTATGGATACCGATGCTTTTCATGAATTTAGCACTAAATATGGACTTGACTCTGAGATAGTAGCTTCTTTCTGTGAATCTTTTGCTACTCATGTTGACCTCCCTAAGGAGAAGTGGTTTAAATATAATCCTCCCACTGAAGTAAAAGTAGATGCTCCTATTAAATTTGAAGAAAAGACTATCACTTATACTAATACTATTGTTCCTGCTACTTATATTGAGAAACCTCCTTTCCCTGCTAGGATAAAGGATCATGCTAAAGATTCAACTGTGGTTCGTAATAGTAATACTAGAACATATACACCACCTGAGCAAATTAAAGTTGAACCTAGTATTGCTATGGTGAAAGATCTCTTGGTTGATAATATTGATGGGCACGTTATTTATTTCTGTGATGCAGCTGCTAGAATTGCTAGACCCGATGCTAAGAAACATAGACCTATTGTAGGCATGCCTGTTATTTCTGTTAAAATAGGAGATCATTGTTATCATGGCTTATGTGATATGGGTGCTAGTGCTAGTGCAATACCTCATTCCTTATATAAATAAATTATGCATGATATTGCACTTGCTGAGATAGAAGAAATTGATGTTACAATTAAGCTTGCCAATAGAGATACTATTTCACCAATTGGGATTGTTAGAGATGTTGAAGTCTTGTGTGGGGAAGTTAAATATCCTGCTGATTTTCTTGTTCTTGGTTCCTCACAAGATGACTTTTGTCCCATTATATTTGGTAGACCCTTCTTGAATACTGTTAATGCTTGGATAGACTGTGAAAGGGATGTTGTCACTATTGGTTTGGGAGATATGTCTCTTGAGTTTAACTTTGCTAAATTTCATAGACAACCCCATGACAAAGAATTGCCTAGTAAGGATGAAATTATTGGTCTTGCTTCTATTGCCGTGCCTCCTAATGATCCTTTAGAACAATATTTGCTAGACCATGAAAATGATATGTTTATGAATGAATGAAGGGAGATAGATGAAGTATTCTTTAAACAGAGAGCTATTTTGAAACACAACTTGCCTGTTGAAATTCTAGGGGATCCTCCACCACCCAATTGTGATCCCGTGTTTGAGCTTAAACCATTACCTGATACCCTTAAATATGCTTATCTTGATGAAAAGAAGATATATCCTGTTATTATTAGTGCTAACCTTTCAGAGCAGGAAGAGGAGAGATTGTTGAAAACTCTGAAGAAGCACCGTGCTACTATTGGATACACTCTTGATGATCTTAAGGGCATTAGTCCTACTTTATGTCAACACAAGATAAATTTGGAGAAAGATGCCAAACCAGTTATTGATCACCATCGACAGTTAAATCCTAAGATGAAAGAAGTGGTAAGAAAGGAAATACTAAAGCTCCTCGAGGCAGGTATAATTTATCCCGTTGCTGATAGTTAGTGGGTAAGTCCTGTCCATTGTGTCCCTAAGAAGGGAGGTATTACTGTCGTTCTTAATGATAAAGATGAATTGACCCGCAAAGAATTGTTATAGGTTATAGGATGGTAATTGATTTCCGTAAGTTAAATAAAGCTACTAAAAAGGATCATTACCCTCTACCTTTTATTGATCAAATGCTAGAAAGATTATCTAAACATACGCATTTTTGCTTTCTAGATGGTTACTCTGGTTTCTCTCAAATACCTGTGTCAGCAGAGGATCAAGAAAAGACCACTTTTACTTGCCCTTTCTGTACTTTTGCTTATAGACGTATGCCTTTTGGTTTATGTAATGCACCTGCTACCTTTCAAAGATGCATGATGGCTATATTCTCTAACTTTTGTGAAAAGATTTGTGAAGTTTTCATGGATGATTTCTCCGTTTAAGGGTCTTCTTTTGATGATTGCTTGAGCAACCTTGATCGAGTTTTGCAGAGATGTGAAGATACTAGTCTCGTCTTGAATTGGGAGAAGTGCCACTTTATGGTTAATGAAGGCATTGTCTTGGGGCATAAAATTTCTGAAAGAGGTATTGAAGTTGATAAAGCTAAGGTTGATGCTATTGAAAAGATGCCGTGTCCCAAGGACATTAAAGGTATAAGAAGTTTCCTTGGTCATGCTGGTTTTTATAGGAGGTTCACTAAGGACTTCTCTAAAATTTCTAGTCCTCTGACTAACCTCTTACAAAAATATATTCCTTTTGTCTTCGATGATGATTGTGTAGAAGCATTTGAAATACTTAAGAAACCTTTGATTTCTGCACCTATTATTCAGCCACCTGACTGGAATTTACCCTTTGAAATTATGTGTGATGCTAGTGATTATGCTGTAGGTGCTGTTCTAGGACAAAGAGTTGATAAGAAATTAAATGTTATTCAATATGCTAGTAAAACTCTAGACAGTGCCCAGAGAAATTATGCTAATACTGAAAAAGAATTCTTAGCAGTTGTATTTGCTTGTGATATGGTTAGACCTTATATTGTTGATTCTAAAGCAACCATTCACACTGATCATGCTGCTATTAAATATCTTATGGAAAAGAAAGATGCTAAGCCTAGACTTATTAGATGGGTTCTCCTACTACAAGAATTTGATTTGCATATTATTGATAGAAAGGGAGCTGAGAACCCCGTTGCAGACAACTTGTCTAGGTTAGAGAATGTTCTTGATGACCCACTACCTATTGATGATAGCTTTCCTGATGAGCAATTAGCTATCAGAAATACTTCTCGTACTGCTCCATGGTATGCTGATTATGCTAATTACATTGTTGCTAAATTTATACCACCTAGTTTTACATACCAGCAAAAGAAAAAGTTTTTCTATGATTTAAGACATTACTTCTGGGATGACCCACACCTTTATAAAGAAGGAGTAGATGGTGTCATTAGACATTGTGTACCTAAGCATGAACAGGAACAGATCCTACGCAAGTGTCACTCCGAGGCATATGGAGGACACCATGCTAGAGATAGAACTGCACACAAGGTATTGCAATCCGGTTTTTATTGGCCTACTCTCTTCAAAGATGCCCGTAAGTTTGTATTGTGTGATGAATGTCAAAGAATTGGTAATATTAGTATACGTCAAGAAATGCCTATGAATTGTTCTCTTGTTATTGAACCAATTGATGTTTGGGGCTTTGATTATATGGGACCGTTTCCTTCCTCTAATGGGTATACACATATTTTAGTTGTCGTTGATTACGTTACTAAGTGGGTATAAGCTATTCCAACTAGTAGTGCTGATCATAATACCTCTATTAAGATGCTTAAATAAGTTATTTTTCCGAGGTTCGGAGTCCCTAGATACTTAATGACTGATGGTGGTTCACATTTTATTCATGGTGCTTTTCGTAAAATGCTTGCTAAGTATGATATTAATCATAGAATTGCATCTCCATATCACCCACAGTCCAGTGGTCAAGTAGAATTGAGTAACAGAGAGCTTAAATTAATTTTGCAAAAGAATTGGTCCAAGAAACTTGATGATGCATTATGGGCTTATAGAACTGCATATAAGAATCCTATGGGTATGTCTCCATATAAAATGGTTGATGGAAAAGCATGTCACTTACCTGTCGAAATAGAACATAAGGCATATTGGGCCATTAAAGAGCTTGATACGTCTCCAACGTATCTATAATTTATGAATCATTCATGCTATTTTATTATCTGTTTTGAATGATTACGGGCTTTATTATACACTTTTATATTACTTTTGGGACTAACCTACTAACCAGAGGCCCAGCTAACATTGCTGTTTTATTGCCTATTTCAGTATTTCGAAGAAAAGGACTATCAAACAGAGCACAAACGGAATGAAACCTTCAGGTGCGTGATTTTTGGAAAGGATATGATCCGGGAGACTTGGAGTTCAAGCCAGGGAAGGATCGAGGAAGCCAGGAGATAGGAGGGCGCGCCCACCCCCCTGGGTGCCCCCTGTCTACTGGGACCCTCGAGGCTCCCCTGATCGACTTCTTTTGCCTATATAAGTCCACGTACCCTAAAAACATCGTAGGAGAAGATAGATCGGGAGTTCCACCGCTGCAAGCCTCTGTAGCCACCAAAAACCTCTCGGGAGCCCGTTCCGGCACCCTGCTGGAGGGGGAACCCATCACCGGTGGCCATCTTCATCATCCCGGCGCTCTCCATGACGAGGAGGGAGTAATTCACCCTCGGGGCTGAGGGTATGTACCAATAGCTATGTGTTTGATCTCTCTCTCTCTCTCTCTCTCTCTCGTGTTCTCTCTATGGCACGATCTTGATGTATCGCGAGCTTTGCTATTATAGTTGGATGTTATGATGTTTCTCCCCCCTCAACTCTCTTGTGATGAATTGAGTTTTCCCTTTGAAGTTATCTTATCGGATTGAGTCTTTAAGGATTTGAGAACAATTAATGTATGTCTTGCCGTGCTTATCTATGGTGACAATGGGATATTCACGTGATCCGCTTGATGTATGTTTTGGTGATCAACTTGCGGGTTCCGTGACCTTGGGAATCTATGCATAGGGGTTGGCACACGTTTTCGTCTTGACTTTCCGGTAGAAACTTTGGGGCACTCTTTGAAGTAATTTGTGTTGGTTGAATAGATGAATCTGAGATTGTGTGATGCATATCGTATAATCATGCCCACAGATACTTGAGGTGACAATGGAGTATCTAGGTGACATTAGGGTTTTGGTTGATTTGTGTCTTAAGGTGTTATTCTAGTACAAACTCTTGAATAGGTTGATCCGAAAGAATAACTTTGAGGTGGTTTCGTACCCTACCATAATCTCTTCGTTTTTTCTCCGCTATTAATGGCTTTGGAGTGACTATTTGTTGCATGTTCATGGATTGTTATATGATCTATCTATGTTATTATTGTTGAGAGAACTTGCACTAGTGAAAGTATGAACCTTAGGCCTTGTTTCTTACCATTGCAATACCGTTTACGCTCACTTTTATCATTAGTTAATTGCTGTTTTTATAATTTCAGATTACAAATACCTTTATCTACTATCCATATTGCACTTGTATCACCATCTCTTCGCCGAACTAGTGCACCTATACAATTTACCATTGTATTGGGTGTGTTGGGGACACAAGAGACTCTTTGTTATTTGGTTGCAGGGTTGTTTCAGAGACACCATCTTCATCCTACGCCTCCCACGGATTGATAAACCTTAGGTCATCCACTTGAGGGATATTTGATACTGTCCTACAAACCTCTGCACTTGGAGGCCCAACAACGTCTACAAGAAGAAGGTTGTGCAGTAGACATCAAGCTTTTTTCTGGCGCCGTTGCCGGGGAGGTGAGTGCTTGAAGGTATATCTTTATATTTTGCAAATCGAATATTTTTGTTTCTTGTTTTATCACTAGTTTAATTTATAAAAGAAAACTACAAAAAATGGAGTTAAGTTTGTCTCATACGCTTCGTCTTTTTAATATCTTTCGTGAGTATGATGAAAAGGAAAATTGTGCTCAAGTGCTAGAAGAAGAATTACATAGAATGCTTGGCATGAAATATGTGAATGATGAGCATGATTGCAATGTTGTTAGTATGAATTCGTTGAATATCCATGATGCTAATGATATGCAAAGCCACAAGCTTGGGGATGCTATGTTTGATGAAGATGATATTTTTTGTCCCCCAAGTTTTAATGAGAAAATTTATTATGATGAAAGCATGCCTCCTATTTATGATGATTATATTGATGAAAGTGGATTTGGAAGAGTGTCAACTTTATTTAGTGATGATTCCACTATTTGGGAAGAGATTCCAATTGATTATGAGAACAAAGTTGCTATCTATGATGATTATTGTGATGACTTGTATGCTATTAGGAATAATGATAACCATGAAACTTTTCATCATGATTTTAGTTTTAAATTGGATTATGCCTCACATGATAATTATTTTGTTGAGTTTGCTCCCACTACTATTCATGAGAAGAAATTTGCTTATGTGGAGCGTAGTAAATTTTCTATGATTGTAGATCATGAAAAGAATGCTTTAGGTGCTGGTTATATTGTTGAATTCATTCATGATGCCACTGAAAATTATTATGAGGGAGGAACATATGCTTGTAGGAATTGCAATAATATCAAGTTTCCTCTCTATGTGTTAAATTTTTTGAAGCTATGCTTGTTTTACCTTCCTATGCTAGTTGATTATTGTTACCATAAGTTGTTTGATCACAAAATCCCTATGCATAGGAAGTGGGTTAGACTTAAATGTGCTAGTCATATTCTTCATGATGCTCTCTTTATGTTTCAATTCTTATATTTTATGTGAGCATCATTTCATCATGCCTAGCTAGGGGTGTTAAACGATAGCGCTTGTTGGGAGGCAACCCAACTTTACTTTTGTTCCTTGATTTTTGTTCCTGTTTAGTAATAAATAATTCATATAGCATCTGGTTAGATGTGGTTTAATGTTTTAATTAGTGTTTGTTCCAAGTATAAACTTTGGGAAGACTTGGGTGAAGTTTATGTGATCTTGCTGTAAAAAACAGAAACTTTTGCACTCATGAGATTAGCTGTCATTTTTTACTAGAGAGTGATTTTAGGTTGATTCTTTTTGCAGATGATTAATAGAAAAATTACTCAGGTCCACCAATTTATTTAGGAATTTGTTTAGTTCCATAAGTATACGTTTTATACAGATTACTACAGACTGTTCTGTTTTTGACAGATTCTGTTTTCATTGTGTTGTTTGCGTATTTTGATGAATCTATGAGTAGTATTGGAGGATATGAACCATAGAGAATTTAGAATACAGTATATATTACACCAATATGAATTTATAATGAGTTCATTACAGTACCTAAGTGGTGGTTTTATTTTGTTATACTAACGGAGCTTACGAGTTTTGTTTTGAGTTTTGTGTGGTTGAAGTTTTCAAGTTTTGGGTAAAGATTCAATGGACTACGGAATAAGGGGCGGAAAGATCCTAAGATTGGGGATTCCCAAGGCACCCCAAGGTAATATTCAAGGACAACCAAGAGCCTAAGCTTGGGGATGCCCCGGAAAGCATCCCCTCCTTAGTCTTCGTTCATCGGTAACTTTACTTGGACCTATATTTTTATTCACCACATGATATGTGTTTTTCTTGGAGCGTCATTTTCCTTTGTTACTTTTATTTGATGTTATTTAGAATAATGTTTTGCATCTTTATTTTCAATAAAAATGTCAAGGATAGCCTTTACCATGCTTATTTTGCTAGTATACATGTTGCTGTTTGAAAACAAAAAGTTTACCGCTGTTGCAGAAATTCCCTAGAAAATTCAGAGAATGGTATAATGTTGAATATTTTGGCATATTGAGATCTGATAATTATTCTACAGGGTAGTATTTTCCTCATATTTTTTGGAGTTAGGGAAGTATGATGAATCTTGCATTCTTTACAGACTGTACTGTTTTGGCAGATTGCTGTTATGTTTGCATTGTTTGCATATGTTTGCTTGTTTTTGATTCCATTTGATGATAGGAGTATTAAATATGCAGAGGAATTTAGTATGCAATGTTGAATAATAATTTTAGGGATTTCTTACATTAGAAAATGATAAGGTTTTGCATTGGTTTATACTAACCTATCTCACGAGTTCTTGTTGAGTTTGGTGTGGATGAAGCTTTTGGTAAAAAGAGAAATCATGATATGAGAGGAATTAAGGAGATACAAAAGTTCAAGCTTGGGGATGCCCAAGGCACCCCAAGATAATATTTCAAGAAGTCTCTAGTATCTAAGCTTGGGGATGCCCCGTTAGGCATCCCACCTTTCTTCTTCAACAACTATCGGTTAGTATCAGTTGAACCTAAGTTTTTGCTTCTTCACATGAGTTGTGCTATCCTTGCAATGTAATTTTATTTTGTTTTGCTTGCTGTTTGAATACAATACCAAGATCTGAAATTCTTAATTGAGAGAGATTCTTCACATAGTTACATAATTATTTAGCTACTCATTGATCTTCACTTATATATTTTTTGGAGTAGTTTGTCATTTACTCGTGTGCTTCACTTATATCCTATGAGTAAATGGTTGAATGAGTTGAATGTCATAAATCTGAAATTATATATGTCTCATTTGCTTATCCCATGGGGAGTAATGACTTCACATCTAAGAAGTAGAGGTTGTAGGTTAGCAAGCATTGTGTGGGTCATTTGAACAATTCATGAAAGAATATTGAAGGAAGAGAGATTTCACATATAAATATACTATCTTAGACATCATTTATAGTTGTGAGCACTCATTAAGTATGACATGCTAAAGAGTTGATGTTGGACAAGGAAGACAACGTAATGGGTTATGTTTTCTCACATCTCAGTTAAAGTATATTGTCATGGATCATTCAAACATGTTGAGCTTGCCTTTCCCCCTCATGCTAGCCAAAATTCCTTGCACAAAGCAGAGATACTACTTGTGCTTCCAAATATCCTTAAACCCAGTTTTTGCCACGAGTGTCCACCATACCTACCTATATGCGGTATTTACCTGCAATTCCAAGTAAATTTGCATGTGTCAAACTCTAAACCTTCAAACAATAATCTGTTTTGTATGCCCGAATCGCTCATGTAGCGACTAGGGGCTGTCAGTATCTTCCATGCTAGGTGGGTTATTCTCAAGATGAGTGGACTCCGATCATCATTCACGAGAAAAATGACTGGTAACTGGGATGCCTAGTCCCATGATCAAAAGATCAAAATCAAATAAAAAATAATTGCAAACAAAACTCCCCTAGGTTTGATGTTAGTTGGAGGCACCTGTTGTTTCGGGCAAGCCATGGATTGATGATTGTTGGTGGAGGGGGAGTAAAAACTTTTACCATTCTGTTTGGGAACCGCCTATAATGTATGTAGTATGGAAGATATTGGGAACTCTTGGTTGTTATGTTGACAATGAGATCATACCTCTCAAAATTATTTATCTCTATTTCAAAATTGAGCTCTGTCACCTCTGCAAATGTCTGCTTCCCTCTGCGAAGGGCATATCTTTTACTTTTATGCAAGAGCCAAGGTGATCTTCACCTTTCCCTTTTTCATTTTATCCTTTGGCAAGCACCTCGTGTTGGAAAGATCCTGATATATATATCCAATTGGATGTAAGTTAGCATGAACTATTACTGTTGACCTCACCCAAAGGTGAATACGTTAGGAGGCAACACTATAAGCCCCTATCTTTCTCAGTGTCCGATTAAAACTCCATAACCATTAGTATTGCGTGAGTGTTAGCAATTGTAGAAGACTATATGATAGTTGAGTATGTGGAGTTTGCTAAATCAAAGCTCTGACATAGACCCTTCCTGAAAATAAGATGGATTGCAATTATTTGATGACTGAGAGCACATTTTGCTAGTTTTCAAGAAAGTTTATGGTCTATGCTTTAACATGTGAATTGCTTGTTACTTCTTCATGATAAGTTCTATGAGATGAACTACTGTTATGACACATAATCATGCTAGAAAAGGTGATTGAAATTATTATTGATCAAACTTGTGCACCTTCTAGCATTCACACTTCATAAATTCTTTCTTTATCATTTACCTACTCGAGGACGCGTAGGAATTCAGCTCGGGGATGCTGATACGTCTCCAACGTATCTATAATTTATGAAGCATTCATGCTATTTTATTATCTGTTTTGAATGATTACGGGCTTTATTATACACTTTTATATTACTTTTGGGACTAACCAAGGATGGTGGAACGCGGACTCAACGCTAACCAGATGATGATCGCGGAGTTCACCAACAACCACAAGCTGGACGCCAAGAACATTGGGGAGACCATCTTCAAGCTTCATGAGAAAATCGAGCACCTCCAAGCCCAGATCTATGACCTGCAAAACCAAAACTGTGAGTATGAATATAGATTCAAGAGAATGAGTTTGGCTGCAGATTTGATGATCCTCGAGACTCGATCATCCTTCAATGATGGTGAGCCTATGCCTTGGAAGACAGACGACAAGCCTACATCATCAATAATCACTTGGGTATGGGCACTCCCCTTGGCAACTGCCAAGCTTGGGGGAGGTGCCCCGATATCGTATCACCATCACACTCCTATCTTTACCATTCTACTTAGTTAGATCCCTTTGGCAATATCTTGATCTAGTAGAATAAAGTATTGGTATGATTTAGTTTTGAGTTTTGCTTTATGATCCCTCTATGCAATCGAGTCCGTGAGCTATATATAATAAAGATTAGTGTTGAGTCAAGGGCTTTGCTATCTTGCTATGATCTTGAGGGAATAAAAATAAAAGAAGGAAATCAAGAGATCATATTGATCTTATGGAGAGTAATGACTTCACATATAAAGAGTATGATAACTAAAAGTTGTTGATAGTTGAAAAACATAGTTTCGGTCATCATTGAAATTAATAGGAAGTGATAAAGAAGGAGAGGTTTTCGCATACAAATATACTATCTTGGACGTCTTTTATGATTGTGAGCACTCATTAAAGTATGACAAGCTAAAGAGTTGATATTGGACAAGGAAGACAACATACTGGGTTATGTTTTCTCACATCTAAGTTAAAGTATATTGTCATGGATCATCCAACATGTCGAGCTTGCCTTTCCCCCTCATGCTAGCCAAATTCCTTGCACCAAGTAGAGATACTACTTGTGCTTCCAAATATCCTTAAACCCAGTTTTGCCATGAGAGTCCATCATATCTACCTATGGATTGAGTAAGATCCTTCAAGTAAGTTGTCATGTTGTATGCAATAAAAATTGCTCTCTAAATATGTACGACTTATTAGTGTGGAGAAAATAAGCTTTATACGATCTTGTGATATGGAAGCACTAAAAGCGACGGACTGCATAATAAAGGATCATATCACAAGTGGCAATATAAAGTGACATTATTTTGCATTAAGATTTCATGCATCCAACCAAAAAGCACATGACAACCTCTGCTTCCCTCTGCGAAGGGCCTATCTTTTACTTTTTGTCTTATGTAAGAGTCATGGTGATCTTCACCTTTACTTTTTAGTTATTAGTTGACATTACCCTTGAGGTATAAAGATGGGAGGCAACACTATAAGCCCCTATCTTTCTCTATGTCCGATTAAAACTCCATAACCGTAAGTATTGCGTGAGTGTTAGCAATTGTGAAAGACTAAATGATAGTTGAGTATGTCGACTTGCTGAAAAGCTCTTATATTGACTCTTTCCGATGTTATGACAAATTGCAATTGCTTCAATGACCGAGATCATAGTTTATTGGTTCTCAATGAAGTTTCTGATTCATACTTGATCTTTTGAATAGATTATTACTTGAGCATAAGAAATCATATGAAATATATATATATATATATATATATATATATATATATATATATATATATATATATGTTGCTGTTATAAGAATGATCATGATGCCCTCATGTCTGTATTTTATTTTATCGACACCTCTATCTCTAAACATGTGGACACATTTTTATATATCGGCTTCCGCTTGAGGACAAGCGAGGTCTAAGCTTGGGGGAGTTGATACGTCCATTTTGCATCATGCTTTTATATTGATATTTATTGCATCATGGGATGTTCTTACACGTTATGTCACAATACTTATGCTTATTCTCTCTTATTTTACAAGGTTTAGATGAAGAGGGAGAATGCCGGCAGCTGGGATTCTGGGCTGGAAAAGGAGCAAATATTAGAGACCTAGTCTGCACAACTCCAAAAGTCTTGGAAGTCCACGAAAGTCATTTTTGGAATTAATAAAAAATATTGAGCGGAAGAAATACCAGAGGGGGCCACCCACCATCCACGAGGGTGGGGGCGCGCCCTACCCCCCTGGGCGCGCCCCCTTCCTCGTGGGCCACCTGGGAGCCCTCCGGTGCCCATCTTCTTCTATATGAAGTCCTTTACCCTGGAAAAAAAATCATAAGCATGCTTTCGGGACAAAACTCCGCCACCACGAGGCGGAACCTCGGCGGAACCAATCTAGGGCTCCGGCAGAGCTGTTCTGCCGAGGAAACTTCCCTACGAGACGGGGAAATGATCACCATCATCATCACCATCGATCCTCTCATCGGGAGGGGGTCAATCTCCATCAACATCTTCACCAGCACCATCTCCTCTCAAACCCTAGTTCATCTCTTGTATCCAATCTTTGTACCAAAACCTCAGATTGGTACCTGTGAGTTGCTAGTAGTGTTGATTACTCCTTGTAGTTGATGCTAGTTGGTTTATTCGGTGGAAGATCATATGTTCAGATCCTTAATGCATATCGATACTCCTCTGATTATGAACATGAATATGCTTTGTGAGTAGTTACGTTTGTTCCTGAGGACATGGGTGAAGTCTTGCTATTAGTAGTTATGTGAATTTGGTATCCGTTCGATATTTTGATGAGATGTATGTTGTCTCTTCTCTAGTGGTGTTTTGTGGACGTCGACTACATGACACTTCACCATTATTTGGGCCTAGAGGAAGGCATTGGTAAGTAATAAGTAGCACTACAAAAAAATACACTTACGTGATGATACGTGTTTGTCGCAGTAGGTCGCGTTTTTTGTCATGCATGTACATCCATGACGATTTTATGACAGAATCAAGATAGTCATACATGTGCCGTCGTAGAAGTGTTCCATGACATTACCAAAATTATCATCACGGAAGTGTCCACTCCCATGACGATAAATCGCGCGTCACAGAAGTGCTTTCTTCAAGGGTGACCGACACGTGGCATCCACCGTAACGGTACGCCGTTAAGCTATCGGGTCCGGTTTTGGATCCGATAACCCGTTAACAACCCCGACCAATGGGGATTTTCCACGTGTAAAATCATCATTGGCTGGAGGAAACACGTGTCGGCTCACCGTTGGGACAGATGTCATCCACTCATTGGACCGAAGGCGCCTATGATACGGCGACACGTGGCACGGCCCAACAAAGGCCCATTCCTGTGAAACGGCCGGCCTGTTTGACTTGGTCAAAAGGTGGCGGGCCGGCCCACGGAAAGCCTGTTAACAGCCTGTTCGCATATAGCCAATTTGCAGCCCGCTAACCCAGGGCCCGTTATGACCTCTCTGAATTAGGCTGTCAGGACCCCGATTCTATGCCACACCGATCTATCATGTAACACCTCATATCACTTTGCGGCCTCACACACGGTATTCCCACGGGTGTCGCCTTACCATGCCCGGGACCGTTTGCGCCTTTTGGCACACGTATATGATAGTGTCGCTAGCAACCATATGACAAGAACCCGAGCTGACATGGCTAGTCGTGAACCCAAAGTGGCACTAACTTACAAGGACATGCATACATGACCCAGCATCGAACGTGTCGGTCATCAGCGAGTGAATCCGGGCTGTAGCAACTGGGCTAGCAGGACTCCGGAGAATCCGGGCTGTAGCAGGCTAACAGGACTCCGGTAGACACCGCGTGACATTTCCCCGAAGGGACAGACACAGGAACGAAGAAGGACACATGCCGGCCAGCCTAAGTGTTCCGGAGCAGTAGCAAGCTACCAGGGCTCAGTGGAAGCACTAGGAGACATTTCCCGGTAAGAGAGGCTACTAAGGATAAACAACTAGATAGTCAGATCCCACACATAGCAATACACATTACACGTACGCGTAACATGCAAGTATGTGCTGTACAACATGGCATCACATCATAACTCAATAACTCATATAGATAAGGCTCAAAGAGCCATCATAGCATTTATTGCAAATAGGGGTCATAGGACCCATCATACAGAGCATACAAGCAACAAGCGGAAGCATTACATGTCTGAGTACAGACATCTATAAATGAAAAAGGCTGAAGAGCCTGACTATCTACAACATCCTATCAAGATCGTAGCTGAGGTACAAGCTACTTGTCGAAGTGCACGGAAACTAGTAAGACTGAAGACTCCACTGCAAAAACATAAATAAAGCAACATGAGTACAAAGGTACACATCAAGACTTACATCAGATCCTATCATACATGCATTTGTATCAAGAGGGTAATGTGGGGGTTTAGTTGCAGCAAGCCAGCTTTGACTCAGTGGCTATCCTGTTCTACGACTACGAGAAACTTCTTTGAGGTGAGACGGTGCACACGAGTCCACTAATCACCACACAATACACTACTATGGATTCATCCCCGTCTCCCTATGAGAAGGCCATCCATAGCACTCACACTTGTTTTGAGCATTTTAGAGTATCCACTTCAAGTTGTCTATGTACCACGTAAGAATCCAAGAAGTCCATAACCGCGGACCCGGCTATTCGAATAGATCATGTTAACCTTGCAGGGGTGTACTTCTTCACACACGCTCTCGCCACTTACCGCCATGCACTACTAGGAAAAGGCCTACTAATGGCGCACCTAATTTGGCCATTAATGGCGCATTAGTGGTGCGCCATTAGTGCCACGCCATTAGTATATTTTACTAATGGCGCACCACTGGTGCGCCATTAGTATCTGATGTACTAATGGCGCACCACCGATGCGCCATTAGTATATACAACGATCGCCATTAGTATGCCTCCTGAGGGGCCATGTATACCAGTGCTTTGGCATACTAATGGCGCACAACGGCAAGATGCGCCATTAGTAACCCGGCATACTAATGGCGCACTGTTTAATGATGCGCCATTAGTATCCTTTGGCATACTAATGGCGCCTTGTGATGTGATGCGCCATTAGTATGAATATTAGGTTTTTTATTTTTTATTTTCTGTTTTTGCACAGGTTACAAAATGTATAATTGGACAAAATATAGACAGCACACAACAACAACAGATTCATCGAATACAATAGAAGATTAGTCTCTGAATACAATTCATCATATTAGTCTCTGAATACAATTCATCATATTAGTCTCCGAATTGAAAAGACCGAACAAAGATAGAACATTATATTACAAGTCTCGAGACCGCGAGTAGCGAGTTTGTCTTCACATTACAAGTCGATATCGATCATCTAAACTACCATCACATAGAAGAGAGCTGCGGTCATCACGATGAGCATCATCACGATGAAACTGGTCTTCATCCGGTTTCTCCAACGCTCCCTCCCCTCTCCCGCTAGATAGCGGGCGTATCTAGATTCGGCCTCGGCCCTAGTGGTGTACCCTTTGAAACTGTTACCGCTGAATCGGTGAACCTGTCTCCGACACTCCTCCCAGTCGTCGTAGACCCCGGGAACCTTACCCTTGTACACGACATACGACGGCATCGCTATGCACTAGCCAAACGAAACGTTAGTACCAATTCACAGACAATACATAAGCAATATATATGTATGCAATAGAACGATCGGAAGAGAAAAGCAAGACATTAATAGCATCGATTACATCTAAGTTGAATGACTCTAGAAACCAAAGAGACATACTACAAGTTCATTAAAGTTTAATTACAACATGAGCCAATCGATGTTTGAGAACTAGACACAGCATCACTGCTTTCGACTCGACTCAAGGGACCGGAGCGTGGATGAAGCCGCCGTCTATCGTGGGAGTCATGAAAGAACGGGCGTTGTCAGCCTGCATTTGTAGCATTGTGTCGATGTCACCGTTGGACGGTTGATTTCGAGGTAGAACTGCCCGAGGTACGGCGGACATCTTGATGGATGATTTCCGCAAACTCCATTGGATGCGAAAGAATTCTTGTCGATGTCCGCGTCCTAGATTGCCGACACGCCGCGCCCAATCTTTGAGTTTACTCGGTAGCAGAAGTTGATGATGGTCCCGTACGATCGCCCGCATGTGATGGATGGCGTAGTAGGCACCCTTCTGACCGCCAGGCGGCTGCTTGACGCAACAGAACATCGTATTGTGGGAGAACACGTGCTTGCCGTACTTACAAATAGGCCTGGTGAAGGTGCCTCCAGATTGGGCGTAGCCGGGGAGAACATCATCAAGATCCTTCTTGACATTTGTGTAGTCTACGTTCGACTGACAGTCCGGGTCGAAATACGTGGCCATGGAATATTTGGGGCTTAGGAGGATGAGCGTGCAATGTGTGTCACTGCAGAAAACACGGAATGTTAAGAGAAAAACGATCGAAATCTAAGAATTCATATGTTACGGGCCGGTTGAGGGGAGGACTTACTCGGGAAAGTAAGGCACGAGGAAGTTATCCTTATCTTGGTTTGCCAGAATGACGCCTTCGAGGTAAGAACTCGTGACTTGCCGGTCCCCAACGCTGCCCAAGATCTTGGCACGCATGTAGAAGGGGTCGACTATCACGATGTCCGGGGTCTTGTCGCGAATGATCCGCATCTCCATACTCATCAAAAATAGCCGAACGAAGGTGTAGTGCAGCGGATGAAGGTTCAACATAGCGTGGATGTCATCAAACCGCAGGACGATCGTACACCCGATGGAATTATCCACAAAGCCCTTGCCCTCTGGCACCTTGGCCACGAAAACCGGGTATGCCACGTCCTTCTCTCTGAGACGCCGCTTCTCCAAAGAAAGAACACTGTCATGCAGACTCCGCATAGCACCGGTTGCAGCATTGAGCATATTTTTCGGTAGCATCGCCCTACCCGCCACATGCACCCTCCTCGAGATATCCTCAGGTGAAGGTAGCCCGTCCTGAGCACGGATCGTACTCGGTGCCGGCTGGCCCGCACCCTTGTTAGTCTTTCTTTTGCGTGCCTTCTTCTTCTCCTGTAATGGGACCGAGTTCTGCTCACAGACCGCCTTCTTGAGTGTGTTGGGGCTGATAATATTTAGCACCTCGCCTATCTGAGGCTCGGTGAAGTCGGCAGCTGGAGGCGTCTCCTGAGAGCTGAACGGGAGACGACGCCTGTTGCAACTTGGCTTCTCCGTGGTACCAGCTAGATCGCGCACGTCTTTTGTTGGGTTGGGTTCTTGAGAAGGAGGCCCCATGAAGTCGCCACCGTACCCATGATCAGCAAAGTACTGATCGACGTTGGCAAATGTATCGTCGTCGTCGTCGTTCTGATCCTGTGCCATATGCATGTTTGGATCCAGTGGCATAGGGATGTCCGCACCGTTCGGCGGTCTTGCCATGGGGCCGACTTGGCGGCAACGACGGGGCGGTGTTGTCTTTGGGGTGGTGTCCCCACCCCAAACGAATCTGGCTCTTCGCCAAAGCAGGGCCAGCTCAGGCAGCGCCGAGGGTCATCACGTCATCATCGTCGGCCCCGACGGGTCGAATCGGAGGTAACAACTCGTCGCAGCCTGGCAGCACCCGAACCAGTTCAACCCTAAACAAGTTGGGTGGCATCTGGGTACCGTGGAACAAGGGGTTGCCCGGTTGAACGATTTTGCCCTTGGCGACATCGACCAACTCATTGTTCACGAAGTGCAGGAGAGTGCACGGAACGTCGGATGCGCCCTACGAAAACATGTAGGGCGTCAGGGATGCCCTGTCAAAGGCAAGGAGATGAAGTCCTCGACCGAGAGAGGCTTAATTAGTTACCATGATGATAGCGTCGAGCTCGGCTAATGTCGAGGCACCGCCAACGGCGGGCGTGCAGTTGACGGAGGGGCCGCTTGCTGCAGAGGTGCCGGCCGGCGTACACCCGGGTGCATTAAGCTCCCGTGCCGGTGTCGGAGACACCAATGCCGCCTCCGCCGGAGACACCAATGGCCCCGCCATCGCATTCTGCGAGTTGCTAGCCGTGAAGCTAGGAATCGGGGGCGGCCCCTGTTGGCCGCCCGCAATCCACGCACTCAACCCCTGGATCAAGGTAGGCACAATGGCGGTGATCGTCGCTCCGAGTTGTTGTTGCACTTGCTCTTGGACAATCTCCGGAATCCGCGCCACCTGTGCCTTGAGTTCTTGAACCTCACGCGCCAGGCTTTCCGAGCTGGTCTTTTTCTCCTTCCGCACACCAGCGTATAGTATGACCCCATTTTGTGGACAAGCCTTTGCCGCCACACGACCAGTGACGTCGGCTTCTCGAGCTTATCCTTGTTCTTCATTACATTCAACGCCCTATTTAGAGTGGTGTCCCAAGGGTTGCTCTTAGTCGACCCCGCGCTACTGCTTTCAGTCGCCTGCGGAAGGAATGTGAACCATTTAGAAATTTGGCTTCATTAATTAGAATGCAACCATATGGAGCTAATTACCCCGGGGGTGGTATTGCTTACCAGAACAACCTCAAGCGCCCTGGTCTTCAGACCCGTGGTAAGCTCCTTTGTTTTCGGGTCCTTCTTGTACCGGGCCCTGACAAAGTTCCTGGTCTGCTTGTCACCGTATTTATCAAAGAGGGGCGGTAGGCCTTGCTCGGCACGCTCTGCGTCCTCCTTGTCCCATATAGGCTCCGCCACTCTGTAACCGCCGGGACCGAGTGTGTGTTCCCTAAGTTCAGCTCCGCATTTCTTTCCCCACGACTTGATTCGAGTTTGCGGTGCTCGAGCAATTGATCTTGAAGTCGTTGTAGTCATCTTCGGTGATCGAAGGATTTTTCTCGTTGATCTTCTCATAACTCTCACCTTTCTCGATCATTCTCTTCACATTGCTTTTCCAAGTAGACAGGGCCTTGCTCATCTTCGTGAGGGCAGCATTGTTCACTTTATTACCTTTGAGGCTTGTGTTTTCAAATTCAGCGGGGAACTTGTATCGTTCATGCAGCTTCATGAAGAGGAGGTTGCGCAAATTCCCTCGGTCAGGATGCATCAGGTTCTCGGTGTTGATCGAGACGGTGCTCCGGAGAATGCACCCGAGCTGAAGCGAGTACCCCTTGACTATTCGTTCGGGCGCCGTTGGATTCCCGTCGGAGTCCACTTCAGTAACTTCCTCCTTGAGGGTGCGGAGCACGGTCGGGCGCCGGTCCTTCCGTTGCCTCTTCTGTTGGCTGCCATCTGTGCGTGTGCCGCCATCATCAGTGGTGGCATCCTCGGCGGCACCATCAGTGGTGGCATCAGTGGGGTCATAATCGGTGGTACCATCAGTGGTCTCAGGATCGGTGGGGAAGGCGGCGTCCTCATACAAGTGAGGTTGTTCCTCCATCTCCTCGGACAGCTCCCAGAATGCCTTGCCGCCCGAACCCCCGGCCTCATCGTTGTTGGCCATGTTTATCTCTAAATAAGAACAAAGTTTGGTCAAAAAGTTGGTTATTGTCAAGGAACAAGATCATGGTCTCATCATTTAGGGTTTGTCGACACCGAGGCATCCTAAAAGCTAAGCTTTTATCATTGAGGGTTTTTCGACGCCGAGGCACCCTAAAAGCCTAAGCTTTCATCATTAGTCACAAGTACCCCATATGTCCTATTTTTAGCAAAGTCATGTTAAAATTCACGGAAAATTTCAGCATGACCTTTGCTGAAAATAGGACATATGGAGTACCCGAATTTGCTGGAACGGAAATTAATCGACATTCCAGCAAACTCAAGGGCCTCTCGGGTGGACAAGGCAAAAAAAGCCTCCATCACAACAAAGCAAATCATTACATGGGCATACATATGCTGAAGTAAGAACGCCAGAAGTAGCATTAAACCATTTCCACAGTACTATGGTGATTTGAGATCATCTATTTATGTTCGCAAAGAGTAGTTTATGATCTAAGACTAAAAGGAAATGCACCAGTAGTACTAATTTGTCGGTCGGTCTCCAAAACTGATCCCAGCATTTTAAACAGTCCCTAGCTAGGATAGAGAAGTAATAAAAAACAACTCTACTAATCCATCTTAAGTTGTAGTGCACTAATTAAGTTGCTCGTACTAAACATAACATGTCGCATGGAATATACCAGCTACCTCCAGTTTATCTTAAATGTTGCCAAGTGTAATAGTTCGCACATAATGTATGATGGTTAGCTGCTTTTGTTACTGTTTTGTTTCCTTAAACGTCTCATAATGAATCAGCCACACGCTCAGTACAGTTTACATGTGATGACTACAGGAGAGAGAGAGAGAGAGAGAGAGAGAGAGAGAGAGAGAGAGAGAGAGAGAGAGAGAGAGAGAGAGAGAGACGCATGAGACTGAGAGTGGTAGGTGGAAATGTGAAAGAGTTGCCTGGGACGCATTTGTTAGCACTAAAGTGTCCTGGCCCACTATACAATGTATTCGTTTTGGTATCTATTGTTTATCCTTCTCGTATTTATTAAATGCTATATTAACCACAGATCTCAAAGGCAAAACTAATGGTCCAGATATGATCCTCGTATGGAACCATGTCTCAAAAATCCAGCCGCTATTAACACTACTAGATAAGGTAAAGTCAATTCTTCAATTCAAAGAATGGGACATGAGTCATATAACTTGCAAACAATTGAGTAATAAGAATAAGAAGAACCAAGAGATAAATAAAATAAGACAAAGCAAAGTCAATTCCTCAGCCCAGTAGAATAGACACATGATGCAGATTAGTTGGCAAACATTTGATGATTTCAAATTTTGTACCTGCTGTTCAATAGTTCTTTCACTTACCTATGTTACTTTCAACTACTGTTCTCTGCATATTTTCAACTTGTTTCCTAGTACAATCGAATGAACATGATAATATGTATGTAAATGTACAGCCCCGGCCAGGCAAAATGTGTAAAAAACTACATAAGCCATTTAGAGACAGCAACAACAAAGTGTGTCCGAAATATGTATATCAATGGTGCTGCAGATTGCGTCCCTGCAGTACTTCCGAGAAATACAAGGAACATGTTACAAATGCAACTAGTACTAGGGGTTGAAGAGTAGACATCAGACATCATTACTTTCATAAACCTGCTCTGACTAGTACTAGGGGTCGTTGAAGAATAGTTGAAAGTAATGCTGTACCAATAATCTTCAACTAACTGAACAAACTGTTATTTTTTTAAGAAAAACAACTGATACACTAATTGAATTAATTGATGATCTCAATGGCACAACGCAGACTTCAAGTTTCCATTAGTTTGATAAGACTCTAACCTAGAATAGAAGCTAACTCAGGATTGGCGTGTTCAGATACATCCCTACAAGATCACTGCTGCTACAATAAACAAAAAGGCAATGCAATGCTGAAGGGTAAACTACAGCTTCACATGGGCTCAACGTCCAATGGCACAACCGTTTCTCAGAGAACAAAAAGGACTCCTTAGTAAGTTGTGCATGGATCTTCATTTTGCTCTGTTCTACAGGCAGCACTACTTTCAACTCCAACCTATGTTACTTCCAACAGCTGCTCTGTGCTAACTTTTGCCGCACTAAATACGATAAAAACAGCTCAGACCAAATGCATTCTATAAATAGGAAATAAAACTATGTAAATGTGCAACACCTGCCACTGCCAGGCAAAAGTATGTAAAGAATCTAACATTCCCTTAAGAGATCGCAAATCGCCAACCATGTCACAAATATTTATCGTTGGTAATCTGCTATGTATGTGGCTTCTTTGCTAGTGGTCTAGTTTCAGGTTTGGTAACAGGTTTGTAGAGTGAGGGGAGAGGGGAGAGGGGAGAGGAGGAGGGGAGCTCACGGGGGCGAGGAGGTGGGGCGACGAGGTCCGGGTGGTGGTGTGGGTGCTCCGCGACGGTGGTGTGGACGGGCGGCGTCCGACCATCGGGCGACGAGGGCGGCGGGCGATGGCGAGTCGGCCGGGCCACCGAGTCGGCAGGGCGAGGTCAAGGCGAAGCGCCTCTTCCTCCTCCTTCTCCGCTGGGAAAGCGAGGCGGCGGCGGCCTCGGGAGAGGAGAGGGCGGCGTCGCGGCGTCTCAGCGCGTCCGGGCGTCAGGCGGAGACGAGGACGACGGGCGGCGCTGATCTGGCGGGGCAGCGGCGTCGGGATGGGGGCACAATACTATTGGCGCACCACCCCTCGGTGCGCCATAAGTATATCAACACTAATGGCGCACCTCACCCTGGTGCGCCATTAGTATTTTTTTGATTTCTGCTCGAGCCAACAGTTATCTCCCACCGACCTGATCCACACCAAGTTCCCTCTACTAGCTCGACTGGTCAGCATCCAGTTCTCACACCAGGAGGTCCTGGGTTTGATTCCCAGGCTCCACAATTTTTTTATGCATTTAAAATGCTGTTTGATACTTATTTATGTTTAAATATGTTCAAACTTGTTTAAATCATAACAGTAATATTTTTTTATAAGACAGTAATAATTTTTTAAAAATATCATCAAACAGTAATGCCGGTGGAGCGGGGGAGGGTGCGCGGGGTGCGGGGGTCGGTGGCGGTTGAGTAGGGAGGTGCGGGGGTCAGCGGCGGTTGAGTAGGGGAATCAAGGTGCGGGGGTCGGCGGCGGCCGATGGACCGGGGGGTGCTCGGCGGCGAGGGGGACCGGATCTGGCGAGGTGGGATAGCGATTGAGATGGAGGGGGATCGAGATCGACTGTCCATGAAATTTAAAAATATTCATGATAGTTCAAAAAGTGCCCATGAAATACAATCGAGAAATGAAGGCTACGATTTAAATACAATCGATCTTAGCTAGCTATCTGTTCACAATCTTCTTGCCCTTCTTTTTCGCAAATGGAGTTCTTCTGTGGAACGGACGTCCTTTAGGTAGGGTGGTCCTGCTTCTTCTTGTGGTGTATGCTGCTACTTCATCATCGTCGTCATGTTCGATCCTCGGGTCGCCGTACTTGTCGAAGTCTTGCTCATTGGCTACTCCATCCATTCCGATGATCTTCCTTTTGCCTCTCCTCACGACAACACGACTGGGCTTTGGCGGGTTGGTAATGAAGAAGCATTGGTCCACTTGGGAAGCCAGTACCCATGGCTCATTTTTCGGGTGACGCTTTGCCCACGGTCTTGGATTTGGCTTCGGTATAACCATGGTGGTGAAATATCGGTCTTCTTTTAGGGCGCTCTTGGCCCATCGACATGGAACATCGGCACCTTCTCTCCAACAGTAGCTCAGCTCCCAGATCTCCTCGATCCTTCCGTAGTATCTGTCCTTGTCCTTACCGTGTAGGATTCCATCGTTACCCCTGAGTTCGATAACCATCGCTCTTCATGTCCTTGTCCTCGTGTAGAATGTGTAGCCGTTGATATCGTGACGCCTCATAGGTCATCGAGGTTGTGCTCGGCGCCTCGTGACAAGGTGAATATGAGTTGTTCTTCCGCGGAAGAATCTTCATGTAAAGGGTACGACGAAGCTTCGCTTGAACCAACGCATGAAACATGAGTTGTGCTCTTTGAGTATATCTCCGTCATCCTCTGTTGGCCTCGGTCATTGTAACGCCTTCTCAATAAAGGTTTTGTGCTCTACCACCCAAGGATCGACCACGCCTATGTGTTGTAGCGCGACTAGGTTTGCTCTTTCAAAGTCGGCGAGTCGACCCTCAAAGTCGACATGCATTTCGGGCGACCCTCATGGTGACCCCATCCAGCGAGCCTGCCGAGGTGCTGTTGACGGCAGACCAACGGGTTCTTGATGCCTAGATAATTCGTGCGTAGGAGATGCACTCTTCGGTCAGAAAGCCCCTGGCTATACTTCCCTCTGGATGTGACATGTTCCGAACGTATCCTTTGATGACACCATTCATCCTTTTGAACGGCATCATGCTGTGCAGGAACGTCGGCCCGAGTTGGATGATATCCTCCACGATATGGACCAGCAGATGCACCATAACATCGAAGAATGCGGGCGGGAAGTACATCTCAAGCTCGCATAGTATCACCACGATCTCTTCCTGTAGCCTTCTGAGTTGCCTCATGCCAATCGACTTCCGAGAGATGACGTCGAAAAAGTTGCATAGGCCAAATAGCGTTTCCGCAGACGTGCGCGTCCATGGTCCCACGGATTGCAACTGGAAGTATCTGCGTCATCAAGACATGACAGTCGTGAGACTTCATCCCGCTGAACTTCGCTTCACTGGGTCTAGGTATCTGCTTATCTTCCCAGCAGAATCGTAAGGAAGTTTTACTCCTAGGAGGCAGGTGAAAACTGCTCGATCTCCTCCCGACTTAGAGTGAAGCACGCGGAGGGTAGTCATTTCCGGTCTTCTTGGCCTTTTTGCCTTTGGCGACGACTTTCGTGTCCTGCTTCGCCTCATCATCATCATCATCATCATCATCATCATTAGCGTGAAGCTCCTGCCCGATGCCCATTGATTTCAAGTCTGCCTTGCTTTCGCCCATCTTTGGTCCACTCGCATGTTGAGCAGGGTACCAAGCAGACTCGCACACGTTCTTCGTGATATGCATGACATCAAGGCTGTGAGGCACACGGTGGATCTTCCAAGACGGAAGTCCCGAAAACAGACCTCGTTTTCTATACCTTCAGCAGCGGCTCGGCGCCTTCGCTTCTTTCCGGCTCGGCGCCTTTTGCTTCTTTCCGGCAAGGGCAGTCTTTCCAATTTTTCAACAGCTTGTCTATTTCCTCGCCGCTCCTCGTACACAGGCGTTTTGGGTTCGGTTTCACCATCGAACAGATCCTTGCGTTTCCTCCACGGGTCATCGTCGTGAAGCCACCTTCGATGTCCCATTAACATAGTTTTCGAAGACCCGGATCTCTATCTAGCTGGCGTCGTTGTGTCATCCATGCACCTTACGCATCCGAAAAATCCGTGGACTACCTGCCCCGCGAGATATCCGTAATCGAGATAGTCGTGCACCGTCGTGAGCAGTGCGGCTCTCATAGGTAAATATTCTTTCTCTGCGGCGTCCCACGATTGGCTGGCGTTTTCCACAGCGTGTCAAGCTCCTCTTCAGCAGCCCCAGATACAGATTGATGTCGTTCCTGGTTGTTTCGCCCTTCAATTAGCATACTCATGTGAATGTACTTCCTCTTCATGCACAACCAGGGGGAAGGTTGTACATCCACACAAACACAGGCCAGGTGCTATGTGTGCTTCTCTGGCTGCCGAACGGATTGACTCCATCGGTGCTCGCGCCCAGCACGATGTTCCTTGGATCGTTCCCAAATTCTGAGTCTTCGAATCTCAACGCTTTCCACTGGCTCGCATCCTTAGGGTGACTCAGCATCTTGTCTTTTTTATCTATCTCCGGATCATTTGCGTCATCTTCTCGCTTCTTCTCCTCCCTATCCGCGTGCCAACGCAGGAGCTTTGCTACCTTAGGGTCCACGAAATACCGCTGCAGACGAGGAGTGATCGGAAAGTACCACACCACTTTTCGAGGAGCTTTCTTCCTCTTCTTGTATCGAGTGACGCCGCACACCGGACATATGGTAGACTCCGCGTGCTCGTCCCGATAAATGATGCAATTGTTCATGCACACATGGTATTTCACGTGCGGTAAATCGAGAGGACACACGATTTTCTTCGCCTCCTCCAAACTGGTCGGGCACTTGTTCCCCTTGGGAAGACGTTCGTGCCAGAATGACATGTTCTCGTCGAAGCATGCGTCGGTCATTTTGTGTTTTGCCTTCATCTCCAGAGCCATGAGCGTTACTTTCAGGCGGGTATCCTCGGGCCTGCATCCTTCATACAATGGAGTAACCGCGTCTAACTCAAGTTGATCCATCTTGGCTTTCTCTCGGGCGGCAGCTCTTGCGTTATCCGTCTGCTTGAGAAGCAGCTCTTGAATATGAGGGTCCTGCACCCAGCCCATCGATGGTACAGCGTCGTCTACTCCGCCGGCATCATCATCTTCATGATCATGCCCGTCGTCTGCTCCGGCATCTTCCTCATCATCATGTCCTGCATCTTCTACATGATGACTGTGTACAGCATCACCGTCGTGATCATCTCCTGGGGATTCTTCGTCTTCTCGCCCGCCCGAGCCGCGGTGGTTGTCTTGCTGCCCTTCCTCATTTCTTGCCCGGCCCCCATGGACGACTTCATAGTCATCTTCATCACCTTCCCACCGATAGCCATCCATGAAACCACGCAAGAGCAGGTGGTCCCGCACCTGCCCGGAATCCGGGTCCGCAATAAAGCTCTTCAGCTTGCATCTTCGACACGGACATCTTATCTCCGTCTCGTTCTTTTGAAGCATCTCGGCCTTCATGACCTCAAAACCTATTCACGATGCCTTTGGTCATCGTGCGGACCATGGTCGCCTACGGGGTAGAGCAAAACGATATTTTAGAACCAAACAAAAATTTGGCATGACTTTCCCTAAAAATAGGACCAAAAAAATGCTTAATGCCAAAATTCTCGCCGAAACGGAAATGAATCAACATTCCGGCAAAATATTGGCAACTATCGCATTTCAAATACCGGTACACCTCCAAACACAAACACATATGCAACACCACAAACATATGCAACACCACGAACATACATAGATCTAGCTAGGCCATAAAATGTGCATGTGCACATTGTTGTAGGGAGAACAACATAAATATAGCTTCCCCCCTTACTTACCTATTAAAACAAGGTAATTTAACCACTTAATTTGAATGAATCTATGGTGGAAATGAGGTGAAAAGAGGAGGCACCGAGACAAGGAGGAGGTGGAGAGAATGAAGTGGGGAGAAAGTGAGTGTGGGTAGGAGAGGCTGTCCAAAATATCTTGTTGCTGCCCACTTACTAATGGCGCACCAGCACTAAATCGCCATTAGTAATCCAAGTTACTAATGGCCCACCTTCAGGCGGTGCGCCATTAGTAGTTTTAAAAAAAAAAACTAATGGCGATTGATCCATGATGCGCCATTACTAGTTTAAACTAGTAATGGCGCACGGTTTATCGATCGCCATTAGTAGTATTGCAAAAAAAGGAATAAAAAATATAATAAAAAAACAACATTAGTGGCGCACTTTCGGACGGGTGCACCATTAGTAGTTACAACTACTAATGGCGCACTTTGTCTGGATGCGCCATTAGTATGTTTGGACAGGCGCACTAGTTCAATTTTTTTTGATACTAATGGCGCACCCTGGGCCTGGTGCACCATTAGTAGTTTCAACTCTAATGGCGTATCAGCAGGTGGTGCGCCATTAGTATATACTAATGGCGCACCAACTATCTGGTGCGCCATTAGTGTCAATCCCATCTATAGCCCTTTTTCTAGTAGTGATGTACACGTCATGTAACTCGGCAACCTTCAAGCGGAAGCCTGGCGAGGGTGTCAGCCACGACCTGACTAACCACACAAGACTCTATTCCAGGTCTATCGCCTATTCAGGTTCCATCCACAAGGAGATCCGGCCGGGGTGTCGCTCACGGCCCCAAATGATGTGTGCAGGGTTCCCGAGCCCACCATCCGGGTGCCACTCGGTACACCAGGCCACGCGTGCCTATTTTGTCCAAAGCCCACCCTGCCGGGTGCCACATGGTAGAAAAATAGCACTACCTACAAACACCAGAAACTAGTTGCAACTCCTGGACAGAGATCAAGTTGGTTAATAAGTCGAGAGGGGTCGAGTTACCGGAACCCAATGTGTGGTAGTATCAATTCATTGGACGACATACATAGATCTCAGTGCTTAAGGACGGTTCCAGTGAGACAACCCACCATGTACTCTTACATGGCCTCTCACCGCTACATTTAGCAAATCATGTTCACACACTTCACTCTCAGCATCAGAACATAGAGCACTGCACTCCAATTCATTCCCAATGAATCAGACCTGACACACTCTAAGCAATAGCAGGCATGGCATGGTAGGAACACAGCAATGGCTTCAATCAACTCCTACACATGCCAGTGGGTTTCAACTATTTACTGTGGCAATGACAGGTCATGCAGAGGAATGGGTTCAACTACCGCAGCACAAAGTAGCCGTTGAATCGTTGTTGTCCTAATGCAATAACTGAGAGCAGGAGCGAGAGAGTAGGATTTTATCAGAATGAACAAGAGGGTTTGCTTTCCTGGTAGATCAACAAGGGTGGCACTGCTCATCAGACAGGTACTCAGGAACACTCTCCAAAGCAGGACCTATCGAGAAGGAACGGTGTAGACAATCAAAACACAAGCATATGCAACAACATGATGCAAGATCATGGCATGTAGATGTGATGCTGTTTGAGCTAATGCAACTAGCTGTTATTTGGACGGAGTCCATTTGAACCAAAGATTCAAATGCATCTCCAAAATAAGCCCTTTATAAATGCCATTTTAGTGTTTCACTTATACGGCAGGTATAAGTTGGGTTTTCATGCATGAAACTAGTACAGATGGATAGATTGGATTTTTCTGATCATTTTTCATATATAAATTATTTCAATCTGAGTTACGTTTGAATTTCTATGAATTTTTGAAGTTTACAACAAATTTCTGGATTTTCCTGATTTGTTTTAATACCAGAAAAGAATAAGTGCGTCATGTCTGCGTCAGCAGGTCAATGACGCTGACCTGGTCAAACCTGGCGTGTGGGGTCCACACGTCAGTGTCTCAGGGTTAAACATGGGGGTTAGTTTATCCTAATTAGAGGATGAGTGGCGTTGGGCCCACTATCAGTGTCGGGGGGTTAATTAGGCGGTGATTAGCGCTAAGTTAATCACTTCATGACAGGGCCCACCTGTCAGGCCGGCAGGGTCAAAGCGGTCAAACCCGCCGGTGTTTAGCCGCCGGCGAGGCCGAACGCGGCGAAGGGCTCGGGATCGCCGCTCCGGCGACCATTCGGGCGGCGGAGACCATCTACAAGGAGCCCAGGCTCGCGCGCATCCAGTGGGACGCGCGGGAGACCGTGGGGGTGCCGGAGCTCGCCGGAGCAGAGCTTGTGGCGGCGGTCGGAGCACGGCTTTGAGCAGGAGCAGGCTGCGGGGCACAGGGAGGCCACCCGAGGGGCTCTGCGGCACCCTCGTGGCACCAGGAGCACGGTAACGCGCTCGGTTGCGGGCTGCGCTGGCCAGGGCGATAGCGGCGACATGGACAGCGGCGAGGAGCTACGGCCATGGAGGGGGATGCAGCTACGACACGCAAATGGTAAAACGGAGAGAGGAGGACGGGGCAAGAGCTCACGGCGGTTCCAGTAGAGGCAACGGCGGCTCGGGGGAGGCTCTGCAGGTGACGGACGGGCGGTGGAGGTGCACGGCGGCCAGGGTTGAAGATGACGGCGGAGGCGTCTCCACAGGGCGTCCAGCGACGCGTGGCTTGACAGGGAGGACGAGGACGATAGCGCGGAGCTGTTGGACTTGTCGGAGAGGCGAGGCCGCTGCGGTGGGCGCGACAACGGCGAGCGGCGGCGACGGGCGCGTTCGGTATAGCGAGAGAGAGCGAGAGAGCAGAGGAGGCAGGAAAGGGGGATGAGAGTGAGATGGTCCGGGGGGGGGGGGGCGTGGTGTCGTCCGGGCGTTCCAGGGGGACGAGGAGGATGCCAGGCAGGCAGGGAGGAGGTGATGGCGCGGCTGCAACATGTCGGCCATGCAGCTGCTTTGGGCGAGGGGGAGGAAGAGGACAAAGACGCCAGTGGGCTGGGCTGCTGCTGGGCTGGCCACTTGGGCCGCCAGGTGGCTGCACAGGTAGGTTTCCCTTTTCTCTATTTTGTTTTCTTTTCTATTTTCTGACATTTGTTTTGATTTAATAAAAATACTAAATCATCTTATTTCCTTATGCCCATTTTTGTAGGAACTAGTGGTATTATTCCAGAGCTCCTCAACAAATGGCATATTTTTTGGACATATTATATATATATAACAAATATATATCCAATGCAAATATTTATGCATTAATTCCAAATGCCCAAAATAAATACTTATGAGCTCCTAAAAATGTTGGTTTGATTTTTTTCTCTGTCCAATATTTTCATAGAGCAACCTGAGTATTTTCTTGGACCTTTTTGGAGCACTTTTTATTTGGGTCATTTCCAGAGATGATTCTGAGGGTTTCACAAATCCCCATTTCAAATTTAAATGGAATTTAAACATGTGCACAGATGACTAGCTAGCCTTGAGCATACCAGAACTAGGGATGTGACAACTCGCCCCCACTTGAAAGAATCTCGTCCCGAGATTCAGGGGTCCACAGAAAAAATGGGGTACTCCAGTTGAAGACGGTCTTCTCGCTCCCAAGTAGCTTCTCTCTCGGAATGATGAGACCACCGAACCTTGAGAAACTTGATGTTCTGACGACGGGTGACACGCTCTGCTTGATCACGAATGCGAACCAGGTACTCTCGGTATGTGAGGTTATCTTGGAGATCAAGCGTTTTGTGGTCCACTCCATGGATAGGATCCGAGAAGCAACGCCTGAGTTGAGAGACGTGGAAGACATCATGCACTCTGGAAAGATGTGGAGGTAGTTCCAACTGGTAGGCAACCTCTCCTCGGTTAGCGAGAATGCGGAAAGGACCAATGTAACGAGGAGCCAACTTGCCCTTGATACCAAAACGATGGGTACAAAGGAGTAACCCGAAGGTAAGCTTTGTCGCCAACTTCATAAGTCATATCCTTATGATGACGGTCATACCGACTCTTCTGACGAGGCTAGGTTGTTTTCAAGTTCTCACAAATGACGTGAACTTGCTCTTCTGCCTCCTGGATCATATCCCGTCCAAAGAATTGTCTTTCACCGGTTTCTGACCAGTTCAAAGGTGTTCGACATCTTCGTCCATAGAGAATCTCAAAAGGAGCTTTCTTGAGACTGGATTGATAGCTATAGTTATAAGCAAACTCGGCAAAAGGAAGCCATTTCTCCCAATCCATACCGAATGAGATAACGCAAGCTCTAAGCATGTCTTCGAGAATTTGGTTGACCCTTTCCACCTGACCACTCGACTGAGGGTGGAAAGCGGTACTGAAGGATAGATGGGTTCCCATGGCAGTTAGAAAACTCTCCCAGAAAGGAGAAGTGAAAAGACTACCAAGGTCTGAATTGATCTCTAGTGGAACACCGTGAAGTGACACTATTTGGGAAATGTATAAGTCAACAAGCTGGCTAGCGGTGATAATCTCTCGAACAGGTAGGAAGTGCATCACTTTGGAGAGACGATCAATGACTAGGAAGATAGCATTATTCCCTCTCTTGGTCCTGGGGAAGCCGGTGATGAAGTCCATACCAACTTTATCCCATATCCATTCAGGAATAGCTAAAGGCTGAAGGGTGCCAGCAGGTCTTTGATGCTCTGCCTTAACGCGACGACAAACGTCACAGTTAGCAATGAACCGAGCAATCTCTCTCTTCATCCTAGTCCACCAGAACCTCTGGCGTAGGTCCTGATACATCTTAGTTCTACCGGGATGAATCATGAGAGGAGATTCGTGTGCCTACTTAAGGATCAGTTGTCGAAGATGTTGCTTCTTGGGGACCACCAAGCGGTTCCCAATGAAAACAACACCTCGATCATCTATAGAGAAACTACCAGCAATACTCTTGGCAATGTTCCTCTTGATCCGGGTAATCCCCGTATCATGCTTCTGGGCTTATATGATATGATCCACAAGAGTAGGTTTCGCCACCAAGGTAGAAAGGAATCCGTGAGGAGCAATCTGAAGATTAAGCTTACAGAATTCCTCATGGAGAAGTGGTTGGCCCTGCTGCAACATGAGATTGTTGCATAGGATTTACGACTTAGAGCATCAACTATGACATTGGCTTTGCCTGGAGTGTAAGTAATCCCTAGATCATAATCTGAGATCACTTCCAACCAACGTCTTTGCCTAAGGTTCAGATCTGGTTGGGTGAAGATATACTTGAGACTCTGGTGATCGGTGTAGATCTTGCAACGTTTACCAAGAAGGTAATGCCGCCAGGTCTTGAGTGCATAGACTACGGCTGCAAGCTCTAGATCATGTGTAGGATAATTCTCCTCATGTGGATGCAACTGTCGAGATGCATAGGCAATCACATGACGATCCTGCATAAGAATGCAACCTAGTCCCTGCCGTGAGGCGTCGCAGTAGATAACAAAGTCCTTAGTGAAATCCGGTGGCACAAGTATGGGAGCAGAAGTCAGGCATCTTTTCAGTTCCTGAAAACTGTACTCACATTGTGGGGACCACTCAAACTTTTTATCGTTCTTGAGAAGTTCTGTGAGGGGTTTAGCTACTTTGGAGAAGTTTTCAACAAAGCGGCGACAATAGCTGGCTACACCAAGAAAGCTCCTAACTTGTTTAGTGGTTTCAGGTGGAGTCCAATCGAGAACGGCCTTAACTCTCTCGGGATTGACAACAATGCCCTTACCAGAGTTTACGTGGCCTAGGTAGGTCACTTCTGGCAACCAAAATTCACACTTGGAGAACTTGGCATAAAGGCGGTGCTCTCTGAGTTTTTCTAATACAAGTGTGAGATGTTTGGCATGCTCTTCCTCGTTCTTCGAGTAAATAAGAATATCATCGAGGTAAACCACGACGAATTTATCTAAGTACTCCATGAAGATCGAGTTCATCAAGCGGGAGAAGGTAGTTGGAGCATTGGTTAGACTGAAGGACATGATGGTGTACTCGTATTGGCCATAACGAGTGACAAAGGCCGTCTTAGGAGTGTCCCCGTTTCTGATCTTGATTTGGCGGTAGCCTAACTTCAAATCCATCTTGGAGAAGACTGAGGATCCAGCGAGCTGATCATATAGGTCGTTGATCCTGGGGAGCAGATATTTGTTCTTTATCGTGACCAAATTAATGGGACGATAATCTACAACCATCCGGTCCGTACCATCCTTCTTTTTGATGAAGAGGACGGGGCAAGCCCAAGGAGAAGAACTAGGACGGATGAAACCCTTTTGCAAGGACTCATCAAGTTGTTTCTTATGCTTGGCTAGTTCTAAGGGGGCCATCTTATAAAGTCTCCTAGAGATTGGAGCGGTTCCTGGGATAATGTCTATGACGAACTCTACATCTCTGTCAGGTGGAACACCTGGCAGTTCCTCTGGAAAGACATCCAGAAAGTCACGGACTACCGGGATATCTTCAATGTCTAGAAGAGGGCTCGCATTAGGAGAATAGAGCTGACGCTTTGCAACTCTAGTGGAGAAAGTGACTATCTTGCCAGATGGGTGTGTAAGCTGAACAGACCTGGTGTAACAATCAATCTTGGCATGATGAGCTGTCATCCAGTCCATACCCAAGATGATGTTAATATCTGAGGACTTGAGGGCTACAAGTGATGCAAGGAATACAAGTCTATCAACAAGGATTTCATTTCCATAGCTTGTTCTGGTGGTCTGCCATCTAGACCCTGGGGTTTGGATTTCAAGCGGAGTTGGCATATCACAAAATGACATGTCGTGCAAACGAGCATAGCCTTCAGAAATGAAGGAGTGAGATGCTCCAGTATCGAACAGAACCGATGCTGGATGACAATTGACAAGGTGTGTACCAAGAACGACATTTGGATCATCATGAGCATTTCTAGCTGAGACGTGATGCACATGTCCAAGTTTAGAGCAAGCTGGCTTAGCACTGATCGTCTTGCTTGATGGCTTAACACAGCCAACAGGCTTCTCGGGCTGGGGTGGAACATAACAGGCCTGAGGGCAGTCACGTGCATAGTGTCCTGGCTTCCCGCATGTGAAGCAAGTCCCTGAAGTTGAACGTGGACCCATACTGACAAGCGGTCTACCAGTAGGCCTGGGTGGAACATACAACTGAGCTGGGGGAGGCACCGCATAGGATGGTCTCGGTGCATATCCAGAAGGAAGAGCGGAGTTTGGAACCCAAATCCGGTGCTTCTGAGAACCAGAACCAGAGGAAGATCCCAAATCACGGGTGTGCTTACGAGACTCCTCATAAGTGAGCTGAGCTGTCTCTGCATTAATGGCCTTGTTCACGAGAGCTTGGAATGTATCACAATGATGCAGGTGGAGATCACGACGCAACTTGGGGTTGAGACCCTTCCGGCACCTAGCCTGCTTCTTGGCGTCCGTAGACACCTCTTCTGTGGCATAACGGGCAAGATTCTCAAACTCTCTGCTGTAAGCATCAACAACCATCTTACTCTGGGTGAAACTACAGAACTCTTCTCTCTTGCGATCGATGAGGGCCTGGGGAATGTGATGCTCGTGAAAAGCCTCAATGAAATCCCTCCAGGTAGGAATCTGGCAAGCTGGAAGCATAGCCACATAGTTCTGCCACCAAAGTCTAGCAGGACCTTCCAGGTGGTATGTAGCATAGGTGACCTTATCATCTTTAGCTACGTTCGTGGAACGGAGCTTATGAGTGATGCTACAGAGCCAGTCATCTGCATCGAGTGGCTCGATGGAATGATGAAAGGTAGGTGGGTGGAAGCGAATGAAGTCATGAATGGTTGCAAACCCTTTGAACTGATGTGCGGTGTTCACCTCGATACGTGCCAACAAGCGGGTAGACTCACGCTTGTTCCCCTCCATCTCTAACATGAACTCTGTGAACGAAGGTTGATCGGGAGGATCCTCGTCCCTACCAGCTCCGTGGTTCTGGCTACGAGCGGCAGAACTTCCTTTAACTGATGACATCCTGAGAAACAAAACCAAGGACGGAATCAGCATCAACTATAGGTTGTAGAATGTAAGACAAGGGAATTAGTAACTCTCGAACTCCTAGGGCAATTTTGGCAGCATAACGGTAGTAGAATGCTCAAAATGGGACATCCTGCTAAAATGGAGTAGTACAACTACTCAACATCACCAGTTAAGGTTCTGAGATCATACTAAATAGGCTACACTGGAAGTACTCGAAAACTGGAATATGACTCTCATCAACCAAACCTATGGGACTACGTAGTAGTAGCACGTGATCCTGATAGACGGAAGAGAAAGCCTAGTTCCTTAACCCCGTAGGAAAGGTAGGATGACTCAGATCAGAAGGCCATGAGGTATAAGGAGTAAAAAGAGTCTTACGTTCCTTCCCACAATCAATTCCCTTACATAACTAAAGAACTTCTAGACTCAACTTCGACCAGTTTGGCTTGGTAATCCTCGAGGCGGTCCGACTGTGATACCAAAGCTGTCAGGACCCCGATTCTATGCCACACCGATCTAGCATGTAACACATCATATCACTTTGCGGCCTCACGCACGGTATTCCCACGGGTGTCGCCTTACCATGCCCGGGACCATTTGCGCCTTTTGGCACACGTATATGATAGTGTCGCTAGCAACCATATGACAAGAACCTGGGCTGACATGGCTAGTCGTGAACCCAAAGTGGCACTAACTCACAGGGACAGGCATACATGACCCAACATCGAATGTGTCGGTCATCAGCGAGTGAATCCGGGCTGTAGCAACTGGGCTAGCAGGACTCCAGAGAATCTGGGCTGTAGCAGGCTAACAGGACTCCGGTAGACACCGCGTGACATTTCCCCGAAGGGACAGACAAAGGAACGAAGGACACATGCCGGCCAGCCTAAGTGTTCCGGAGCTGTAGCAAGCTACCAGGGCTCAGTGGAAGCACTAGGAGACATTTCCTGGCAAGAGAGGCTACTAAGGATAAACAACTAGATAGTCAGATCCCACATATAGCAATACACATTACACGTACGCATACCATGCAAGTATGTGCTGTACAACATGGCATCACAACATAACTCAACAATTCATATAGATCAGGCTCAAAGAGCCATCATAGCATTTATTGCAAACAGGGGTCACAGGACCCATCATACAGAGCATACAAGCAACAGGCGGAAGCATTACATGTCTGAGTACATACATCTATAAATGAAAAGGACTGAAGAGCCTGACAATCTACAACATCCTATCAAGATCGTAGCTGAGGTACAAGCTACTTGTCGAAGTCCACGAAAACTAGTAAGACAGAAGACTCCGCTGCAAAAACATAAATAAAGCAACATGAGTACAAAGGTACTCAACAAAACTTACATCAGATCCTATCATACATGCATTTGTATCAAGAGGGTAATGTGGGGTTTAGTTGCAGAAAGCCAGCTTTGACTCAGTGGCTATCCTGTTCTACGACTACGAGAAAGTTCTTTGAGGTGAGACGGCGCACACGAGTCCACTAATCACCACACAATACACCACTATGGATTCATCCCCGTCTCCCTACGAGAAGGCCATCCATAGCACTCACACTTGTTTTGAGCATTTAGAGTATCCACTTCAAGTTTTCTATGTACCACGTAAGAATCCAAGAAGTCCATAACCGGTGACTTGGCTATTCGAATAGATCATGTTAACCCTGTAAGGGTGTACTTCTTGACACACGCTCTCGCCACTTACCGCCATGTACACGTCATGTAAATCGGCAACCTTCAAGCGGAAGCCTGGCGAGGGTGTCGGCCACGACCTGACTAACCACACAAGACTCTATTCCAGGTTTATCGCCTACTCGGGTTCCATCCACAAGGAGATCCGGCCGGGGTGTCGCCCATGGCCCCAAACGATGTGTGCAGGGTTCCCGAGCCCACCATCCAAGTGCCACTCGGTACACCAGGCCACGTGTGCCTAGTCTATCCCAAGCCCACCCTGTCGAGTGCCATTTGGTAGAAAAATAGCACTACCTACAAACAGCAGAAACTCGTTGCAACTCCTGGACAGAGATCAAGTTGGTTAATAAGTCGAGAGGGGTCTTGTTACCGGAACCCAATGTGTGGTAGTATCGAGTCATTGGACAATATACATATAACTCAGTGCTTAAGGACGGTTCCAGTGAGACAACCCACCATGTACTCCTACATGGCCTCTCACCGCTACCTTTACCAAATCATGTTCACACACTTCACTCTTAACATCAGAACATAGAACACTGCACTCCAATTCATTCCTAATGAATCATACCTGACACACTCTAAGCAATAGCAGGCATGGCATAGTAGGAACATAGCAATGGCTTAAATCAACTCCTACACATGCCAGTGGGTTTCAACTATTTACTGTGGCAATGACAGGTCATGCAGAGGTATGGGTTCAACTACCGCAACACAAAGTAGCAGGTGAATCGTTGTTGTCCTAATGCAATAACTGAGAGCAGGAGCGAGAGAGTAGGATTGTATCGGAATGAATAAGGGGGTTTGCTTGCCTGGTAGATCAACAAGGGTGGCACTACTCCTCAGACAGGTACTCTGGAACACTCTCCGGAGCAGGACCTATCGAGAAGGAACGGTGTCGACAATCAAAACACAAGCATACGCAACAATATGATGCATGATCATGGCATGTAGATGTGATGCTGTTTGAGCTAATGAAACTAGCTGTTATTTGGATGGAGTCCATTTGAACCAAAGATTCAAATGCATCTCCAAAATAAGCCCTTTATAAATGCTATTTTAGTGTTTCACTTATACATCGGGTATAAGTTGTTTTGTCATGCATGAAACTAGTACAGATGGATAGATTGGATTTTTCTGATAATTTTTCATATATAAATTATTTCAATCTGAGTTATGGTTGAATTTCTATGAATTTCTGAAGTTTATAACAATTTCTGGATTTTCCTGATTTGTTTTAATACCAAAAAGAATAACTGCGTCAGCATTGCGTCATGCCTGCGTCAGCAGGTCAACGGCACTGACCAGGTCAAACCTAACGTGTGGGGACCACATGTCAGTGTATCAGGGTTAAACAGGGGGGTTAGTGTCACGCCCAAGATGCAACCCTATCCTAAAGGAACTCGAAGGTCCCACCAAGGATAGAAGCGCATCTTGAAGACGCTTTTGCAAGGTGGATATCATTACATCAACATTACATAATAGTGGGGATACATCCAATACATAAAAGGTCACATGAATACAATAATACAACATACAAGATCAACATCCGACTACGGATGAATCATAAACAGAAACTCAAACAATATCCACCCTGCTAGCCCAGGCTGCCGACCTGGAACCTATCCCCTGATCGACGAAGAAGAAGAAGAACTCCAAAACAAGTAACATCACTCTCACGTCATGATCATCGCATAACCTGTACCTGCAACTGTTGGTGTAGTAATCTATGAGCCACGAGGACTCAGCAATCCCATTACCATGGGTATCAAGACTAGCAAAGCTTATTGGGAAAGGAAGGGGTAAGGTGGTGAGGTTGCAGCAGCAACTAAGCATGTATGGTGGCCAACATACGCAAATGAGAGAGAGAAGAGAAGCAAAGGAATAGTCGTCAACTAGTAATGATCAAGAAGTGATCCTGAGCTCCTACTTACGCCAATCATAACACAGAAACCGTGTTCTCCTTTCGATCAACCCCGAAAAGAGACACTCACGGTTACGCACACGGTTGGTGTATTTTAGAAGAGTTTACTTCAAGTTTACTACAACCGGATATTAACAAATTCCCATCTGCCACATAACCGCGGGCACGGCTCTCGAAAGTTTATACCCTGCAGGGGTGTCCCAACTTAGCCCATGATAAGCTCTCGCGATCAACGAAGGATATTCCTTCTCCCCGGGAAGACCCGATCAGTCTCGGAATCCCGGCTACAAGACATTTCGACGGTAATAAAACAAGACCAGCAAAGCCGCCCGATGTGCCGACAAATCCCGATAGGAGCTGCACATATCTCGTTCTCAGGGCAACACCGGATGAGACTAGCTACGAGTAAAACCAGACCTCGAGTTTCTCCGAGGGGGCCCCGCAGGCAGCTCGGTTTAGGCCAGCACTTAGAGAAGCACTGGCCCGGGGGGGCTAAAATAAAGATGACCCTTGGGTTGGCCGACCCAAGGGAAGGGTATAGGTGGTGGTGAGGCAAATGGTAAAACCAAGGTTGGGCCTTCTTTGGAGGAGTCTTATTCAAAGCGAACTGTCAAGGGGGTCCCATAAACCACCCAACCGCGTTAGGGACGCAAAATCCGGGAACATAATACCGATATGACGGAAACTAGGGCGGCAAGAGTGGAACAAAACACAAGGCATAAGGCCGAGCCTTCCACCCTTTACCAAGTATATAGATGCATTAATAATATAGGAGATATTGTGATATCCCAACATAAACATAATCCAACATGGAGCAATCTTCATCTTCACCTGCAACTAGCAACGCTATAAGAGGGGCTGAGCAAAAGCGGTAACATAGCCAAACAACGGTTTGCTAGGAAGGGTGACAAAAGTCAGGGGTTCATGGCAATTTGGGAGGCTTGACGAGCAGTTGATAGGTAGCGCAGCAAAGCGATAGAACAAAGCAACTAGCATAGCAATGATAGTAGTGAGATCCAGGGTGACGGTCATCTTGCCTGAAATCCCGCTAGGAAGAAGAACGAGTCCATGAAGAAGACGAACGGAAGTAGTCGAACGAATCCTCACAATCGCAACATTACCGGAACTAAGAAGCAACACCGGAAAGAAACAAACAACATGGTAAATGCACAAGCATAAACATGGCATGATGCACAATCAAGTATGATGCATGTCCGGTTTAATGAGGCATGGCATGGCAAGGTGCAATAAACAATACTACAAGTTAAGTGGAGCTCAATATGCAACGAGTTGCATATTGACAAAACACCACATTGACATATTTAGTTTAATCTCGTTTAAGCTACCAAACAATATTAAATGTTGTTAAACATGGCAAGAGGTGAAGCATAAGTAAACTAACTATTTACGCAAATTTAAATGAGGCCGGAACAACAAACAACAATTCCGGAAAATCCTCATGTGCATATTTTAGATTTGGTAATGTTCTGCTATAAATCATATTTTTGTGTTGTTAAACAGCAAAATAAAGTATACCATGTTAAACTAGGCATTTTTTCACCCCATTTACATATAAAGTTTATTTAAAATGGAGCTACGGTTATTTAGTTATGAAATAAAGCATTTTAACATGGCATTTATGCAAATTAAAGCAAACATCAAGTTAAACATTTCAAACATGGATGAAAGTGGCCAAATATGAAGCTGGATGAAATTCTAAGCATTTTACATATTTAAACCATTTTAATATGATGCACGGTTCATGAGTTATTATATGCATGAAGTTCAAGGGTTTTTCTGCAAAACTGTAATACTCTGGATAATGTCTAAATTCGCAGCAGGAAAAAAAACACAACGGGCTGAAACTGGTTGGCCCAATCGGTGAAAAAAACAGAGAGGCGCTGGGGGGGCTGCTCACCCATGGGCTTTGGCCCGTTGGAGGAGAGGTGAGACCGGCAGGGAGCTGCTGCCGGGCGGCTCGCTTGTGGCCTGTGGCGCCGGAGCTGGGCTGGGCGCGGTCAACGCTCGAACGAGCGAGCCGCTCGTTCGTTTCTGACGAGAAGAAGCAGGCGGCCGCGGGACTTGCGGCGTCAGCGGAGCAAGAAGCAGGCACGGCGGCGCTGAGGACTCCGGCGGGCGTGGGGTTCTTCGGACGGAGCAGGGCTGCAACGGGGCGAGGACTTGGACGGGGACAGCGAAGAAGCCTGGTCCTGGCGGCGGCGGGGCTCGACAGATTGCACGGGCTCAGGGCGACGAGGATCCGTTCCAGGACGAGGCAGCGGCGGGCGTCCATGGCGACCGAGTATCTGGGAGAGAGAGGGATTAGAGAGAGAGGAAGCCGAAGAAGAAGACGGGAGGAGGAGGCAACGGTGACCTGCTGGTGGTGCACGACGGCGGAGGGAGCGAGGTCGCTCGGGTCCTGGAGTAGCTCGAGCGTAGAGGAGATCCACGCGGCTGCGGGCTGGATGTAGCGCCTCGATCCATTCGGGAACGAGCGCTCGGGCTGGTAGTGGTTGCTCGCTCGAGAGATCGAGGGAGAGTGGGTGGCGGCTGGATGGATTGGAAGGATCGATCGGGCAGGATCCCGAGGAAAGAGGAGACCAGGTGGATGGCATCGGTTGGGCAGGGAAGAAATCGAGGAGGGGTAAACTGGCGGCGGTGGCGGAAGGATTTGGAGGATGGGACAAGGTCCCTAGGTTTTAGGGTAGGGGTTGGTCTATATATAGGAACAATATGATTAGGTTTGGACCCTCCGATTAAAATCGGATGGTCTCGGATAAATAGGTTAGGGAGTCCAAAAGAGAAAACGGAGATGTTTTATAGACGTTTGGGGATGATTCGGATTCATCGGTAACGACAGACCGGTTCGGGTTCGGGTAAGTTTCGGACACGCACACGAGGGGTCTGAGAGATGTCAACGAGGACAAGGGCCTGACAAAGTGACAACGGAGGCAAAGAGAGAAAGGGCAACTACGAACGGCTACGAGTTTTATGAAAACATGCAAATGCAATGCACATGATGCGATGAGATGAAATGCAAGACATGAAAAAAAATGCAAAACAAAAGAGAAAAACCCAACCACGGAGGAAATAATATATCGCATATCCGGAAAAGGCAAGAGTTGGAGTTACGAATATGGAAAGTTGTATCCGGGGCGTTACAACACTCCACCACTACGAGAGGATCTCGTCCCGAGATCTAGGATGGAACCGGAGGGAAAAGAAAGAGGAAGATAAGAGGTAAAACTAAGTTGCTTCTACAACAAACGAGTGAAACCATGAACCTTGAGAGGTTGAGCTAAATGAAAGAAAGCAAATAATGAAGATGAGCAAAATTGGAAACACTCCGTTAGAAAAGAGGAACAAGGGATACGACGAGAACCAAGAGGTTAAGTGATAAGATAGATATTGAAACCACTCCGGTTAAAACAAGATAGGAAGGAATAAGAATGCTATAATTTGGGCAACACTCCGACTGAAAGAAGAAGGAAAACTTGATAAGATGAAAAGAACTTGAAGAGATGACACAACACTCCGGTTAAATGGATAAGCATGAAAAGAACACGGTCCTCACAATTCGAGATGATGAGTGAAGAGAGCAACATCACCATGCCTCCGGAAGAAAGAATAGAAGATAGATCATTGGAATAACAGAATGGAGTAGAGAATGCCAACTTCTGCCACAAATGAGCTTGGAAAGCACCCTTCCAAGAAGGTTATAACGGAGTTGTTGGAAAACCAACAATGAAAATAATAAGCTTGTAGTGGGCTTATGGAAACATCTCAAGACTATGAGGTGACAACCGGCCACTAATGGAAACCATTGGTTTGATTGAGAGCACCAAAGAGATGAAAAACTTCTTCAGCGAGATGAGAAGGAGAAAATTGGATCATTGATAAGCACCACAAATAGCTACATTCCTTAGGGAAGGCTGTAGGTGAAATATAACCCAATATAACTCCAACAAAAAGATTGATTGGTTGAAAAGATCTCTTGAACGAAGAGAAAATGATGGATTTAAAATACCTCATTCTTGACAACAAGTGAATCATGAAGCAGGAGGAGAAATTGCCAAGGATGACATAACACCATCTCAAAAGATAAGGTAGAAAGAATTGCACTTCGGAATGCAAGATGAAGAATACTTGAGCTCCTCAAAACAAAACATGTGTTGAACACCATGTTTATTTTAGAGTATAGCTTGGCGGATCATAACTTCGAGAGAAATCTTGAAGAACAATTGAAGAATGAAAAGAATCCTTGACGAACCACCATGTAGAGCCTCCATGAAGAACTCCGGTAGTAAAAGGATGATAAAAAGAAAGAGAAGTTGAAAACACAGGGTGAAGCCTTGCAATGATTTAGGTGGAGCTTCGCGATTATATAACCGAGATAACTTGGAACTCCGGAAAAGAAAAGATGGAGCATCTCGAACCGAGAAATGTGACATGATGAATAACTCTGGAAAGAAGAAACTAGATCACTTTGATGAAACAAAAATAAGAATTACGTTATGCGTATCCTTCACCAATTTACATTGATGACAAGCAATGGATTTGGCATACTACTTATGCTTCTTGAGGGATTGAAAAGAGATATAGTGCAAACTTGACAAGGTATTGATGGAACCACCGGTGGAATTTGGAAACAACGAATGAATTAATATGATAACAAAGGAAGTGAAATCCTGAACGTACCACCATAAGAATTGAAAATGAACGAAGAAAAGATAAAGAAACACCGGGAAGAATTTGAGAAAAAGAAAACGAAGATACTTGAGAGGATTTAGATACATGAGAACGAAGAGATCATGAACTAATTAGAGGATATTTGAACGATGCACCATTAAGATTTGGAGAACGATAGCTACACGCTGAGAATGAAGAATTATGACATGATGGCCTTCAGAGGAAAGAAATGGAAACAACTCATGAAATGCTCCGGATGGGTGAAAAGAATTCCCACAATTGAAAATAATTATGAGAGGATGGCATCAAACTTGAAGTACGCATCTTTGGAAGAACGGGTAAGGATTTAAGAGGAACTCTTCTTCGGTCTTCACATGCTGAGAATGACGAGGAGAAACACCACCAAATTGTTGAGAAACTCCGGAAGGATTAAAAGAGGAAACGTTGAGACAGAGATGAAAAGAGTTTGAAAGCGACCTTGGAGAAGGCATGTGACTGATGAAAATTCATTCTTACGTCAAACTTTGAAGTGAATTTGAGAATAGTTCCGGGAAAATTAGAAGAGTCAGGTAAGATCCTGGAAAAGACCTGTGGGTTAGGGCCCACTCGAAAGAAACATCGTTGAAGGATTTCTTGAAATAAAGATTGCACCGGTAGAATTAAATGGCTTGAATGAGATAACAACCTCAAAATAACTTGAACGGATCTGGAATGAAAAGACGAGCCTTCTGAGATATCTTCAACACTCCAGAACAAATGAATAGCGAGAAGTGAATGATTAAGAGGTGCATCGGCAAGAGAAAGCATTTGCAACAAGGAAAGGAATATGGTCATGTAACATCCCAAATTTCTTATTTGGAATGTTTTACAATTATAGCTAAGCATCTATGCATTCTGTTTGAATTTGAGTGGCATTTGAAGTTTCAGAAGTTTTTTGGAGTTGTTGGAATTTGAATTCAAATTTTGGTAATGGGAATCATTTCAAAAACTATGCCTGATAAATACTTGAGAAAAAGTATGAGAGGAGTAAACATGACACTCCAAAAATATCAGAGGAAAAACATTGCCAAAAGTTTTGAATTCAAATTTGAGTTTTATTTGAATTTTGAAAAAATGAATTTTTATAAAGTTTGGATTTTGCCCTCGAAAATGTTCAAATGATAGGAATATTCCCCATCATTTTGATATATATATGTCCTATATAAAATATTTATATATTATATATTTTCCTCTCTGTTTTATTTTCAAAAAATAAAATGGAACAAGAAAATACCCAGCGCCAGCCAGCCGACCCAGCCCAGCCAAAGACTGGCGACCCACCAGCCGAGGCCCACCAGTGCCCACCACCACCCAACCGCCCGACCGAGCCCCCGCGCCGAAAACCCCTCCCGTCGGTCGCCCGACCCATTCCCCGCTTCCCCTCGCTGACGGGTGGTCCCCACCCCATCACCTACCCTCGCAAGACGCCACCGCGCCATTGCTGCCGGAGATCCCGAGATCCCCGGGATCCGCCGCGATCCCCTCCCGATTCGCCCCCTCGCGCAAGTCGTGCCCCCCCGCCTATAAATACCCCCCCTCTACCCCGTTCCCCCCCTCGCCCCCTCTCCCGACCCTCTCCTCCCTCCGCAAGCGCTTGCCGGAGCACCCGAACGCCGCCGCCGCCATTAGCCGCCCCGAGCTCGCCCCGGTCACCCCCGAGCTCCACCAACTCCACCAACCGGACCCCCTCGCCCGTCCGCACCCGCCGGACCACTCCGCCGACGTCCTCGACCACCGGAGTCGCCGGAGCACTCGCCGCCCGAGCTGCCGCCGCCGTCGACCTTCGGTGAGTCGCCGGAGCCCCTCTCCGCCGTCCGATCCGTAATCTAGGGCGTAGATTAGATCCCCCCGAAGGGGTACGGTCTATTTTAAAGACCGATTTTCATCCCGGTTAGTTCCGGTTTATTTCAGTTAGGTTTTTTTTATTTAGACCGGCCCGACTCGTTTTAAATCATAGGGCCCGTTTAGTTAAGTTACGCCTGTATGCTAGTTAGCCCATTAGGCGGTTTTCTTTATTTTCGTTTTCTGTTTTAACAGAATAGTTTCAGATTTGAAAAATTCATGTCTTTTAATCTACTTAATATTTTTAAGTGATTCTTTTTTGTTGGTTTGCAAAATTCTTATAGTTTCTGTAGAAAATATAATTAGCCATGTTACAATTATTTAAAATTGCTTTAATTTAGATTTAGACAGAATAGTAAATCTGCTATAAAATGAGTTAGGAAAATTATTTTTAGTGATTCTTTTTGTCAGAACTTTGTTTTGACATTACCTAACCGTAGGAATTTATTTGGGCATTTTAGGAATTATAAAAAATAGTTTTAATCAGAATCATGTTATTTTTAATTAATTAACTAGCTACTGTTTTCCTATTGTTTTAATTAGCAAATGAATTTATTTTTCATGTGTGATAGATTATTCTAGGTTAGTTTCTGTCACTTTAGAGCATGAACTTTTATTTATAATAAATAAAACTTTTATTTTATTTTCTTAATAGAATTTGAATTAGGCCTAATAGGAGTTTTAAAATAGCTTTTAAGATGATTCTTTTTGCTCCTAGTTGCATGATGGATTCTTTTCTGTTAGGTAGCATAAACCCTTGCTTAGGTTCTGTTAAGAAAATTTTTGTTATGAAAAACTAGTTTTAGTTGTTGCTTGAAGTAGGAAAAACTTTGAGTTGGATTTCTTCGAGTTTTCCTTTGGGTTTTGATTCGTTTGTTTTGGTGTGTTATGTTACTATGCTATTGTGTTAAGTGATCATATGCTATGTGCTTATTATGGTTATTGTTTGCCTCGGTAGAATTTCCGGAGTGCGAAGCTTGTTACCACGAGTCCCTAGTTTTCGAAGATCGTCAGCAAGGCATGTTCACTTTGACCATGCTTTCGTACCTATGTTTTATTGCATTTAGTGGCATCTTTGCAACCACCCTCCAGTAGTGATATTGAATTCTTGTAGTTGAGTAGTATGCATGAGGTTGGAACCCATCACCCTGTTACCAAGCCCGGGACGTCATTTATGTTAATGCTACACTATAGTAGACGGGGTTTGGTATGAGTGCACGACAGTGGTGTGAAGAAGGAGGACTCTACGTCGATGATGACAACTCCAGGATGGCATCTGCAAGGACTGCATCTTCAAGGCCTCAAGACTTCAAGACTCGAGACAAGAATTCAATACACACTACTGGGTGAAGGACGGTTGACGGGCACCTTGGAGAAACCAGTGGTTGGCCGGGATGCATGGAGAAGCGCCATGACATCTTGCGGAAAGCTTCACCCAGACTCAAAGAGACGGAAGAATACTTCATGCCCGGAAGCTTACCTGTGCAACCGCAAGTCATTATGGGCTCTGGCTTGGTTGACCTTAGTGGTGACTCTGGCTGGGACGGTGCTAGCAGATGTAGAACTACGGTAGGATTGGATGAGCACCGGACGGTGGTCGAGGAACTCTTCGAAGACCATGTTTGATCGTCTTGTTCTCAAACACCTGAAGTGCGAGAACGTAAAAGAGGGATCGAATCTTGCGGGTAAAGTGTACAAACCTCTGCAGAGGGTTAAACCTAATCGATTAGCCGTGTCCCGATTACGGACAATTTGAGCCTCGGACTTGGATCTATCTCGAACTCTCGACACGGACTGATAACTTAATTGTGGGCAACTTATGATGAATTTGGGCTATGAGACATCGGTTGGCGGAACCATGTCATGATAGAAAACTCTATAGTACATACTTCATTTATTCCTTTGATGTAGGGAAAATAAAACCAGCTTTTACGCAAACAAAACTCAGATCTGAGCCACAAAGCCATACCGCATATAGTATAGTTTATCATCTGTTTTCTCTTATTGTGATCTTGCCGGTACATTCAATGTATTGACCTACACGGCTGCAACGTATCATGTTGCAGATATTTCCTCGACGAGTAAGAGTTACAATACAGGTTACGGTCTACACTCAACCTGCCGATGGCGTTGATGGGACTCCACACCGACTATTTGTTTCACTGTGACTTATGAGGTATATATCAGTTTTACGTTATTTATACATGTGATTGCACTTTGATATATACATTGATGTACTGTGTGTGCCAGATACTTGATCCGAGGATGGCACAACAACACGAGGCTTGATTGTCGAGGTCGGGTCGCTCTGATATGGTATCGAGCACATGTTGATGTGGGACGTGACCCTAGAAACCGGAAAAGCCCCTAGGACAGGATATCTCAAAAACTTTATTTACAAAAAGACTCTTACTTCTCATCTTTTCTGATTTTATCAAATAGACCCTCTCACCTCAAATAGTTAGAATATACCCCTTATCCTTTGATCACCCGGAGGATCAACTGACGACGCTCCAAGAAGGATTTGATATTGGAGAACTGATGACCCCTTCAGAGTAAAGAGGATTTCACCATGTATTAGAAGCTACAACAGTTGAAGACTCCAAAGACTTGAAGGATCTGAAGAATTATTTGACCTTTAGAAGACCAAACCCCTGTTACATACTTACGTTAGATGCGACGATTTGTGAGCTGTCATTTGTTTGATGTTTTCCGACAGCCACAAAGTAAAACTTGTTTCTTCAAAAACTATTGTTTGTATTGTGTGTATATCCTCCCCACCTCTCTCATATCTCATCCCAAAACTTTTGGACCCCATAGATGATGAATGAAGTTGGACTGATATTCTCGATCAAGACTCACCGGAGGCGAGCTATGGATGCGAACATGGAAAATCACTTGGGAGCAATTTGGTTTCAAGGAAGAATGAAGTATCTTACGCTCTTGATTTTGAAGGAAGTGCTGCAACCTGGTGGAAAATGCATCAAGCCATACAGGGATTTAATGGAGTAAGAACTTGGGAGGAATTCAAGAAGACCCTGTTGAGATCACGTCTTATCCGGAAGCACCATGATACACCAAGAAATAAACCTTGTGCCTGCAAGATTTGCGGAGAAATAGGACACACCGGAGGAACACAAGGATGGATGCCCTCATTGTGAGGAGAAACACCCACTGAGGAATGCCCGACTAGTCGGTGACTTGTTTCTTGTGTGAAGGAACCACCCACTACCCGACTCAAGGTCACATTTACCCCATGGTGCAACAAACTATTCAGGGGCAGGAAGAAGGAATGAAAGAAGCCCTCCGAGAGGTTATGAAAGAACCTGTGATGAAGGAATGTGTTGAAGACCCTGATGGAGAAGGCCTCAAAAGATTTTACTCCAATGCCTGCTATTCATGTGGAGAAGAAGGACATTTTTGCAGATTGCACCAAGGAAAGAAAAGAGTATCAGGATATTTCCGACAGCAAAAGTGAAGTTTGACCCTCGGAAATAGAAGCTCGATCATTACAGAGAAATCCAGAAGAGAAAAGAAGACAACCCTTAACAACACAATTTTCGTAGAGAAGGACCTGAGTCATATCACTTGTTACAAGTGCAAGGATTTAGGTCATTATGCTAGTAAATGTCCAGAAAAGAAGCCAAGAATCCAAGGAGCCTACATAATCACAAAGAATCCCCGAGACATGTCAGAAGTCTTTTGTTTTCGCTGCAAGGAAGCAGGACATTATGCTACTAAATGTCCCAACAAGATGAAAGCTGGCGTTGAGTAGTTGGAAATTTGATATGGATAATAAGAGTAGTAGAAAGCAATTTCATTTTCATGAATTCGATGAGTTGAGTTATGTAATAGATTACTCAGAGATTGTAATAGTTCATGACTCAATAAAGTTGTAATGTCACATGCTGAAAGGCTTTAAGGAGTTGTCATATTTTATCTTGGAAATTAATATTCTGGATGAACATGGAAGAAAGTGAGTTGTGATGCATAAACGGGAAATTGGAAATTGAGTTTGAAGTTTTGTTTGGAGGATATGAATGTGTACCCCAGGAGATATGTACCTCATTCTGAGCACCATTTTTGTTTTACAACTGCAGATGACGACCCTTTACGAGTCTTTCCTTAAAGGTCCAGAAACAATCATGACCCTGACAAGTGATCATGATTACCCGAAGATCCTGAAGGACATGATGAAGCATATTCACCTTGAAGGAGATGCAGTCTACAAAGGCTACCCCTTCATGCAAAAGGGAGTGGAACTTTGGTATGTGGAGGTACACCTCCACCATTTGAAAGGAGTTTGCCCAAATATGATGGGGCAGTACTTTTTCATTTCACGTGTGCCACAAGCAACTTTCTTCGATGCTGTTCGTGAAGCAGCCATGGAAGCCATACGCTAGATCGGAGAAATACTTGAAGCAAGACTCCGTTATACTCAGGAATACCTAAGCCAAGTGCATGCAGAGATGATGGAGGTGAAGCTCAAGGCCACCACGATGAAACAGAAGATTGAAGACTTCAAGGCGCATGTCGCACAATTCCAGCAGGACTAAAGAATCCTCGAGGAAGATAAATAAGTAAAGTTGGAAGTAATGTCTGACCATACCGAACCATGTGGGTGGCGGCATTTGTATTAAACTTTTTGGAATTTGGATTCACGAAAAATGGTTAAGGATGTAATAAAAGATTGATATGAAAATAATGAGATTTATGGATAAACTAGTGCATTTTTCTTTGGTGTCGTAGTACTCCGTAAAGCCACAGGATCAATGAAGAAAGAAATGTGTTATTCATGACGGTCCATAGAAGGAAGCTGGACAAAATAAGTTGGAGTTTTGTATGATCGTCACCACAAGGGTATGAAGGAAGAAGTACTATTGGATTTACAGGAGATGTAATGTTGGAATATGGAATGATAATCCTAGGAAGGATGAATTAAACTTGTACAAGAGTTGAAGTGGGCCATAACCCACAGGCCCAGGAGTTAATACGAAGCAAGCACACTCTTATTGTAGGAACATATTTCGGAAGAAAACTCCGAGTTTAAACATCCGACATTTTTATGAGGATACGAAAACCCGAGGATTGTGAAGAACGATAGATGTCTTGTTCAGCTTGCAGAAACCACAGATTTATACGAACTCAGTTCGTCGACAAGTGAAATTCTGCAGTGCTTGTGAGTATGCCCAAGTGTTAGAATACGTGATTTACTATTTACGTATGTGGTAATGATTCAAGTACGGTATGGATTGGCCCCCATACCGGAGGCTTCTATCATGAACTATCATATGTTGATAGAAAATCAGAGAGCCTCGAAAACCTTTGAAGAGTGTCGACGCGATAAACCATAAAACCATAGAATGGTAGGACGATGGAACCCCTTTACAGGCAACCGTTGCCAATTGTAGGTTATACGGTGAGGTTCAACCCAGACCCGTTTCTGCAGGAGAAACCATAAATTGTAGACCACCATGAGTATTTCGATAGTTGTCTAGAATGGACACGAACCTATCAACTAAGAAGATCCAGTCCCGGACGAACTTCAACTTTGACGAACCGACCCACGATTTTGAGGAAAACTCTGACAGAAGAGCGTTAATCAAGGAGCTATTGTAAGATATGTGAAGAGACATACATTGTCGGCACTCTAGAGGAAGTATCTGAGTTTATCGGAACCGTAACCTTGTTTTAAGTGTGGTAGCACCCCTGACCTTCCGACCAAACATTTGCTAGCAGACCCCCAACCCTTAACCCTTTCTTGCTAGCCTCTTCGAATCTCGAGGACGAGATTCATTTTAAGTGTGGTAGGTTTGTAACATCCCAAATTTCTTATTTGAAATGTTTTGCAATTATAGCTAAGCATCTATGCATTCTGTTTGAATTTGAGTGGCATTTGAAGTTTCATAAGTTTTTTGGAGTTGTTGGAATTTGAATTCAAATTTTGGTAATGGGAATCATTTCAAAAACTATGCCTGATAAATACTTGAGAAAAAGTATGAGAGTAAACATGACACTCCAAAAATATCAGAGGAAAAACATTGCCAAAAGTTTTGAATTCAAATTTGAGTTTTATTTGAATTTTGAAAAAAAAATGAATTTTTATAAAGTTTGGATTTTGCCCCTGGAAAAATGTTCAAATGATAGGGAATATTCCCCTAATCATTTTGATATATATATGTCCTATATAAAATATTTATATATTATATATTTTCTCTCTGTTTTATTTTCAAAAAATAAAATGGAAAAAGAAAATACCCAGCGCCACCAGCCGACCGGCCCAGCCAAAGACTGGCGACCCACCACCGAGGCCCACCAGCGGCCCAGCCACCCATCCAACCGCCCGACCGAGCCCCCACAAAAAACCCTCCCGTCGGTCGCCCACCCATTCCCTTCTTCCTCTCACGACGGGTGGTCCCCACCCGTCACCTACCTCGCGACGCCACCAGCGCCGCCGCCACGGAGATCCCGAGATCCCGGGATCCGCCGCGATCCCTCCCGATCGCCCCTCGCAAGTCATGCCCCCGCCTATAAATACCCCCCTCTACCCGTGCCCCCTCGCCCCTCGCCCGACCCTCTCCTTCCTCCGCAAGCGCTTCTTGAGGCCGCCGCCGCCATTAGCCGCCCCGAGCTCGCCCCGGTCACCCCCGAGCTCCACCAACTCCACCAACCGGACCCCCTCGCCCGTCCGCACCCGCCGGACCGCTACGTCCTCGACCACCGGAGTCGCCGGAGCACTCGCCGCCCGAGCCGCCGCCGCCGTCGACCTTCGGTGAGTCGCCGGAGCCCCTCTCCGCCATCCGATCCGTAATCTAGGGCGTAGATTAGATCCCCCCGAAGGGGTACGGTCTATTTTAAAGACCAGTTTTTATCCCGGTTAGTTCCGGTTTATTTCAGTTAGGTTTTTTTTATTTAGACCGGCCCGACTCGTTCTAAACCATAGGGCCCGTTTAGTTAAGTTACGCCCAGGGCGTTAGTTAGGCCCATTAGGCCGGTTTTCTTTATTTTTCGTTTTCTGTTTTAACAGAATAGTTTCAGATTTGAAAAATTCATGTCTTTTAATCTACTTAATATTTTTAAGTGATTCTTTTTTGGTTGGTTTGCAAATTTCTTATAGTTTATGTAGAAAATATAATTAGCCAGGTTAAAATTATTTAAAATTGCTTTAATTTAGATTTAGACAGAATAGTAAATCTGCTATAAAATGAGTTAGGAAAATTATTTTTAGTGATTCTTTTGTCACAACTTTGTTTTGACATTACCTAACCGTAGGAATTTATTTGGGCATTTTAGGAATTATAAAAAATAGTTTTAATCAGAATCATGTTATTTTTAATTAATTAACTAGCTACTGTTTTCCTATTGTTTTAATTAGCAAATGAATTTATTTTTCATGTGTGATAGATTATTCTAGGTTAGTTTCTGTCACTTTAGAGCATGAACTTTTATTTATAATAAATAAAACTTTTATTTTATTTTCTTAATAGAATTTGAATTAGGCCTAATAGGAGTTTTAAAATAGCTTTTAAGATGATTCTTTTTGCTCCTAGTTGCATGATGGATTCTTTTCTGTTAGGTAGCATAAACCCTTGCTTAGGTTCTGTTAAGAAAATTTTTGTTATGAAAACTAGTTTTAGTTGTTGCTTGAAGTAGGAAAAACTTTGAGTTGGATTTCTTGAGTTTTCTTTTGGGTTTTGATTCGCTTTGTTTTGGTGTGTTATGTTACTATGCTATTGTGTTAAGTGATCATATGCTATGTGCTTATTATGGTTATTGTTTGCCTCGGTAGAATTTCCGGAGTGCGAAGCTTGTTACCACGAGTCCCTAGTTTTCGAAGATCGTTAGCAAGGCAAGTTCACTTTGACCATGCTTTCGTACCTATGTTTTATTGCATTTAGTGGCATCTTTGCAACCACCCTCCAGTAGTGATATTGAATTCTTGTAGTTGAGTAGTATGCATGAGGTTGGAACCCATCACCCTGTTACCAAGCCCGGGACGTCATTTATGTTAATGCTACGCTATAGTAGATGGGGTTTGGTATGAGTGCACGACAGTGGTGTGAAGAAGGAGGACTCTACGTCGATGATGACAACTCCAGGATGGCATCTGCAAGGACTGCATCTTCAAGGCCTCAAGACTTCAAGACTCGAGACAAGAATTGATACACACTCTCGGGTGAAGGACGGTTGACGGGCACCCCGAGAAACAAGTGGTTGGCGGGATGCATGGAGAAGCGCCATGACATCTTGCGAAAGCTTCACCCAGACTCAAAGAGACGGAAGAATACTTCATGCCCGGAAGCTTACCTGCAACCGCAAGTCATTATGGGCTCGCTTGGTTGACCTTAGTGGTGACTCTGGCTGGGGCGGTGCTAGCAGATGTAGAACTACGGTAGGATTGGATGAGCACGGACGGTGGTCGAGGAACTCTTCGAAAGACCATGTTTCGTCGTCTTGTTCTCAAACACCTCGAAGTGCGAGAACGTAAAAGAGGGATCGAATCTTGCGGGTAAAGTGTACAAACCTCTGCAGAGGGTTAAACCTAATCGATTAGCCGTGTCCCGTTTCGGACAATTTGAGCCTCTGGACTTGGATCTATCTCGAACTCTCAACACCGGATGATAACTTAATTGTGGGCAACTTATGATGAATTTGGGCTATGAGACATCGGTTGGCGGAACCATGTCATGATAGAAAACTCTATAGTACATACTTCATTTATTCCTTTGATGTAGGGAAAATAAAACCAGCTTTTACGCAAACAAAACTCAGATACGTAACCACAAAGCCATACCGCATATAGTATAGTTTATCATCTGTTTTCTCTTATTGTGATCTTGCCGGTACATTCAATGTACTGACCTACACGGCTGCAACGTATCATGTTGCAGATATGTCCTCGACGAGTAAGAGTTATGATACAGGGTTACGGTCTACACTCAACCTGCCGATGGCGTTGATGGGACTCCACACCCGACTATTTGTTTCTGCTGTGACTTATGAGGTATATATCAGTTTTACGTTATTTATACATGTGATAGCACTTTGATATATACATTGATGTACTGTGTGTGCCAGCATACTGATCCAGGGATGGCACAACAACACAGAGGCTTGACCGTCTGAGGTCGGGTCGCTACAGGTCAACACTGAAAGCTTAAGATTAAATCCACCGTAAAAGAATACGAGAATGAAGAATGATGAACTTGGAGCTGTTGAGCATCTTCATGAGGGATCACTGGATCAGAACATTGATTGAAAAGAGTGAAGAGGCTTCACATGAATAAATGGATACTTGATTAAAATATATAAGTCCTTGAAGAAAATGGGTGGGAGGGCGGGAAAACAAAGGCAACTTGGGACGGATGAAACAAACACCGTTGAGAAAACTTAGAATTGATCTCGCAGATGTTGAAAATGATCGGATCCACTTGAAGAGAAGCACGCCGGTTGGGAAGAATTGACATGACAATCTCGTGATCAAAAGGATTAGTACTCCCATAGAAATATAAATATGAGAACACCGCTTGAAAGGTATGGAAGCAACACTTGACATCGAAGCAACTCGAATACCACAAATAAAACAAAATAAAGGATTTGGCTTGCAGAATAAGCCGGAACAAATGCATATGATAGAGATTTACCCAATCCCATATCATGCATCTGTCGGAAAGATATTCTAGGAGCTACTTGAATTCCACCTATAAACTCCCAAACTTTCTGGTTATGCAATCTGGTGTTGGGGATACAGGGGACACAAAATATATCACCCAAACTAACAATACCTAGATCCAGCTGTATCCATCCGTCAACACATAACCAAGAAACCTTCGGAAATCGTGTACCTCAACCTTCGAAAAGCATCCGTTATACGAGTTATGGCAATACTCCCGAACTCCCCAAAGATCGAGTGACGCCGAGGTTATCTCACCAACAACTGCATAAAAGAGATTTTCGATGTCGGCAAAACTCGTGTATTCCGAACTGCAACGATAAAATTGTGACGACAACACCTCGGAGCTCAACTCCCCGGGACACTGCCACAACCCCTAAATGTCAGGAGGCACCAAGAACAATGTTCTCGTCACAATAATATCGGAACGATTCCAAGATACCCGCGTGATCCTAAAAAAAATTTCGTGAAATTTGAGGAGAGGAAAGACAAAACATCTATGTCAGGAGGCCTCACCAGAGCGACGAAGGGACTGAGGAGTAAAAAGAATCCTACTCTCCGATATATATAATCCTAAGACTCAAAATAGTTTTCTTCTAGACTCAACAACGGACAACAATCAAGGGGGCTCCTATGGTCGGTCGAGGCTTTGATACCAACTTGTCACGCCCAAGATGCGACCCTATCCTAAAGGAACTCGAAGGTCCCACCAAGGATAGAAGCGCATCTTGAAGACGCTTTTGCAAGGTGGATATCATTACATCAACATTACATAATAGTGGGCATACATCCAATACATACAAGGTCACATGAATACAATAATACAACATACAAGATCAACATCCGACTACGGATGAATCATAAACAGAAACTCAAACAATATCCACCCTGCTAGCCCAGGCTGCCGACCTGGAACCTATCCCCTGATCGACGAAGAAGAAGAATAACTCCAAAACAAGTAACATCGCTCTCACGTCATGATCATCGCATGACCTGTACCTGCAACTGTTGGTGTAGTAATCTGTGAGCCACGAGGACTCAGCAATCCCATTACCATGGGTATCAAGACTAGCAAAGCTTACTGGAAAGGAATGGGTAAGGTGGTGAGGTTGCAGCAGCGACTAACCATGTATGGTGGCCAACATACGCAAATGAGAGCGAGAAGAGAAGCAAAGGAATGGTCGTCAACTAGTAATGATCAAGAAGTGATCCTGAGCTCCTACTTACGCCAATCATAACACAGAAACCGTGTTCTTCTCTCGATCAACCCCAAAAAGAGACACTCACGGTTACGCACACGGTTGGTGTATTTTAGAAGAGTTTACTTCAAGTTTACTACAACCGGATATTAACAAATTCCCATCTGCCACATAACCGCGGGCACGGCTCTCGAAAGTTTATACCCTGCAGGGGTGTCCCAACTTAGCCCATGATAAGCTCTCGCGATAAACGAAGGATATTCCTTCTCCCCGGGAAGACCCGATCAGTATCGGAATCCCGGCTACAAGACATTTCGACGGTAATAAAACAAGACCAGCAAAGCCGCCCGACGTGCCGACAAATCCCGATAGGAGCTGCACATATCTCGTTCCCAGGGCAACACCGGATGAGACTAGCTACGAGTAAAACCAGACCTCGAGTTTCTCCGAGGGGGCCCCGCAGGCAGCTCGGTTTAGGCCAGCACTTAGAGAAGCACTGGCCCGGGGGGGCTAAAATAAAGATGACCCTTGGGTTGGCCGACCCAAGGGAAGGGTATAGGTGTTGGTGAGGCAAATGGTAAAACCAAGGTTGGGCCTTGCTGGAGGAGTCTTATTCAAAGCGAACTGTCAAGGGGGTCCCATAAACCACCCAACCGCGTTAGGGACGCAAAATCCGGGAACATAATACCGATATGACGGAAACTAGGGCGGCAAGAGTGGAACAAAACACCAGGCATAAGGCCGAGCCTTCCACCCTTTACCAAGTATATAGATGCATTAATAATATAGGAGATATTGTGATATCCCAACATAAACATAATCCAACATGGAGAAATCTTCATCTTCACCTGCAACTAGCAACGCTATAAGAGGGGCTGAGCAAAAGCGGTAACATAGCCAAACAACGCTTTGCTAGGAAGGGTGACAAAAGTCAGGGGTTCATGGCAATTTGGGAGGCTTGCCGAGCAGTTGATAGGCAGCGCAGCAAAGCGATAGAACGAAGCAACTAGTATAGCAATGATAGTAGTGAGATCCAGGGTGACGGTCATCTTGCCTGAAATCCCGCTAGGAAGAAGAACGAGTCCATGAAGAAGACGAACGGAAGTAGTCGAACGAATCCTCACAATCGAAACATTACCGGAACTAAGAGGCAACACCGGAAAGAAACAAACAACACGGTAAATGCACAAGCATAAACATGGCATGATGCACCATCAAGTATGTTGCATGTCCGGTTTAATGAGGCATGGCATGGCAAGGTGCAATAAACAATACTACAAGTTAAGTGGAGCTCAAGACGCAACGAGTTGCATATTGACAAAACACCACATTGACATATTTAGTTTAATCTCGTTTAAGCTACCAAACAATATTAAATGTTGTTAAACATGGCAAGAGGTGAAGCATAAGTAAACTAACTATTTACGCAAATTTAAATGAGGCCGGAACAACAAACAACAATTCCGGAAAATCCTCATGTGCATATTTTAGATTTGGTACTGTTCTGCTATAAATCATATTTTAGTATTCTTAAACAGCAAAATAAAGTATACCATGTTAAACTAGGCATTTTTCCACCCCATTTACATATAAAGTTTATTTAAAATGGAGATACGGTTATTTAGTTATGAAATAAAGCATTTTAACACGGCATTTATGCAAATTAAAGCAAAAAGCAAGTTAAACATTTCAAACATGGATGAAAGTGGCCAAATATGAAGCTAGATGAAATTCTAAGCATTTTACATATTTAAACCATTTTAATATGATGCATGGTTCATGAGTTATGATATGCATGAAGTTCAAGGGTTTTTCTGCAAAACTGTACTACTCTGGATAATGTCTAAATTCGCAGCAGGGGAAAAAAACACAATGGGCTGAAACTGGTTGGCCCAATCGGTGAGGCGCTAGGGGGGCTGCTCACCCATGGGCTTTGGCCCGTTGGAGGAGAGGTGAGGCCGGCAGGGAGCTGCGCTGGGCCGGCCTGCCTGTGGCCCACGCGGCCCGGAGCTGGGCTGTGGGCGCGTCAACGCCGAACGAGCGAGCCGCTGCTCGCTTCGACGAGAAGAAGCAGGCGTCATGGACTTGCAGCGCCGGCGGAGCAAGAAGCAGGCACGGCGGCGCTGAAGACTCCGGCGGGCGTGGGGTTCTTCGGACGGAGCAGGGCTGCAACGGGGCAAGGACTTGGACAGGGACAGCGAAGAAGCCTGTTCCTGGCGGCGGCGGGGCTCGACAGATTGCACGGGCTCAGGGCGACGAGGATCCGTTCCAGGACGAAGCAGCGGCGGGCGTCCATGGCGACCGAGTATTTGGGAGAGAGAGGGATTAGAGAGAGAGGAAGCCGAAGAAGAAGACGGGAGGAGGAGGCAACGGTGACCTGCTGGTGGTGCACGACGGCGGAGGGAGCGAGGTCGCTCGGGGCCTGGAGCAGCTCGAGCGTAGAGGAGATCCACGCGGCTGCGGGCTGGATGTAGCGCCTCGATCCATTCGTGAACGAGCGCTCGGGCTGGTAGTGGTTGCTCGCTCGAGAGATCGAGGGAGAGTGGGTGGCGGCTGGATGGATTGGAAGGATCGATCGGGCAGGATCCCGAGGAAAGAGGAGACCAGGTGGATGGCATCGGTTGGGCAGGGAAGAAATCGAGGAGGGGTAAACTGGCGGCGGCGACGGAAGGATTTGGAGGATGGGACAAGGTCCCTAGGTTTTAGGGTAGGGGTTGGTCTATATATAGGAACAATATGATTAGGTTTGGACCCTGTGATTAAAATTGGACTTTCTCGGATAAATAGGTTAGGGAGTCCAAAAGAGAAAACGGAGATGTTTTATAGACGTTTGGGGATGATCCGGACTCATCAAGAACGCATGCACCTGTTCGGGTTCGGGTAAGTTTCGGACACGCACACGAGGGGTCTGAGAGAGGTCAACGAGGACAAGGGCCTGACAAAGTGACAACGGAGGCAAAGAGAGAAAGGGAAACTACGAACGGCTACGAGTTTTATGAAAACATGCAGATGCAATGCACATGATGCGATGAGATGAAATGCAAGACATGAACAAAATGCAAAACAAAAGAGAAAAACCCAACCACGGAGGAAATAATATATCGCATCTCCGGAAAAGGCAAGAGTTGGAGTTACGAATATGGAAAGTTGTATCCGGGGTGTTACAGTTAGTTTATCCTATTAGAGGATTAGTGGTGCTGGGCCCACTGTCAGTGTCATGGCGGTTAATTAGGCGGTGATTAGCGCTAAGCTAATCACATGACGACAGGGCCCACCTGTCAGGCCGGCGGGGTCAAAGCGGTCAAACCCGCCGGCATTTAGCCGCCGGCGAGGCCGAACGCGGCAGAGGGCTCGGGATCGCCGCTCCGGCGACCATTCGAGCGGCGGAGTCCATCTACGAGGAGCCCAGGCTCGTGCGCATCCAGTGGGACACGCGGGAGACCATGGTGGTGCCGGAGCTCGCCGGAGCAGAGCTCGCGGTGGCGGCCGTAGCACGGCTTCGAGCGGGAGTGGGCTGCGGGGCTAGGGCGACGGGGGCGACAAGTATGGCGGCGAGGAGATACGGCCGTGGAGGGGGATGGAGCTACGGCGTGCAAATGGTTAAACGGAGAGAGGAGGGCGGGGCAAGAGCTCACGGCGGTTCCAGCAGAGGCAACGGCGGCTCAGGGGAGGCTCTACACGCCACGGACGGGCAGTGGAGATCCACGGCTGCCGGGGTTTAAGATGACGGCGGAGGCGGCTCCACAGGGCATCCGGCGACGCGTGGCTTGACGGGGAGGACGAGGACGACGGTGCGGAGCTGTTGGACTTGTCGGAGAGGCGAGGTCACAAGGTGGGCGCGGTAACGGCGAAGGCCGCGACGGGCGCTGCTGACAAAGAGAGAGAGAGAGAGAGAGAGAGAGAGAGAGAGAGAGAGAGAGAGAGAGAGAGAGAGAGAGAGAGAGAGCAGAGGAGGCTGGAAGGGGGATGAGAGTGAGAGGGTCCGTGGGGCGTGTGGCGTCGTTCGGGTGTTCCAGGGCGACGAGGAGGACACCAGGCAGGCAGGGAGGAGGTGGTGGCGCGGCTGCGGCATGCCGGCCACGCAGCTGCTTTGGGCAAGGGGGAGGAAGACGACGGAGGCGCCAGTGGGCTGGGCTGCTGCTGGGCTGGAAACTTGGGCCGCCAGGTGGCTGCACAGGTAGGTTTCCCTTTTCTCTATTTTGTTTTCTTTTCTATTTTTTGACATTTGTTTTGATTTAATAAAAATACTAAATCATTATATTTCCTTATGCCAATTTTTGTAGGAACTAGTGGTATTATTCCAGAGCCCCTCAACAAATGGCATAATTTTTGGACATATTATATATATATATATATATATATATATATATATATAACAAATATATATCCAATGCAAATAATTATGCATTAATTCCAAATGCCCAAAATAAATACTTATGAGCTCCTAAAAATATTGGTTTGATTTTTATCTCTGTCCAATATTTTCATAGAGCAACATGATCATTTTCTTGGAACTTTTTATAACACTTTTTATTTGGGTCATTTCCAGAGATGATTCTGAGGGTTTCACAAATCCCCATTTCAAATTTAAATGGAATTTAAACATGATGCACCCATGACTAGCTAGCCTTGAGCATACCAGAACTAGGGCAGTGACATAGGCCCAGTAGCGTCATCTGGGCCGTCCAATATGATTCCAGCCCGTTTTAACTTCCGGCCCATGTGTGGCCCATGACTTCTTTCGGCCCATATGAGGCCCTTTGTAACTCTTGGCCCATTAACGGCCCGTGGTGAAACTGGCCCGTAATGAACAGTGTATCACTTTATACCCATTAACGCCCGTTATTCCATTGGGTCGCTTCCAGCCCAAGTTATCTTTCGCCTTCTCGGGGCCCATTGATTCTTAGGCTCATTTGCAGATTCGGTCACATACGCCCCGTTCATCGCTATTTTACGCTTATGGGCCAAATTCAGCTGTTATTACAATGCCCGCTTATGGACCGTTAATACGCTATTGTTTTCATGTCAAAAAACCGCTGGGCTATTTTCATAGAGTTATCAAATACGGCCTATTAACGGCCCGTTATGGTCCACGAATAGTATGACCCATGATTGGCGAAATGATGATACACCCCGTTGAAGGCCCATCGATCCTACGGCCCGTATGAGTCCCATGGATAGTACGACCCGTAGAAGGCCCATGGATCGTATGACCAGTAGAAGGCCCATGGACCCTACGGCCCGTAGAAGGCCCATGAATCCTAAGGCCCGTATAGAAGGCCAATGGATCCTACGGCCCGTATAGAAGGCCAATGTATCCTACGGCCAGAAGAAGGCCCATGGATTATACGGCCTGTAGGAGGCCCATGGTTACAACAGTTCGTGTGTTGCCATGATTATTTTGGCCTAGTTACCAAAAATAGGCTATATATTGTGGCCACTAGAAAAACACAGAAAAAGAACTGTAGTGACTACAAGCAAACAACTAAACAAGAAAATAAGGAAATAAATAAGCAAGCAATTAAAGCTAGCCTATTATCGTTATTACACATATTACATCCACTGGGCATCAAAGTTTGCCACCAGTGCAAATATAGGGAACAAAGCAACATATTACATACACTGGCCGTCAAAATTGGCCACCAGTGCAAATAAACGTGGCAGCAAAACAAGAGCTTAACTGAAACAACTTCAGAAGAGCTCAAGAAACGTTCCTGGGTATCCACCATGCTGGCAATAAGCTTAGCAAGCTTATTAGCTTTGTCTTGTTTGGCGCTAAAATCCTCCAACGCTTGCTGTTGCACCAGAAAGTATGCATCTGAATGCTCCAGGGACTTACGCAGTCCTTCCGCTTCTTGTCGCAGCACAGTTGATTGATGTCTTTCAGCTTGTAGTTGAGACTCAAGAAACCGAACTGATTCAGACAATGATTTTGAATAGCTTGTGCAAGCGGTAGTGGCCAGTAACTCGAACACTAAACCAAGACATGACTTTGGGGTTGTCTCGCTGTCTTCAAGATAGTCTTCCTTAGCTGTTTTATCAGCTTTGTTGGAGACCAACAAGGATGTGTCACTATCCTGAACCTTATCTGCATTACTTCCTTTACCATTGCTTAATAAGGCACTCTTCCCCAATATTCTGTCAGCATTCTAAAAGAAGAAACAAGAAGACACATAACAAGTTTAGCATGTACTAGTATATGAAACTCATTTAGGTGAACCAGTTCATTAGTATGGTGGACAGGATTAAACTTCCAAGTCTTCTATTGCCAAGTACTAGTACATAATAAAAGCATCAAACAAACATATATCTATGTCCTATGGTCACTGCATTGTCTTGCCAAATCAAAATAGAGACACGGTTCAAATCATATCAGTTCAAGACAAAGCAGCAGTGAAATAATACAAAGCGTGGGAAACTACACGGCACAACAAGATTTCAGATGGGTACCACGGGTCTACATGTACAACAACATTATTGGCTCTGTTGTGATGCTAGTAATGTGCATGATATGAAAGTCAACTGTATACACAATTGAAATTGAAATAAACAAAGCTATTGATAAGAGCAAACCTGTTAAAGAAACATGCATGAACATACCTGCTGTGCCATTGGAGTTTCGATTGATCCTTCAATTTAAAAATAAGTTTGTATGAGTAAATACAAGTGATACAAGAGCAAAGCAATCATAGTTAAAAAGGCGCGCCTAAGCGAAGCGCTTAAGCGCCGCTTAGGCTCCAAAGTTGCTATAAAACGATTATGCATAACTATGCTTAATCAGTGCATAATCAAGATAAGCATGCACTTTGGTCAATAAAGCGCAGGCGGCAAAACACACAATTAACGCCTAGCGCTTTTTTGAACTATGATAGCAATGGAATGTTAAATTAGAATAGTTGTTCTTCAGGTTTAGGCACTTGTTCTACATGAATAGAGTACAGTAAGACACAAGAATATAATACTTAAAAATAGAAAATGAGCTCATAGACCTTACCACATTCTTGGTTCGGGACCAAGATAAACAAGGCGCTCCCAATCATCGCCCAAAGAATGTGTCTCGTGGAGAACGTAAGGGAATTTGATGAGTTTCTTTGCCGGTGAAGTACGCTTTCTTGTAATTCCGATACTGCCACCAAGCATTCTTGAAGATAGCAGAGGTATTAGCACAGGTTACCTCATCCAGAGTTTCCAAATTGGTCCTTCTCAATAGAAAAAAATGGGAAAATTTGCTGTATTATAACCATCATGGAGGTAGGATGTATGGGACAAAGCAAAGTAATTGCCATGAATAACATTACTTACACATAACTCCTGTACCAACACCTGCAACTGGAATTTTCCTTCATCTTCAGTATAATATTTCCAAGATGGGAAGATACACACATACGATTTAACAACATCAAATGCGATAGATGCTAAACTATGACTAGCTGGTTGTGCTTCCTCCACAGGAATAGGCGTACTAACTGGTGGAGTTGGGGTTCGCCATGATAGTATCGCCCTTTGGGCAATCGGAGCTGCCTTACTAACTGCTCTTGTTTGGGAGCTCTGTGGTGGAGATGGTGCTGTGTCAACAGGAACTGGGTTACTATCGGCTGGGGTTGGGGTTAGATTGGGTGAAGTTGGTTCTCTGTCCATCGCAGTAGAGGTACAATCTGCGAGAGTTTGGGTTATGTGTGGTAGGGTTGGTTCTTGTGAATGTACAACCGGGGTGCTATCTCCACCAAGAGGTATCATTGTTTTATTCGAAGACCGTGTTTTTAGTCCGCTAAATACTGGCATCACCCACTCCAATTCAAATGGCTGATAAACAGGAAACATAGTTGAATGTAAAGACATTGTATGAGAGACAGATGCAATAGATAGTGTGGAAAAAAGAGGGCATGAAATAGTTGACATGTATATTGTTTAACTAAAACGGACAGCCTGACATAATTTCACATATATGATGTCTATCTAAACTGGATAGCATAGCATAACATAATTCAAAGATATGATGAATAACTAAACAGGATCGCATGATATAATTCACCTACATGTTATCTAAGTAATCAGGATCGCATCATTTAATTTACACATGTGATTTATATGTTAAACAGAGGGCTTTCGATATGATGTATGAACTAAGAACATGGTGTTGAATATTGTGTATATGATGTCTAATCTATGCAATGCAAGACACCATATGCATGATATGAGCAGTATAACCGTGCCAAGTTAGAGCATACACCTCAGTGTGGGAATAGGACTGGTCATCTTTCTCTGAATCCATTTCTGAGGAGCTATCGGGACCCAACAAGAGATCTGCTTCGACAGGTAGCACAGTCTGCTCTAAAGGCCTTGTTTTCACTCCAGATTTTTCCATCTCCCACCCAAATGGCTGATTCACAGGAAGAGTAGTTTAATGTACAAACATTGGCGACAAATGGAAATGTAATGAAGAAAAGGATGGGCAAGATATCATTCAAATATATGATGCCTGGTTAAACAGGATGGCATTGCACATTTCACATATATTATGGTTGGCTAAAAGACATGAGACTGCATAATTCCCATATATGATATAGAAACTAAACAGGTGGCATTGCAGAACATGTCTAAACTAAGCAGATGACATATATGATGTCAAAAGTAGGCACTACAAGGCAACATATGCATGATATGACTAACATCATCATGCCAAGGTAGAGAAAACACCTTGGGGGTAAATAGGAGTGGTCAGCGGCGTCTGAATCCACCTCAGAATAGATATCTTCCTCTGGATTACAATCTAGAGAGGGTTGGGGAGGGTTTGCCATTGAATCCACCATGGAACGATGTCTGCATGACATTGTATTGCCGCACAAAACTCTTCTCTTTTTCTCTACATGTTCAACATGACTGTGTACAATATCTGACATGCATACGAAAAAAATATGGTGAGATTATGTAAGGAGAGCATGTAGAAATTTAGAGTGATGGTAACAACTAGTGGATGGATCCAAAAATAATGATAGCAGGCTAATGATTGCTTTAAATTAATAAAAAGACAGATGATAATTGCTTTACTATTTGTTTCCCATCCAAGATGAACAACATAGGCATACCCTAGGTGAACCAGATATTAGACAGACATACTATTCATTGTTGCCTCGATATGTGCCCCACAACTAATTTAGAACGCAAGTTTGAACATTAATTTGGACCTGACTTGGGAGTCCAAGAGCTGAACAGGACGATAAAGTAGCAGGTATTTTTAAGCAATGCATAACATAAGCAGAAACAAAAGAGTGTGACCTCTCTTGTGGACTCGTGTACTCCTCAGGTTCATCTGCTAAGTGGATGATGGTGATGCCATTGCGGTGGGTGCCGTCGGCAAGGAAGGAGATCTGAGGCAGCGAAAGAAGGTCAGGAGTCGTGATGTCTAGTTTGGTGGATGCTTCTGTCGATGGAGCAACTCAGGTGAGGTGGATGAGGTCGTGGCAGGAGCAAGACAAACCACACAAAGTTCCCTTCGACACGTACCTGTAACTGAAGTAATTCTGTAAGGGCTCATTTGGCTTGCATGATTCTTAAAATGCAGGGATAGGAAAAACACCGGAATAGGATAGGAAAATGCACAGGGTAAACAGAGCATTTGTAAACACATGATTTCTGTCAACTTGGGTGTTTGGTTTATAGGAATTCGAAGAGCCGAGGAATGCAAAGAAACATGGCCAAAATAAAGTGAAACCATATGAAAGCGTGTAGAGTTAGAATGTTATTCTAACACTAGTGCACTTGGTCTTGTTTTCATGCATAGGATTTTGAAAAGTTGGTCCAGGTGGATGTTTTGCTTCATTCCTTTCAACAAAATGCATGAATAATTGGGTTGGTCGCTGAAGCAGTTGAGGTAGAGGTGGCTGTCGGAGGTGTGGAGGAAGATCTGAGGAATCAGAGACGGCGCCCAGGCACAGCTCACAGATGGATGGATCGCTCGTCGTTGGAGCAGCTCCAGTGAGCCGTAAGATGTCAAGGCTGAAGCAGCACAAGATAGACATCGTCAATCTCAAGTGGGATTCTAATAGCATCTCCAATAGATGATGTAAAATGGATGTAAAATTTACATCACCAAAAGCCACCTAAGTACAACAGATGAGGTAAAAACTGTTGACTCTGAAATTAACTGTCAAAACTAAAATTTATTGTGGAATCTGAATGCTACTATCGAAACTGAACGCAATGGTAGCAGAGAGGCACTTGACATGTAGTTTAGGGAGGGCCTGCAGTTCATCTTCAACCTGCAGCTCCCTGAGCCGCCAGCAACCACCGGCCGAACCGCCGGCCCCAGCGCCGCCTCGCCGTCCCGAAACAACTCCCCACCGCCGCCCCGGCCAACCCTCTAGGCCCCCGCCCCCAACCTAAACCCTAAGATAGATAGTGGGGTACCTGTCCGGCGAGCCCCGGTCCCCGCTGCGGGTGGTTCTTCCTTAACTCCGGCGTGCCCCCCCCCCCCCAACCGCTGAAAATCGACTGACCCAAAAGTCGATTCAGTCGACTGAAGTGTGGCTAAATCAGAGCAGAGCAGCAGCATGAGCGAGGGGGAGAGCAGCAGCATCAACAACGTGAGCGAGCGAGCGAGAGCCGGAGCAGCAGCAGCAGATCCGGCTGGTATGGACGCTGTCGCCGAAGAGGCCTCGCACAGGGGGAGAGCCGCCGTGGAGATGTCGCCCGCGGCACCGGCTTCAAGGTAGCCGCTCCATGGGGGTGCGGGATGGAGCACTGTCGTCGCCGGGAGATCGAGTTAAGGAGAAGGTGCGATGCGATGAGTGTACAACCTCTTTGGTGGCGTCGAGTAGGCCTCGACTTCGTCCGAGGAGTTGGTAAAGATGCTACTGAAGGAAATATGCCCAAGAGGCAATAATAAAGTTATTATTTATTTCCTTATATCATGATAAATGTTTATTATTCATGCTAGAGTTGTATTAATCGGAAACATAATACATGTGTGAATACATAGACAAACATAGTGTCACTAGTATGCCTCTACTTGACTAGCTCGTTTATCAAAGATGGTTATGTTTCCTAGCCATGGACAAAAGAGTTGTCATTTGATTAACGGGATCACATCATTAGGAGAATGATGTGATTGACTTGACCCATTCCATTAGCTTAGCACTTGATCGTTTAGTATATTGCGATTGCTTTCTTCATGACTTATACATGTTCCTGTAACTATGAGATTATGCAACTCCTGCTTACCGGAGGAACACTTTGGTGCTACCAAACGTCACAACGAATCGGGTGATTATAAAGGAGTACTACAGGTGTCTCCAAAGGTACATGTTGGGTTGGCGATTTCGAGATTAGGTTTTCTCACTCCGATTGTCGGAGAGGTATCTCTGGCCCTCTCGGTAATGCACATCACTATAAGCCTTGCAAGCAATGTAGCTAATGAGTTAGTTACGAATGATGCATTACGTAACGAGTAAAGAGACTTGCCGTAACGAGATTGAACTAGGTATTGGATACCGACGATCGAATCTCGGCAGTAACATACCGATGACAAAGGAACAACGATGTTGTTATGCGGTTTGACCGATAAAGATCTTCAGAGAATATGTAGGAGCCAATACGAGCATCCAGGTTCCGCTATTGGTTATTGCCCAAGAATAGTTCTAGGTCATGTCTACATAGTTCTCGAACTCGTAGGGTCCGCACGCTTAAGGTTTCATGGCAGTTATATTATGAGTTTATGAGTTTTGATGTACCAAGGAGTTCGGAGTCTCGGATGAGATCGGGGACATGAAGAGGAGTCTCAAATGGTCGAGACGTAAAGATCGATACATTGGACGACTATATTTGAGTTCGGAAAGGTTCCGAGTGATTCGGTATTTTTCGAGTACCGAGAGTTACGGAATTCGCCGGGAGTATATGGGCCTTATTGGGCTTTAAGGAAAGAGAGAGAGAGGTTGGGCGCTTCAAGGCCTAGTCCGAATGACTAGGGGAGGGCTGCGCCTCCTTCCTTCTCTTCTCTTCCCCTTTCCTTGACTCCTACTCCTACTACTTGAAGGGGGAATCCTACTCCCGGTGGGAGTAGGACTCTCCTGGTGCGCCTCCTAGGCCGGCCGCCTCCCTTGCTCCTTTATATACGGGGCAGGGGCACCCTATGACACACAAGTTGATCTTCGTGATCATTCCTTAGCCGTGCGGTGCCCCTCCACCATATTCCACCTCGGTCATATCGTCATGGAGTTTAGGCGGCCTCGCGCCGGTAGAACATCATCATCGCCACCACGCCGTCGCGGCCGACGGAACTCATCCCCGACACTTTGCTGGATCGGAGTCCGGGGGTCGTCATCGAGCTGAACGTGTGCTGAACTCGGAGGTGCCGTACGTTCGATACTTGGATCGGTCGGATCGTGAAGACGTACGACTACATAGACCGCGTTGTTATAACGCTTCTGCTTTCGGTCTACGAGGGTACGTGGACAACACTCTCCCCTCTCGTTGCTATGCATCACCATGATCTTGCGTGTGCGTAGGAATTTTTTTGAAATTACTACGTTCCCCAACAGCTACGGTTCCGGTGGAGCAGGTTAAGGCGGCACTGTGGGGATGGAGCAGCCACGATATACAAGGCGATCTTCGGAGGAGCTCCTTGGAGGTGGAGGACGGGGCGGCTGAACCGGCGGGACGACGAGATGGACGACGGATCCTCATCCAGGGAGGTGGACGAGGGACGTCGAGCTGTTGCGGTGGACGGAGGAGGGTGGGGTAGCGGTGAGGTAGTGGACGGAGGAGGGTGGGGTTTCGCGGCTGGAGCGGAGAGGTTATGGCGGCCTGGGATTTCAAATGGCGAAAAGGGGGCGATGGGAGGGGGTGAAGCATGACTTAGGGAAGCGCTTGTCCAAAATGTAGGGTGTGTTACAAAAGTACCCCTCACCGATTTGAACTAGCGGCCCTTTCGGCTTAGGGTTAGAAGGGGGATTTCACATGTCGGGATTTGGCAGCTGGAGGGAGTTTTCACGCGCGTTGTAATTTCGGGATAGCAAGGCGCGGGTTGTGAAGGCGCCACTTTTCGGAGCACGATATCTGAATTTTCGGGATATAACAAGACGCGGGTTGAATTTTAGGGACAAGCCTAACGTGTAGTAATATTGTACTTGTACATACCAAATCATTTCGCACTTCCCTCAACCAAAAAGAAAACAAAAAAAATAAAACTATTCACACCACACAAAGAGAGAGTCTTGCCCCGTTTTACTATACAAATGCTATTCAAAGCTACTCCCTCCTTCCATCTATATAGGGCCTAATGCATTTTTTGATGCTAACTTTGACCAAATACTAGAGCAATAATATATGACATGCAACTTACACAAAGCACACCGTTAAATTAAATGCATGAAAGGTTCTTTCAATGATATAATTTTCACATTGTGCATGTCATGTACTATTAATCTTGTCAATAGTCAAAGGCGGTCTTAAAAATCTCATTACGACCTATATAGATGGAAGGAGGGAGTATGAATCCATGTTATGTCCGATTAATTTTTTTTGCTTGCTGTATAATGCATGTAACCTACTCATACCAACATTTTAGTGCATTCCAAATGTCTATACTACCGCTGCAATTCGAACTAAATTTGAATTCGTTTCTCTATTTCAATAAGATTCTACAATCATGATTGTTGCCAACTTCAACCATCATTCGTATATTATCTTAATAAAACACCACATGATTACTATAGAGATAGATACGAACTATGTGTACTACAAGAACTCGAATTCTATTTTTTAATACACTTGATGTTGAGTCCAAATAATAGTACATTTGATGTACTAACTATATATTCATAATCTAAACCATGTTCCATATGTACACCGTGTTTATCACACAAAGTATAGTGTCGCGCCCCCTACATTATGACAAGTATTTAGACCTGAGTTGCAAAAGCCACACATTAGCCCAAATTATAACCAATGTTCTACATTATGAGATCTTATTCAAATATCCGTATCCACTTTTTTTATAATGAATTATGATCTTTGTTCATCTTTTACACCTTCACTATCCTCTTCTCTTTGTAGCTAGCTAGCGCCAACTTTCTATCGTGCATGCACACACCCGCCCCCCTCTCACCCACCTTTAGCGCCCCCTCCATCGCGCACGTTCATTATTTCTCTTTAGCTCGTCCACCAGCGGTGTGTGTAGGCCCCCGACTCCTTCTTTCCGACACACACCGGTCGATATACCACTCTAGCCAAGTGTGCCTACAACAAACACATATATACTTCCCCTCTTCTCTTCTCACCGTCCATGCCCCCCTATGTCCAATACGATTCCATGCAGGTGCACACTACCGCCCCTCTTTTCATTGATCACATACTCGCACACTCCTCCCCCTCGACATGGTAGGCCTCTCGCACCACCTCCTAGCCACACCCTCTCCCCCTGTCGCCTCCCGACCTTATTTGCTTCTAACACATGCAAAGGCAGTATATGAACTGATCTCCCTACATATAGCCAGGTCGACTATAATTCGTTTTCACCAAGCACCGATACACTTACCTCGCTAGTTATGTCTCTCCTTTTCTCGGACACACAACGGTTGATCTTCCTATGTAGTTACGTATGCTTACCACAACCATATCTTCTCCCCTCATCATCCTTGAATACCTCCCAACCCGTCTCACACACACATATGCATAGACAGACAGACATACCCCGCCCTCTCTTTATTGATATTGCACTCATACCCTCCGTTTGTCTAGCAGGCCTCTCCCACCATTTGTGAGACGCCACTGCACCACCAACCTCAGATGCTCTACCTTTCTCTTTTTCCCAACCTTATTCCTCTGCTACACATATCCATGGATGTCGATCTAGCTCCCTCAATACATAGCTAGGTCTCTCTCCTTCCCCACACATATACTAGTCGATCGGTCTCTACCCCCTCCCCCCCCCCCACACACCGATAGTCGTACATTGTACGTAGGTATCCATGCCACGGAGAAAAACTGCACCTCTTCCCTCTCAAATTCCAGTAGGCCAGCCGCCCTGTATCTTTGACGTGGGCAAACACAAATTCGATGGCACTCTTTATCGATTGCGCAGGCACACACTTCATCCCTGTTTTCAATTCTATCGATAATACACCTCCATGACTCCGTTTCACACACATTGCATATGTTACGTTTTTCTGATTGAGATATCATGAACATATTGCCTCTATTTCGCACAAACCATCTCTCTCACACCCACCCACGTACGTACCTGCACCTAAAGAAGAAGTGCACGCAGGACGTACATACTCATGTCTCGTTCCCGGCCACACCCGCACGGGTACACAGTGGAGTTCGTTTCTGTACGAAAAGGCAGCCCACGTGATAATTTGATGCGTGTAGCGGTTGTTTACTCGAAGGAGAGTCGGGTACCACGCCTAGACGGAACAAAGTTCGACTTGACGCATTAGCATTAAATAGTTATATATTCCTCAATGGCACGTACAGAATATAAAACGGTTGCCGTGGGGAAAATGGAAAAATGGGTTTGTCTCTCGTCACACCATCTCACACAAGGCCGCCGTGGCCTCTCTCTCCCAGCGTTGGTCAGTGATCTGGCCGCATCCCGTCCGCCGGCAGAAAGGGAGGATGTGCATTGTCTCTCTGTTCGACGGTGTTGAGGCCACACGTCCCGATCTGCGGTACCCGCCGTTCTCTCTGACCAAGCTCCGGCGCGGTAGGGCCTTCGCCACTTGCTCGCTGCCGCAGTATGGGCAGATCCAGGCCGCCGGCACCCTCCTAATAACATCCCGACGACCCTCAGGTACAACTTCCTCCGGCCTTGCTCCATTGCCCATCTTCCCACGTTGCTGCATGTGGATCTTCTTTAGTTGTTCGCTTAAATCGTATCTCGACCGGCGTACTTTCCATCCTGCAATCTCGTCCTCAAACCATTTTTGATAAACCACCATGTGCTATCTTTCCCTTATTACATGGAACATGCTTCTTTTTTGTCGGGGTATGTGTCTTCAACTCGTGTTATTGGGTAGTAATTGTTTCCTTTCAACTTCCTTTTGCAAACTGGGCTATCCATTTTCACCTCGTTGCTATTGCGACCTTTTAGTGAACTGCACAAATCACTTTTCTAAAGAGTGTTTTGTTTAGTTTCGCCAAAATTTCACACGGGAAACATTTTTGCATTTCCGTGGGACTGCGGAAAGGGATATTGGTTTTGCTATCCTCCTCATCCAACTCCGTGCCTAATCTTCTCCAACAAGAAGTTAGTCCTAAAGAGAGATCATAGAGGTGATCGGCTTCTATTTATGTGTGTTATGTTTCATCATCTAGTTCCACTATTATTGTAATCACACTGACTAGATATCTTTGCAAACAGGGATGGTCCGCTCAATTTTAGTGGAGCTGCACAAAATGATCGGATTGTGGTGTCCTTCATACACCTCTTTTTTGGCTACAGAGCTCGGTGAAACTAGCTGCCAAGAAATGAATACTGTGCCAAGGAAATGGAGCCATGCCTACGAACAACTTCAATCAATTATATTTTTTTCTTTATTTGTACACCTTCTCACAACTTTGTCTTTAGTTGTGATGTGAATATTGGCGCTGATCTGCGAACCATCGAGATGCATTAACCATGGTAGTTTCATTTGTATTTGATGGAATGTTGTAACAAGATAATTTCGAGGCAAGACACATGAATCCTAAGTTGAAACCTTTTTTTCCTACGGAGACCAAAGTTGAAACCTTCATAGCATCACAGTACAATTTCATCAAAATCATGCGTACATATAAACAAATCCTGAAGGATTGATAGCAATGCCAGAAACAGTTCAACTTCGTTTCGCCAACATGTTGGACAATTCTTCGATGCCTTAAGGCACCTACCTTTGTGTCTATGACATGTGGGTCCAACAAATGGCTGACCCACATGTCAGTGACCCAAAGGCAGGTGCCTTTAAGGCACCGAAGCTATGTCCTATTGGACATTCTTCATCCGGCTCCACCTGCCATGCTGCAATATTGAGTGCACAACACAACTTCAGGGAAAGATTCACCCGGTCGTTGCGCCGCAGTAGTAATGACTACTGAGCAGTCAAATCATAGAGCCCACCTTCGCCACAGTAAGTTGCTCGGACGAAGCAACCATCATTTCTCTGTTCCTTGAATTCGCTGGTACTCCCATATTCCCACAGTAATAAGTTGCTCGGGCGAATCAACCATCACTATATCCGCTCATGTGTGATGACCACAGGAGCTATCCATTCAGATTGCATGTTAAAAAAATAAAGGTCGATAACTAATGCGGCAAACTTTCAAAAAAAAAACTAATGCGGCACCTCGGGCCAACGCGGCCAGATCACATTCTGCACGAGAAATTACACACCATGTTTCGTTGACATGTGGTCCCATTCCAACATAACAGTGAAACGACGGCGAGTCCTTTTCTACAAGTATTTCCGAACGGACGTGTAGGACAGGGTGCCTCTTCGTGAACCGTAGAAAACTGGCAACCATCCACCGACTCTTCGCCTTTCCCTCTCGATTTGGAACTGTTGTCGCACGCTCTTCCTCTCCCTCCTCCCTTTTCCTTTAGCCCTTCACCCTTCCTTCTGCCATTGTTCGATCGTCTTCTCCATGGAGGGAACAGGTCGGAAACGACCCCGTTATTCTTGCCCCGATATGAAAGATGACGTGGTGGAGGAACTCATTGATCGGTGCGACGTCATTACCTCGGCTAGCATGGCAGGTTCGTTCAAGCCCATTCTTGACTCAACTAATAACATCATTACAAGGAACCCAAGAGTCAAGGAGCGGTGCGATCTCCCCTATCTTCTTTGCCGTGACCCTGATGACTACTAGCGCGGGGACGACGGAGGCCTCGCCTTGTGCAAGTTGATGCCGCTTGATAATGATACGTATGATGTTAAGATGCCATCGCTTGAGGGCAAGGATTGGGCAGGCGCAAATGGAGATTGGGTTGTTTACATTGGGTCCAACTGCGAGTGGGAACTTGTGAATGTGTACACTCGTGACCGGGTACCACATCCAAAAATCTCAACAGACTGCCCAGAGGTTGAGCACACCGGTATTGTACGCACGTTCAAATATGATCATGGTGACTGTCTTCTATGGAAGATAGCAATTTGTCGAGTTCCCAACCGCTCTTGGAATTACAACAACTATGAAGTTGTTGCTATCTTCGACAAGCTTGTTGCCATCCTTCGTGGTTTGACTGGAAGGATATTGCTCAAAAATAAGTTTCTATACACGGATGTGTACTGTGATGCAATTCAATACGAGGGCCTTGTGTTTGCTGCCACCACTCGTGGCACTGTTTTTGCATGGAACCCTTATACTTTCGGTACGTTTGCCTTCCACCGTAATTATAATTGATTCATCCACATGCATGCGGGTTAGCAAGTTTCCCTTTACTAATTAACCTTCTTCTTGTGTTTCCAAGGTCCTGTGAACATTCCACCACCTATACTTGAAAAATTTTATAACCAAGGGGGAGATGACGATAGTGATGATCACGAGCATGAGGACGAGCAGAACGTATATACTCAGTGGCGCCTAGCAACTAATTCCGATGGATCACTGTCGGTGTCAAAACCGGCGGATCTCGGGTAGGGGGTCCCGAACTATGCGTCTAAGGCGGGGTAACAGGAGACAGGGGACACGATGTTTACCCAGGTTCGGGCCCTCTCTATGGAGGTAATACCCTACTTCCTGCTTGATTGATCTTAATGATATGAGTATTACAAGAGTTGATCTACCACGAGATTAGAGAGGCTAAACCCTAGAAGCTAGCCTATGGTATGATTGTTGTTGTATATGAGATTGTCTATCGACTAGCCTGGCCTCGGTTTATATAATGCACCAGAGGCCTAGGATAACAAGAGTTCTAGCCGAATACGCCGGTGGGGGAGGAGTCCTTGTCTTGATCGCCAAGTCTTGTGGAATCTTCCTTGTATGCGGCAACTGTCCGGACTGGCCCATGAGTATACGACCATGGGGATCCTCGGCCCAATCCAACTGATCGGGAGACGACGTGGTGATTACCCCCTAGTCCAGGACACCGTCAGTAGCCCCCTGAACCGGGCTTCAAGTTTAGGGACGCTCTTCGATTCTTCCGAACTGTTCTTCATCTTCGGTCGTCGGTCTTGAAAACTGGTTCAACAAATCTTCTCATCTTCGATCTTGAGGATCGCCGAAATGCATTCAACGAGTTTACACGTCGGGTATCCGAGGAGCCCCTTTAAGTTTCCGGCCTTTATCAATGCCTTGTTATGTTTATGCCACACCTCAGTTTTGAAGTTGTTCCCGGGCGGCAGCGTCCTCTTGCGTCCGAGCTCCAACGCCGGACTGCATTCGTGGTATGTTTTGCAGCCGAGCACCAATGCCGGACTGCTTCCCAGCTCTAACGCCGGACTATGTATCCGAGCTCCAACGCCGGACTGTTTCCGAGCTCCAACGCCGGACTATATATCCGAGCTCCAACGCCGGACTATGTATCCGAGCTCCAACGCCGGACTGTATCCGAGGTGTCGTAAATCACCTTGGTTCAAAGAAGTTTGAAGGAGTTTAGCCGAGCTTAATGTCGGAAATGCCCTCTATGGAGCCAGCCACTAGCGCCCGAGCTTTATGTCGGGGCGCTTCGAGGTGGTGCACCACCCCGAATGTGGGCCGATTTTTGTCAATATTTTTGATTGGTGCAATTTATTCTCTGCCGAGATACATAGCCAGTAGCCCTCAAGGTGGGTATCGGTCTAAAACCCGAGATGCACATGAAGGATTACATAAGACCGCTGATCCCCGTAGCTGCTGAGACTCAGGTTGATTTGCAAAATCGGTCTGAGGATCAAGTCCTAGCTCGGCAGAATACTTCGGAACACAAGAAGCGGCGTGCTCAGTCCTCAAGACTCAGCTTGGGTGCGGCCGACCAACCTGAGGATCAAAATCTACTTGGAAACTGTATTGCACCTAAAATTTTCTGCATAGAACAGGCAATGCAGTAGCCCCCGAGACACTGGTCGGGTGGCAACACCAGATAAGGGGATCGATGTGCCCCTTTAATATTTGTAAATAATAAGCCCGAAGCCCAGTAGCCCCCGAGCCTTAATGCGGGCACGGGTGGCCGAATTAAGGATCGATATCCATAGTAAGATCACAAATTATGTGTGATGACTCAATGTATCCAAGTACTTTATGTCATTAATGCTCGGATCCGCATTGTACAAAACTTTGTTGACCCACCATCGGCTTCAACCTCCTCGCCAAGAGTCAAGAGTGTTTGTCCTACTTTATAAAGCCTTTATGAGGGCAAAGATTTATGACAAACAAGGCAATCTGGCCATACGGTTTTATAAACAAAGGTACGCAGAGAGATATGTTATATTACTGTTTAACAGAAGAAATGTCTTCCAAAGAAAATAGTCCCGCTATCGGTTCCTTTCTTTGGGTTGTCATGCTAAGCATGATCATGAAACTTCAGATCCAATGTAAGAGCAAAATATTGAGGATTTAGTTTGAAGGCCGCCATTAGCCCCGGTAGTGTTCGGCACGATACGAGGTCAAGCCGAAACACTTCGCCAATTTTATGAATGGCCCGTCATTTAATTATAGTCATTGATCGCTGACCAGTTTACACCTATTATGACAAAGCCGCTGCTTTCTCCACTGAGGTGCTTGACCATGCGAGCTGGAAGCACAACCGCAGTGGTTCTCCCTTTGCACACCTAGCCGAACAAAGCGGAACGTAGGAGGCAAGCGCGGGAGCCGGGCAACCCAACTATTGACCGAAGATACAATTCAAACTGATGCATATATAGCAATATCCGAGAATGTTTTTGCCGAATCTCTAAAGGTGGCGGCGCAGCACTACGAGACTTGTGCTGAAAACACACAAATAGTTTAAAAGTGGCAAAAGCTTGAAACCAAAAACGCCAAGAAAAACATGACGTCCAACAAGATCAAGTGTTCGATGCCAATCCGAAAATTGACTTTAGAAAAAAGTGCTTCGCCGTGCTTTAACATGACACATCCTATCTCAAGACTTCAAGCTGGTCAGCCTCACGGCTTCAGCCTCCCATCCCAAGGCGGAGTACTTCTCATTAGGCCAGTTTAGAAAACTAAACTCTAGCTGTTTTGAGAGAGAAATTAGGCTCCCCGGCTAGTGACCGCACACTCGTGTCGAGAAAAGGAGTGATAAATAATAATAAAAACTCTGCAACGACTAAGAAGAAAAACACTTATTATAAAATGGCTCAAATAAACATAAGAGCCCCCAAGGACTTGGGTAAAAGAATGATTCTATGTACCAAAGTATCTATGTTCAACTGTACTTTAAACGCATCTTAACCGACCGTCGGCTTCTCCCTCTTCGGTCAAGGACCGAAAAGTGTTATGTACTCCATCTGTTGAGAATATCGACAGTGTTTCCAATAACCAGGCAATCAGGTGATAAGGCTGTAACTGTAGGGGAACGTAGCAGAAATTCAAAATTTTCCTACGTGTCACCAAGATCTATCTATGGAGAAACCAGCAACGAGGGGAAGGAGAGTGCATCTACATACCCTTGTAGATCGCTAAGCGGAAGCGTTCATGTGAACGGGGTTGATGGAGTCGTACTCGTCGTGATTCAAATCACCGGAGATACTAGTGCCGAACGGACGGCACCTCCGCGTTCAACACACGTACTGCCCGGTGACGTCTCCCATGCCTTGATCCAGCAAGGAGAGAGGGAGAGGTTGAGGAAGACTCCATCCAGCAGCAACACAACGGCATGGTGGTGACGGAGGAGCGTGGCATCCCGCAGGCTTCGCCAAGCACCAAGGGAGAGGAGGAGGAGGAGAGGCAGGCTGCACCAAGAGGAGAAGTTCTCATGTGTGTTGGGCAGCCCAAAACCTCAAGTATATATAGGGGAAAAGGGGCTGCGCCCCTTTAGGATTTCCCACCCCAAGGGGTGCGGCCAGCCCTAGATGGGACTTGGGGCGGCTAAGAGGGGAGGAGTGCCTCCCAAGTCAAGTGGAGGCCCTCCCCTTAGGGTTTCCCTCTCCCATGCGCATGGGCCTTGGGGGCTGGTGCCCCTGGCCCATTAAGGCTAGGGCGCCCCCTACAGCCCATGCTACTGTATTGACGTGGTGGAACAATTTCCGACCTCCGACCCTCCGAATCCTCCGAACCTTTGGAAGCTTCCGGTACAATACCGAAAAACCGAACTTTTTCCTAACCCAACAACAACTTTCCATATATAAATCTTTACCTCCGACCATTCCGAACTCCTCGTGACGTCCGGGATCTCATCCGGACTCAACAACATTCGCAACCACATACAAACTTCCTTTATAACCCTAGCGCCATCGAACCTTATGTGTAGACCCTACGGGTTCGGAGACATGTAGACATGACCGAGACGTTCTCCGGTCAATAACCAACAGCGGATCTGGATACCCATGTTGGCTCCTACATGTTCCACGATGATCTCATCGGATGAACCACGATGTCAAGGACTCAATCAATCCCGTATACAATTCCCTTTGTCTAGCGGTATTTATACTTGCGCGAGATTCGATCGTCGGTATCCCGATACCTTGTTCAATCTCGCACGGCAAGTCTCTTTACTCGCTCCGAACACATCATCCCGTGATCAACCCCTTGGTCACATTGTGCACATTATGATGATGTCCTACCGAGTGGGCCCAGAGATACCTCTCCGCTTACACGGAGTGACAAATCCAGCCTCGACTCGCAAACCCAATGACACTTTCGAGATACCAGTAGTGCACCTTTATAGTCACCCAGATTCGCCAGACGCTTGGTACACCCAAAGCATTCCTACGGTATCCGGAGTTGCACAATCTCATGGTCTAAGGAAAAGATACTTGACATTAGAAAAGCTTTAGCATACTAACTACGATCTTTGTGCTAGGCTTAGGATTGTCTTGTCCATCACATCATTCTCCTAATGATGTGATCCCGTTATCAATGACATCCAATGTCCATGGTCAGGAAACTGTAACCATCTATTGATCAACGAGCTAGTCATCTAGAGGCTTACTAGGGACTTGGTGTTGTCTATGTATCCACACATGTATCTGAGTTTCCTATCAATACAATTATAGCATGGATAATAAACGATTATCATGAACAAGGAAATATAATAATAACTAATTTATTATTGCCTCTAGGGCATATTTCCAACAGTCTCCCACTTGCACTAGAGTCAATAATCTAGTTCACATCGTCATGTGATTAACGCTGATAGGTCACATCGCCATGTGACCAACATCCAAAGAGTTTACTAGTGTCTGTAAACTAGTTCACATCATCATGTGATTAAGACTCAATGAGTTCTGAGGTTTGATCATGTTTTGCTTGTGAGAGAGGTTTTAGTCAACGGGTCTGTAACATTCAGATCCGTATGTACTTCGCAATTCTCTATGTCATATTGTAAATGCTGCTTCCACGCCCACTTGAAGCTATTCCAAATGGTTGCTCCACTATACGATCCGGTTTGCTACTCGAGTCACTCGGTAGGTGTTAAAGCTTGCATCGACGTAACCCTTTACATCGAACTCTTTATCACCTCCATAATCGAGAAACATGTCCTTATTTACTCCAAGGACAATTTTGACCGCTATCCAATGATCCATTCCTGGATCATTGTTGTACCCCTTGACTGACTCATGGCAAGGCACACTTCCGGTGCGGTACACAACATAGCATACTGTAGAGCCTACGTCTAAGGCATAGGGACGACCTTCGCCCTTTCTCTCTTTCTGCCGTGGTCGAGCTTTAAGTCTTAACTTCATACCTTACAATTCAGCTAAGAACTCCTTCTTTGACTGATCCATCTTGAACACCTTCAAGATCATGTCAAGGTACATGCTCATTTGAAAGTATTATTAAACATTTTGATCTATCTTATAGATCTTGATGCTTATTGTTCAAGTAGCCTAATCCAGGTTTTCTATTGAAAATCATCTTTCAAATAACCCTATATGCTTTCCAGAATTCTACATCATTTCGATCATCAATATGTCAACAACATATACTCATCGAAATTTATAGTGCTCCCACTCACTTCTTTGGAAATACAAGTTTCTCATAAACTTTGTATAAGCCCAAAATCTTTGATCATCTTATCAAAGAGTATATTCCAACTCCGAGATGCTTACTCCAATCCATGGAAGGATCATCGAGCTAGCATACCTTTCAGCATCCTTAGGATCGACAAAACCTTTCTCGATTGTATCTCATACAACCTTTCCTTACGGAAACTGGTAAGGAAACTCGCTTTTGACATCCATCTGCTAGATTTCATAAATGCAGCTAATGCTAACATGATTCCGACGGACTTAAGCATCGCTACGGATGAGAAAATCTCATCGTAGTCAACTTGTGAAAACTCTTTGCCACAAGTCGAGCTTCATAGACGGTGACATTACCGCCCACGTCCGCCTTCTTCTTAAAATCCATTCATCTCAATGGCTTGCCGATCATCGGGCAAGTCCACCAAAGTCCATGCTTTGTTCTGAGACATGGATCCTATCTCGGATTTCATGGCTTCTAACCATTTGTCGGAATTTGGGCCCACCATCGCTTCTCCATAGCTCGTAGGTTCATTGTTGTTCAGCAACATGACCTTTAAGACAGGATTATGCACCACTCAAGTAGTACGCATCCTTGTCACCCTACGAGGTACGGTAGTGACTTGATCCGAAACTTCATGATCACTATCATAAGCTTCTACTTCAATTGGTGTAGGTGCCACAGTAACAACTTCCTGTGCCCTGCTACACACTAGTTGTAGTGACGGTTCAATAACCATATCAAGTCTCCACCATCCTCCCACTCAACTTTCCGAGACAAACTTTTCCTTGAGAAAGGACCCGATTCAAGAAACAATCCCTATTGCTTTCGGATCTGAATTAGGAGGTATACCCAACCGTTTTGGGTGTCCTATGAAGATGCATTTTATCCGCTTTGGGTTCGAGCTTATCACGATGAAACTTTTTCACATAAGCGTCGCAGCCCCAAACTTTTAAGAAACGACAACTTAGGTTTCTCCAACCGGTGTCGTCTCAACGGAATTATGTGGTACCCTATTAAAGTGAGTGTGGTTGTCTCTAATGCCTAACCCATGAACGATAGTGGTAGTTCGATAAGAGACATCAAGGTACGCACCATATCCAATAGGGTGCTACTTATGATGTTCAGACACACCATCACACTATGGTGTTCCAGGCGGTATTAATTGTGAAACAATTTCCACAATGTCTTAATTGTGGGCCAAAACTCGTAACTCAGATATTCATCTCTATGATCATATCATAGACATTTTATCCTCTTGTCACGATGATCTTCAACTTCACTCTGAAATTACTTGAACCATTCAATAATTCAGACTTGTGTTTCATCAAGTAAATATACTCAACATCTACTCGAATCATCTGTGAAGTAAGAACATAACGATATTCATCAGATGCCTCAAACTCATTGGACTGCACACATCAAAATGTGTTACTTCCAACAAGTTGCTATCTTGTTCCATCTTACTGAAAACGAGGCTTTAAGTCATCTTGCCCATGTGGTATGATTTGCATGTCTCAAGTGATTCAAAATCAAGTGAGTCCAAACGATCCATCTGCATGGAGTTTCTTCATGCGCATACACCAATAGACATGGTTCGCAAGCCTCAAACTTTTCAAAAACGAGTGAGTCCAAAGATCCATCAACATGGAGCTTCTTCATGCGTTTTATACCAATATAACTTACATGGCAGTGCCACAAGTAAGTGGTATTACTATCTTATATCTTTTGGCATGAAAATGTGTATCACTACGATCGAGATTCAATAAACCATTCCTTTAGGTGCAAGACCACTGAAGGTATTATTCAAATAAATAGAGTAACCATTATTCTCCTTAAATGAATAACCAGATTGCAAATGACATAATCCAATCATGTCTATGCTCAACGCAAACACCAAATGACAATTATCCAGGTTTAATACTAATCTTGATGGTAGAGGGAGCGTATGATGTTTGATCACATCAATCTTGGAAACACTTCCAACACATATCGTCACTCACCTTTAGCTAGTCTCCGCTTATTCCGTAGCTTTTATTTCGAGTTACTAACACTTAGCAACCGAACCAGTATCTCAATACCCTGGTGCTACTAGGGAGTACTAGTAAAGTACACATTAACATAACGTATATCCAATATACTTCTATCGACCTTGTCAGCCTTCTCATCTACCAAGTATCTAGGGTAGCTCTGTTTCAGTGTCCGTTCCCTCATTACAGAAGCACTTAGTCTCGGGTTTGGGTTCAACCTTGGGTTTCTTCACTAGAGCAGCAACTGTTTTGCCGTTTCATGAAGTATCCCTTGTTGCCCTTGCCATTCTTGAAACTAGTGGTTTTACCAACCATCAACAATTGATGCTCCTACTTGATTTCTACTTTCATGTGTCAAACATCGCGAACACTTCAAGGATCATCATATCTATCCCTGATATGTTATAGTTCATCACGAAGCTCTAGTAGCTTGGTGGTAATGACATTGGAGAAACATCACTATCTCATCTGGAAGATTAACTCCCACTCGATTCAAGTGATTGTTGCACTCAGACAATCTGAGCACAAGCTCAACGATTGAGATCTTCTCCCTTAGTTTGTAGGCTAGAAAACTCGTCGGAGGTCTCATACCTCTTGACGTGAGCACGAGCCTGAAATCCCAATTTCAGCCCTCAGAACATCTCACATGTTTCGTAACGTTTCAAAACGTCTTTGGTGCCTTAATTCTAAGCCGTTTAACATTACCAAACTATCACGTAGTCATCAAAACGTGTGCTTCAGATGTTCGCAACATCCACAAACGATGTTTGGGGTTCAGCGCACTGAGCGGTGCATTAAGGACATAAGCTTTCTACTGTCCGCATAATCGCTACTTTCAACTTTCAACTATATTTCCTCTAGGAACATATCTAAACAAAGGAACTAAAGCGAGCCATTTACATAATTTGCAAAGATCTTTTGACTATGTTCAAGATAATTAAGTTCATCTTATGAACTCCCACTCAGATAGACATCCCTCTGGTCATCTAAGTGATTACATGATCCGAGTCAACTAGGCCGTGTCCGATCATCACGTGAGACGGACTAGTCATCATCGGTGAACATCTTCATGTTGATCGTATCTACTATACGACTCATGCTCGACCTTTCGGTCTCTTGTGTTCCGAGGCCATGTCTGTACATGCTAGGCTCGCAAGTTAACCTAAGTGTTTCAAGTGTAAATCTGGCTTACACCCGCTGTATGTGAACGTAAGAATCTATCACACCCGATCATCACGTGGTGCTTCAAACGATTTAACTTTCGCAACGGTGCACGTTAGGGGAACACTTTCTTGAAATTTTAATGAGGATCATCTTATTTACTACCGTCGTTCTAAGCAAATAAGATGCATAAACATGATAAACATCACATGCAATCAAATAGTGACATGATATGGCCAATATCATTTTGCTCCTTTGATCTCCATCTTCGGGCTCCATGATCATCATCGCCACCGCATGACACCATGATCTCCATCATCGTGTTCCATGAAGTTGTCTTGCCAACTTATTACTTCTACTACTATGGCTACCGTTAGCAATAAAGTAAAGTAATTACATGGCGTTGTTCAATGACACGCAGGTCATACAATAAATAAAGACAACTCCTATGGCTCCTGCCGGTTGTCATACTCATCGACATGCAAGTCGTGATTCCTATTACAAGAACATGATCCATCTCATACATCACATATCATTCATCACATTCTTCTTGGCCATATCACATCACATAGCATACCCTGCAAAAACAAGTTAGACGTCCTCTAATTGTTGTTTGCATGTTTTACGTGGCTGCTATGGGTTGCTAGCAAGAACGCTTCTTACCTACGCAAAACCACAACGTGATATGCCAATTGCTATTTACCCTTCATAAGGACCCTTTTCGTTTAATCCGCTCCGACTAAAGTGGGAGAGATCGGCACCGCTAGCCACCTTATGCACCAAGTGCATGTCACCGGTGGAACCTGCCTCACGAAGAGTACGTAAGGTCGGTCCGGCCGCTTCATCCCACAATACCGTCGAAACAAGATTGGACTAGTAACGGTAAGCATATTGAACATCATCAACACCCACAACTACTTTGTGTTCTACTCGCAAAGAATCAACGCAATAGACCTAGCTCATGATGCCATCATGGGTAACGAGCAGAAATTCAAAATTTTCCTCGTGTCACCAAGATCTATCTATGGAGAAACTAGCAACGAGGGGAAGGAGAGTGCATCTACATACCCTTGTAGATCGCTAAGCGGAAGCGTTCATGTGAACGGGGTTGATGGAGTCGTACTCGTCGTGATTCAAATCACCGGAGATCCTAGTGCCGAACGGACGGCACCTCCGCGTTCAACACACGTACAGCCTGGTGACGTCTCCCATGCCTTGATCCAGCAAGGAGAGAGGGAGAGGTTGAGGAAGACTCCATCCAGCAGCAACACAACGGCATGGTGGTGACGGAGGAGCGTGGCAATCCCGCAGGGCTTCGCCAAGCACCAAGGGAGAGGAGGAGGAGGAGAGGCAGGGTTGCACCAAGAGGAGAAGTTCTCATGTGTGTTGGGCAGCCCAAAACCTCAAGTATATATAGGGGGAAAGGGGGGCTGCGCAGCCTTTAGGGTTTCCCACCCCAAGGGGTGCGGCCAGCCCTAGATGGGACTTGGGGGGCGGCCAAGAGGGGTAGGAGTGCCTCCCAAGTCAAGTGGAGGCCCTCCCCATTAGGGTTTCCCCCCTCCCATGCGCATGGGCCTTGGGGGCTGGTGCCCCTGGCCCATTAAGGCTAGGGCGCCCCCTACAGCCCATGCTACTGTATTGGACGTGGTGGAACACTTTCCGACCTCCGACCCCCTCCGAATCCTCCGAACCTTCCGAAGCTTCCGTACAATACCGAAAAACCCGAACTTTTTCCTAACCCAACAACAACTTTCCATATATAAATCTTTACCTCCGACCATTCCGAACTCCTCGTGACGTCCGGGATCTCATCCGGACTCAACAACATTCGCAACCACATACAAACTTCCTTTATAACCCTAGCGCCATCGAACCTTATGTGTAGACCCTACGGGTTCGGGAGACATGTAGACATGACCGAGACGTTCTCCGGTCAATAACCAACAGCAGGATCTGGATACCCATGTTGGCTCCTACATGTTCCACGATGATCTCATCGGATGAACCACGATGTCAAGGACTCAATCAATCCCGTATACAATTCCCTTTGTCTAGCGGTATTTATACTTGCGAGATTCGATCGCCGGTATCCCGATACCTTGTTCAATCTCATTACCGCAAGTCTCTTTACTCGCTCGTAACACATCATCCCGTGATCATCCCTTGGTCACATTGTGCACATTATGATGATGTCCTACCGAGTGGGCCCAGAGATACCTCTCCGCTTACACGGAGTGACAAATCCCAGCCTCGACTCGTACAACCCAATGACACTTTCGGAGATACCTGTAGTGCACCTTTATAGTCACCCGCCACGCCAGACGCTTTGGTACACCCAAAGCATTCCTACGGTATCCGGAGTTGCACAATCTCATGGTCTAAGGAAAAGATACTTGACATTAGAAAAGCTTTAGCATACTAACTACGCATCTTTGTGCTAGGCTTAGGATTGTCTTGTACATCACATCATTCTCCTAATGATGTGATCCCGTTATCAATGACATACAATGTCCATGGTCGAAACTGTAACCATCTATTGATCAACGAGCTAGTCATCTAGAGGCTTACTAGGGACTTGGTGTTGTCTATGTATCCACACATGTATCTGAGTTTCCTATCAATACAATTATAGCATGGATAATAAACGATTATCATGAACAAGGAAATATAATAATAACTAATTTATTATTGCCTCTAGGGCATATTTCCAACAGTAACAGACAAAGCGTGCTCAGGGAACTTATGCTATATTACTGATAAAGTGTAAGAAGCATCTTCGAAGAAAATAGTACCCCCACCGATACCTTTCTTCGGTGCTCATTGTTAATATGAGACCTGTGCAATAGATTTTTTGTACTCATGAGTTCCGTTGTGTGCCGACCATTATTGAAAACAGTAAGAGCGCTTAGCTTTTGGCTTCACCCAGTCCGAGGTCCGCTCGGGTGACCCGATCGTGATATCGCAGAGGTGCTCCTTTACTCCCTAGCCGAACAATCGGGAACGAGGGGTAAACACAGGAGCAAGGCAACCCAACTTGCAAATCACTTAAGTCAATGTGGTGCATATTGTGGCGTAATACATGAACAAGGAACGAAGCCGTACAAGTATAATCATGTGCAAGAGGAAAAAGCTTCATGAAGGAAGCCCCCAAGTTAACGGGGTATTTGAATTTGTGCGTCACAAACAAAGTTTTGACAAGGAAAATTTTTACAAGTAACTTCTTTCCAAAAAAGTATAATGCTTGGTCGAGCCGAACACAAGTTAAAAATTTAAAACTTTGAGCATGAAGGCAACTTAGCTGGTTAATGTGTTCGGTATTGACGACGCGGTCCGAGCTTGATACGGGACAAGGTTCCATCCCCCAAGCCGGTCCCGAGGGGGCGGAGCGGAGAGCTCGACACGCCGAAGTGGTGACATAGCACGGTCAATGCAGACCGGCAGAGTGACGCCGAAGTCCCCGGATCATTTTCCTGTGCACAAAAAATGGTGCAAACCGGAGATAATAGTAATAATGATAATTAAAAAAAATCGTTGCATAATAAATAATTTATGCAAAGTGAGTAATAAAAGAAGTATGGCCTGGCGCCGAAGTCAATGTCGATGCAGGTCGTCGGCGTAATGCAATAAAGGCGTGGCAAAGCCTGGATTCACCGGTCGGTCCGAGTTCCGGATGCGGCATTCGCCGGACTATGTACGGAAACTGACCGAACCATCATGTGACCGTCGATAATGCGGCCACCATTTGATAGACCTGTGTACATATGATGGACAAACCAGAGTAATAATTCCTTGGGAAAACTTAACCCAAACAAGCAAAAAAAACTAGGATTAATAGCACCTGGTTTATTTGTTGTAGCAATCCGAATGAAGGTGATTCCCAAAATTGGGACTCGATCCATGCACCCATTGCCTGGTCGGCTAGTGACGCCGAAATGTCCGGAGTAGGTTGATGAAGAGATGGCGAAGCCCCCGGTCCAGCCGAGATGTCGAAGTAGGTCGGCGTGATGGACACCAGCTTGAAGAAGCAATAGTGCGCCTCGCCGATGCGTGTCGTGACGTGGTCGATGCCGCTTGATGAAGCGACCGCGCGGCGATGCCGTATACCCGCCCGTAATCCATGGGGCGCGATGTTGGTGATGATTTATCCTTCGCGATGCCGGACTTTTGTTTGGCTTGCCGAGATGATGATCCAAGAAGTTGAGCTCGCTCAACAAAGTGACGACATGTCTAGCGTAGGTCGGCAGCCGTGGAGCAATATTGCCGGACTGGTTTGACACCAGCATGATATTGAAGATAGTGGGATGTGTTCGGAAACAAAACACAACACCCCATACAAAACTTCCTTCAAAATGGATGTCCGAAATCCGGTTCATAAAAAAGACGAACTCGGGTCGGATTCGTTTTCGCGCAGAAAACAGATCCGAAAAGTGATCCAGTAATCGGAAGGTTCCCGGAGTTTGGACGGTCGGATCGAGCTGAAATTTTGAGGGGTGGTAGATATAGGAATTCCGCAGCCGATCAATGGTTGGATCTTCCAAAGGAAGTCCGAGCTAGAAGCTGGACACCACGCCCTAAACTCGTCCAGATTCTCGTCCAGATTCAATGCGGCTCCGGTATATCGGAGATTGCCAGAGATTCCTCCATCGGAACTCGACGAAATTTTCCAGGGTTGTTGTAGACTCAATGCCGCACAATTCCACCGAAGCAATCGTTAAAATGACGCTTGAGGAGGCGGTGGCGGAGGACACAAGTCCGCTGTCCAGAAAAACAGTACGGTCGCCCGAGGGCAATGTTGACGTTGAGTCCCCGGGCTCCTTGGATGATTCCTCCATGATCTTGATAGAGATCGGAGTTGATGTTGATGAAGGCCCTCATCTGAACATGACGATCGGAGGTAGGGCGCAGTCCTTGGTCGAACCAAGGTGACCAGTCGAGCTGGTGACGAAGATGTCGAAGTCGGAGTTGATCTGCAGGCGAGCCATCGGAAGAGGCTGACAGTAGGGGCCCACATAGGGAAATGCCTCCTTATTACGTGCAAAATAATGATTCCTCCACCTGATAGCTGGGACCCACCAGAAGGGCCACTGTATTTCGCGAAAAAACATTCCCCCCGCTGTCAGCTGGGACTCACCTTGGTGGGAGGCTGACTTGTGGGCCTACTAAGTTTACGGAGACGAAAGGCTTTGTCAACTAAGTCAATATGAACGATTCTAGCTCCATTGACCATACGATGTCCATCCAATGGCTGTAGTGCTTCTTCAACCTCTGGTCTTCGTGCTCCAGCCGCCGAAAGCAGCGCCGGTCGTGCCACATGCTCCTGCCTCCCGTGGCCGGCTGTGATGCCGTGGAGGCCTCACCGCCCCCTACTACTCCCACCACTGGCCAGGCCATCCCTTTACTCACCCACACCCCCTGTTATTCTGCGGCGACGGCAGCCTCACACCGCAGCCGAACTAGTGAACCCTCGTACTTCTCTTCGCGTGGGCATCCACTGCTGCATCTTCCCCGGCTCCGCGTTATCCCCTTCCTAGGCCTTGCCGTCGTCCACCACCGTGCTGCTCTCGGCGCGACGTGATCAATGTGGTCAACGACCGACTTCCATCGGAAGAGTACTGTGTGTGGAGAGGCTGACAGCGGGGTCCACGGTGGCCGCAAGGAAGTGCCACCTTATTACACGCAAAGTAATTATTCCTCCACCTGACAGAAGGGACCCAACGGACGGGCCACCGTATTTAGCGAAAAAAATGTTTCCCCCTGACTGCTGGGACCCACCAGCTACCCCTTCGCACGCAAGGAAGTGCGCCCAAAAAACGATTCGCCCCCCTGACTGCTGGGACCCACCAGCTACATCTTAAGGAAGTGCGTCCGAAAAAACGATTCGCCCTCCTGACTGCTGGGACCCACTAGCTACATCTTCGCACGCAAGGAAGTGCATCCGAAAAAAAACGATTCGCCCCCCTGAATGCTGGGACCCACCAGCTACACCTTCGCACGCAAGGAAGTGCGTCCGGGCAAAAAAAACGATTCGCCCCCCTGACTGCTGGGACCCACTAGCTACATCTTCGCACACAAGGGCCTCACAGTCGGGACCCACCTGGTCGAAGCATACGTAGCGTTGTCATTCTGGTCACGAACGTGTACGTACATATATACTGGTGGATGTAGAGGCACGCACGTGTCGATGTAGAGGCGTGCACATGTCGTAGTAGAGGCGCTCACGTAGCATGTACAAGTACGTACAGTGGCCAGTGTGCAAGAAAGAAAATACGGCCACATATGTGTACATTTGGGCGGGGTCTCGAACGCCTACTCACGCATACATACATCCAGGGCTCGTGTATGTCACTAGTTCGGAACGGAGAAACAGTGTCGTCGTCGTGCACTACACCACAACACTTGATTGGGGGCAGTTAACTGCCGGGAGAAATACGCGACCTAGGGCAAAAGAACTGCCGAGACATTTGTTTCTGCCGGTACAAACATGTCAGGGCAGAGAAACTGCCGGAAGAACTTGAGCCATGACGGCACACGAACTGCGGGTACATTTTAGGGCGCATTATCTGCCGGAACAACCAAACCACGGCCTACAATCTGCCGGGACCGGCCGCGTGACCGAAAATTAGCGCGTGGAAAGCGCGCGGATCGACCAAATTTTGGCCCAAAACAACGCCAGACGCCCAGCCCTCTACCGATAACAAATACCCTAGAAAAAGCCGATAGCAGCGCCGCTTCAAATCGACGCCCAAATCCTTCATGCGCCCCACCAGATCGCCGCCGCCCGCCGCCGCCGCCACTGCACCACCGCCGCCGCCGCCCATCAGCCATCCCACCGCCGCCGCCCAGCCATCACACCGCCGCCAACCTCCCTCCATTCCGAGCAGTACCGCCGCCGCCCTCCACGCCGAAAGCCGTGGCTGCGAGCCGCCTCCACGCCGAGCCGAAGCTGCGATCGCCCTCACGCCGAAAGCCGTGTTTGTTGCCGCCCTCCACCGCTTCCAGAAGGGCGCCGCCGAAAGCACCCAATTGACCGCAGCCGCCACCACTTCGAGCGGGCGCCTAATCACCTGTGTCGGGCCTGCCGGCCGACCTCCACCTGCACCATTTCCGCTGCCGGCAACGGAAAGGGCAAGAGGAAGCAGGTTTTCCCAAAGCGGCATCGTGCTCCTCTTCTCCGCGGCCGTTCACGCTTTTGAACCTAGTAAGTCATTGCCTCAGAGTTATGCCTGCTTAGATTAATGGTTGCTATGCTAACAAGATACAGTGAAAAATTACTTTGTTTCAATACGTAAGTATATGACCTTATATAATGGTTTATGATTAGAATTAGCAAGGTCCCTTTACCTCTTAATGTGTTTACACTTCCTCCGATGAAATAATATGCTGTCTATGAACCTTAACAATCGCATCTCAGCTAAACAAAAAGGAACAAGGCCCACCAGATTTGTTCAGAGTGCACATTGTTTTTCTACAAAATATTGGAGTATCTGGATCACAAATCTGACCTGTAAAATGTTCAAACTTATTGATATTTTATTCCTGAAATTTTAAAACAATGAATACAATTTTTAACTTAACCTGGCTTCATGTTTTTTCTCCTGTGAATAAAAACAAAGCTTCACTACAAGGCGATTTTCTGGTGAATGAATTAAACTCAAGGTCTCTTGCGAAGGAATCAAGTTTTTCACAACTTGTGATTTTGAACATCATTTTATTTATTTATTTATTGCCAAGGAACACCGTGACATCTATGGTTGTATGCTTTTCTCATATCTTTATTATTTTCAAGATTACTGCCCTTACAGTATTGTGAGATTGAAGGTCCAATATACTACACTTCAACACAGATCTTTGTCATTATTTGAGAAGTAAACATTTAATCGGCAGTAGAGTTGTATCTAGTAAACTTTGGAATTTCTTGATTAATTTTCTGTATCTATGACTGCAATGGTTGCAGCGATCTAATTTGCATGTTTGTGTGTGTTCTTCAGGAATCATGATACTACTTTGCGATCTGATTGGTGAAAGGGTATTTTCTACGGTTCTCTCATATCCGACTGGTCTTTTTCTCTCAATAAAGTAGCATTGAAAATGTTCTTTTATTTCCTCTGACCTCTCAGAAGCTCACACCTGAATACCATGATATATGCCTTTAAGAAAACTCTGTATGTTCTTTTGATTTAAACCTAACACCAAACATTTTAGTTTCTATACTTCTGTCAGTTAATGCTGGAAAAACGTTTGATTTTTGTTGTTGTACTAGTTGCCTTTGTGTGCTCATACAAAAATACTAGATCCTATGATGTCAAAAATTTATATAGATTGTGGACGACACTTTTTTCTCAAACGTTGTTCCTATTGTCTTATGTGCAGTTTTTTCAAACAGGGTTTGACGAGTCTTCACTTTCAGGAAACTAAACTTAATATTAGAGGCAATCACACCATGCCGTTTCGGGTTTAATTATTTGTCCAGACCTGAAACTGTTGTCATGCTTTCCAGGAAGGGCAACTAGATGTGCTTAATTCATGTGCCCAGGCTTGAAACTGCGGACATTTTTTAGCTTTTTATTAAATCAAATATTCACTCGATGCCTTGAAGGGAAATTTGTCGAGAAAATGTTGGGCGGTGCATCTTTGTAGATTCTGAGTATCGTAACAAATGTAATGGATATAATGTTTTCTAATACATGACTTGTGATTTGATGTCTTCCTGTCCAGGTTGAAAATGTTCCTGTAAGATTCGTTAAGACGCCTTGCCGTAACCATATGCCGTGAGCTCACATAGAAGAACTTACAGGCTTTACTCTTTGTGTTTGTTACATCTTGTACTGTCGGATGTCTAGAGACTACAGATGCTAAATTATGAGGGAAGTCTTCATGTGTAATCAGTGAATTGTATACATTGTAAAATGTTTGATGGTCAGACTTTATAATATATATGCGATGTGCATCTGCATAATCTTTTTGTTTTATTTGAATGGATGTCATCTTTCGAATCGGGGTGTGTATGTAAATGTGAAATAAATGTAATACCAGAGTGTAATAGCCTTATTAATTGGGATACTTGGCACCACCGGCCCGCCATCCGCCGAAAGCTATTGATTGCCGCAAAAATATCTGTCGGGAGAACAGGAACTGCCGAGAAGTTTGAGCATGATGGCATAAAAACTGCCAAGCACATCCCTATCTGCCGGGAATTTTAATCCCGGCAGCCGCTCGTGGCAGATCTATCTCGCCGAGAAAACGCTCCCGCAGTTTGACCGCCTTGTGGTGTTTTGTCCCGCAGGTTTCTGCCTTTGCATCTGACAGGTGTAGTGGTGGTCATGGGGAGCCAACCGGATGGGTCGGAACGGAATGCGTCGTCGTGTTCATCGGGAGGGCCTTGACGGAATAGGCTATGGAAATGAGGCCTGGCATACCATAGAACGGAGGAAACGACCTTGTGTTCGACCGACCATGTTCGAAACGGGATCCTATTCATCGGGAGGGGTCTGGCGTACCGCAAAACGGAGGAAACGGACCTCCTGCGGTCGAAACGGGGCTCCTGTTGATCGGGAGGGGTGTGGCATACCGCAAAACGGACGAAACAGACTTGTGTTGAGCGCCACGGTCAAACAGGGTCCTGTTCATCGGAGGTGTGGCGATCGCAAAAGCATTTAAACGGACTTGTGTTGGAGCGCCACGGTCGAAACGGGGTCCTGTTCATCGGGAGGTGTGGCGCATCGCAAAACGGACTCCACGGATACCGTTCATCTCCACCGCCGACCTCCTCCAGCCTCCACGGGCTACCGTCGACCTCCTCCAGCTTCCAAGGGCTCCTATTCATCCAGCCTCCGCCACACGCTACTCCACCGGTTACTGTTCAACCACCCCTCCACCGTCTACTGTTCATACAGCCTCCACGGGGTCGTCCTGTTCATCCAGCCCTCCACACCACGGGGTCCTGTTCATCCAGAGGCAACGCCACCGCCATCGCTCATCCACCCCGCAACGCCACTGCTCATCCAGAGAGGCAGCATCAATCGGCTTCGGTTAGCAGCAGTAGCGAAGGAATCGCTCGATCGGGTTTAGTTAACAGCCATTGATCGATCGCTCGGGTTCAGTAATGCGTAGCCTGCATTGCAATTGCTCTGGTTCAGTTAAAGCCCAACGCCTCGCTCGGGTTCAGTTAGAGCCAACGCCTCACACACAAGCACATACGTGTACAAGAGAAATGCGCATCGCTCGGCCCCCGACTGCCCACCGTAACCGGGAACTCCCCGAAATTTTCCTCGCCCTCGCTTCTACCACGGTTTTTTCCATCATGGATGGCCCAAAGAATGTCATGCAGTTGCGTCTTCGGCTCGCCCAGGACGAAAAGCCCATTTTCTGTCATGATTTTTTGTCGTAGAAGTAGGAGCCCACGACATCTATGATGATACCAGGTTTTGTCACAATCATCGTCCTAGAAGTGTCATATGTATGACAGAAAAAAGTTTCGTTCGGCCCAAAATGTCACGGATGTGTCTTTTTTTGTAGTGTAGATGATGGGTTGCTAAAGTGACAAAAGCTTAAACCCTAGTTTATGCGTTGCTTCGTAAGGGACTGATCCATATGTTTCATGCTATGGTTAGGTTTACCTTAATACTTCTTTTGTAGTTGCGGATGCTTGCAATAGGGGTTAATCATAAGTGGGATGCTTGTCCAAGGAAGGGAAGTACCCAAGCACCGGTCCACCCACATATCAGATTATCAAAGTAAAAAACACGAATCATATGAGCGTGATGAAAACTAGTGTCGTAGTCAAAACCGGCGGATCACGGTTAGGGGGTCCCGAACTGTGCGTCTAGGCAGATGGTAACAGGAGACAAGGGACACGATGTTTTTACCCAGGTTCGGGGCCTCTCGATGGAGGTAAAACCCTACTCCTGCTTGATTAAGATTGATGATATGGGTAGTACAAGAGTGGATCTACCACGAGATCAGAGAGGCTAAACCCTAGAAGCTAGCCTATGGTATGATTGTTGTTCGTCCTACGGACTAAAACCCTCCGGTTTATATAGACACCGGATAGGGTTAGGGTTACACAGAGTCGGTTACAACGGTAGGAGATCTACATATCCGTATTGCCAAGCTTGCCTTCCACGCCAAGGAAAGTCCCATCCGGACACGGGACGAAGTCTTCAATCTTGTATCTTCATAGTCCAGGAGTCCGGCCAACGGTGATAGTTCGGCTATCCGGACACCCCCTAATCTAGGACTCCCTTATTAGCCCCTGAACCAGGCTTCAATGACGACGAGTCCGACGCGCATATTGTCTTCGGCATTGCAAGGCGGGTTCCTCCTCCGAATACTTCATAGAAGATTTTGAACACAAGGATTGTGTCCGGCTCTGCAAAACAAGTTCCACATACCACCGTAGAGAGAATAACTTTTGCACAGATCTGCTGACGTATTCCGCGGTGTGACATCACACCATGGCCAGACCGTCATACGAATCGTTTTTACTGTTCCACCTCAGCACATTTAGCGAGGCGGTTTCCTTGGCACGTCTTATTAGAGCGGAGATCGTGCCCCCTTATTCCGGGATTCTCATCAATACGGACGTGGGTAACCCAACCGCGCCATTGATTACGGCGCTTGGGAGATAAGCGAGTTTTACCAGGCTGGCGGGGGACGCATAGCTTCGTCCGTCCATATAAGGGGATAAGGATCCACCTTTTCGCCTACGCCTTCTTCCTCCTTTGCTCATCCATTTCCGCACACTCGAGCTCCAGCGCCCAAGTCCGCACACCCTACCTCAACCTTCTCCAACTATGTCCGGAGTGGGAGGCAAGTGGATGGCCTCCTCCGTCACGGAGGGGCACATCAAAAAGCTGTAGAAGGCCGGATACTTGTCCGACGACATCGCGCATCGGCTCCCCAGTAAGGGGCAGCTCATCCCCACCCCCAGGCTCCATGAGAGGGTGGTGTTCCTCACCCACTTCCTCCGCGGACTAGGTTTTCCACTTCACCCATTTGTCCGGGGGCTCATGTTCTACTACAGCCTGGATTTCCACGATCTGGCCCCGAATTTCATCCTCAATATCTCGGCGTTCATAGTCATGTGCGAGGCCTTTCTATGCATCCAGCCCCACTTCGGCTTATGGCTGAAGACCTTCAATGTCAAGCCGAAGGTAGTGGGCGCCCGCCAAGCGGAGTGCGGAGGTGCCATGGTTGGCAAGATGGCGAAAGTCCTATGGCTTGAGGGCTCCTTTGTGGAGACCTAAAGGGGTGGCAAACGGGATGGTTCTACATCACTGAGCCGCACGACTCTCAATGGGCGGTGGCCCCCGAATTCCGACCTAGCTTCCCCACACGGCTCACGTCATGGAAAGAGACGGGCCTGACGTGGGGGGATTCGGAAGAGCTATCCGGACTCCAAACCTGCGTCCGAAACCTGGTGGACAAGAATCTCAAGCTTGTCAACGTAATCCAGGTGATGCTCATCCGCCGGATTCTCCCATGCCAGCAACGGGCCTTCAATTTGTGGAGTTTGATCCGCACAAGACCAAATCCTTGAGCCGCTCTTCACACTACGCATTTAAGATGCCCGGAAGGTGCTGTTCAAGGGCGCCGGTTCCCGCATCCGCCACCAAGATCGCGGATTCAGCTCGCAGCCAAGCCAGCGAGGTAAGTTATTTTACCCTTTACGGGACTCTTTTTCATAGTTTGACTCTATGCGGATCTAAAACTCCCTAACCTTTGACAGAATGGCTGAAGACGCCCGACAGATTAACCGTCCGCCCCATTGCCGAAGACCCAGCGGACGCCCGATTGACGGGGCTGCTGGCTCCGGCACCTCACGTGGTGCCGGAGAAGAAGGCCACGGGAACTCGAAGGAGTTCCTGGTGCCAGGTGCTGTCAGACTCGTCGTCCGACGATTCTGAGGCGGAATCCTCCCGTGAAGACGAGGAGGAGGAAAAAGAGGCCTCTTCCCCAGCGGGGGGAGAGAAGAAAAGGAAGGCCGCCCCAACCGGGGAAGCCGAAGGGTCCAAGAAAGGAAGGACCCTTCCTCCGGACTTCTCCACCAACGCCGACAACGACGAGGAGGAGTGTCCACCAAGGGCCAAGCCCCTGGCGAGATGTAAGGGTCCGGACTCCGGAATAAATCATGACTTTTTATTTGTCACATAGTGTCTTCTAACGCCGAATATAACCATGTAGCCCGCCCAAGGACGAGCTCGCCGCTTCATCGAGCGGCTCCCTCAATTTGTCGGATGTGAATAACACTTCACTTCCGACCGCCTCCTCCCCTCGTGACGCAGACGACACCGCAGTGGAGTCCCGAAAGGGGCCCAGCCAGGAGGAGGTGGTCCTGGAGGCGCCGCAAGGCGACCTCCCGGACTCCGGGCGCGAAGGGGGCGAAACACCAGAGGGCTCCAAGTCTGGCCCTGTGCCGGACTCCGTACCGGAACCTTTAGTGGTTCCGAAGTCCGGCAAGCGGCCCATTTGTGGTAAGACTGCGACGCCGGTGACCTCCATCCATCGACGAGGAGCACTGCACTGTTATGAGTGTGGTGATCCAGAAAGTTCAGTCCGCCAAGAGCGGGCTGACTGAAGCATGTACCAGCCTTCTAACAGACTTTGAGGTAAGTTTAGAATATGTAAAAATATTACCGCATAGACAGTAGCCCCTGATGCTTAGTTCGGTGTTCGGAAAGAAAAGCCGGACTGAGGATCTAAAAAGATATACGCAGGAATCTAACATAAGTATGTCAATATGGGAATGCAGGCTGTGCTGCTGACCTCTGCCGCACTGACTGCGGAGGTCAATGCATTAAAGCAAAGCCTCGAGCGGTCCGAGAACGAGCTCGGCCTTGCCAAGAAGCAGCTCGAGGACAAGGAAGGTAAGTAATACCTTATTAAAGTAATACCTTATAGAAAGGATTTGGTTGCAAAAATGACAGGAATAACGTGGGTATTGTAGGGGCCACGAACGAGGTGGCGACTGAGGGAGTCCTGGACTAGGGGGTGTCCGGATAGCCGAACTATCATCACGGCCGGACTCCAAGACTATGAAGATAGAAGATTGAAGACTTCGTCCCGTGTCCGGATGGGACATTCCTTAGCGTGGTAGGCAAGCTTGGCGATACGGATTATAGATCTCCTACCATTGTAACCGACTCTGTGTAACCCTAACCTATCCAATGTCTATATAAACCGGAGGGTTTTAATCCGTAGGACGAACAACAATCATACCATAGGCTAGCTTCTAGGGTTTAGCCTCCTTGATCTCGTGGTAGATCTACTCTTGTACTACCCATATCATCAATATTAATCAAGCAGGAGTAGGGTATTACCTCCATCGAGAGGGCCCGAACCTGTGTAAAAACATCGTGTCCCTTGTCTCCTGTTACCATCCGCCTAGACGCACAGTTCGGGACCCCCTACCCGAGATCCGCCGGTTTTGACAATCGACATTGGTGCTTTCATTGAGAGTTCTCTGTGTCGTCATCGATAGGCCCGATGGCTCCTTCGATCATCAACAACGATGCGGTCCAGGGTGAGACTTTTCTCCCCGGACAGATCTTCGTATTCGGTGGCTTTGCACTACGGGCCAATTCGATTGGCCATCTAGAGCAGATCGAAAGCTACGCCCCTGGCCATCAGGTCAGATTTGGTAGTTTGAACTATACGGCCGATATCCGCGGAGACTTGATCTTCGACGTATTCGAGCCGCGGCCAAGCGTACCGCACTGTCTCGATGGGCATGATCTAGCTCTACAGCCGAACAGTGCCTTGGAGGCCACACCCACATCCGCTCCGACCCGTAATCCGGAGCCGGATTCCCCGATCGAGGACGAGTGGTTGGACACCGCCTCGGGGGCTATGATCCCTACGGCGATTGAGCCGAACTCCAACCCTGTCCTTTGCGAAGACCTTGACCTGTGGTGCCGGACTCTCTCCGGACTCAACCTCCGCGCCCGCCAATCGAATCCGATTACGCCGTTATGGAGTTCACGCCGCAGACATCTTTCAAAGACTCGCCTTTGGCGACATCCTGAATTCACTCAAGTCTCTTTCTTTATCCGAGAGCCATGGCGAACTACGCCAGATGGTTGGAATGCGGACGACGAAGAAATTCAACGCCCACCCACCACCCACTTCAGAGCCAATCGCCGAAAGCTTACACGACGTGCTCGATTTCGACTCCGAAGACATCGACGGTATGGACGACGATGTAGGAGACAACCATGAACCAGCACCTATAGGATGCTGGACAACCACCTCATCCCATGATGTATACATGGTGGATACACCTAAAGGAAATGAAGACAAGGAACAACGGGATGCTACGAAGGATAAATCCATCGAAAAGCAGTCAAAACGGCAACGTAAACGCCGAACAAAGTCCCGCCTCAACAGAGAACCAGCCATAGAGCAGGACGAACTGGTGGACGACGAACACGCTATCGAGCAATCGTCTGAATAAGACAACTTGGATAAACAACCCGTCCCCAGCGAAGACAACAGTCTGAACGATCTCATGCCGGACAAATTGTTGGAGCAAAATAATCTGCAGAAAAGGCTCGTTGCCACTGTGCGTATCCTGAAAAAGCAGAAGCGGAGGCTCAAAACAGCGGAAGATGCACTCAGGATCAGATGGGGCAAAGTGTTCAACACCGCAGACAAATACGGCGAGAGTCGCCGAACAAAGAGCTATCCAAAGAGATAACTACTGCCCGAATTTGACGAAGAGGCCATAGAGCCCCCACAATCAAAAAATAAGAAGGCCACCCGGTCGGATGGACGACCCCACGGCAAACCGAGAGCGGCAAATAGCGCCGCACACAAGCCGGCACGCAATCCGCATAAGGATTCACATCAAAAGGATGGCCCAGTTAGGTCCATCTATGGGCCGAGAAAGCAAGATCTTCAAAGCAATGCAACACGCCAAATATCCGAACATCACGGCACACCCAAATACAGGGGCGCTGCACACCCCCTATGTTTCACCGATGAGGTGCTCGATCATGAATTTCTAGCGGGATTCAAGCCCGTAAACATAGAGGCATACGACGGAACAACAGACCCTGGAGTCTGGATTGAGGATTACATCCTCCACATACACATGGCTAGAGGAGACGATCTCCATGCCATAAAATACTTACCCCTCAAACTCAAAGGGCCAGCTCGGCATTGGCTTAAAAGCCTCCCCGAAAATACCATTGGAAGCTGGGAAGAGCTCGAGGATGCGTTTCGGGCAAATTTTCAGGGGACCTATGTCCGCCCTACGGATGCGTACGATCTAAGTCACATAACTCAACAGCCCGAGAGTCAGCCCGAAATTTCGGAACAGGTTCCTTACTAAAAGAACCAAATAGTCGATTGTCCGGACGCCAAGCCTTAGCAGCCTTCAAACACAACGTCCGAGACGAATGGCTCGCTGTACACCTCGCCAAGAAAAGCCAAGAACAATGGCCGCATTAACAAGCCTCATGACCCGCTTTTGCACGGGAGAGGATAGCTGGCTAGCAAGATGCAGCACCAGCGACCCGAGTACATCTGAAATCAAGGATGGAAATGGGAAACCACGGCGCAACAAGGACCAGCACCGGATTAAGAAGAACGGTCCAAAGAGCGCGGTAGTCAATGCCGGATTCAAAAGCTCACGGCAGAACAATAAAAAATTGCCCCTCAAGGACAATAGCGATGAGCTATCCAACTTAAACAAAATCTTGGACAAGATATGTCAAATCCACAGTACTCTCGGGAGTCCTGCAAACCATACCCACAGAGATTGTTGGGTTTTCAAATAGTCCGGCAGACTCAACGCCGAAAACAAGGGGCTCGACACACCAAGTGAAGATGATGACGAGCACCACAAGCAGAGCCCCGGAAAACAAAAGAATTTCCCACAAGAGCTTAAAACAGTAAACTCACTTTACGTGATCAAAGGGAAAAAAAGAGCGGCACCCACTAGAATGCGCGCCGCACAAACTACCCTAGCGGAGTACCAACACTGGTTGTCAAAACCAATCACCTTCGACCATCAGGACTATTCCGAAAGTATCCGGAACGCAAGATGGACTGCCTTGATATTGGATCCTATAATCGACGGATTCCAATTTACACACGTCCTCATGGATGGTGGTAGTGACATAAACCTGATATATCAGGACACAATCCGCAGGATTGGGATAGACCCAACCAAAATTCGCCGTAGCAACACCTCCTTTAATGGAGTAATGCCAGGCCCATATGCCCATTGTACGGGCTCCATACTGCTAGAAGTTGTGTTCGGTTCATCCGACAACTTCCGTCGCGAGAAGTTGATCTTCCATGTCGCCCCGTTTAAAAGTTGCCATCAAGCACTATTGGGACGCGAAGCTTTCGCCCACTTTAACGCAATACCTCATTACGCATTTCTCACACTTAAAATGCCCGGTCCACGCGGCGTCATCTCATTGAAAGGGAGTATTAAGTGTTACTTGAGCACGGAAGAACGTGGGGCTGCCTTGACAGCCCCACACCTATCCGGCTCCGCTAGTAAAAGAACCTGAATAGGTCATTCAAGCCTCGGACACGGCTAGACGAGTCCGGCGCCTACTAGCGGCATACATACAAGGGGCTGCATGCATGTATAGCAAGAGACAATAAAGCTCAATTTTATTCACTTCTTCGAATCGTACTCTGTTTATTTAATATAAAGTACATCTTTCACACGATATTTTTTCTTTTAAACTAAGTTCCTCTCTTTTACAGATGAACAACGTGCTACACCCGTCCAGGATATGGCACAACGGAGACACAGGCGCAGACGTGCAGTAGGGACCCATTGCAAGGATTCTTTTCAGATTAAGACCCTGTGTAAACCTTTTTTTACTGTCTCTTGTTGATATACATCCCCCAGCTTCTTACTATAACCGAGGAGGAGGCTGGCGTTTTGGCATTGGCCGCACTAGAATTTTTGCGCGTACCTGGACACCATGGGCTTAGGGCATTATTCTGCCCGTCTTTATAAAGACCGAATACCTTAGGGAGTATTCGGCGTCTCGAGTTAGGCCTTATATGCATCAGCTCCGAATCATGTCTTTGGTCAAATGTTGGGTTTGCCCGGCTCCTTTGTTTTTCTGCCTTACGCTCGTTTTATCGGCTAACGTGGCACCAGGAGAACTACTGCGATTGTGCCCCGGTTCGGCCGGGCGAGCACCTCAGTAGAGAAAGCCGAAAACTGACTGTCATAATATAGCGAGAGACTGGTCAACCACTCGATGACTCATCGTAATGTTTAGAATTCCTCCACATTAATGAAGGACCGATTTTCGGTCAGGCACATACACACCCCGAATTCGGGAGAGTGCGGTGCCCCCAGGGGCTATATAGTAGCCCCACCCTCGAACTCCTATGGCTAAGTGAAAGTGATAAAGCATTATAGTCTGGTTGCCTAGTTTGCTACGCTACCACCTCCTTAATAGGACCAAGACGTTGGATTAAGTGTGCAAGAGCGCCTTCTTTGCAAACACCCCCGCACTATGTGCGTGGGGGCTGAAGCCAAGGACTGCCATCTTTCAGGTTATATATACTCATACATATACGGCCGCACACGGAGTAGTCTACTACTTGAACGCACAAGTATAAAAAGCTCTTATATTATATTGAAACATTGTTTTCACCAAACATACATGTCATTTAAACATAATATCCTTCGAGCATCAAGTCTCTATTAAACGAGCGCCTGCAGACTTCCTCAAAGTAGTGCTCGGCAGGTACTCGGCTTTTGTCCGAGTCTTGGGATGCAACGTTGGTGGCCTTCATATCTGCCCAGTATGTCTTGACACGGGCCAGAGCCATCCGCGCTCCCTCAATACACGCCAACCGTCTCATGGCGTCGATACGCGGTACTGCACCAAGGAACTGCTTCACTAAACAAAAATAACTCTTTGGCTAGGGTCCGCCCGGCCACAAATGAGTCACGACATGCTGCATGGCAAGTCTGGATAGTCGATTCAGCTCGGCCCATTTGGCCAACCGATCGGTCAACGGAAGAAGACGCTCCGGACTATGGAATTGCGACCAATATAGCTCTTCCTTTTGTGCCCTTCTTCGGCCTCGAAGCGCTCAATCGCGTCCTGGCAGCCGCCGCTAAGTCCAGATAAGCATCCTCCAAACTCCACAACTTGTCCAATTGAGCATACTTTGATCCATATATTTCTCCAGCAGCGAAACGGTTTTCCAGCCGCAATTGCCCCGGCCTGACTCAGCTCCTCCTTGGCAGCTCTCAAAGCCGAATGGGCATTCTTGGATTCGGCGGCGGCCTTTTTCAGGCCCTCATGCTCCGCTTGACGTTCTTTTTCGAGAACCCCGCAGCGATCGGCAGCACTCTTCAACTTTCTGGCCATATCGGCCATTTCCTCTTTGCTTCGGTAGTGAGTAGCCCGTTCGGCTTCTAGCTCTTCGGCCGCCCTTAAAGCGGCCACATTACTATTTCTGGCTTGCTCTTTCGCTCGGGCGAGTTCCGCCCGAAGCTCCTCCACAGCAGCGGCACCATCTGCATTAAGCATACAAATAGTAAGACATGGGAGTCAAGCTCCTTACCAGTGTCCAAGCGGAGTCGCATACCTGCGACTCGTCAAACCGCTTATTGACCAGCGCGATGTCCGTGATCCGCCTCGTCAAGTTACCGCTTTAGTTCGGCATATTCATCTGTCCGGCTGGCCAGCGGACGCCCCGCCACCTGTTTAGGAGCGGTGATATGTTATAACTAAGATTTTGATCCTCGGCATGCTGTCAATTTTGACAGCATACCGAGTCTCATGGGCTACTATCTATACAGGGCGCATTCTATATGCATAACTGTCAGAAGGTACATCATTTTTGCGTACCTCAAACCCCGTCAGTAAGCTTCTGACGGCTTAATGCAATCCGCTCTCCGTGGATGCAATCCTTTCAATCACCGTACCCATTAGAGCACGGTGATCTTCGAGATAGCCGCCTCCGAGCAGATCCTTCACTCCTCCGATCAAGACACCACTTGGCGCCTGACCTTCCGCCTCGCTGGACTTGGGGAACCCTCGCGACGACACCTCAAGATTGTCCGCCACGCATGAGGGTGCGATCGTGGAGGCGTTCGCTCTCCATCATCTCCGGAAGAAGATCCCCCGAAGACGAGCTCTGCTGAGAAGGGCTGAGATCCGAACTACAAGGTACAATTTCGGTTATCTTCATAAATAAACACAGGGATGTTCCTTATTCACAAGACCCCTTCTTTTCACTTACGGCTCGCTGGAGGGCTGATCCCCTTGGGGAAATAGTGCGGCTGGGTTACTTCCCAGCGCCGGACTCTCTAAAGATTCCTTTCCCCTCTTTGAGGCCTTGACCTCCGGATCTTCCGAAGCGGTCCTCTTCTCTCCTCGGAAGACGGGACTTTTAATCCCTCCTTCCTTTATAGCCTCCTTCGTAGAGGCAGTTGCTTCCATGCCCCCCCTTCGCCTTCTTCAAAGGGCGCGGCCTTCAACATCTTGGCCAGCATGGGATCCGGCGTGGTCTCTGGGAGGGGAGCCGGACACCTTATTAACTTTGCCTTGGCTATCCACTCCTGTTCAAGAAACGGCATATATATATGATAAATGAATGAACAATTTGTTCGGTTACAGGACTACTTACTTGAGTATCTGGGCGATTGCAGCTTAGTCCTGCGTCCTCAGTCAGGTCCGGACACTTTTCTTGTGATCCGAAGAACAGTTTATACATCTCCACGGGTGTCGTGCCCATAAAATTTTGGAGAGCTCGTGGTCCCTCCGGATTGAATTCCCACAGGCGGAGGGGGTGACGTTTGCAGGGCAGAAGGCGCCGGATCAACATAACATGCGCCACCGCAACCAGATTGATCGCCCTCTCGTGGAGGTCTCGAATACGGCCCTGCAGCAAGGGAACGTCCTTGGACGGCCCCCAGTCGAGCCCCTTGTTGACCCATGATGCTAGCCGCTGTGGTGGACCTGAGCAGAAGGCGAGTAGCGCCGCCCATTTGGTGCCCCGGGGAGCGGTGATATAAAACCACTCCCGTTGCCACAAACCAAGCTCCTCTTCAAAAGAGCCCTCGGGCCATGGAGCATCAGCACATTTGCTTATGACCGCCCCTCCGACTCGCTTGTTGCCCTCGATCATCTTTGGCTCCACCTTGAAGGTCTTGAGCCACAATCCAAAGTGTGGGGTAATATGGAGGAAGACCTCACATACGACAATGAATGACGAGATATGGAGGATGGACTCCGGATTCAAGTCGTGGAAATCCAGCCCATAATAAAACATGAGCCCCCGCACAAAGGGATCCGTCGGGAAGCCTAAACCCCGAAGGAAGTGAGACACGAACACCACGTTCTCGCCGGGCTCAGGAGTGGGAATGACCTGCCCTGGAGTAGGTAGCCTATGCGAGATCTCGCCGGTTAGATACCTGGCATCTCGCAGCTTTAGCACATCTTCTTCCGTTACGGCCGTGCTGGTCGGAGCCGGACATCTTCGAAGGTCCGAAGTGCCTGAATATGAAGCTTTGGGTGTTAGAACTCGGAGCGCGAGGCGAACTCGATGGAGGGTGTAAAAAGAAGAGGGCCTTGGTCTCATTATAAAGAGGTTGAATACCAAGAGCCCACCCCGTGGTCGACTAGGACTCGCCTTTGATAGAGGAGGCGTGCAGACGGGCACGGTTGGGTTACCCACGTCCGTATTGATAAGAATCCCGGAATAAGGGGGCACGATCTATGCTTTGATAAGACGTGCCAAGGAAACCGCCTCGCTAAACACGCTAAGGCGGAACGGTAAAAAATGATTCATAAAAAGGCTAGCCGTGGTGTGATGTCACGCCCGAATACGCCAATGAATCTGTGCAAAAGTTATTCTCTACGGTGGTATGTGGAACTTGTTTTGCGAGCCGACACTATCCTGTTGTTCAAAACCTTCTATGAAGTATTCGAGGAGGAACCCGCCTTGCAATGCCGAAGACAATATGCGCCGCGGACTCGCCGCCATTGAATCCTGGTTCAGGGTTCGAGGAGTCCTGGACTAGGGGTGTCCAGATAGCCGAACTATCATCACGGCTGGACTCCAAGACTATGCAGATAGAAGATTGAAGACTTCGCCCCGTGTCCGGATGGGACTTTCCTTGGCGTGGAAGGCAAGCTTGGCGATCGGATATGTAGATCTCCTACCATTGTAACCGACTGTAACCCTAACCTATCCGTGTCTATATAAACCGGAGGGTTTTAGTCCGTGGGACAAACAACAATCATACCATAGGCTAGCTTCTAGGGTTTAGCCGCCTTGATCTCGTGGTAGATCTACTCTTGTACTACCCATATCATCAATATTAATCAAGCAGGGTAGGGTATTACCTCCATCGAGAGGGCCCAACCTGGGTAAAAACATCGTGTGCCTTGTCTCCTGTTACCATCCTCCTAGACGCACAGTTCGGGACCCCCTACCCGAGATCCGCCGGTTTTGACACCGACAAATACCACGAAGGAGGGGCGGTGTCCGCGGCAAAGCAAAGCGCCACGGAGCGCACTGAGCGAGAGCAGCAGGAGGCACGGTGGGGGACGTGCGGCAAGAGCTCCGTGCTCGTGGAAAAACACGAGAGTTTGGGCGTGACTCAAGACTCGAGAGTCTGAGCTCGCCTCGCTCTTGAGAGTGCCAAAGCCGCTAAGGCGAAGCCCGAAAGCCTCCAGAAATTGAATCATTAAAGAAGATAGCGGCGGGTAAGGCATTCTTTATGCAAAGCAAGCATGTGGATGTGAATTATCTATTACTTGCCCGATTCCGGAGCTCTCCAGGAGCGTTCGCAGATCTGCCCTGTAGTGTGTCTGATGCTTCCGCGTTTTATCGCGCCGAGGAGGGGAGCTCGATGGAAAAGGTGTTCTGTTCTCAGTATGCTGAGGCCGGACATCCGGTGCCCCTGAGCGACCAGCTGAAGCAGCTGGTCGAGCTCCACAAGGTCGCCGAACAGGCCATGAAGGGCCTCATAGTTCGGCTGTGGCCTACAGGAGCCATGCCTGGGAGCTACTTCGGGCTAGTGCGGCGGCTGGTGGACGCCTGTCCATGGATTGAAGTCATCAAGCGCTCCGTCTGCATTGAAGGTGCCCGTCGGGCCCTTGCCCGTGCTAAAGTGCATTGGGGCAAGTTGGATGCTGAGAAGGTTGTGAAGGACACGCCACCGCTGGGCAAGGAGCATCGCAAGCCCGAAATGTACTATGAGGGCGTCCTGAAGGGTGCCCGCCTTATAGCGGGTGTATGCTCCAAAGATATAATTTTTTAATAGACTCGCATTTGTTATCCTGTACGCTGAAAACTTTTTCATATGCGCTAAGCAACACTTGTGAATTTAAAATATTACCTTCTGTGCGGCTGTTTATCAACTTGAGTGCTCTTTTTCCCATGCCACGAGTGCTAGGGTGTTCGGGATAAACTTGAGCGCTCTTGTTCCTATTCTTGGGTCCTTCGAGGGAGGCTCTCAATGCAACGAACAAGGCAACCAGACTATAATGCTTGAACGCTCTCACTTAGCCATAGATTTCTATAATTTTAAATTTCGGTGAAGCCCCTAGTATTCGGAACACCGAGTTCGGGCCGCTATCCATGCCTTGGCCGGACAATGCCGACTCCTCGCTCTAACCGGCATAAGTCTTTCGGGACCCGAAAAAACCTCTCGAACAGCGACCGGCTCTCGCCCTATCATGACAGTCAGTTTTAGCTTTCTCCACTGAGGTGCTCAACCTAGCTCAACGGGGGCACCATCGCAGTGGTTCTCCCAGCGCTACCTTAGCCGATATAACGGAACGTAAGGTACCAAAAAATGGGAGCCGGGCAAACCCAACTATTGACCCAAGACATGATTCGTAGCCGATGCATATAATGTTATAAGTTCGGGGTGCCGCACTTGTGAAAGTGTTCGGACTTATCACACCATAGTTTTGGGGTACTTAAGCCCCTGGTGTATTGGCCGTAGCAAAGTGTACGGGTGCAACATGTCATGAATGAACATATATATAGATAAAGAAAGGAGTGCAATAATAGGCAAAAGTTATGTATTGTTTATCCAAAAAGGTACTGCAATGAAAGCAGAACGATACAAATAGTGCGATAAGCAAGGGATGGGACTATTTAACATGTCCCCCTCCAGGGGTAAGCTGCGGATGGTATGTAAAACATGTATAATGCTCGTAATAGAGACCACCTGGACACTCGACGTAGCTTTCTGCTTCCCTGGCTGTTGCATCGTGAGTTCGGCAATTCTAGTGCCGGTCAGGGCTTCTGGAAAACAGAGTCCTGAAAAGAAGAAAGAAAAAGAATGACACAATCGGGAGCCCCTGGTGCGGTTGAGCCGCATTCTGAGTGTGTCGTGGTCGTGCCCCTCCCCTTATGCCCATGGTATCTCCAGAGCGTAGTTATGTACGCGTAGTACTGGCTTTGCAATTTCACGAGGGCCGGGGTTGGGGCCGGATTGCTATGCGTGAGCTGATCGTGCTAGGTGGTCTTGTTGTAGGTTACTCCGGGCGCGCTTGACGGTGTCCGGACGTTTAGTAGCCGGACTTGAGAATTGCTTTGAGAGGTTGATTTGCACCTCCGCCGCGAGGACCGCCGTATGCTCCTCCGTTCGGAGGGAGCGTTCGGTGTTTCCATTGACCATGATTACTCCTCGTGGGCCTGGCATCTTGAGCTTGAGGTATGCGTAGTGCGGCACCGCATTGAAGTTTGCAAACGCGGTTCGTCCAAGTAGTGCGTGATAGCCGCTGCGGAACGGGACTATGTCGAATATTAACTCTTCGCTTCGGAAGTTATCCAGGGATCCGAAGACCACTTCGAGTGTAACTGAGCCTGTACAATTTGCCTCTACACCTGGTATGACTCCTTTAAAGGTCGTCTTTGTGGGTTTAATCCTTGAGGAGTCTATGCCCATTTTGCACACTGTATCCTGATAGAGCAGGTTCAGGCTGCTACCGCCATCCATCAGGAGTCTAGTGAGGTGAAATCCGTCGATGATTGAGTCAAGAACCAATGCGGCGAATCCGCCGTGACGGATGCTAGTGGGGTGGGTGGTCCTTCGATCGAAGGTGATCGGGCAGGAGGACCATGGGTTGAACTTTGGGGCGACTGGCTCCATCGCATATATGTCCCTTTGTGCACGCTTCCGCTCCCTTCTGGGTATGTGGGTTGCGTATATCATGTTCACCGTCCGCACTTGTGGGGGGAAGCCCTTATGTCCTCTATTGTATGGCGGCCGGGGCTCCTCCTTGTCATCGCTATGTAGCCCCTTGTCATTGAGTTCGGTATATAACTTGCCTGCCTGTTTGAAGACCCAACAATCCCTGTTGGTGTGGTTGGCTGGTTTTTCAGGGGTGCCATGTATTTGGCACGAGCGATCGAGTATTCAATCCAGATTGGATGGGCCCTGAGTATTTCTTTTGAAAGGCTTTTTCCGCTGATCGGGTTTAGAGCCTATGAATCTGGCATTGACTGCCGTATCTTCAGCATTATCGCCGTTGCTTGTTGCGACGCGACCCGCCATTGCTGTCCTTGGTATCTGAACTACCAGGGTTTTTGGTCAAGTTGTTACTACGAGCTAGCCAGCTGTCCTCTCCCGCGCAAAAGCAGGTCATGAGTGTTGTGAGGGCTGCCATGGATTTTGGCTTTTCCTGTCCTAGGTGCCGGGCAAGCCACTCGTCGCGGATGTTATGTTTGAAGGCTGCAAGGGCCTCTGCATCCGCACGATCAACGATTTGATTTTTCTTGGTTAGAACCGTGTCCGAATTGTCCGCCGACTCTTCCGGCTGCTGAATTATGTGGCTGAGGTCATGCAAATGCGGTGGTCGCACATATGTGCCTGGAAGTTATCAAGCAATGCGGCTTCCGTGTCCTCCCAACAACCAATTGATTCTGCTGGCAAGCTGTTAAGCCAATGCCGAGCTGGTCCTTTAAGCTTGAGTGGGAGGTATTTGATGGCGTGTAGATCATCACCGCGGGCCATGTGGATATGGAGGAGGTAGTCCTTGATCCAAACCGCATGATCTGTTGTGCCATCGTATGATTCGATGTTTACGGGTTTGAAACCCTCGGGGATTTGATGATCCATCACTTCGTCATGAAGCATAGTGGGTGTCGGCGCCTCTGTATTGAGCTATATCACGACGCAGCTCAAATGAGCTTTGTCTACTGTGTTCGGCCTGGCCGGAATTGCTGTATCCGGCGTGGCAGTTATCATCACGTGTCGTGGGGTGCCCACGCGATCCGTAGATCGATCTTGTTTGCCTTGCCTTGTCCTCCAATATGTCTCGCGAGTCTGGCGCGTTTCCCCGTGCCCTGGTACTTTTCTAGCGATGCCGGGGTGCGGCTTGAATAGAGTGCCTAGAGGCCTCTCTGTTGTGGCCACGTGGTGGCTGGTCGGCCGCATCATGCGCTGGTGATGTAGGTTTGGGTGCTTCGTCCTCTAACAGGGGTAGCAGCCTGTGCTTTGGTATCTCTTGGAGGGGCGTTCGAGTTTGTACTCTTCGGCTGCAATGACTTCAGTCCATCTGTCAGCTAGCAAGTGTTGGTCAGCTCTAAGCTGTTGCTACTTTTTCTTGAGGCTGCTTGCCGTGGCCATAAGCCCGCGTTTGAAACGCTCCTGTTCGGCGGGATCCTCAGGCACGACAAATTCGCCGTCGTCGAGGCTTGCCTCATCTTCGGAGGGAGGCATATAATTATCGTCCTCCACCTCCTTGTCTGCCGCTCTATCATGAGGGCTGGCTTCTCCCTCCTCCTGTGCTGAATCCTGCTGGAGGAGGTTGTCTTCGGCACTGTCCGGGGTGTTATTATCTCCCGTGCCGGAATCACCATTTTTCATGTGGCGGGATTTAGAGCGGCGCCGCTGACGCCGGCGCTTGGGCTGTTTCTTGGAGGGGTCATCCTCCGCTGTTCCATCGCCGTTCCCATCTTTTGGGATGTCCACCATTATATGTCGTATGACGAGGTGGCCTGTAGGCGCTGCTTCTTGGTTGTCTCCAGCATCGTCATCCATACCGTCGATGTCTTCGGAGTCGAAGTCGAGCATGTCGGTTAAATCATCGACAGTGGCTACAAAGTGGGTGGTGGGTGGGCGTTGAATTTCTTCGTCGTCCGCATCCCAACCTTCCTGACCGTAGTCCGGCCAGGGCTCTCCTGATAAAGAGAGAGACTTTAGTGAATTCAGGATGTCGCCAAAGGGCGAGTGTTGAAAGATGTCCGCGGCAGTGAACTCCATAACCGGCGCCCAATTGGATTCGATTGGCAGGGGCGCAGAGGGTTCAGAGTCCGGAGAGAGTCCGGCACCTTGGAGTCATAGTCTTCGCAAAGGACAGGGATGGAGTTCGGCTCAAACGCCGTTGAGATCGTAGCCCCCCAGGCGGTGTCCAGCCACTCTTCCTCGATCGGCGGAGTCGGCTCTGAGCTAAGGGTCGGAGCAGACGCTGGTGCGGCCTCCAGGGCACTGTTCGGCGGCAGAGCTAGATCGTGCCCATCGAGACAGTGCGGCACGCTTGGCTGTGGCTCGAATCCGTCGAAGATCAAGTCTCCGCGGATGTCGGCCGTGTAGTTCAAACTCCCAAATCTGATCTGATGGCCCGGGGCGTGGCTTTCGATCTGCTCCAGATGGCCAAGTGAATTGGCCCGCAGTGCAAAGCCACCGAATACGAAGATCTGTCCGGGGATGAAAGTCTCACCCTGGACTGCATCGTTGTTGATGATCGAAGAAGCCATCGGGCCTAAGGATGACGACACAGAGGAACTCTCAATGAAAGCACCAATGTCGGTGTCAAAACCGGCGGATCTCGGGTAGGGGGTCCCGAACTGTGCGTCTAGGCGGATGGTAACAGGAGACAAGGGACACAATATTTTTACCTAGGTTTGGGCCCTCTCGATGGAGGTAAAACCCTACTCCTGCTTGATTAATATTGATGATATGGGTAGTACAAGAGTGGATCTACCACGAGATCAGAGAGGCTAAACCCTAGAAGCTAGCCTATGGTATGATTGTTGTTCGTCCTACGGACTAAAACCCTCCGGTTTATATAGACATCGGATAGGGTTAGGGTTACACAGAGTCGGTTACAACGGTAGGAGATCTACATATCCGTATCGCCAAGCTTGCCTTCCACGCCAAGGAAAGTCCCATCCGGACATGGGACGAAGTCTTCAATTTTTATCTTTATAGTCCAGGAGTCCGGCCAACGGTGATAGTTCGGCTATCCGGACACTCCCTAATCTAGGACTCCCTCAACTAGCTTGACGATAATTCCCATGTGTCCTCGGGAGCGCTTTTCTCTATATAAGAACTTGTCCAGGCTTGTCCTTTGCTACAAAAAGGATTGGGCCACCTTGCTGCACCTTATTTACTTTTATTTTTGTTACCCGTTACAAATTACCTTATCACAAAACTATCTGTTACCGATAATTTCAGTGCTTGCAGAGAATACCTTATTGAAAACCGCTTGTCATTTCCTTCTGTTCCTCATTGTGTTCGACACTCTTACTTATCGAAAGGACTAGGTTAGATCCCCTACACTAGTGGGTCATCAGTTCCCTGCTGTCAGGTGGAGGAATAATTATTTTGCCCATAATAAGGTGGCATTTCCTTGCCACGGCCGTGGACCCAGCTGTCAGCCTCTCCACATACAATACTCTTCCCATAGAATTCGTTCCTTGACCACATTGACCACACCACGCTGAGAGCACCAAGGCAATGGACGACGGCGAGGCCTAGGAAGGTGACGATGCGGAGCCGGGGAAGACGCGGCAGTGGATGCTCACGTGGAGAGGAGTACAAGGGTTCACTAGTTCGGCGGCGGTGTGAGGCTGTCATCGCCCCAGAATAACAGGGGGTGTGGGTGAGTAGAGGGATGGCCTGGACAGCGATGGGAGTACTAGGGACGGTGAGGCCTCCGCGGAAGCACAGCCGGCCACGGGAGGCAGGATCACGCGGCACGACTAATGACCCACAAGTATAGGGGATCTATCATAGTCCTTTCGATAAGTAAGAGTGTCGAACCCAACAAGGAGCAGAAGGAAATGACAAGCAGTTTTTTGTAAGGTATTCTTTGCAAGCACTGAAATTGTAGGTAACAGATAGTTTTGTGATAAGATAATTTGTAACGGGTAACAAGCAATGAAAGTAAATAACGTGCAGCAAGGTGGCCCAATGCTTTTTGTATCAAAGGACAAGCCTGGACTAATTATTATAATGAGAAAAGCGCTCCCAAGGACACATGGGAATTATCGTCGAGGTAGTTTTCATCACGCTCATATGATTCGCTTTCATTACTTTGATAATTTGATATGTGGGTGGACCGGTGCTTTGGTGCTGTCATTTCTTGGACAAGCATACCACTTATGATTAACCCCTATTGGAAGCATCCGCAACTACAAAAGAAGTATTAAGGTAAACCTAACCACAACATAAGACATATGGATGCAAATCAGCCCCTTACGAAGCAATGCATAAACTAGGGTTTAAGCTTCTATCACTCTAGCAACCCATCATCTACTTATTACGTCCCAATGCCTTCCTCTAGGCCCAAATAATGGTGAAGTGTCATGTAGTCGACATTCACATAACACCACTAGAGGAGAGACAACATACATCTCATCAAAATATTGAACGAATACCAAATTCACATGACTACTAATAGCAAGACTTCACCCATGTCCTCAGGAACAAACGTAACTACTCACAAAGCATATTCATGTTCATGGTCAGAGGAGTATTAATAAGCATTAAGGATCTGAACAAATGATCTTCCACCAAATAAACCAACTAGCATCAACTACAAGGAGTAATCAACACTACTAACAACCCACGGGTACCAATCTGAGGTTTTGATACAAAGATTGGATACAAGAGATGAACTAGTGTTTGAGAGGAGATGGTGCTGGTGAATATGTTGATGGAGATTGACCCCCTCCTGATGAGAAGATCGTTGGTGATGACGATGGTGAGGATTTCCCCCTCCCGGAGGGAAGTTTCCCCAGCAGAACAACTCCGCCGGAGCCCAAGATTGGTTCTGCCAAGGTTCCGCCTCGTGGCGGTGGAGTTTCGTCCCGTAAGCTTGGTTATGATTTTTTCCAGGGTAAAAGACCTCATATAGCAGAAGATGGGCACCAGAGGGCCACCAGGGGGCCCACGAGGTAGGGGGTGCGCCCTGTAAGGGTGGGCGCCCCACCCCCACCCTCGTGGCTAGGGTGTGGGCCCCCTCTGGTACTTCTTTCGCTCAATAATTCTTATTAATTCCAGAAATGACTTTCATAGAGTTTTAGGACTTTTGGAGCTGTGTAGAATAGGTTTCCAATATGTGCTCCTTTTCCAGCCCAGAATCCCAGCTGCCGGCATTCTCCCTCTTCATGTTAAACCTTGTAAAATTAGAGAGAATAGCCATAAGTATTGTGACATAACGTGTAATAACAGCCCATAATGTAATAAATATCAATATAAAAGCATGATGCAAAATGGACGTATCAACTCCCCCAAGCTTAGACCTCGCTTGTCCTCAAGCGGAAGCCAATATCGAAAAATATGTCCACATGTATAGAGATAGAGGTGTCGATAAAAATAAAATACGGACATGAGTGCATCATGATCATTCTTATAACAACAACATGTATATATTTTGTCATATGATTTCTTATGCTCAATTAACAATCTATTCACAATGTCAAGTATGATTCAGAAACTTCATTGAGAACTAACAAACGATAATCTCAGTCATTGAAGCAATTGCAATTTATCATAACATCAGAGTTAATAGTAGAGCTTTTAAGCAAGTCCACACACTCAACTACCAATTAGCCTTCCACAATTGCTAACACTCATGCAATACTTATGGTTATGGAGTTTCAATCGGACACAGAGAAAGATAGGGGCTTATGGTGTTGCCTCCCAATGTTTTACCTCAAGGGTAATGTCAAAAATAATAGTTCATGCTAACCTACATCCAATTGGATATATTTAGCAGGATCTTTCCAACACGAGGGGCTTGCCAAAGGATAAAATGAAAAAGGGAAAGGTGAAGATCACCTTGACTCTTGCATAAGGTATAAGACATAAAGTAAAAGATAGGCCCTTCGCAGAGGGAAGCAGAGGTTTTCATGTGCTTTTAGGGTTGGATGCACAAAATCTTAATGCAAAAGAACATCACTTTATATTGCCACTGGTGATATGAACCTTTATTATGCAGTCTGTCGCTTTTATTACTTCCATATCACACGATCGTATAAAGCTTATTTTCTCCGCACTAATAAATCATATATATTTGGAGAGCAATTTTTATTGCTTGCAAAATGACAACTTACTTGAAGGATCTTACTCAATCCATAGGTAGGTATGGTGGACTCTCATGGCAAAACTGGGTTTAAGGATATACGGAAGAACAAGTAGTATCTCTACTTGGTGCAAGGAATTTGGCTAGCATGAGGGGGAAAGGCAAGCTCAACATGTTGGACGATCCATAACAATATACTTTAACTGAGATGTGAGAAAACATAAACCATTACATTGTCTTCCTTGTCCAACATCAACTCTGTTGAGGATATAGCTACTGAGTGTAAACCGGCCAGGAGGGCCCGGTTCACCCTCGACTATGCTGAAGCCCATGAAGATCCAGAAGATGGTGTTTTACTAACGAATCTTAGAAGCCCGCAGCCCAAAGGCGGATTAGGGCCCATAGTGGTAAACCGCCATGACTATGTAAACTTGTAATATAAGTTAGGAAAGGAGAGACCGAGCCGAACACTTTGTATGAGTTGGCCTCGGGGCTCTGTACACCGGCCGGGCGTCAACCTGTGTATATAAAGGGATGACTCGGCGGCGGTTCAGGGACAACAGACAACAACTCCAGAATCAGGCAAGCGTATTTCGCTCCCTGGTCATCGAAACCCAATCAATCCCATCACAACTAGACGTAGGATTTTACCTTCATCGAAGAGGCCGAACTAGTATAAACTCCGTGTCCCTTGTCGGTTTAACCCTTCAAGCTAACCCGTTGCGATGGCTCCATGACTAATTCCTTTCATGAGGACATCTGACGTGTTAATTCCCCGACAGTTGGCGCCCACCGTGGGGCTATCGCACGATGGTGTCGAGTTCTTGAAGGGCTGCTCTGAAGGACTTAAGGGGTACGTGATCGGCCGGATGACCAAAAAATTCGTCGCGGCAAGCTCTACATCGATGACGAAGGATGGGGCCCCGAGGCCGGCTCGATCGAGTACGGGTACCGGGTCCCCTTCAACGGAATTCATGTCTTCATCGGCAAGATCGGCGAACCAGGCCCTGAGCCGGACATCTGCACCAACCTCATCGAGATGGCTCAGCGTGTGAGTCTTGCCCGGGTTAAGCCCGCCGTGAAGCGTGCGTTCGTAGGATGTGTCCATGGGATCGGATCTTAACCGGTGTCTGAAGGCGAGACGGCCGTATACTCCGAAGGCGAGTCATCCACTGGCGAAACTGAGTCCTTGTACCAGATTCATAGCGGTGTGTTCGAAGGGTATTCCGATGGCAACAGTATTCCGGACCTCCTTGAACCGCCAAGTCGGGTTGCTGTTTACATGGCCGGAACACAGCCCACGTTGCAGTCTTCATCCACCGCAGCGACGAACACCGAATCAGCAGCCGCGGCAAGAGTCCCTGCGCGCCGTCCGGCGCAAGTCCTCTCCGGTTTGATGGACGCCTGGGCGACCTTGTTGACCGCAACAGTCACCCCGGAGACGCGGGATCAGCACAATGCGGACGTTGCGAAGCTGAAGGACCAAATAACAAAGGCTAAGGAGGACCTGGCAGCTGAGGATGCTAGGATGGCTGAAGAACGGGCCGCTTTGGATGCTCAATCACAACGGATACAGGCACAGAATTACCGGCTCATGCTGGATCAGACCGCATCAGAGGATGTAACACGAAGGAAGTACCGGTCACGTCTGCCGCCGGTTTACGAAGGGTTAAATCTCTTTCAGACGCCAGGCGCTGGGCCGAGCAATCCGACAGCTGCAAACCGGACGGAGGCGCCTAGGACGGCTCCGGATCAATTACGGATAACGGAGCCACCCCAACGAACAGATAACCCGCCGCAATACGTGTCTACACTACCGGGTCACTTCTCGAGCCCTCTGGATAACATGATTGCCGCAGCTTCACACCTGGCGGCCATTCTGATGGAAGGTGATTCAATAGCAGCAGTTGAAACGCAGCGGGCGAGAGATCTTCTCCAAACCGCCGTGGTGCAGCAGCAGGCTTATTCATATAGTCGGGATAGAATTCATTCAACCCCTCGTCCGGGCCCAAGTTATAGCAGGCGTATGGATGAACCGGAGGTGTCTAGCAGCGCGCGGCATCACAATGCTCAAGATGTGGTGGATCATGGCAGGGCATGAAGGGATGCCGCTTTGGGTCGTTATCAACCCGCCCCGGTTCAGCCAGCAGCGTCAGTTGACCGAGGCACCGGGCTTGCGTTCAGTTCCTGGGGAGTGCCGTGCCTTATTCCGGCTCTCTGTAATGTGTGTTTTCCCAAAGATTTCAAGGGTCCATGCAAAGTGCCTAACTACACGGTGGATCAGCCACCTGAGGCGTGGGTCGAGAGTTATGAGATGGCAATGGAGATGCTAGATGTAGATGAAGCAGCTTGTGCAAAGTACTTCACGATGATGTTGGAGGGAACAACCTGTACTTGGTTGAAAAATCTTCCAGCTAATTCCATTGAGTCATGGGATCAGTTGAAGGCCCAGTTTATAGCCAATTTCAAAGACACGTGCAAGCAGCCCATGTCCATTGTGGATCTGGATGCTTGTGTTCAAGGAGAGAACGAGTCCACAACTCATTGGGTACGCCGGGTTTCAGAAGTTTTACACTCGTCCGACCGGATTAACGCTGGTCAAGCGATTATCACACTAGAGCGCAATTGCCGGTTTAAGTCACTGAAGATGAAGTTGGGACGGCTCAAGCGCCACTTCAACGACATGGGAACCCTCATGGCAGCCTTGGTAAAGTATGCCGATTCTGATAATACCAAGGATCCCGATTCTGATAATGAGAAATCGGAGAAGGGAAAGAAGAATGGCGGTGCAAAGGGACAGCATCACAACCAAGGAGGCCATGGGAATAATGGTAAGCGTAAAGCGGATTCAGATTTTGTGGCTAACGCTAATGGGCAGCGCCGAAAAGGTAAACCGCCCTAGCGCGGCGGGGCGATGAATCTGGAGCGTTTGTTGAATCAGCCCTGTCCGAAGCATGGGACCAAGGAGGCTCCTGCAATGCATCTCTAGAAGGATTGTAACATTATGAAGGAGTTCAAAAACTCTGATCTTTTCCGGTATGATCAGGTTCCGTCGGGCGGTTTAGGTCCAGGTTTCCATGGTGGCGGCTGTTCAAACTCTGGGTTTCAGAGTAATCATGGCAACCAGAACAACCAAGGTGGTAATAACCAGCAGAATAATCAAGGGACTCAGGAGCAGTCGGGTTACCAGAGTCACCCAAAGCAGTTGAATGGTGGGCAGTATCATGTGTTCACCACTAGTCTGTGCAAGCGTGATCAGAAGCTTCACAAGAGGGCAGTCAATGCTGTTGAACCGGCAGTTCCACGTTATCTGCGGTGGTCGGAACAACCTATTGTGTGGAGTAGGGAGGATCATCCGCCCCGGGTTGACAATCCGGGTCAACTAGCTCTGGTGGTGGCGCCTCAGGTGGGAGGTTATAAGTTCACCAAAGTACTCATGGATGGAGGAAGCAGTATCAATATTCTGTATTAAGAGACATTCCGTCGTATGGGGTTGACAGATAAGAATCTTAAACCGTCCAACACTGTTTTTCATGGTGTGGTACCAGGTAAATCGGCGTATCTCGTAGGTAAGATCGCTTTGGAAGTTGTGTTTGGTGATGAGCATGACTCTAGGTCTGAGACATTGACCTTTGAAGTAGTAAGAATCCAGAGCCCGTATCATGCGCTGTTTGGGCGGCCGGCATATGCAAAATTCATGGAAAGGCCTTATTATATTTATTTGCAGCTCAAGATGCCGGGTCATATAGGGACTATCACGGTTCATGGAAGTCGAAAAATCGTGTTGGATTGCGAGGGAGGTGATGCGGCTTATGCTGAGGCGGTTTGTGCTACAGAAGAGCTAAAGTTTTATAAGGAGAATGTTGATCCGGCAGATATGACCCCTCTGAAGAAGCCCACCACTGAGCATGACCCAACCCTGCATTTCAAACCGGCTGACGAGACTAAGCTTGTTGACTTCGTACCTGGCGATTCGTCCAAGCAGTTCAGCATCAGCACCAATCTGGATCCAAAATAGGAAAGCACGCTCATCGAGTTCATCCGTGAGAACCGGGACATTTTTGCATGGAAGCCTTCTGACATGCCAGGTGTACCGAGGGAACTCGCTGAGCACACTCTTAATATTGATCCGAAGTTTAAACCAGTCAAGCAATTTCTTCGCCGCTTTAATGAAGAAAGACGCAAGGCAATTGGTGAAGAGGTAGCCCGGCTATTGGCTGCTGGTTTTATCGTCGAAGTATTTCATCCTGAATGGTTGGCTAATCCGATGCTGGTTCTTAAGAAAAACGGCACTTGGCGTATGTGTGTGGACTACACGGACTTGAATAAGGCTTGCCCGACTGATCCCTTTGCTCTCCCGCGTATAGATCAGATCATTGATGCGACGGCGGGTTGTGAGCACCTGAGTTTTTTGGATGCTTATTCAGGATATCATCATATCAAGATGGCAGTTAAGGACCAGGAGAAGACAACCTTCATCACTCCTTTTGGAGCCTTCTGCTATGTTTCTATGCCCTTTGGGCTCAAGAGTGCTCAGGCAACTTATCAGTGTTGTGTGCAAAATTGTCTTCACACGCAGATTGGGCGTAATGTTCATGCTTATGTGGATGACATTGTGGTAAAATCCAGGAAGAAGGAAACACTGATCGATGACCGCAAGGAGACGTTTGACAATCTTCGGATTTACAAGATCTTATATTTACTAATTGGAGGCACCTTTCATGATCTCTCATTAATCCACATCATCAAAATTAATTAAACCGTTAGATTGTAAAATTTACGGCCAGGATAAAAGGAAATTAACGTAACACAAACGATTCAGTCCTATAAAAATTGCATGTGACATGTCCAACTTTAATGAGACAAAACAAGGATAGGCTCCCGTAAAAAACAACAACAACAAAACCCTCATGTGAAGAAAATACGCACAAGGAAAGAGTTAACCTTTCCCACAAAGTAAAAGGAAACCCTTCGTGATTGTCAAAGAATAGGAAAGCCTCCGTTAATATCTCAAACCATAAAATGTAAAAAAAAACAGTGATAAATGGGAAAAGGAATCAATGATCCGGTTGATTGCCCGTGAAATAAAAAGACCACGCCCAACGTGTTTTTCTTGGTGTCCTGTGACACATCTAATGCTAATGAAACAAAACATTGACCTCAAAAAAAACATTGACTGGCCAGATTTATCTGCTTCATATATAGCACTTAAACATCGATCTATCTACCCTAAAAAAACATCGATCTATTCCCTTCCCTAAGAAAACATCAATCTGTCCCTGCCGTGTCTTTTGATTCACCGCCGTTTACAGCAGCGACGACATCCTTGCGCCACGAGTCTGTTTTGTGTACTTGGATTCACTGCCGCCGGTGTTAGCAATCAGTCATGGACAGAACACGCATGACTCTCATCTACAAGTGATTGAGATTGGTACATCAATCCTCCAGTAAAGAACTGAACGCCATAGTGGATGAAGTCGTCAACGTAATCAGTTGGATTGGTTAGAAAGGAGCAGGGCAGCGCCTTAGCAGCATGTGACCGTATGCATCTGTTTGTCATCCTGTAGACTGAATCTCCTGTTGTGCGAAGAAGCATGACGCAGTAAACTAGGCTGGTCTTTCTTAAGACGTGCGTGCCTGTGTTTGTGTCCGTCCAACAGCAATCGATTAGCCAGCTGCAGTATATGCATTCAAGGTGGATAGATTAGATGACCGTGTTGCTGCTCTTTAGGAAATCATCCAGCCGGCCTTTTTTAACTGTCGGAAGAAAAACCATCGGCCAGCACCCACAAGCAGAAGTTCAGCGTTGTTGCCTGACGGTCACTGTAGTCGCGGCCGGAACTTATAAACTGCAGTCAGGCAAGCGTGGATGTACCAAAGGTACACAAGTTAGTTACTAAAGCAGTTATATGCCTATGGTAAGGAGTATTAGAAGATGCTCACATGATCACTGGAAGCATATAAAGGTATCCACATTGATGTTTGCTTTCTTTTCGATACAGAGTTGAATTATAGTTGTCTTTTCATTTGATGGAAAACATAGTTTACCTTTGTGTCCGTAGCTGTATGCAATATCTATCATGTATTTTTTTAAGCCGCAGCCCATAATTATTGTATGATGTCGTGAAATGTCTATATATTTTTTGTTTACATTCTTAAGGTAGCCTCCATACTATCTGCATTGTCATGGTAGCCTTGGTAGGTTATAATACGCATATCAATAATCTCGGTTCAGTTGGAGCTTTGCATGTGATTTTTTAATCAAATGTTAGGATGCCAACTTAACGTAACTTAAATTAACAGTATAGTGCCAATTAATGGGCGTAAATGCGAAGCTGAAAAGATGTTGTTTAATTAAGAACATCCCTTGCTATTTGCACGATTACATGATAAAACAGTCTAAATATATTAAAGAAATCACACCTGACTGTCATTAGATTTTATTGACGTTTAGGTGTATTTCCAATCACTAGACAAAATGGGTATTTTATCCTCTATATTTAAAGTCCAAATATTTCAATGGATTTCTCTATCGATTTCTTATTTATTTTCATGTCCCAGGGTTGAATTATGCTATCTCTTGATGATGCACATGTCTGCTAAATGGTAAACCCAGTATTGGCCCTCCTTTCAAGCTCCCGTGTTCATCCTAGAGAAAAATCAGGAAAATACATCTGAACTATCTTTTATTCTGTCTGTAGTGTATATATATGGATACATCATATGGATGGAGGACACTCTCTTCCCTAGACGAACTGAGTAGCTAATTACAAATTAGATGCTATGCTTAATTGAATATCCTATGTCATGTGGATAAACAGTTCGTTTTAAATTTTGTGCGACTCCTTTCTATTATTTTTCTTATACTGTCCAGATGAAACATTTACAAAAATAAACGCAATGTCGTTATACCTTGAATTGTTTGTCTGGCTTATAATCATCTTATATAGAGAGTTATAGGTACATTTTCCCTTTCCTATTTTCTCTCTTATTGAAATTAGCTCATCTTGGTGTGATGCAAGGAATATATTACAAGCGGAGTCTTACACTGTGTGGTTCTCCAGTTGCATTTTTACTATTAACTATCTGAACCACTACTCTCCATTATCAAAATATTCGTTTATAAATTATGAGGATCCTTAATGTTTTTGTCCCATAAGATTTGGTGAAATGCACAATTTCTCTATAAGCTTTTATTCCAAATGCCTAACCTATTCTTCACATGCTGCCTCACCTATGATTTAGGAATAATGGTGATAGATTAATGGTTATTTGTTGTAATACCTAAAAATATATTACATATTCTAAACTATAGTATTTAACAAAATGAAGCTCCCAAGTTTTTCATTTATTTACAATGATTATTCTCTCAATAATCATATTGTACAATATTTATTTTGAATGTTTAATGTTGCTAGCCCGTGCAGTTGCACGGGTTGTTGACTAGTGATGCTTAATCCGGATAAATGTGTTGGTGGTGTTCCGGCAGGCAAGCTTCACGGGTTTCTGGTATCCAACAGGGGCATTGAGGCTAACCCAGAAAAAATTAAGGCAATCACATCCCTGGGTAAACCGAAGTGTATCAATGATGTTCAGCGTCTCGCAGGTCGGATTGCAGCCCTTAGCCGGTTTATCAGTCATTTGGGAGAGAAGGAAATTCCTTTGTATCAGATGTTGAAAAAGACGGATGACTTCGTCTGGAGTGACGCAGCCAATGCGGCCTTTGAGGAGCTAAAGCCGCAGTTGGTTGCATCGCCGGTTCTTGCAGCCCCAGTTGATCATGAGCCTTTGCTGTTATACGTGGCTGCCAATGCCCGAACGGTCAGTATGGCAATTGTGGTTGAGCGTAAAGAAGCTGGGAAGGAATATCCGGTTCAACGACCTGTATACTACACCAGCGAAGTCCTGATCGAGTCAAAACAACGCTATCCACATTGGCAGAAGTTGGTGTACGAGGTTTTTATGGCCAGTCGAAAACTCAAGCAATATTTTCAAGGCCATCCAATCACAGTGGTTTGTTCTGCTCCTTTGGGTGATATAATTCAAAACAGGGAAGCAACTGGCCGGGTTGCAAAGTGGGCAATCGAGCTTGGTCCACACGGTTTAAAGTATGTACCTCAAACAACCATCAAGTCTCAGGCTCTTGTGGATTTTATCAATGACTGGACCGAGCTGCAAGCACCGGAAGATAAACTGGATAATACGTACTGAACCATTCATTTTGATGGATCCAGGCAGTTGGAAGGCTCGGGGGCTGGAGTTGTCCTTACTTCCCCTCGAGGGGATAAAATTTGCTATGTCTTCCGCTTGATGTTTCCTTGTACTAACAACGCAGCTGAGTACGAAGCTTTACTCCATGGTCTCCGTGTGGCCAAAGAGATGAACTTAAGTCGAGTTCGTTGTTTCGGACATTCTGATCTCGTGGCTCAGCAAGTTTCTGGTACTTGGGATTCTAAGGATCCACTTATGGCGGCTTACAGGCGTGAGGTGGATATTGTGGCGGGTCATTTCAAAGGGTATCAGGTTGAGCATATCGATCGGCGCAAAAACGAAGCAGCAGACGCTTTGAGCCGGCTTGGATCTCAGCGTAAACCGGTACCTCCTAACACCTTTTTCGATATCTTGCATAACCCGTCTGTTAAGGTGCCTACAGAAGAGGATTTGGCTGTTCCGAATCCGGAGGCTCAGTTGGTGGCCGCTTTACATGTTATAACAGATTGGACGGTTCCATATATGGCATATATGAGCCGGGGCGAGCTACCAAATGATAAAGTCCTGGCTCGACAGATAGTCTGGCGGTCCAAGTCAATGGTTATTCACAATGGCGAGTTACACTGCTGTAGCGTTTCGGGCGTATTTCAGCGTTGTGTTTCTCCGGAAGAAGGCCAAGCACTATTAGGAAAAGGGCTATAGATAGGATTGACACTAATGGCGCACCAGGAATGCAGTGCGCCACTACTATATACTAATGGCGCACTAGTTTGTGATGCGCCATTAGTGTGGAAGACACTAATGGCGCACCAGAAAAACGGTACGCCACTAGTAATAAGGTTTTTTTTTCATATTTACATACATACTAATGGCGCATCCGACCGAAATGCGCCATTACTAGTTCTAACTAGTAATGGCGCACCGTGCAGACAGTGCGCCATTAGTATATATATTTTTTACTTTTTTGCAAAACTACTAATGGCGCACTGCGTCGCAGTGCACCATTACTAGTTTAAACAACTAATGGCGCACTTTTCCACAGTGCGCCATTAGTATATATATTTTTTTACTTTTCTGCAAAACTACTAATGGCGCATCACCTGCAGGTGTGCCATTAGTAACCAGTGTTACTAATGGCGCATTTGCTGGTGGTGCGCCATTAGTAACCTAGGACCAACAAGATATTTTGGACAGCCCACCTACCCACTCACTTTCCCCACTTCATTCTCTCCACCTCCTCCTCCAAGCTTGTCTCGGCTGCCTCCTCCTCCTCACCTCATTTGCACCATAGATTTATCAAAATTAAGTGGTGAAATTACCTTTTTTTGATAGGTAAGTAAGGGGAAAGCTATCTTCATGATGTATATCTACTTTTTTTCTCCCTAGCTCGCTCCAACAACGTGCACATGCACTTTTTATGGCCTAGCTAGATCTATGTATGTTTGTGGTGTTGCATGTGTTTGTGGTGTTGCATATATGTTTGTGTTTGCAGGTACCAGTATTTGAAATGCGATAGTTGCCAATATTTTGCTGGAATGTTGATTCATTTCCGTTTCGACGAGAATTTTGGCACTATGCATTCTTTTTGGTCCTATTTTTAGGGAAGGTCATGCCAATTTTTTTCTTGGTTCTAAAATATCGTTTTGCTCTACCCCGCAGGCCTCCATGGTCCGCACGATGACCGAATGCATCGTGAATTGGTTTTTGAGCTCCACGAAGGCCGAGATGCTTCAAAAGAATGAGACAGAGAAAACATGTCCGTGTCGAAGATGCAAGCTGAAGAGCCTTATTGCGGACCCGGATTCCGGGCAGGTGCGGGATCACCTGCTCTTGCATGGTTTCATGGATGGCTATCGGTGGCAAGGTGATGAAGATGAATATGAAGTCGTCCATGGGGGCCGGGCAGGAAATGAGGAAGGGCAACAAGACAAGTACCACCGCGGCGAGGGCGGGCGAGAAGACGAAGAATCTCCAGGACATGATCACGGCGGTGATTCTGTACACAGTCATCATGTAGAAGATGTCGTACATGATGATGATAAAGATCAAGACGAAGGGCATGATCATGAAGATGAAGATGTCGGAGAAGACGACGACGGAGGCTGGGTGCAGGACCCTCATATTCAAGAGCTGCTTCTCAAGCAGATGGATAACGCAAGAGCTGCCACCAGATAGAAAGCCAAGCTGGATCAACTGGAGATAGACGCGGTTAATCCATTGTGTGAAGGATGCAGGCCCGAGGATACCCGCCTGAAAGTAATGCTCATTGTCGGTGTCAAAAACGGCGGATCTCGGGTAGGGGGTCCCGAACTGTGCGTCTAGGCGGATGGTAACAGGAGACAAGGGACACGATGTTTTACCCAGGTTCGGGCCCTCTTGATGGAGGTAAAACCCTACGTCCTGCTTGATTAATATTGATGATGTGTGTTACAAGAGTGGATCTACCACGAGATCAAAGAGGCTAAACCCTAGAAGCTAGCCTATGGTATGATTGTTGTTCGTCCTATGGACTAAAACCCTCCGGTTTATATAGACACCGGATAGGTTAGGGTTACACAGAATCGGTTACAATGGTAGGAGATCTACATATCCGTATCGCCAAGCTTGCCTTCCACGTCAAGGAAAGTCCCATCCGGACACGGGACAAAGTCTTCAATCTTGTATCTTCATAGTCTTGTAGTCCGGCCGATGATTATAGTTCGGCTATCCGGACACCCCCTAGTCCGGAACTCCCTCAGTAGCCCCTGAACCAGGCTTCAGTGACGACGAGTCCGGCGCGCATATTGTCTTCGGCATTGCAAGGCGGGTTCTTCCTCCGAATAATTTATAGAAGATTGTGAACACCAGGATAGTGTCCGGCTCTGCAGAACAAGTTCCACATAACACCGTAGAGAGAATAATTTTTGAACAGAGCTGCTGACGTATTCCGTGACGTGACATCACACCACAGCCAGGCCTTTATATGAATCGTTTTTTATTGTTCCACCTCAGCGTGTTTAGCGAGGCGGTTTCCTTGGCACGTCTTATCAAAGCGTAGTTCGTGCCCCCTTATTCCGGGATTCTCATCAATACGGACGTGGGTAACCCAACCATGCCCGTGGGCCTGCTTTCTCTATCGAAGGCGAGTCCTAATCGACCACGGGGTGGGCTCTTGGTATTCAAGCTCTTTATGATGAGACCAAGGCCCTCCTCTTCTTTACACCCTCCATCGAGTTCGCCTCGCGCTTCGAGTTCCAACACCCAAAGCTTCAGATTCAGGTGCTTCGGACTTTCGACGATGTCCGGCTCCGACCAGCACGGTCGATGGATGTCTTCCTCCGTCACAGAAGAAGATGTGCTAAAGCTGCGAGACGCCAGTATCGACCGGCGAGATCTCGCATAGGCTGCCTGCCCAGGGCAGGTCATTCCCACTCTGAGCCCGGCGAGAATGTGGTGTTCGTGTCCCACTTCCTTGAGGTTTAGGCTTCCAGACGGACCCATTTGTGCGGGGCTCATGTTTTATTATGGGCTTGATTTCCATGACTTGAATCCGAGTCCATCCTCCATATCTCATCATTCATTGTCGTATGTGAGGCCTTCCTCCATATTACCCCCACTTTGGATTGTGGCTCAAGACCTTCAAGGTGGAGCCAAAGATGATCAAGGGGCAGCAAGCGGAGTCACGAGGGGCGGTCATAAGCAAATGTGCTGATGCTCCGTGGCCGAGGGCTCTTTTCAAGAGGAGCTTGGTTGGCAGCGGGAGTGGTTTTATATCACCGCTCCCGGGGGCACCAAATGGGCGGCGCTCGGCCTTCCGCTCAGAGTCCACCACAGCGGCTGGCATCATGGGTCAACAAGGGGCTCGGCTGGGGTCGTCCAAGGCGTTCCCTTGCTGCGGGCCGTGTTCGAGACCTCCAGAAAGAGGATCAATCTGGTTGCGATGGCGCGGGTTATGGTGAACCGGCGCCTTCAGCCCTGCAAACCGCCCCCTCCGCCTGTGGGAATTCAATCCGGAGGGACCACGAGCTCTCGAAAATTTTATGGGCACGACGCCTGTGGAGATGTAAAACTGTTCTTGGATCACAAGAGAAGTGTCCGGACTTGACCGAGGACGCATGACTAAGCTGCAATCGCCCAGATACTCAAGTAAGTAGTCCTGTAACCGGACAAGCTGTTCATTCATTTATTTCATATATATATGCCCTTTAAAGGAGCCGTTTCTTGAACAGGAGTGGATAGCCAAGGCAAAGTTGATAAGGTGTCCGGCCCCCCTCCCAGAGACCACGCCGGATCCCATGCTGACCAAGATGTTGAAGGTCGCGCCCTTTGAAGAAGGCGAAGGGGGGAGCGGGGAAGCGACTGCCCCCATGAAGGAGGCTATCAAGGAAGGAGGGATTAAAAGTCCCGTCTTTCGAGGAGGGAAGAGGACTGCCTCGAAGGATCCGGAGGTCAAGGCCTCAAAGAGGGGAAGGGAATCTTCGTCCGAGAGTTCAGCGCTGGGAAGTAACCCAGCCGCACTATTTCCCCAAGGGAATCGGCCCTCTAGCGAGCCGTAAGTAAAAAAGAAGGGGTCTTGTAAATAAGGAACATCCCTGTATTTATTTATGAAGATAAACGAAATTGTACCTTGTAGTTCGGACCTCAGCCCTTCTCAGCAGAGCTCGTCTTCGGGGGATCTTCTTCCGGAGATGATGGAGAGCGAAACGCCTCCACCTATCGCACCCTCATGTGAAGCGGACGACCCGGAGGTGTCGTCGCGGAGGGTTCCCCCAAGTCCGGCGGGGGCGGAAGGTCCGGCGCCAAGTGGTGTGCGGTCGGAGGAGCTGAAGGATCTGCTCGGGCGAGCGGCTATCTCAGAAGATCACCGTGCTCTAATGGGTACGGTGATTGAAAGAATTGCATCCGCAGAGCGGATTGCACGAAGCCGTCAGAAGCTTACTGACGGGGTTTGAGGTACGCAAAAAATAATGTACCTTCTGACAGTTATGCATATAAAATGCGCCATGTATAGATAGTAGCCCCTGAGACTCGGTATGTTGTCAAAATTGACGACGTGCCGAGGATCAAATTCTCAGTTTTAACATATCGCCGCTCTTGAACAGGTGGCGGGGCGTCCGGAGGCCAGCCGGACTGCTGAATATGCCGAACTAAAGCGGCAACAGCGACGAGGCGGATCACGGACATCGCGCTGGTCAATAAGCGGTTTGACGAGTCACAAGGTATGCGACCTCTATCACGGACACCTTGTAAGGGAGCTTAGCGCCCATGTCTTCTGTTTGTATGCTTAATGCAGATGCGAGCAGAACTTCGCCCGAGCGAAAAAGCAAGCCAGAATTAGTGTCTGACCGCACCAAAAGCGACCAGAAGAGCTAGAAGCTGAGCGGGCTGCTCACTTTGCCGAAGCAAAGAGGAGATAGCCGATATGGCCAAAAAGCTAAGGAATACTACCGATCGCTGCGCGGTTCTTGAAAAGGAATGTCAAAGCGGAACAAGAGGGCCTAAAGAAGGCCGCCGCGAATCAAGAATGCCCAATCGGCTTTGAGAGCTGCCAAGGAGGAGCTGAGTCGGGCCGGGCAATTGCGATTGGAAAACTGTTTCTGCTGTGGAGGAAATATACAGATCCAAAGTATGCTCAGTTGGATAAATTATGGAGTTCAGAGGATGCTTATCTGGACTTGGCGGCGAGCGTTGTGGACGCGGTTGAGCACTTCCGGGGCCAGAAGGGGCATAGAAGGGAAGAACTATATTGGTCGCAATTCCATAGTCTGGAGCATCCTCTGCCGCTGACCGATCGGTTGGCCGAATGGGCCGAGCTGAATCGACTGTCCGGATTTGCCATGAAGCATGTCTTTACTCACTTGTGGCCGGACGGACCCCAGCCGAAGAGCTATTTTGGTTTAGTGCAATAGTTTCTTGGTGCGGTGCCGCGTATCGACGCAATGAAGCGATCGGCGTGTATTGAGGGAGCGCGGATGGCTCTTGCCCGTGTCAAGACATACTGGGCAGAGATGAAGGCCACCGACTTTGCATCCCGTGATTGGACGGAGGCGAGTACCGCCGAGCACTTCTTTGAAGAAGTCCGCCGGCGCTTCGTTTAATAGAGACGCAGTGTTCGAAGGATATTATGTTTAAATGACATGTATGATTTGTGAAAACAATGTTTCAATGTAATATAAGTGCTTTTTATACTTGTGCGTTCAAGTAGTAAACTACTCCCTGTGCGGCCGTTTATGTATATGTGTATATAACCTGAAAGATGGCAGTCCTTGGCTTCAGCCCCCACGCACATAGTGCGGGGGTGTTTGCAAAAAAGTGCTTTTTCACACTTAATCCAACGTCTTGGTCCTGTTAAGGAGGTGATAGCGTAGCAAACCGACAACCGGACTATAATGCTTTATCACTTTCACTTAGCCATAGGAGTTTGAGGTGGGGCTACTATATAGCCCACAGGGGCACCGCACTCTCCCGAATTCGGGGTGCGTATGTGCCTGACCGAAAACCGGTCCTTTGTTAATGCGGAGGAATCCTAAACATTCCTGTTAGTCATCGAGTGGTTGACCAGTCTCTCGCTATATCATGACAGTCAGTTTTGGCTTTCTCTCTGAGGTGCTCGCCCGGCGAACCGGGCACAATCGCAGATAGTTCTCCACAGTGCCGCGTTAGCCGTGAAAACGAAACATAAGGCAGCAAAACACAGGGCCAGCAACCCAACATTTGACCAAAGACATGATTCGGAGCTGATGCATATAAGGCCTAACTTCGAGGCGCGAATACTCCCTAAGGTATTCGATCTTTATGGAAATAGGCAGAATAATGCCCTAAGCCCCAGTGTCTAGGTATGCAGCATAAAAATTCTGGTGCGGCCAATGCCAAAGCACCAGCCTCGTCCTCGGTTATATTAAGGAACCGGGGATGTATATCAACAAGAGACAGTGAAAAAGGTTTACGCGGGTCTTAATCTGAAAAGAATCCTTGCAGCGGGTCCCTCTGCGTCTGCGCCAGTGTCTCCGTTGTGCCGTATCATGGGCGGGTGTAGGGCGTTGTTCATCGTAAAGAGAGGAACTTAGTTTGAAAGAAAAAGGGTCGTGCGAAAGGTGTACTTAATATTAAATAAACAGAGTACGGTTCGAAGAATTAAATAAAATTGAGCTTTATTGTCTCTTGTTATACATGTATCGGCCCCTCGTATGGGGGTATGCCGCTAGTAGGCGCTGACTTCGTCTAACCGAGTCGGGGTTTGAATGACCGATTCAGGTTCTTTGCCTAGCGAGCCGGATAGCTATGGGGCTGTCAAGGCGGTCTCCGTTCTTCCGTGCTCAAGTGACACTTAATACTTCCTTTTAACGAGATGATGCCGCGTGGACCGGGCATTTTAAGTGTTAGGGATGCATAATGCGGTATTGCGTTAAAGTGGGTGAAAGTTGTACGCCTCAGTAGTGCTTAAGGGCTACTGCTGAATGGGGCGATGGGGAGTGAGCTTTCCGCGACGGGGGTTGTTGGATGAACCGAACACAACCTCTAGTGGTACAGAGCCTGTATAATAAAGAAGGCCTGGCGTCCTTCCTTTGACGGAAGTGTTGCTACAACGAATTTTGGTAGGTTCTATCCCCATTATGCGGACGGTGTTCTGGTATGGCAGGTGCCGCGCTGTGTGTTATCACATGAAGTGAGTTCACTGTTTTGACTTCTAGTGGGAAAGTCTTTTGTTTTCCGGAGTGCTGCTTTTGGGTTCGTCACTTTCACTTGGTGTGTCGAGCCCCTTGTGTTCGGCGTTAAGTCGGCCTGACTGCTTGAAGACCCAACAATCTCTGTGGGTATGGTTTGTAGGCTTCCCGGAGGTACCATGTATTTGGCACAGTCTATCCAGAATCTTGTTTAGGTTGGATAGCTCATCACTATTATCCTTTAGGGGCAGTGTTTTGTTGTTCGGCCGAGATCTTTTGAATCCGGCGTTGACCGTTGTACTATTTGGGCCATTTTCCTTATTCCGGTGCTGATCTTTTCTGCGTCGTGATTTCCCATTTCCATCCCTGATTTCGGATGTACTCGGGTCGCTGGTGCTGCATCTAGCGAGCCAGCTGTCTTCCCCTGCGCAAAAGCGGGTCATGAGACCTGTTTAATGCGGCAATTGTTCTTTTCTTTTCTTGGCCGAGGTGTCTGGCGAGCCATTCATCTCGGACGTTGTGTTTGAAAGATGCTAAGGCTTCGGCGTCCGGACAGTCGACTATTTGGTTCTTTTTAGTAAGGAAACTGTTCCAGAATTTCCGGGCTGACTCTCCGGGCTGTTGAGTTATGTGACTTAGATCATCTGCGTCCGGAGGGCGGACGTAGGTCCCCTGAAAATTTGCCCGAAATGCATCCTCGAGCTCTTCCCAACTTCCAATGGTATTCTCGGGGAGGCTCTTAAGCCAATGCCGAGCTGGCCCTTTGAGTTTAAGAGGTAAGTATTTTACGGCGTGGAGATGATCTCCTCTAGCCATGTGTATGTAGACGATGTAATTCTCAATCCAGACTCCAGGGTCTGTTGTTCCGTCGTATGCCTCTATGTTTACGGGTTTGAATCCCGCTGGAAATTTATGATCCAGCACCTCATCGGTGAAACATAGGGGGTGTGCGGCGCCCTTATATTTGGGTGAGCCGTGGTTTTCGGAATTTTGGCCTGTTGCATGGCTTTGACGAGCGTGCTTTCTTGGCCCATAGATGGACCTAACTGGGCCATCCTTTTGATGTGAATCCTTAGGCGGATCGCATATTGGCTTGTGTGCGCACCATTCGCGCTCTCTTTTTGCCGTGAGGTCGTCCATCCGACCGGGGCCTTCTTCTTTTAATTGTGGGGCTCTAAGGCCTCCTCGTTGAATCAGGCAGTAGCTTTCTTTTCAGGTAGCTCTTTGTTGGCGATCGTCATGCGTACTTATCTCATGATGCTGAATACTTTGCTCCATCTAATCTGAGTGCATCTTCCACTGTTTTGAGCTTCCGCTATCTGCTTTTTTAGGCTACGCAGCGATGGCGGCGAGCCTTTTCTGAGGTCATTTTGCTCCAATGGTTTGTCCGGTGTGAGGTTGTCCGGACTGTTGTCTTCGCCGGGGACAGTTGTTTATCCAAGTTGTCTTGTTCGGACGATTCCTCGATAGCTTGTTCGTTGTCCACCGGTTCGCCCTGCTCTATGGCTGCGTCTTTGTTGAGGCGGGACTTTGTTCGGCGTTTACGTTGCCATTTTGACTGCTTTTCGAGGGATTTATCCTTCGTGGCGTCCCGTTGTTCCTCGTCTTCATTTCCTTTAGGTGTATCCACCATGTATACATCATGGGATGAGGTTGTCCAGCATCCTATAGGTGCTGGTTCATTGTTGTCTCCTACATCGTCGTCCATACCATCGATGTCTTCGGAGTCGAAATCGAGCACGTCGTGTAAGCTTTCGACAATGGCTATGAAGTGGGTGGTGGGTGGGCATTGAGTTTCTTCATTGTCCGCATCCCAACCTTCATGTTCGTAGTCCGAACTGTGCGTCTAGGCGGATGAAAGCACCAATGTCGGTGTCAAAACCGGCGGATCTCGGGTAGGGGGTCCCGAACTGTGCGTCTAGGCAGATGGTAACAGGAGACAAGGGACACGATGTTTTACCCAGGTTGATTAATATTGATGATGTGTGTTACAAGAGTGGATCTACCACGAGATCAAAGAGGCTAAACCCTAGAAGCTAGCCTATGGTATGATTGTTGTTCGTCCTATGGACTAAAACCCTCCGGTTTATATAGACACCGGATAGGTTAGGGCTACACAGAGTCGGTTACAATGGTAGGAGATCTACATATCCGTATCGCCAAGCTTGCCTTCCACGCCAAGGAAAGTCCCATTCGGACACGGGACAAAGTCTTCAATCTTGTATCTTCATAGTCTTGGAGTCCGGCCGATGATGATAGTTCGGCTATCCGGACACCCCCTAGTCCGGAACTCCCTCACTCATGGCTCTGGAGATGAAGGTAAAACACAAAATGACCGACGCATGCTTCGACGAGAACATGTCATTCTAGCACGAACGTCTTCCCATGGGGAACAAGTGCTCGACCAGTTTCGAGGAGGCGAAGAAAATCGTGTGTCCTCTGGATTTACCGCACGTGAAATACCATGTGTGCATGAACAATTGCATCATTTATCGGGACGAGCACGCGAGTCTACCATATGTCCGGTGTCTTGGCGTCCTCAATACAAGAAGAGGAAGAAAGCTCCTCGAAAATCGGTGTGGTACATTCCGATCACTCCTCGTCTGCAGCAGTATTTCGCGGACCCTAAGGTAGCAAAGCTCCTGCGTTGGCACGCGGATAGGGAGGAGAAGAAGCGGGAAGATGACGGATATGATCCGGAGATAAATAAAAAAGACAAGATGATGTGTCACCCTAAGGATGCGAGCCAGTGGCAAGCGTTGAACTTCGAATTCCCAGAATTTGGGAAGGATCCAAGGAACATCGTGCTGGGTGCGAGCACCGATGGAGTCAATCCGTTTGGCAGCCAGAGAAGCACACATAGCACCTAGCCTGTGTTTGTGTGGATGTACAACCTTCCCCCCTGGTTGTGCATGAAGAGGAAGTACATTCACATGAGTATGCTAATTGAAGGGCCGAAACAACCAGGGAATGACATCAATCTGTATCTGGGGCTGCTGAAGGAGGAGCTAGACACGCTGTGGAAAATGCCAGCCAATACGTGGGACGCTGCAGAGAAAGAATATTTCCCTATGAGAGCCGCACTGCTCAAGACGGTGCACGACTATCACGGTTACGGATATCTCGCGGGGTAGGTAGTCCACGGATTTTCTGGATGCGTAAGGTGCATGGATGACACAACGTATCGCTAGCTAGATAGAGATCTCGGGTCTTTGAAAACCGTGTTCATGGGACATCGAAGGTGGCTTCGCGACGATGACCCATGGAGGAAACGCAAGGATCTGTTCGATGGTGAAACCGAACCCCGAAAACGCCCGTGTACGAGGAGCGGCAAGGAAATAGACGAGCTGTTGAAAAATTGGAAAGACTACCCACTGCAGGGAAAGAAGCAAAAGGCGCCAGAGCCGGGAAAGAAGGAAAAGGCGCCAGAGCCGCTGCTTAAGGTATGGAAAACGAGGTCTGTTTTCTAGGACTTGCCGTACTGGAAGATCCACCATGTGCCTCACAGCCTTGATGTCATGCATATCACGAAGAACGTGTGCGAGAGTCTGCTAATGATGAAAGCAAGGGCAGACTTGAAATCAATGGGCATCAGGCAGGAGCTTCACGCTAATGATGATGATGATGATGAGGCGAAGCAGGACACAGAAAGTCGCCGCAAAGGCAAAAAGGCCAAGAAGACCGAAAATGACTACCCTCCCGCGTGCTTCACTCTAAGTCAGGAGGAGATCGAGCAGTTTTTCACCGGCCTCCTAGGAATAAAACTTCCTTATGGTTACGCGGGGAAGATAAGCAGATACCTAGACCCAGTGAAGCGAAGTTCAGCGGGTGAAGTCTCACGACATCACGTCTTGATGACGCAGAATACTTCCAGTTGCAATCTGTGGGATCATGGGCGCGCGTCGTGAAACGCTATTTAGCCTATGCAACTTTTTCGACATCATCTCGGAAGTCGATTGGCGTGAGGCAACTCGAAGGCTACAGGAAGAGATCGTGGTGATACTATGCGAGCTTGAGATGTACTTCCGCCCGCATTCTTGACGTTATGGTGCATCTGCTGGTCCATATCATGGAGGTTATCATCCAACTCGGGCGGCGTTCCTGCACAGCATGATGCCGTTCGAAAGGATGAATGGTGTCATCAAAGGATACGTTCGCAACATGTCACGTCGAGAGGAAGTATAGCCGGGGCTTTCGACCGAAGAGTGCATCTCCTCTCGCGCGAATTATCTGAGCATCGAGAACCCGTTGGTCTGCCGTCAACGGCACCTCGGTAGGCTCGCTGGATGGGGTCACCGTGAGGTCGCCGCAAAATGCATGTCGACTTCGAGGGTCGACTCGCCGACTTTGAAAGAGCAAACCTAGTCGCGCTACAACACATAGACGTGGTCGATCCTTGGGTGGTAGAGCACAAAACCTTTATTGAGAAGACGTACAATGACCGAGGCCAACAGAGGACGGACGGAGATATAATCAAAGAGCACAACTCATGTTTCACGCGTTGGTTCAAGCAGAAGCTTCTGTCGTACCCTTTACATGAGGATTCTTCCGTGGAAGAACAACTCATATTCGCCTTGTCACAGGGCGCCGAGCACAACTTGATGACCTATGTGGCGTACGATATGAACGGCTACACATTCTACACCGAGAACAAGGACATGAAGAGCGATGGTTATCAGAACTCCGGGGTAATGATGGAATCCTACACCGGCAACGACAAGGACAGATACTACGGAAGGATCGAGGAGATCTGGGAGCTGAGCTACGCTGGACAGAAGGTCCCGATGTTCCGTGTCAGATGGGCCAAGAGCGTCCTAAAAGAAGACCGGTATTTCACCACCATGCTTATACCCGAAGCCAAATCCAAGACCCATGGCAAAGCGTCACCGCTAAAAATGAGCCATAGGTACTGGCTTCCCAAGTGGACCAATGCTTCTTCATTACCGACCGTCAAAGCCCGGTCGTGTTGTCGTGAGGAGAGGCAAAAGGAAGATCATCGGAATGGATGGAGTAGCCAATGAGCAAGACTTCGACAAATCGGCAACCCGAAGATCGAACATGGCGGCGACGATGAAGTAGCAGCACACACCACAAGAAGAAGCAGGACCACCCTACCTAAGGGCGTCATGCCCACGTAAGAACTCAATTCTGCGAAAAAGAAGGGCAAGAAGATTGTGAACAGATAGCTAGCTAAGATCGATTGTATTTAAATCATAGTCTTCATTTCTCGGCACTTTTTGATATCATGAATATTTTAAATTTCATGGGCACTTTTGAATTCATGAATATTTTTCAAATTTGATGATATTTTTCATATTCAATATGAAAAAATATTGAATATTCATGAGGACACTCGATCTCGATCCCCTCCTCTCGATAGCTATTCCCCGCCAGATCCCCTCGCCGAGCACCCCCGCACCCTCCCGCTCCACCGCCGCCGACGACCCCCGCACCCTCCCCTCCCCACCGCCACGACACCCCGCACCTCCCCACTTTTTGATGATATTTTAAATAACAAATTTGATGATATTTTCAAATAAGAAATTTGATGATATTTTCAAATAACAAATTTGATGATATTTTCAATTAAAAAAATTCATGATATTTTCAAAAAAAAAATTGATGACTTTTGATGATATCTTCTGTTCTAGTCCTCATGAAAATAACAAATTTGATAAAAAATTATTAGACACAAAAAAAAAGTTACTAATGGCGCACCAGAGGAGGGTGCGCCATTGCTATTAGAAAAAAAACTACTAATGGCGCACCAGAGGGTGGTGCGCCCCCCCCCCCCTTCCCTCTCCCTCGCCAGATCCCTCTCCCTCGTCCCTCCGTCCACCGCGCCGCCGCCGCCGCTGCCCCGACCCACTGCGCCGCAGCCGCCCATGCGCCCCCGCCGCCTTCCTCTCCCCTTCCTCCCCCACTCGAGCACCGCCTGCCCCCCGAGCCCCGCCTCCCCCCCTCAAAACCCTAGAAACTTCGAGCCGCCGCGCCGAAGTCGCGGACTCCACCCCGCCCGCCCAGCGCCCCACCACCGCAGCTCCCGCGCCCCCACCACTATAGCTCCCCGGCCCCCGCGCCCCGAACCGGAGGAGGAGGACCAAGGTACCATCTTCCTCTACTACTGCAATGCCGTCTCCGTCAGACCAAGGTACCGTCTTCGATTTGCTCTTCTTCCCTCCCCTCCCCTCCCCTCCCTCACGACATTTGATTTTCCTTCCTCACGCAGGTTGCACGCACGCATCGGACGGCGCCGCGCCCCTCTGCACCGGCTGCCCCTCTGCCCTCTGCCGCAGCGGGGACAACAGGAAGCTGCCGCCGCGCCCCTCTGCACCGGCTGCCCACGGCGCCTCCGTCCCGAAGCCGCAGCCCAAGTGCCCACTCCTCCACCCCTCCACGGTGAGACATGGGTTCAGGAGAACCTTGCATTTGTTGTTTTTCTGCTAGCTAAAATTGATTTGTTCTCCCTGACAGTATATAGGAAACCTATTTGTGCTCGCATCACGGTTCGAAAATTCTGAAACTGTTTGAACAACGGTGTGGTGACATTAGTCTGTAACGCGTTTGACAATGGCCACTACTTCAGCGTTGCTAGCTGCATTTCTCTTAGGTGTTGTGTTGACACATATGTGGTGGTTCTTGCAGTGAGTTGAACACTAGAGTTTTGTTATTCTGCTGAAAGTTTCATTCCACCGGCAGAAAATAAATTTCTGATTCGACAATGATCGAATTCTGAATATGACGACCCTAATGCGCTCGGACACTCTTCCTATAAGTTTCAGTCCATTTTTGTTAGCACCTATAGTTCTGAACATGGCGATGCTAATGTACCTATGCTTACTCAACTGAAAGCAGAAAACTGAAATAGAAGATGCTAATGCGCCTATCATCGGAATAACATGTGAACAAAATTCAGGTTTTATACATGTCCATAACACTATAATTGACGAGTGTCCGCGTCTGTTATAGAAATTCTGATAGTTTGTTAGATGTTCTAACACTGATGGTAAAAGGTGTTGCCTCCAATTTCAAACATTTGAGGACTTTGTAAGATTGCTTTTAAAATAATTGCATAGTGCATTGTTTGGGTTGGTTAAACCAGATGCTGATTCCATCGTGTTAAAGACAACTACTACAATCTGTAAATCGTTATCATTTGGATTGTAAAAAAGGTTACAGCGAAAAGTTAATGAAGATCAGTCACATAAACCTAGTCAGATCACTCCCTCTCCAACACTGACAATGCTCACTAGGTCTTGATAAATCTAGGTACTTGTTTGAGTAAAAAATGACAAAAGGGAATTCAGAAAGGAGATCAAAACATATAACATTGGATTCAGTTTAACCTCTTGTACCTCCTGTACATGTGTGAATCAAGGAGCAGCAAGCACAGGAACAACAAAATTCAGAGATGACAGAAAATCAAGGAACAAATTACACAGAACTCTATGGAGCTAAAGTACAACTAATTAGATCAAGGCACTGTTAAGAAAGATACCATAGTTCAGTAAAGTCATGAACATAAATACTGCAGAATTTAGGGACCACTTAGATACTGTAATTCAGTTAGCAACAAGACAGACAAATTGCACTTAGATTTCAAGGAAAAATATGACTAGTCCACACTGCAAAACCTCTCCAGGATGTGGTGGGGGATCTTTGCACGCCTAACACTGATTTTTGTGATAGTACCCGAATATTACTGATGGTCTCTTTCTATAGATGCTGCATATGTAGAGTGTAATGAGATCTTAGTGTCATTTATGACACATATTAGACAGTGTGCAGCTTTGTCATTTATGACACATATTAGACAGTGTGCAGCTTACCAGATGTATTGAACAAAATCATTTCTTTATTTTTGTTAAGTGGAGCGAACACTATCATTTATCTGGTTTTATTATTTCCCACACCCACTTGGAACTGCAATTTCATTTATGTTGTTATAAGTTTGTTCTTTGTCGGCATGAGTTAACTTGCTGTCATTTATCGAAATTCAGAATGTGCTGGACTATATGTTCATTGGTACTACTTGTGATGCTGCTGCTGTACTACTTGGGAATTTTGTCAACTTGTGATGTTGCTGCTGTACCCGAGAGGCCCTTGAGTTAGCGGAATGTCGATTAACTTCCGTTCCGGCAAATTGGTACTCCATATGTCCTATTTTCAGCAAAGGTCATGCTGAAATTTTCCGTGAATTTTAGCATGACTTTGCTAAAAATTGGACATATGGGGTACTTGCTACTAATGCATGGGCCGGGGTATCTTAGTACTTAATTAAGTAGGATCAACTGCCCCTTTATTCTTGCTGCATTAAACCATAGGTGGCAATAGAGCCAAGTGATTAGGCCCAACTTAGAATTCTCCTTAGCATCGATAAACCCTAGATAATAAACCCAATATATGTGGCAATAGAGCCAAGTGATTAGTGCCAAGTGATTAGGCCCAACCTAGGGTGCCTCGGCATCGATAAACCCTAAATGATGAAAACTTAACTTAGCATTTAGGGTGCCTCGGCGTCGACAAACCCTAAATGATGAAACCAAGGCTGCCCCGGATGCCTCGGTGTCGATGAGAACCTAAATGAGGCACGCTTAGGCTTTTAGGGTGCCTCGGCGTCGACAAATCCTAAATGATGAAAGCTTAGGCTTTTAGGGTGCCTCGGCATCGACAAACCCTAAATGATGAGACCATGATCTTGTTCCTTGACAATAACCAACTTTTTGACCAAACTGTTTTCCTATTTAGAAGCGAAACATGGCCCTAGCGATGAGGCGGTGGTTGAGCGGCAAGCAATTCTGGAGCTGTCCCGGAGATGGAGGAACAACCTCACCGCTATGAGGACGCCGCGGAAGACACCGATCCTGACTACACAACCCCTAGTGGCGTCGGGGTTGACACCACTGATGGTGCCGCCGAGGATGCCACCAACCGAAGAAGCAAAGGAAGGACCAGCGCCCGAATGCGCTCTGCACCCTCAAGGAGGAATTTATTCAAGTGGACTACGAGTCGGGCATCCAACGGAGCCCAAACATATAGTCAAGGGGTACTGGCTTCAGCTGGGGTGCATTCTCCGGAGCACCGTCTCGATCAACACCGAGAACCTTAGGCATAAGGACCACGAGAATTTGCGCAACCTCCTCTTCACAAAGCTGCACGAACGATACAAGTTCCCCGCCGAATTTGAAAACACACGCCTCTCAGGGAATAAAGTGAACAGTGCCGCCCTCACGAGGTTGAGCACGGCCCTGTCTACTTGGAGAAGCGTGGTGAAGAGAATGATTGATAAAGGTGATAGTTATGAGAAGATCAAGGCGAAATATCCTTTGATGAGCGAAGATGAGTACAAGGAGTTCAAGATCAAGTGCGAGAGCAGCGCAACCTCCGAATCAAGTCAGTGGGGGAAAGAAATAATGTGGGAGTTGAACTTAGGGGAACACAAACTCGGTCCCGACGGTTACAGAGTGGCAGAGCCTATATGGGACAAGGAGGACGCGGAGCATGCCGAGCAAGGCCTACCGCCCCGCTTCGAGAAATACAACGGTGACAAGCAGACCAGGAACTTTGTCAGGGCCCGGTATAAGGAGGACCTGATAACAAAGGAGCTTACCACGGATCCGAAGACCAGGGCGCTTGAGCTTGTTCTTGTAAGGAATACACCCCCGCGTAATTAGCTCCATATGCTTGCACTCTAATTAATCCCCAATATTTCTAAATGGTTCACGTTCCTTTCGCAGGACACTAAAAGCAGTAGCGCGGGGTCATCTCAGAGCTCCCCTTTCGACACCCCTTTAAATAGGGCGTTGAACGTAATGAAAAAGAAGGATAAGCTCACCAAGCCGACGTCAGCTGGTCGTGTGGCCGGCAAAGGCTTGTCCACAAAATGGGGGTCATACTATACCGCTGGTGTGCGGAAGGAGAAAAAGACCAGCTCGGAAAGCCAGATGCGCGAGGTTGAAGCACTCAAGGCAAAAGTGGCGCGGATTCCGGAGCTTGTCCAAGAGCAAGTGGAACAACAACTGGGAACGAAGCTCAACGCCATGGTGCCTATGTTGATTCATGGGCTGACGACGTGGATTGCGGGCGGCAAACATGGGCCTCCCCCGGTTCCCAGCTTCACGGCCAGCAACTCGCACAACGCGTAGGCGGCGCCATTGGTGTCTCCGGCGGCGGCGCCATTGGTGTCTCCGGCAGAGGTGGTATTCGTGTCTCCGGTGCCGGCACGGGCATTTGAGCTTAATGCACGCGGGTGTATGCCGGCCGGCACCTCGCCAGCAAGCACCCCCTCCGTCAGTTGCATGCCCGCCGTTGGCGGTGCCTCGACATTAGCCGAGCTCGACGGCATCACGGTAACTAAGCCTCTCGGCCATTGACTTCAGCTCCTTGCCTTTGACTGGGCATCCCTGACGCCCTACATGTTTTCACAGGGCGCCGCCGATGTTCCTTGCACTCTTCTGCACTTCGTGGGCGGCGAGTTGGTCGATGTCGCCAAGGGCAGAATCATTCAACCGGGCAACCGCATGTTCCACGGTAATCCGATGGCACCCACAATGTATAGGGTTGAAGTGGTTCGGGTGCTGCCAGGCTGCGACGAGCTGTTACCTCCGATTCGACCCGCTGGGGCCGACGAAGAAGATGAGATGACCCTCAGCGCCCGCGTAAACTGGCCCCTGCTTTGGCCGAAGAGCCAGATTTGTTTGGGGGCGGGGGACACCACCCCACAGACAAGACCGCCAGTCGTGCCTGCGCCAAGCCATGGCAAGAACGCCGCAATGCTATCGGATCTGCCGGACATCCCTATGGCACAGGATCCGGACAGCCCTATGGCACAGGATCCGAACAGCCCTATGGCACAGGATCCGGACGGCGACGACAACAACGATGGTACATTTACCAAAGCTGATAAGTACTTTTCCGAACATGGGTACGCTGACGAGTTCTGCGGGCCTCTTTCTCAAGAACCCAACCAAGACGACCGCGATCTAGCTGGTACGACAAAGAAATCCAATTGCAACAAGCGTCGTCTGGCGTTCAGTTCTCAAGACACGCCTCCAGCTCCCGCCTTCGCCGAGCCTCAGATAGCTGAGGTGTGGAATATGATCAGCCCCAACACGCTCAAGAAGGCGGTCTGTGAGCAGAAGTCAATCCCATTACAGGAGATCAAGAATAAGGGACGGAAACGAAAGACTAACAAGGGCGCCGGTGCGAGCCAGCCGGCACTGAGTTCGATCCGTGCTCAGGACGGGCCACCTTCACCTAAGGATATCTCGAGGAGGGTGCATGTGGCGGGTAGGGCGATGCTACCGCCAAATATGCAGAATGCTGCAACCGGTGCTATGCGGAGTCTGCACGACAGTGTTCTTTCTTTGGAGAAGCGGCGTCTGAGAGAGAATGATGTGGCATACCTGGTTTTCGTGGCCAAGGTGCCAGAGGGCAAGGGCTTTGTGGATGGCGACATCGGGGGTACGATCGTCCTGCGGTTTGATGACATCTTTGCTATGTTTAACCTTCATCCGCTGCACTACACCTTCGTTCGGCTGTTTTCGCTGAGTATGGAGATGCGGATCATTAGAGACAAGACCCCGAACATCGTGATAGTCGACCCCTTCTACATGCGTGCCAAGCACTTGAGCAGCGCTGGGGACCACCAAGTTGCGAGTTCACACCTCGAAGGCGTCATTCTGGCAAACCTAGATAAGGATAACTTCCTTGTGGCTTACTTTCCCGAGTAAGTCATCCCTTAACCGCCCCGTAACATATGATTTCTTAGATTTCGATCGTTCTTTTTTTTGTAACATTCCGTGTTACGTGCGGTGACACATTGCACACTCATCCTCCTAAGCCGAAATATTCCATGGCCACGTATTTCGACCGAATCGTAACTCCCGGATAGACTACACAAATGTCAAGAAAGTTCTTGATGATGTTCTACCAGCTCGCCAAATCTGGAGCACCTTCACCGGGGCAGTTAAATAAATGCGGCAAGCACACCTTCTCACAATCTGAAATTCTGCTCGTCAAGCAGCCGCTGGAGGTCGGAAGGATGCCTACTCGCCCTCCATCACATGCGGGCGATCGTGAGGACCATCATCACCTTCGCTACGGATAGTCTCAAAGATTGGGCGCGAGGTTGTCGGCAACCCAGGACGCGAACCTCAGACAAGAATTCATTCGCATCCAGTCGGAGTTTGCGGACATCATCCATCAAGATGTCCTTCATACCTCGGGGCAGTTCTTCCGTAGATATCAACCGTCCAACAGTGAGATAGATGAAACGCTACAAATGCAGGGTGACAACAACCGCGATTTCATGACCATTACGACAGACGGCGGCTTCATCCACGCTCCTGTCCGATGAGTCGAGTCGAAAGAAGTGATGTGTAGTTCTGAAACATTTATTGGCTCATGTTGTAATTAAACTTTAATGTATTCGTATGTCTCTTTGATTTGGACAGTCGTTCAACTTAGATATAATCGATGCTATTTATTATTAGGGCCATGAATCGTGCTATTAATGTCTTGCTTTTCTCTTCCGGTCCTTTTGTTGCATAATTACATATTGCTTATGTATTGTTTGTTGTTTGGCTTGTGCATAGAGATGTCGTCGTATGTCGTGTACAAGGGTAAGGTTCCTGAGTCTCGACGACCGGGAGGAGTGTGGGAGACAGGTTCACCGTTTCAGCGATATGATTACAAAGGTACACCACTAGGGCGGAGGCGAATCTAGATCGCCCGCTATCTAGCGGGAGAGAGGAGGGAGCGTTGGAGGAACCGGATGAAGACCAGTTTGATCGCGATGATGCTCATCGTGATGACCGCAGCTCTCTTCTATGTGATGGTAGTTTAGATGATCGATATCGACTTGTAATGTGAAGACAAACTCGATACTCGTGGTCTTGAGGCTTGTAATGTTTTATCTTTGTTCGGTCTTTTGAATTCGGAGACTAATATGATGAATTGTATTCGGAGACTAATATTCTATTGTATTCGATGAATCTGCTGTTGTTGTGTGCTGCTGTCTATATTTTGTCCAATAATATATTTTGTAACCTCTGCAAAAATCAGAAAAGTAAAAAGAAAACAAATATTCATAATAATGGCGCATCACCACCAAGTGCGCCATTAGTGTGCCAAAGGACACTAATGGCGCATCATAACAGGGTGCGCCATTAGTATGACAAAGCACATGGTTACGTATGGACCCCCGGGAGGCACACTAATGGCGCATGGTGTTACATACTAATGCCGCACTAGGTGGTGCGCCATTAGTATACCAGATACAAATGGCGCACCAGTGGTGCGCCATTAGTAGAAAATACTAGTGGCGTGATACTAATGGCGCACCGGTAGTGTGCCATTAGTAGGCAAAACCAGTGCGCCATTAGTAGGCCTTTTCCTAGTAGTGAAGAGATCCTACGGGAAATTCATGAAGGGGATTGTGGTCATCATGCCGGTTCAAAGTCCCTGGTTGCAAAAGCTTTTCGGAATCGGTTTTACTGGTTGACAGCTCATGCTGATGCGGAGGATCTGGTAAAGCGATGTGATGTTTGTCAAAAAATTTCACGCAGAGCTCATATTCCGGCTCAGAAACTACGGATGATTCCTATTACTTGGCCTTTTGCTACTTGGGGGCTTGATATGGTGGGACCCTTTAAACGTTCCCAGGACAAGAAGACCCACCTGTTGGTGGCAGTTGATAAATTCACCAAGTGGGTTGAAGCGGAGCCTGTTAGCAAGTGTGATGCAGCTACGGTGGTTCAATTTCTCAAAAAGATTATCTTCCGTTTTTGCTTTCCACACGGTATCATCACGGATAATGGTACCAACCTTTCCAAAGGTGAGATGGAGGATTTCTGTTAGAGAGAGCACATCCGGCTTGACCTAGCATCTGTGGCACACCCTCAATCCAACGGTCAAGCGGAGCGAGCTAATCAAGAACTTTAAAAGGGTCTTAAACCCCGGCTCATGATTCCCTTGAAGCGGATGCCGGGTTGTTGGCTGGAAGAATTACCTTCTGTGTTGTGGAGTATCAACACCACCCCCCATCGATCAACAGGTTACACGCCTTTATTTATGGTATACGGGGCAGAGGCGGTTCTCCCAAGTGATATACATCATGACTCGCCCCGGGTTGCTAATTATGTTGAAGCGGACAACGAGCAGGCTCGCCAAGAGGCACCAGACCTATTAGATGAAAAATGGGATATGGCTCTGGCTCGATCGGCGGTTTATCAACAAGATCTACGGTGTTATCACAGCCGCCGGGTTAGGAAGAACCTTTCAAGAAGGTGACTTGGTGCTACGGCTCATCCAGGATCAGACCGACATGCACAAGTTATCCCCGCCTTGGGAAGGACCCTTTGTGGTCAGCAAGAACCTGCACAACGGATCATACTACCTCATTGACGTTCGAGACAACTCACGCAACTCTGAGGAGGAGACCCGGCAGCCATGGAACATAGCTCTCCTCCGGCCTTATTACACTTGAGCCATAGGCTCTTCTTATGTACATATTTCGACAATGTATATATTATGATCAATAAATAAATTAGCATCCTTGCTCCAAGCGGGGCCTCTGCTATTTTTTCTCAAATATCCTTTGAGTTACATGGGGGCTTCAGCTGACAAAGTGAGTACTACCTGTTAAACCGGCTATCAAGCCACAAAGCTCGGGAGCTTCACACCCAAGGGGCCAAAGAGAGTTTGGATGCTATGAACAACTCAAACATAGGCACCCAATGAGCACAACTCATCACGTTACTTGGTGGCTTCTTGTGTCAAATACCAAGGAGTTTGAATGGACCCTTGTAGCTGGGTATCGACCCACGGCTTGGAAGCCTGGTATATTTACCTAGAACCCCAGGTTAACCTGCCTTCATCAAGTAAGACACTCCTATCCAGGTCATCCAGGCACGGCCATCCGAACGTTTGACAGTTACTCTCATTGAGACCCTGCACTTGTCAAAGTTAAAACGGTGATTGGTTAGTTGGAGGTCCATCTTAAAAGGCTTTGTTAAATGGTTCAACTCAGCAGCCTGGCAGCCCACAAAAAGCCTCGAATTTGTGCCTGGCATCCCTCAAAAAGCCTCGACTACACGGTTTTATTTGCGTTTTTGCTGAATTTTATGTTAAACCGATTTTCTTGGCCTGGTCAGTCATTTTATTAGCCCGGTATTCTTTAAACCGGCTTGGTTTGCAACTACACGTTGACAGACCTTATTCTTAAACCAAAGTTTGTTAACCCGGCCTGGCGTTGACTACCAGTCACCAGCTTTGATCTTCTGGTGTGCATCATCACCTGGTATGACTTACTATACAACATCAGTACATGATGGGATTATACAAAGAATTTCAGATTTGGGTTTCACCCTTATTACAATCAAAGTTAACCAGCCAACTAAACAGGGATATTACATCACAGGTATGAATCATTTCATATTTTTACGGTTTGATTATCAATCAGCCCTTTTCTTGGGCATTATGCCCCGTCCGGCGGTAAACCGCCAGGACCCTGTTTCTTTTTATGCACACACAGGAGTTGCATATTATGATATCTGAACCAAAATTGGCATTGACATGGCGGATCACGTAAAGTAAATCCTCCTGCATGATGGCAACAGATCAAAATAGTTTTCGCTACCCTATTACAAGGCATTCAGAGGCCCAAAATATGGAATTGTTTCACTACGGACAGTTTCTGACGTATCAACCGTTCGTCCTAGCCAATGATGTGGCACATATTATCTATGTGAAGGACATGTCTACCAAACCGAGAAAAAGAAAAAAATAAGGAAGCGAATACATCATACGATGAGACAAAGCGCCAGATAGTTCTTTCAGGAAAAAGGGACATCGTGGGAGTGGAGGGCAAGACAGACATGTCCGAAGATTATGAAAAGATTCATGAAATTCCTCCCTTCAAAGTCAAGGCTGACCCAAGCATCATAGTAAATGATGAAGATTATCCATGGTTACGGCGCAATAAGGAAAGGACACAAGCGATGAAAAAGTGATGACTTTCTCCACAACTATGATGATGATACCATGCCAACTTTCAACCTTTTCGTAGTTCATTTGAAATGCCTGTTGTAACAGACAAGTTTCCGTATGAAATCCTGATACTTCGAAAGAGATTGTCCGTTTTGTACATGAAGTGCATCCAGTTTTTGCGGTAACCCTCTCAACTTTCTTGCACATGCTATGTGGATGAAATGATGATACCATGCCAACTTCCAACCTTTTCAGAGTTCATTTGAAATGATGATACCATGCCAACTTCCAACCCGTAAATGTTTTTATAAAACTCTAATAGCAAAAGGAATCAACTAAAAAGCTTTTATAAACCTCTAGTATTTTTAAACTCAAATTATATAAAAATTATGCAATTAAAATTATCAAAGTATTTTCTGTTCAAAACATGAAAAGCAGAAATAATTATCATAAAGAATTTTTGTTAGAAACTTTAGTAGCAAAAAGAATTGTCATCAAGATTTTTTTGATAGAAACTAAAATAACAAAATCTGTTTTTCAATATAATGATAAAATGCAGTAATATTAAATAGTAGGAAAAAGAATCACTCCAAATATATATTTAGTTGCATAAAGATTATAATTATTCAAATTCGGAAACTAAAGGAGTAACAGAAAGATTATAATTATTCTGAGCTAAAAGAAAAAAGAATAAAAAATAAAGCAAATATCAAAAGAAAATAAATAATTCAAAGCAAAAACTAAAAAAAAAAATAAAAAAGTGCCACCTAAAGGGCCACCATGGCCTGAATACGACTAGAAACCCAACAATGGGCCAGGATTCAGGCCCGCAATAGGCCCAATAGTCCCACATGCACATATATTGTGTTTAGGCCCGTAAGCCTGCATTTGAGAGGAGCTCGAGAGGGCAGCGGGACTGGGGCTTATAAACCACTCTCGAGCTCCCTCAGCTAGTGAGGTGGGACTAAACTTTCGTGTCGCGACGCGGGCAGCACAAGGCCTTTAGTCCCGGTTGGTGGCACCAACCGGGACTAAAGGGGTGCATTGGTACCGGTTCGTGGCACCAATCGGTACCAATGCCCACCCTTTAGTCCCGGTTGGTGCCACTAACCGGACGAAAACCTCTGCTTCCGCCCTTTGGGCTGCTGAAAAGAGGCCTTTGGTCCCGGTTGGTGGCACCACCGGGACTAAAGTGGAATTGGTCCCGTTGGTGCCACGAACCGACCAATCTCTTCCTATATAAGTAGCACTCATGAAAATTTGGTTCAGTTTGTTCTTCCCGCGCCGACGCCGCAGCTGCCCGTCTCCGCCTCGCCGCCGCCGTCGTCGCCCAGCGCCTTCCAGCGCCATTGCGCGACGCTACGACGCGTCGTCCCCGCCCGCTCGATGCCATCGCCGCCCCGCCCGTGCCCCACGATGCAGCAGAGCCATGCCCATCGCCGCCCGCCCGCGCCGCACCTCACCATCGACCGTCGCTCGCCGCCCTCTCGCACCGTCGCCGTCGCTGTCGTCGTCCCCTGCCCGCCGCCCTCGCCGCACCCCTCACGCCGTCGCCATCCCGTGAGCAAATTGTTTGCTAATTTAATTTGATGTAGTAGTTAATTTAGATGTGTAGTATAATTTAGATGTGTAGTTAATTGAGTTAGATTTTGTTAGATTTTTTTGTAGTTCATAGATTTTTTTGTTAGATGTGTAGTTCACATATTTTTTTCATATTGTGTAATTTGTTCATATTGTGTTAGAATTTTTTGGTTTAATAGATTTTTTGGGTGATATTATTGTTGAATATGCATGTTTGTATGTTCATATATATGCAAAGATCGAATATGTCAATTTTTATGATTTTTTCTGTTCATAGAATTTTTATGATTTTTTCTGTTGTAATTTCGTTCATAGAATTTTAATGATTTTTTGTTCATAGAATTTTCTTTGTCAATTTATGTATATGTTCATATTGTGTATGTATAGGAAAATTTTGCATGATCAAAGTCATTTATGAATATGTTCATATTTAGAATAGAGGAAAAGGAAAATAAGAAGAGGAAGTGTTTAATATAATTAGTTAGAAAAATAATAGAACTATAGTTAAACTAGTTTATTTTTAGTAAGTACTACTTTATTTTATTTATAGTAAGTGCTCAATATATAGTTGAACTAGCTAGTTGATTTAATAAACTACTTTATTTTACTATATATAGAAGTAGTTTATTTTTAGTAAGTACTACTTTATTTATTTATAGTAAGTGCTTAATAGTTGAAGTAGTTGATTTAATTAATAAAACTACTTTATTTTACTATGTATAGAAGTAGTTCCCACATCGACGTCAACGATTCCTATCCCGCATCCTCGTCGTCGACTCGGCGGTGGAGGCCTGCTTAATCAGGGCCATGTCCGGGATTGGGCTCCGCCGGGCTGGTATTGGGAGGTGCTACCTTCCGGGGGACGTAGGTTGGTGAGGAGCCAGCCCGTTGTTGACCCGATCCTTGTTTGGTGGCGGTCGCGTGGGCGATGGCGGTGCCGAGGCTTCCGGACACCGCGGAGGTGGTGCGTCACCGTGTCGATGAGGAGGGCGAGCACGTCCGTCGCTACATGGTTGCGTTGGAGGGAAGGTTCGACAATACCTGGCAGGTTCTTCAGGGATCTCACTGGAGCTATGCTCCTGTGATTGTTCCTTATCTTTGGGTTTCCACCGCCCGTGACGATACCCGTCGGGCGCTACGATTCTAGCTGTATTGACGATGCTATATGTATGATAGTATTCGAGGAGTATTAGTGATAATATTCGACGATGTACGTACACAAGAGATGATGTACTTTTGGTTATAATTGAATGCATGCTAATTTGAATACTACTTTATTTTATGATTTGGTTTTGCTTATTAAATGCTCATACTGGAAAAGTACTCTTACTTTGAATGCTAAAATTGAAGAGCCCCCTCCATCATCCACGCCATCGTGGGGGTAGCTTCTCCTTCATTCCCGTGTGCTAGTCAATTTGGTGTAATAATACACTCGGGAATGAAAGGAGGAGCTACCATCACCGATAGTCAACCCGTGATTAATAATAATGATCTAATTCAGGTTTTTTAGTACATATATTTAATTTTACAAGTTTAATATTTGAATTATGAACATAGGCCGGAAATGTCGTACTCGGACGACGAAAACCGCCCGGGGGAGTGCAACTAGTGTCACGACGACTGAGGTATGTGCGACTGGTTCCTTGAGCTGGACGAAGATCGGCGCTTCAGCATTAAGATCGAGGAGACCTTCGATGTTCATACGGTACCCAACGGCGACAATTGTTTTTTTCATAATTAAGCACGACTTCAACTATTTTAACGTGTATTTTTCATCTTTTCCAATTCCACTAGCTTATCCCATGCTATGCAAGACGCTATGTCTTGGAGAGGATGGGTTTTGAAGACCATGGAAGTATAGAAACCAAAACAATTCACCTAAGGACCCATCATGGTGTGGATTTTGAAGTAAAGTTGTACAATGCTGAGAGTGTAACCCATTTTGGTTGCAAAAATTGGGAAGCACTTTGCAAGATTTATGGTTTTGATGAGGGTATGCTTATCACGATGGATCTTGGTGATCCTACAATCGAGCAAGACAATATGGACATTTGGGTCCTTGTGGATACACTTCCAATTCTTCCCCCATGTGAGCTTCTCAAAAATAGTTATTAAGTAATTTATATTGTTTATTTCAAAATAGCTGACAGCTTATTTCCATTGACAGCTTATTTTCATCTTCAAAGAATGTGCGGAAGATGGTAGACAAAACCCACTACACCGATGGCTCTGAATTAACTTATAAGGGGAAAAATCATCTGATCGCATTTTGTACTGATCTTGAGAATTACAATGTCTACAATCGAACTCCTCAACATTATGGTCAATACGTGCCACTAGTGCACGTGTTGAACTACGGTAACTACCATGGGGATACCACGGTAAGATTTTTACTATTATGGTATCCGTGCATCTTTTTGCATACTTCTAAAACTAGTACATCATTGCTAACTACGAAGTTATTACTATGTTTTTCAACAGATAATACCGAATGATTGTGTGCCTCATCTGATGTACACGCACGGTCGCCTTGATGTTTTGAACATACAACCAGGTCATCCTACGAATCTCAACTGTCCATACCGGATTTCTAAAAGAAGTGGAGACATGACAATCAAAGAATGGAAAAAATTTATGGACAGTCGTAAGGAGCTTCTTGGAAGCAAAAGGAAGCGAAGCACAAGAATTGGAGATAGGATGATCTCCATTCTTCCTAATGGAGAGTCAGGATCTATATAGTTTTATGCTATTTTATCTTAATTAAGTGTGTTTAGGTCCTACCTGATACTGATGATCATGTGCTAAGAACAATTATGTAGGGTTGGGTTCGATGACTATGAGTATGATGATTGTATGACTAGTTATTAATAACGAGTAGAAGTTGTATGATGATGCATGATTAGTAGGACTTGTTATTACATATGATGATGTATGATGCGAGCATGAAGAGTTATAATATATCAGCAGGTGAAATGAACATAGCAGTAGCGTTGGTAAACCAAGCACGAAGATATAAGAGAGGACACTTCTCTCTATTAGATAGCTAATAACAACCTAAATTAACCCCCAAAACCCCTAAACCAGCCACTTTAAAAAAAACCTCAGCTACAGCCAGCTTCTGACGCGTGGATGCCTTTTGGTCCCGGTTTATGTCACCAACCGGGACCAAAGGCCCCCCTGCCTGGGCTGCCCACAGCGGCCACGTGGAGGCCCATCTGTCCCGGTTCGTGTAAGAACCGGGACTAAAGGGGGGAGGCATTAGTAACGACCTATTAGTCCCGGTTCAAGAACCGGGACTAGAGGCCCTTACGAACCGGGACAAATGCTCTGTTTTCTACTGGTGAATGCCTTAAATCATAAAATAACTTTTTCCTTTGCTGGTATGTGAAAGTAGGTGGTATAAATTTAGCAACAATGTAATTAGCACAATCAGCATACCATGCAGCAGTACGAGAAGAATTTATGACCGCTAATTGTTCATCAGGAAAGCTATCATCAATAGGTAGTGGGTCATCAAGAAAATTCCCTAACCTAGATATGTTGTCTGCAATAGGGTCCTCAGCTCCCTTTCTATCAATAATATGCAAGTCAAATTCTTGTAGCAATAGAACCCATCTAATAAGGCTAGGTTTAGCATCTTTCTTTTCCGTAAGATATTTAATAGCAGCATGATCAGTGTGAATTGTTACTTTAGAATCAACAATATAAGGTCTGAACTTATCACAAGCAAATACAACTGCTAAGAATTCTTTTTCAGTAGTAGCATAATTTCTCTGAGCAGTGTATAGCGTTTTACTAGCATATTGAATAACATTTAATTTCTTATCGACTCTTTTCCCTAGAACAGCACCTACAGCATAATCACTAGCATCACACATAATTTCAAAAGGTAAATTCCAATCAGGTGGCTGAACAATAGGTGTAGAGATCAAGGCTTTCTTAAGTATTTCAAATGCTTCTACACAATCATCATCAAAGACAAAAGGAATATCTTTTTGTAATTAATTAGTCAGAGGCCTAGAGATTTTAGAAAAGTCCTTAATGAACCTCCTATAAAAACTGGCATGACCAACGAAACTTCTTATACCTTTAATGTCCTTGGAACACGGCATCTTTTCAATAGCATCAACCTTAGCTTTATCAACTTCAATACCTCTTTCAGAAATTTTATGCCCCAAGACAATGCCTTCATTAACCATAAAGTTGCACTTTTCCCAATTCAAGACGAGACTAGCGTCTTCGCATCTCTGCAAAACTCGATCAAGGTTGCTCAGCAATCATCAAAAGAGGATCCATAAACGGAGAAATCATCCATGAATACCTCACTAATCTTTTCACAGAAGTCAGAGAATATAGCCATCATGCATCTTTGAAAGGTAGCAGGTGCATTACATAAACCAAAAGGCATACGTCTATAAGCAAAATTACCGGAAGGGCAAGTAGAAGTATTCTTTGCTTGATCGTCTGCTGACACAGGTATTTGAGAGAAACCAGAATAACCACCTAGAAAGCAAAAATGTGTATGTTTGGATAGTCCTTCTAGCATTTGATCAATGAAAGGTAAAGGGTAATGATCTTTCTTAGTAGCCTTATTTAATTTGCGGAAATAAATTACCATCCTATAACCTGTAACAATTCTTTGCGGGATCAATTCATCTTTATCATTAGGAACGACGGTCATACCTCCCTTCTTAGGGAAACAATGGACATGACTTACCCACTCACTATCAGCAACGGGATAAATTATACCTGCCTCAAGGAGGTTTAGTGTTTCCTTTCTTACCACTTCTTTCATCTTAGGATTTAACCGCCGTTGATGATCTCTAACTAGTTTGGCGTCTTCGTCCAATTTAATTTTGTGTTGGAATAGAGTGGGACTAATGCCCTTAAGATCATCCAGAGTATATCCAATAGCAGCACGGTGCTTCTCTAGAGTTTTCAACAATATTTCCTCTTCTTGCTCTAAAAGGTTAGCACTAATAATAACAGGATATATCTTCTTTTCATCAAGATAAGCATATTTAAGATTATCAGGTAAAGGTTTAAGCTCAAACAAGGGATCACCCTTGGGTGGAGGAGGATCCCCTAGGATTTCAACAGGTAAGTTGTGTTTCAGAATAGGACCCTATTAAAGAATACTTCATCTATTTCCCTTCTTTCATTCATAAACATATCATTTTCATGGTCTAGCAAATATTGTTCTAACGGATCAGTAGGAGGCACAACAATAGAAGCAAGACCAAATATTTCATCCTTACTAGGCAATTCTTTATCATGGGGTAGTCTACGGAATTTATCAAAATTAAACTCATGTTTCATATCCCCCAAGACAATAGTAACAACATCCTTTTCACAATCTCTCCTAGAATTAACAGTATTCAAGAAGGATCTACCAAATATAATGGGACAAAAGCTATCTTGTGGGGAACCAAGAACAAGAAAATCCGCAGGATATTTAACTTTCCCACACAAGACTTTAACATCTCTAACAATCCCAATTGGTGAAATAGTATCTCCATTTGCAAGCTTAATTGTAACATCAATATCTTCTATTTCAGTGTGTGCGATATCATGCATAATTTCTTCATATAAGGAACGAGGTATTGCACTAGCACTAGCACCCATATCACATAAGAAATGATAACAATGATCTCCTATTTTAACAGAAATAACAGGCATGCCTACAACAGGTCTATGTATCTTAGCATCGGGTCTAGCTATATTAGCAGCCTCATCACAGAAATAAATAACATGCCCATCAATATTATCAGCTAAGAGATCTTTAACCATAGCAATACTAGGTTCAACTTTAATTTGCTCAAGAGGTGTATATGTTCTAGTATTACTCTTACGAACAACAGTTGAAGCTTCAGCATGATCCTTTATCCTAACAGGGAAAGGTGGTTTCTCAACATAAGCAGCAGGAACAATAGGATCATTATAAGTGATAATCTTTTCTTCAACTGTAATAGGTGCAACTACTTTTACTTCAGTGGGAGGATTACATTTAAACCACTTCTCCTTAGGGAGATCAACGTGAGTAGCAAATTATTCACAGAAAGAAGCTACTATCTCAGAGTCAAGTCCATATTTACTGCTAAATCCACGAAAAGCATCGGTATCCATAAAAGATTTAACAGAATCAAACTTAGGTGTCATACCTGACTCCTTACCATCGTCGGAACCCCAATCTTCAAAGTTGCGTTTAATTCTTTCCAATAAGTCCCACTTGAATTCAATAGTCTTCATCATATAAGAACCAGCGCAAGAAGTATCGAGCATGGTGTGATCATTGAGACAAAGCCGAGCATAAATGTTTGAATAATCATTTCTCTTGAGAGCTCATGATTGGGGCATGAATATAACATTGACTTATGCCTTCCCCAAGCTTGAGCGATGTTTCCCCTTCGCGAGGCCAAAAATTATATATATAATTACGATCACGATGAACAAGATGCATAGGATAGAACTTTTGGTGAAATTCCAATTTCAATCGTTTATAGTCTCAAGATCCCGTATCATCACATAGCCTATACCATGTCAATGCATCTCACTTCAAAGATAAACGAAAGACCTTCCTCTTGACAACATCATCGGGCATACCTGCAAGCTTAAATAATCCACAAACTTCATCCACATAGATATGGTGTAAATCGGGATGCAATGTTCCATCTCCTGCAAAGGGATTAGCTAGCAGTTATCCTATCATACCCGAAGGAATTTCAAAGTAAATATTTACAGTAGGTTCAGTAGGTTGAGGAGCAACTCTTTGCTCTACTGGTCGAGGCGAAGATTCCTTGAACAAGCCCCTCAAAGGATTAGTTTCCATAGTAACAAGTGACAGATAATTTTAGCACACTATATAAATGTTTCCTCACCAAGTTCCACTCACCAAAGGCGCTTCACTCCCCGGCAACGGCGCCAGAAAAGAGTCCTGATGACCCAGAAGTATAGGGGATCTATCGTAGTCCTTCCGATAAGTAAGCGTGTCGAACCCAACGAGGAGCACAAGGAATTGACAAGCGGTTTTCAGTAAGGTATTCTCTGCAAGCACTGAAATTGTAGGTAACAGATAGTTTTGTGATAAGATAATTTGTAACGGGTAACAAGCAATGAAAGTAAATAAGGTGCAGGAAGGTGGCCCAATACTTTTTGTAGCAAAGGACAAGCCTGGACAAATTCTTCTAATGAGAAAAGCGCTCCCGAGGACACATGGGAATTATCGTCAAGCTAGTTTTCATCACGCTCATATGATTCGCGTTTGTTACTTTGATAATTTGATATGTGGGTGGACCGGTGCTTGGGTGCTGTCCTTTCTTGGACAAGAATCCCACTTATGATTAACCCCTATTGCAAGCATCCGCAACTACAAAAGAAGTAATAAGGTAAACCTAACCACAGCATGAGACATATGGATCCAAATCAGCCCCTTACGAAGCAACGCATAAACTAGGGTTTAAGCTTCTGTCACTCTGGCAACCCATCATCTACTTATTACTTCCCAATGCCTTCCTCTAAGACCAAATAATGGTGAAGTGTCATGTAGTCGACGTTCACATAACACCACTAGAGGAGAGACAACATACATCTCATCAAAATATCGAACGAATACCAAATTCACATGACTACTAATAGCAAGACTTCACCCATGTCCTCAGGAACAAACGTAACTACTCACAAAGCATATTCATGTTCATGATCAGAGGAGTATTAATATGCAGTAAGGATCTGAACAAATGATCTTCCACCAAATAAACCAACAAGCATCAACTATTAGGAGTAATCAACACTACTAGCAACCCACATGTCCCAATCTAAGGTTCTGATACAAAGATTGGATACAAGAGATGAACTAGGGTTTGAGAGGAGATGCTGCTGGTGAAGATGTTGATGGAGATTGACCCCCTCCCGATGAGAGGACCGTTGGTGACGACGATGGTGATGATTTCCCCCTCCCGGAGGGAAGTTTCCCCAGCAGAACAGCTCCGCCGGAGCCCTAGATTGGTTCCGCCAAGGTTCCGCCTCATGGCGGTGGAGTTTCGTCCCGTAAGCTTGCTTATGATTTTTTCTAGGGTAAAAGACCTCATATAGCAGAAGATGGGCACCATAGGGCCACCAGGGGTCCCACGGGGTAGGGGGACGCGCCCTGTAAGGGTGGGCGCGCCCCCACCCTCGTGGCCAGGGTGTGGGCCCCCTCTAGAGAGAATAGCCATAAGTATTGTGACATAACATGTAATAATAGCCCATAATGCAATAAATATCAATATAAAAGAATGATGCAAAATGGACGTATCAACGACCGATGCCGGTTTGGGCAGCTGGAGCAATAAGACCAGAGGTTGAAGAAGCACTACGGCCGTTGGATGGACATCGTACGGTCACTGGAGCTAGAATCTTTCATATTTATTGACTAAGCTGAAGAAGCCCTCCATCCGCAGCAACTTAGTAGGCCCACAAGTCAGCCTCCCACTATGGTGGGTCCCAGCTAGCAGGGGGATATTCATTTTTTGTGTGTAATAAGGAGGCACTTCCTTGCGTGCGAAGATATAGCTGTTGGGTCCGAGCTGCCAGCGGGAGTATTCATTCATTTTGGCGTAATAAGGAGGTACTCGCTTGCGTGCGGCCATGGACCATGTGGGTCCCAACTATCAGCCTCTCCACGCACATCCCTCTTCCGATGTTGTTGTTTGTGGACAACGTTGACCATGCCGTGCTGAGAACACCAGCGCGATGGACGACGGCGAGACCCAGGAAGGGAATGACCCGGAGGTGGAGAAGCCACAACAGTGGAGGGATGTGGGTGAGTAGAGGGATGGCCTGGCCAGGGGTGGGAATAGTACGGGGCGGTGAAGCCTGCGCGGCAGCACAGACAGCCACGGGAGGTGGGAGCAGGCGGTATCGCTGACACTAGATTTGGCGGCTGGAGCAAGAAGATCAAAGATTGAAGAAAGATGACGGCCGATGGATTGACATCCAACGGTTACGTCTCCTAGAATCTTTTGTTGACGTATATAACAAGCAAAAAAATCTTGCATACGCATCAACTTAAAAGGCCCATAAGTCCGACCACTCCATATTTTTTTAATAATTTATAGTTCATTGCAACTTCTTATGCAATTTATTGCAGTCCGTTTTTTTTGTTTGCCAGGGCCTGGGTTAAAAAATTAAACGAAATTTCACATATTTTTGTGGGTTCCAAACTATTTTTAATATCGAAATGTCGACACAGATTTAAAGTACTTTGAAGATATATTTAAATTAGGTTAAAGCCCAGTGAAATTGGAATCTGAATATGTGAAAAATTCAGAAATTACAAAGTAATTGCCGATTTGTCATTTTTTTATATTTACAGCCCATTTCATATTAATTTCAAGATTTGCTGGCGTCTTGAAAGAGTTGCTGCCCATCAGGGCATAGAAAAATAAGTAGGCCTGGATTGGGTATTCTTCAGAAAAAATAAACTGGGCTCATTTTCACAAAGAAAAAATACTTTGGCTGGTCATGTGGTGAACATAAAATATAAGCCTGGGCTAGACGGGTCACAACCCAGTTGAAACCCTGCTCCATCTCAACAATAATAAAAAAACTGCTCGAGCAGCTACGTCCCAGGTGTCAGCCGATCTTGTGTTGTTCTCTTTTCTATTGACTATATACGCTGACAATGTTGTGGTCCCAGATGCCAGGAAATCACTAGGAGGAAGCATTTTCTTTTTCCATACGCTGACAATGGAGTATATATAACAAAAAATGAGGAACTTCCTTGCGTACGGCCATGGACATGGTGGGCCCCTAGTGTCATCCTCTCCACGTACAGTCCTCTCCCGATTCCTCTTGTTTGTTGACCACTAGTAGAAAAAGGCCAATTAGTCCCGGGTCATAAGGCCCATTTGTCCCGGTTCCCAAACCGGAACTAAAGGGTCGGTACTAAAGGCCCCCCCTTTAGTCCCAGTTGTGTTACGATTTGGGACTAAAGGCCATCCACGTGGCCGCTCTATGGAGCTCCACCTTTAGTCACCCACTCTAATCATATTTCTGAATTATTTGACAATTCAATCTCTAATCACCCACTCTAATCACCCCTCATCACTGCTCGATTATGAACCACTCATTTCAAATCGTCTAACTTCCTGGCCGGTCACCCGTCCTCTCACTACTCCAGCCTGAGCACTCTTAACTTTCAAGTTCTATTCCCCCTAGTTTCCATATCTGCACTTGTTGTTTTCCTAACAATATTAAGTTGTCAATCCTATTAACCCTTAGGAGTTGAACTTGAGCATTATACACCGTTTGAGTTTGAAACTACTATTCCAAAAAACAATAATTATTTATTAACACTAATATTTCTTGAATAAGCAATTTGACCACAGTTGGACAAGATTTGAAAATATTTTGACCAGATTTGACCATAGTTTGACCAGATGTAAAAAAAAACTAACAATAATTATTTATTAACACTAATATTTCTTGAATAAGTAGTTTAACCATAGTTTGACCAGATTTGGCCATAATTTGACCAAAAGTTAAAAAACTAAAAATAATAATTTATTAACACTAATATTTCTTGAATAAATAGTTTGACCATAGTTTGACCAGATTTAACAAAAAGTAAAAAAACTGAAATTTGAGCATATCTTTTTTTCCTTTCAGAATCTAAGGATTCTAAAAATATGCAAACAGGCCTACGGTTGTCAAAATCAGATGCGGATTTTCATGCTGATTTTTTTGATATATTATGTGTTTTTTTCGACATCGTATGCAAAAGGTATGGTCGTTTTACTTTTTCATAACACTTTTTTTGCAAAACATGTCCACATTTATGTTTTTAAATTTTCCTAACTAGTAGATGTAGTAACATAACTAGATCTTGAAAGATTTTAATTTTTCAAGTTTTTATCAGTTTCTTTTGTTTTTCACAATACTGAATAGGCGATACACAGAGGGGGGGTGGAGTTTGAACACTACTAGGAAAAGGGCTATAGATAATATGGACATTAATGGTGCACCACACATGTGCTGCGCCACTACTATATAGCAGTGGCGCACCATGTGTTGGTGCACCATTAGTGTG